>CAWVQO010000309.1:1200000-1800000 GCA_963932275.1 Andrena praecox | reverse complement strand
CATGACGGTGGCGGGCCAATCTAGTCCCGGGGTCGTAGGAACGACCCTATAGTCGTCGGACATGTCGGCGGCTTGCCAAGTTTGGCCCGGGGTCGTGGGGACGACCCTATAGTCGTCGGACAAGTCGGCGGCGGGGCAACCTAGTCCCGGGGTCGTGGGGACGACCCTATAGTCGTCGGACATGACGGTGGTGGGCCAGTCTAGTCCCGGGTCGTGGGGACGACCCTATAGTCGTCGGACATGTCGGCGGCTGGCCAACTTTGGCCCGTGGTCGTAGGGAGGACCCTATACTCGTCGGACAAGTCGGCGGCGAGCCAACCTAGTCCGGGGGTCGTGGGGACGACCCTATAGTCGTCGGAGATGTCTGCGGCGGGCCAACCTAGTCCCGGGGTCGTAGGGACGACCCTATAGTCGTTGGACATTTCGGCGGCATGCCAACTTTGCCCCGGGGTCGTGGGGACGACCCTATAGTCGTTGGACATGACGGTGGCGGGCCAATCTAGTCCCGGGGTCGTAGGGACGACCCTATAGTCGTCGGACATGTCGGCGGCTGGCCAACCTAGTCCCGAGGTCGTGGGGACGACCCTATAGTCGTCGGACTTCACGGTGGCGGGCCAATCTAGTCCCAGGGTCGTGGGGACGACCCTATAGTCGTCGGACTTCACGGTGGCGGGCCAATCTAGTCCCGGGGTCGTGGGGACGACCCTGCAGTCGTCGGACATTTCGGCGGCTTGCCAACTTTGGCCCGGGGTCGTGGGGACGACCCTATAGTCGTCGGACATTTCGGCGGCTTGTCAACCTAGTCCCGGGGTTGTGGGGACGACCCTATAGTCGTAGGACATGTCGGCGGCTGGCCAGCTTTGGCCCGTGGTCGTAGGGAGGACCCTATACTCGTCGGACAAGTCGGCGGCGAGCCAACCTAGTCCGGGGGTCGTGGGGACGACCCTATAGTCGTCGGAGAAGTCTGCGGCGGGCCAACCTAGTCCCGGGGTCGTAGGGACGACCCTATAGTCGTCGGACATGTCGCCGGCTGGCCAAATATGACCCGGGGACGTGGGGACGAGCCTATAGTTTTCGGACAAGTCGGCGGCTGGCCAACTTTGGCCCGTGGTCGTGGGGACGACCCTATAGTCGTCGGACAAGTCGGCGGCTGGCCAACTTTGGCCCGTGGTCGTGGGGACGACCCTATAGTCGTCTGACATGACGGTGGCGAGCCAACCTAGTCCCGGGGTCGTGGGGACGACCCTATAGTCGTCGGACATGTCGGCGGCTGGCCAAATATGACCCGGGGACGTGGGGACGAGCCTATAGTTTTCGGACAAGTCGGCGGCTGGCCAACTTTGGCCCGTGGTCGTGTGGACGACCCTATAGTCGTCGGATATGTCGGCGGCTGGCCAACTTTGACCCGTGGTCGTGGGGACGACCCTATTGTCGTCGGAAATGACGGTGTCGGGCCAATCTATTCCCGGGGTCGTGGGGACGACCCTATAGTCGTCGGACAAGTCGGCAGCTTGCCAACTTTGGCACGGAGTCGTGGGGACGACCCTACAGTCGTCGGGCAAGTCGGCGGCGAGCCAACATTGGCCCGTGGTACGTGGGGACGACCCTATAGTCGTCGGATATGTCGGCGGCTGGCCAACTTTGGCCCGTGGTCGTGGGGACGACCCTATAGTCGTCGGACAAGTCAGCGGCTGGCCAACACTGGCCCGTGGTCGTGGGGAAGAGCCTATAGTCGTCGGACAAGTCAGCGGCTGGCCAACATTGGCCCGTGGTCGTGGGGACGACCCCACAGTCGTCGGATATGTCGGCGGCTGGCCAACTTTGGCCTGTGGTCGTGGGGACGACCCTATAGTCGTCGGAAATGACGGTGGCGGGCCAATCTAGTCCCGGGGTCATGGGGACGACCCTACAGTCGTCGGACATTTCGGCGGTTTGCCAACTTTGGCCCGGTGTCGTGGGGACGACCCTATAGTCGTCGGACATTTCGGCGGCATGCCAACTTTGGCCCGGGGTCGTGGGGACGACCCTATAGTCGTTGGACATGACGGTGGCGGGCCAATCTAGTCCCGGGGTCGTAGGGACGACCCTATAGTCGTCGGACATGTCGGCGATTGGCCAACATTGGCCCGGGGTCGTGGGGACGACCCTATAGTCGTCGGACATGTCGGCGGCTGGCCAACATAGTCCCGAGGTCGTGGGGACGACCCTATAGTCGTCGGACTTCACGGTGGCGGGCCAATCTAGTCCCGGGGTCGTGGGGACGACCCTACAGTCGTCGGACATTTCGGCGGCTTGCCAACTTTGGGCCGGTGTCGTGGGGACGACCCTATAGTCGTCGGACATGTTGGCGGCTTGTCAGCCTAGTCCCGGGGTCGTGGGTACGACCCTATAGTCGTCGGACAAGTCGGCGGCGGGCCAACCTTGTCCCAGGGTCGTGGGGACGACACTATAGTCGTCGGACATGACGGTGGCGGGCCAATCTAGTTTGCGGGGTCGTGGGGACGACCCTATAGTCGTCGGACAAGACGGCGGCTGGATATTCTTGGCTCGCGGTCGTGGGGACGACCCTATAGTCGTCGGACATTTCGGCGGCTTTCCAACTTTGGCCCGGGGTCGTGGGGACGACCCTATAGTCGTTGGACATTTCGGCGGCATGCCAACTTTGGCCCGGGGTCGTGAGGATGACCCTATAGTCGTTGGACATGACGGTGGCGGGCCAATCTAGTCCCGGGGTCGTAGGGACGACCCTATAGTCGTCGGACATGTCGGCGGCTGGCCAACCTAGTCCCGAGGTCGTGGGGACGACCCTATAGTCGTCGGACTTCACGGTGGCGGGCCAATCTAGACTCGGGGTCGTGGGAACGACCCTATAGTCGTCGGACTTCACGGTGGCGGGCCAATCTAGTCCCGGGGTCGTGGGGACGACCCTACAGTCGTCGGACATTTCGGCGGCTTGCCAACTTTGGCCCGGGGTCGTGGGGACGACCCTATAGTCGTCGGACATGACGGTGGCGGACCAATCTAGCCCCGGGGTCGTGGGGGCGACCCTATAGTCGTCGGACATGTCGGCGGCTGGCCAACTTTGGCCCGTGGTCGTGGGGACGATCCAATAGTCGTCGGACATGTCGACGGCTGGCCAACTTTGGCCCGTGGTCGTGGGGACGACCCTACAGTCGTTGGACATGACGGTGGCGGGCCAATCTATTACCGGGGTCGTACGGACGACCCTATAGTCGTCGGATATGTTGGCGATTGGCCAACATTGGCCCGGGGTCGTGGGGACGACTCTATAGTCGTCGGACATGTTGGCGGCTTGTCAGCCTAGTCCCGGGGTCGTGGGTACGACCCTATAGTCGTCGGACAAGTCGGCGGCGGGCCAACCTTTTTCCCGGGGTCGTGGGGACGACCCTATAGTCGTCGGACATGACGGTGGCGGGCCAATCTAGTCCCGGGGTCGTAGGAACGACCCTATAGTCGTCGGACATGTCGGCGGCTTGCCAACTTTGGCCCGGGGTCGTGGGGACGACCCAATAGTCGTCGGACAAGTCGGCGGCGGGGCAACCTAGTCCCGGGGTCGTGGGGACGACCCTATAGTCGTCGGACATGACGGTGGTGGGCCAGTCTAGTCCCGGGTCGTGGGGACGACCCTATAGTCGTCGGACATGTCGGCGGCTGGCCAACTTTGGCCCGTGGTCGTAGGGAGGACCCTATACTCGTCGGACAAGTCGGCGGCGAGCCAACCTAGTCCGGGGGTCGTGGGGACGACCCTATAGTCGTCGGAGAAGTCTGTGGCGGGCCAACCTAGTCCCGGGGTCGTAGGGACGACCCTATAGTCGTTGGACATTTCGGCGGCATGCCAACTTTGGCCCGTGGTCGTGGGGACGACCCTATAGTCGTTGGACATGACGGTGGCGGGCCAATGTAGTCCCGGGGTCGTAGGGACGACCCTATAGTCGTCGGACATGTCGGCGGCTGGCCAACCTAGTCCCGAGGTCGTGGGGACGACCCTGTAGTCGTCGGACTTCACGGTGGCGGGCCAATCTAGTCCCGGGGTCGTGGGGACGACCCTATAGTCGTCGGACATGTCGGCGGCTGGCCAACTTTGGCCCGTGGTCGTGGGGACGATCCAATAGTCGTCGGACATTTCGGCGGCATGAAAACTTTGGCCCGGGGTCGTGGGGACGACCCTATAGTCGTTGGACATGACGGTGGCGGGCCAATGTAGTCCCGGGGTCGTAGGGACGACCCTATAGTCGTCGGACATGTCGGCGGCTGGCCAACCTAGTCCCGAGGTCGTGGGGACGACCCTGTAGTCGTCGGACTTCACGGTGGCGGGCCAATCTAGTCCCGGGGTCGTGGGGACGACCCTATAGTCGTCGGACTTCACGGTGGCGGGCCAATCTAGTCCCGGGGTCGTGGGGACGACCCTACAGTCGTCGGACATTTCGGCGGCTTGCCAACTTTGGCCCGGGGTCGTGGGGACGACCCTATAGTCGTCGGACATGACGGTGGCGGACCAATCTAGCCTCGGGGTCGTGGGGGCGACCCTATAGTCGTCGGACATGTCAGCGGCTGGCCAACTTTGGCCCGTGGTCGTGGGGACGACCCTATAGTCGTCGGAAATGTCGGTGGCTGTCCAACTTTGGCCCGGGGGTCGTGGGGACGACCCTATAGTCGTCGGACATGTCGGCGGCGAGCCAACATTGACCCGGGGTCGTGGGGACGACTCTATAGTCGTCGGACATGTCGGTGGCGGGCCAGTCTAGTCCCGGGTCGTGGGGACGACCCTATAGTCGTCGGACATGTCGGCGGCTGGCCAATCTAGTCCCGGGGTCATAGGGACGACCCTATAGTCGTCGGACATGTCGGCGGCTGGTCAACTTAGGCCCGTGGTCGTAGGGACGATCCGATAGTCGTTGGACATGACGGTGCCGGGCCAATCAAGTCCCGGGGTCGTGGGTACGACCCAATAGTCGTCGGACATGTCGGCGATTGGCCATTATTGGCCCGGGGTCGTGGGGACGACCCTATAGTCGTCGGACATGTCGGCGGCTGGCCAACATTGGCCCGTGGTCGTGGGGACGACCCAACAGTCGTCGGACATGTCGGCGGCTGGCCAACTTTGGCCCGTGGTCGTGGGGACGATCCGATAGACGTCGGACGTGACGGTGGCTAGCCAATCTAGTCCCGGGATCGTGGGGACGACCCTATAGTCGTCGGAGATGTCGGCGGCTGTCCTACTTTGGCCCGGTGTCTTGGGAACGACTCTATAGTCGTCGGACATGTCGGCGGCTGGCCAACCTAGACCCGGGGTCGTGGGGACGACCCTATAGTCCTCGAACAAGTCGGCGGCTGGCCAACTTTGGCCCGTGGTCGTGGGAACGACCCTATAGTCGTCGGACAAGTCGGCGGCTGGCCAAATATGGCCCGTGGTCGTGGGGACGACCCTATAGTGGTCGGAAATGTCGGCGGCGAGCCAACCTAGTCCTGGCGTCGTGGGGACGACCCTATAATGTTCGGACAAGTCGGCAGCTGGCCAAATTTAGCCCGTGGTCGTGAGGACGACCCTATAGTCGTCGGAAATGTCGGCGGCTGTCCAACTTTGGCCCGGGGTCGTGGGGACGACCCTATAGTCGTCGGACTTGACGGTGGCGGGCCAATCTAGTCCCGGGGTCGTGGGGACGATCCTATAGTCGTCAGACATGTCGGGGGCGAGCCAACCTAGTCCCGGGGTCGTGGGGACGACCCTATAGTCGTCGGACAAGTCGGCGGCGGGCCAAACTAGTCCCGGGGTCGTGGGGATGACCCTATAGTCGTCGGACAAGTCGGCGGCGAGCCCACCTAGTCGGGGGGTCGTGGGGACGACCCTATAGTCGTCGGACAAGTCTGCGGCCGGCCAACCTAGTCCGGGGTTCGTGGGGAAGACCCTATAGTCGTCGGACATGACGGTGGCGGGCCAGTCTAGTCCCGGGTCGTGGGGACGACCCTATAGTCGTCGGACAACACGGCGGCTGGCCATCTTTGGCCCGTGGTCGTGGGGACGACCCTATAATCGTCGGACATGACGGTGGCTGGCCAATCTAGACCGGGGGTCGTGGGGACGACACTATAGTCGTCGGACAACACGGCGGCTGGCCATCTTTGGTCCGTGGTCGTGGGGACGACCCTATAGTCGTCGGACATGACGGCGGCGGGCCAATCTATTCTCGGGGTCGTGGGGACGACCCTATAGTCGTCGGACATGTCGGCGGCTGGCCAACTTTGGCCCGCGGTCGTGGGGACGACCCTATAGTCGTCGCACATGTCGGCGGCTGGCCAAATTGGCCTGTGGTCGTGGGGACGACCCTATAGTCGTCGGACATGTCGGCGGCGGGCCAATCTATTCCCGGGGTCGTGGGGACGACCCTATTGTCGTCGGACATGACGGTGGCGGGCCAATATAGTCCCGGGGTCGTAGGAATGACCCTATAGTCGTCGGACAAGTCGGCGGCGGGCCAATCTAGTCCCGGGGTCGTGGGGACGACCCTATTGTCGTCGATCATGTCGACGGCTGGCCAACTTTGGCCCGTGGTCGTGGAGACGATCCGATAGTCGTTGGACATGACGGTGGCGGGCCAATCTAGTCCCGGGGTCGTGGGGACGACCCTATAGTCGTCGGACATGTCGGCGATTGGCCAACTTTGGCCCGCGGTCGGCGGGACGACCCTATAGTCGTCGGACATGTCGGCGGCTGGCCAACTTTGGCCCGTGGTCGTGGGGACGACACAATAGTCGTCGGACATGTCGGCGATTGGCCAACTTTGGCCCGCGGTCGGCGGGACGACCCTATAGTCGTCGGACATGTCGGCGGCTGGCCAACCTAGACCCGGGGTGGTGGGGACGACCCTATAGTCGTCAGACATGTCGGGGGCGAGCCAACCTAGTCCCGGGGTCGTGGGGACGACCCTATAGTCGTCGGAAATGACGGTGGCGGGCCAATCTAGTCCCGGGGTCGTGGGGACGACCCTATAGTCGTCGGACAAGTCGGCGGCTGTCCAACTTTGGCCCGGGGTCGTGGGGACGACCCTATAGTCGTCGGACTTGACGGTGGCGGGCCAATCTAGTCCCGGGGTCGTGGGGACGATCCTATAGTCGTCAGACATGTCGGGGGCGAGCCAACCTAGTCCCGGGGTCGTGGGGACGACCCTATAGTCGTCGGACAAGTCGGCGGCGGGCCAAACTAGTCCCGGGGTCGTGGGGACGACCCTACAGTCGTCGGATATGTCGGCGGCTGGCCAACTTTGGCCCGTGGTCGTGGGGACGACCCTATAGTCGTCGGAAATTACGGTGGCGGGCCAGTCTAGTCCCGGTTCGTGGGGACGACCCTATAGTCGTCGGACATGTCGGCGGCTGGCCAACTTTGGCCCGTGGTCGTGGGGACGACCCTATAGTCGTCGGAAATGTCGGTGGCTGTCCAACTTTGGCCCGGGGGTCGTGGGGACGACCCTATAGTCGTCGGACATGTCGGCGGCGAGCCAACATTGGCCCGTGGTCGTGGGGACGACTCTATAGTCGTCGGACATGTCGGTGGCGGGCCAGTCTAGTCCCGGTTCGTGGGGACGACCCTATAGTCGTCGGACATGTCGGCGGCTGGCCAACTTTGGCCCGTGGTCGTGGGGACGACCCTATAATCGTCGGACATGACGGTGGCGGGCCAGTCTAGTCCCGGTTCGTGGGGACGACCCTATAGTCGTCGGACATGTCGGCGGCTGGCCAACTTTGGCCCGTGGTCGTGGGGACGACCCTATAGTCGTCGGAAATGTCGGTGGCTGTCCAACTTTGGCCCGGGGGTCGTGGGGACGACCCTATAGTCGTCGGACATGTCGGCGGCGAGCCAACATTGACCCGGGGTCGTGGGGACGACTCTATAGTCGTCGGACATGTCGGTGGCGGGCCAGTCTAGTCCCGGGGTCGTGGGGACGACCCTATAGTCGTCGGACATGTCGCCGGCTGGCCAACTTTGGCCCGGTGTCGTGGGGACGACTCTATATTCGTCGGACATGTCGGCGGCTGGCCGACCTGGACCCGGGGTCGTGGGGACGACCCTATTGTCGTCGGACATGACGGTGGCGGGCCAAACTAGCCCCGGGGTCATAGGGACGACCCTATAGTCGTCGGACATGTCGGCGATTGGCCAACTTTGGTCCGTGGTCGTTGGGTCGATCCGATAGTCGTCGGACATGACGGCGGCTGGCCAACTTTGGCCCGTGGTCGTGGGGACGACTGTTTAGTCGTCGGACATGTCGGCGGCTAGCCAACCTAGACCCGGGGTCGTGGGGACGACCCTATTGTCGTCGGACAACACGGCGGCTGGCCATCTTTGGCCCGTGGTCGTGGGGACGACCCTATAATCGTCGGACATGACGGTGGCTGGCCAATCTAGACCGGGGGTCGTGGGGACGACACTATAGTCGTCGGACAACACGGCGGCTGGCCATCTTTGGTCCGTGGTCGTGGGGACGACCCTATAGTCGTCGGACATGACGGCGGCGGGCCAATCTATTCTCGGGGTCGTGGGGACGACCCTATAGTCGTCGGACATGTCGGCGGCTGGCCAACTTTGGCCCGCGGTCGTGGGGACGACCCTATAGTCGTCGCACATGTCGGCGGCTGGCCAAATTGGCCTGTGGTCGTGGGGACGACCCTATAGTCGTCGGACATGTCGGCGGCGGGCCAATCTATTCCCGGGGTCGTGGGGACGACCCTATTGTCGTCGGACATGACGGTGGCGGGCCAATATAGTCCCGGGGTCGTAGGAATGACCCTATAGTCGTCGGACAAGTCGGCGGCGGGCCAATCTAGTCCCGGGGTCGTGGGGACGACCCTATTGTCGTCGATCATGTCGACGGCTGGCCAACTTTGGCCCGTGGTCGTGGAGACGATCCGATAGTCGTTGGACATGACGGTGGCGGGCCAATCTAGTCCCGGGGTCGTGGGGACGACCCTATAGTCGTCGGACAAGTCGGCGGCTGGCCAACCTTGTCCCGGGGTCGTGGGGACGACCCTATAGTCGTCGGACAAGTCGGCGGCGGGCCAATCTAGTCCCGGGGTCGTGGGGACGACCCTATTGTCGTCGGACATGACGGTGGCGGACCAATCTAGTCCCGGGGTCGTAGGGACGACCCTATTGTCGTCGGACATGACGGTGGCGGGCCAATCTAGTCCCGGGGTCGTAGGGATGACCCTATAGTCGTCGGACATGTCGGCGATTGGCCAACATTGGCCCGGGGTCGTGGGGACGACCCTATAGTCGTCGGACATGTCGGCGGCTGGCCAACTTTGGCCCGTGGTCGTGGGGACGACACAATAGTCGTCGGACATGTCGGCGATTGGCCAACTTTGGCCCGCGGTCGGCGGGACGACCCTATAGTCGTCGGACATGTCGGCGGCTGGCCAACCTAGACCCGGGGTCGTGGGGACGACCCTATTGTCGCCGGACATGACGGTGTCGGGCCAATCTAGTCCCGGGGTCATAGGGACGACCCTATAGTCGTCGGACATGTCTGCGATTGGCCAACTTTGGTCCGTGGTCGTGGGGTCGATCCGATAGTCGTCGGACATGACGCCGGCTGGCCAACTTTGGCCCGTGGTCGTGGGGACGACTGTTTAGTCGTCGGACATGTCGGCGGCTGGCCAACCTAGACCCGGGGTCGTGGGGACGACCCTATAATCGTCGGACATGTCGCCGGCTGGCAAACTTTGGCCCGGGGTCGTGGGGACGAATCTATAGTCGTCGGACATGTCGGCGGCTGGCCAACATTGGCCCGTGGTCGTGGGGACGACCCAACAGTCGTCGGACATGTCGGCGGCTGGCCAATCTAGTCCCGGGGTCGTGGGGACGACCCTACAGTCGTCGGACAAGTCGGCGGCGAGCCAAACTAGTCCCGCGGTCGTGGGGACGACCCTATAGTCGTCGGACAAGTCAGCGGCTGGCCAACATTGGCCCGTGGTCCCGGGGACGACCCTATAGTCGTCGGAAATGTCGGTGGCTGTCCAACTTTGGCCCGGGGGTCGTGGGGACGACCCTATAGTCGTCGGACATGTCGGCGGCGAGCCAACATTGACCCGGGGTCGTGGGGACGACTCTATAGTCGTCGGACATGTCGGTGGCGGGCCAGTCTAGTCCCGGGTCGTGGGGACGACCCTATAGTCGTCGGACATGTCGGCGGCTGGCCAACTTTGGCCCGGGGTCGTGGGGACGACCCTACAGTCGTCGGATATGTCGGCGGCTGGCCAACTTTGGCCCGTGGTCGTGGGGACGACCCTATAGTCGTCGGAAATGACGGTGGCGGGCCAGTCTAGTTCCGGTTCGTGGGGACGACCCTATAGTCGTCGGACATGTCGGCGGCTGGCCAACATTGGCCCGTGGTCGTGGGGACGACCCAACAGTCGTCGGACAAGTCAGCGGCTGGCCAACATTGGCCCGTGGTCGTGGGGACGACCCTATAGTCGTCGGAAATGTCGGTGGCTGTCCAACTTTGGCCCGGGGGTCGTGGGGACGACCCTATAGTCGTCGGACATGTCGGCGGCGAGCCAACATTGACCCGGGGTCGTGGGGACGACCCTATAGTCGTCGGAAATGTCGGTGGCTGTCCAACTTTGGCCCGGGGGTCGTGGGGACGACCCTATAGTCGTCGGACATGTCGGCGGCGAGCCAACATTGACCCGGGGTCGTGGGGACGACTCTATAGTCGTCGGACATGTCGCCGGCTGGCCAACTTTGGCCCGGGGTCGTGGGGACGAATCTATAGTCGTCGGACATGTCGGCGGCTGGCCAACATTGGCCCGTGGTCGTGGGGACGACCCAACAGTCGTCGGACAAGTCAGCGGCTGGCCAACATTGGCCCGTGGTCGTGGGGACGACCCTATAGTCGTCGGAAATGTCGGTGGCTGTCCAACTTTGGCCCGGGGGTCGTGGGGACGACCCTATAGTCGTCGGACATGTCGGCGGCGAGCCAACATTGACCCGGGGTCGTGGGGACGACTCTATAGTCGTCGGACATGTCGGTGGCGGGCCAGTCTAGTCCCGGGTCGTGGGGACGACCCTATAGTCGTCGGACATGTCGGCGGCTGGCCAACTTTGGCCCGGGGTCGTGGGGACGACCCTACAGTCGTCGGATATGGCGGTGGCGGCCCAATCTAGTCCCGGGATGGTAGGGACGACCCTATAGTCGTCGGACAAGTCGGCGGCTGGCCATCTTTGGCCCGGGGTTGTGGGGACGAATCTATAGTCGTCGGACATGTCGGCGGCTGGCCAACTTTGGCCCGTGGCCGTGGGGACGACCCTATAGTCGTCGGACATGTCGGCCGCTGGCCAACTTTGGCCCGTGGTCGTGGGGAGGACCCTATACTCGTCGGACAAGTCGGCGGCGTACCAACCTAGTCCGGGGGTCGTGGGGACGACCCTATAGTCGTCGGACATGACGGTGGCGGGCCAGTCTAGTCCCGGGTCATGGGGACGACCCTATAGTCGTCGGACAAGTCGGCGGCTGGCCAACTTTGGCCCGTGGTCGTGGGGACGACCCTATAGTCGTCGGAAATGACGGCGGCTGGCCAACATTGGCCCGTGGTCGTGGGGACGACCCAACAGTCGTCGGACATGTCGGCGGCTGGCCAATCTAGTCCCGGGGTCGTGGGGACGACCCTACAGTCGTCGGACAAGTCGGCGGCGAGCCAAACTAGTCCCGCGGTCGTGGGGACGACCCTATAGTCGTCGGACAAGTCAGCGGCTGGCCAACATTGGCCCGTGGTCCCGGGGACGACCCTATAGTCGTCGGAAATGTCGGTGGCTGTCCAACTTTGGCCCGGGGGTCGTGGGGACGACCCTATAGTCGTCGGACATGTCGGCGGCGAGCCAACATTGACCCGGGGTCGTGGGGACGACTCTATAGTCGTCGGACATGTCGGTGGCGGGCCAGTCTAGTCCCGGGTCGTGGGGACGACCCTATAGTCGTCGGACATGTCGGCGGCTGGCCAACTTTGGCCCGGGGTCGTGGGGACGACCCTATAGTCGTCGGACATGTCGGCGGCGAGCCAACATTGACCCGGGGTCGTGGGGACGACTCTATAGTCGTCGGACATGTCGGTGGCGGGCCAGTCTAGTCCCGGGTCGTGGGGACGACCCTATAGTCGTCGGACATGTCGGCGGCTGGCCAACTTTGGCCCGGGGTCGTGGGGACGACCCTACAGTCGTCGGATATGTCGGCGGCTGGCCAACTTTGGCCCGTGGTCGTGGGGACGACCCTATAGTCGTCGGAAATGACGGTGGCGGGCCAGTCTAGTTCCGGTTCGTGGGGACGACCCTATAGTCGTCGGACATGTCGGCGGCTGGCCAACTTTGGCCCGTGGTCGTGGGGACGACCCTATAGTCGTCGGAAATGTCGGTGGCTGTCCAACTTTGGCCCGGGGGTCGTGGGGACGACCCTATAGTCGTCGGACATGTCGGCGGCGAGCCAACATTGGCCCGTGGTCGTGGGGACGACTCTATAGTCGTCGGACATGTCGGTGGCGGGCCAGTCTAGTCCCGGTTCGTGGGGACGACCCTATAGTCGTCGGACATGTCGGCGGCTGGCCAATCTAGTCCCGGGGTCATAGGGACGACCCTATAGTCGTCGGACATGTCGGCGGCTGGTCAACTTAGGCCCGTGGTCGTAGGGACGATCCGATAGTCGTTGGACATGACGGTGCCGGGCCAATCAAGTCCCGGGATCGTGGGTACGACCCTATAGTGGTCGGCCATGTCGGCGATTGGCCATTATTGGCCCGGGGTCGTGGGGACGACCCTATAGTCGTCGGACATGTCGGCGGCTGGCCAACATTGGCCCGTGGTCGTGGGGACGACCCAACAGTCGTCGGACATGTCGGAGGCGGGCCAGTCTAGTCCCGGGTCGTGGGGACGACCCTATAGTCGTCGGACATGTCGGCGGCTGGCCAACTTTGGCCCGTGGTCGTGGGGACGACCCTATAGTCGTCAGACATGACGGTGGCGAGCCAACCTAGTCCCGGGGTCGTGTGGACGACCCTATAGTCGTCGGACAAGTCGGCGGCGAGCCCACCTAGTCGGGGGTCGTGGGGACGACCCTATAGTCGTCGGACATGACGGTGGCGGGCCAGTCTAGTCCCGGGTCGTGGGGACGACCCTATAGTCGTCGGACATGTCGGCGGCTGGCCAACTTTGGCCCGTGGTCGTGGGGACGACCCTATAGTCGTCGGAAATGTCGGTGGCTGTCCAACTTTGGCCCGGGGGTCGTGGGGACGACCCTATAGTCGTCGGACAAGTCGGCGGCGAGCCCACCTAGTCGGGGGGTCGTGGGGACGACCCTATAGTCGTCGGACAAGTCGGCGGCCGGCCAACCTAGTCCGGGGGTCGTGGGGACGACCCTATAGTCGTCGGACATGACGGTGGCGGGCCAGTCTAGTCCCGGGTCGTGGGGACGACCCTATAGTCGTCGGACATGACGGTGGCGGGCCAGTCTAGTCCCGGGTCGTGGGGACGACCCTATAGTCGTCGGACATGTCGGCGGCTGGCCAACTTTGGCCCGTGGTCGTGGGGACGACCCTATAGTCGTCGGAAATGTCGGTGGCTGTCCAACTTTGGCCCGGGGTCGTGGGGACGACCCTATAGTCGTCGGACATGTCGGCCGCTGGCCAACTTTGGCCCGTGGTCGTGGGGAGGACCCTATACTCGTCGGACAAGTCGGCGGCGTACCAACCTAGTCCGGGGGTCGTGGGGACGACCCTATAGTCGTCGGACATGACGGTGGCGGGCCAGTCTAGTCCCGGGTCATGGGGACGACCCTATAGTCGTCGGACATGTCGCCGGCTGGCCAACTTTGGCCCGGGGTCGTGGGGACGAATCTATAGTCGTCGGACATGTCGGCGGCTGGCCAACATTGGCCCGTGGTCGTGGGGACGACCCAACAGTCGTCGGACAAGTCAGCGGCTGGCCAACATTGGCCCGTGGTCGTGGGGACGACCCTATAGTCGTCGGAAATGTCGGTGGCTGTCCAACTTTGGCCCGGGGGTCGTGGGGACGACCCTATAGTCGTCGGACATGTCGGCGGCGAGCCAACATTGACCCGGGGTCGTGGGGACGACTCTATAGTCGTCGGACATGTCGGTGGCGGGCCAGTCTAGTCCCGGGTCGTGGGGACGACCCTATAGTCGTCGGACATGTCGGCGGCTGGCCAACTTTGGCCCGGGGTCGTGGGGACGACCCTACAGTCGTCGGATATGGCGGTGGCGGCCCAATCTAGTCCCGGGATGGTAGGGACGACCCTATAGTCGTCGGACAAGTCGGCGGCTGGCCATCTTTGGCCCGGGGTTGTGGGGACGAATCTATAGTCGTCGGACATGTCGGCGGCTGGCCAACTTTGGCCCGTGGCCGTGGGGACGACCCTATAGTCGTCGGACATGTCGGCGGCTGGCCAACTTTGGCCCGGGGTCGTGGGGACGACCCTATAGTCGTCGGACATGTCGGCCGCTGGCCAACTTTGGCCCGTGGTCGTGGGGAGGACCCTATACTCGTCGGACAAGTCGGCGGCGTACCAACCTAGTCCGGGGGTCGTGGGGACGACCCTATAGTCGTCGGACATGACGGTGGCGGGCCAGTCTAGTCCCGGGTCATGGGGACGACCCTATAGTCGTCGGACAAGTCGGCGGCTGGCCAACTTTGGCCCGTGGTCGTGGGGACGACCCTATAGTCGTCGGAAATGACGGCGGCTGGCCAACATTGGCCCGTGGTCGTGGGGACGACCCAACAGTCGTCGGACATGTCGGCGGCTGGCCAATCTAGTCCCGGGGTCGTGGGGACGACCCTACAGTCGTCGGACAAGTCGGCGGCGAGCCAAACTAGTCCCGCGGTCGTGGGGACGACCCTATAGTCGTCGGACAAGTCAGCGGCTGGCCAACATTGGCCCGTGGTCCCGGGGACGACCCTATAGTCGTCGGAAATGTCGGTGGCTGTCCAACTTTGGCCCGGGGGTCGTGGGGACGACCCTATAGTCGTCGGACATGTCGGCGGCGAGCCAACATTGACCCGGGGTCGTGGGGACGACTCTATAGTCGTCGGACATGTCGGTGGCGGGCCAGTCTAGTCCCGGGTCGTGGGGACGACCCTATAGTCGTCGGACATGTCGGCGGCTGGCCAACTTTGGCCCGGGGTCGTGGGGACGACCCTATAGTCGTCGGACATGTCGGCGGCGAGCCAACATTGACCCGGGGTCGTGGGGACGACTCTATAGTCGTCGGACATGTCGGTGGCGGGCCAGTCTAGTCCCGGGTCGTGGGGACGACCCTATAGTCGTCGGACATGTCGGCGGCTGGCCAACTTTGGCCCGGGGTCGTGGGGACGACCCTACAGTCGTCGGATATGTCGGCGGCTGGCCAACTTTGGCCCGTGGTCGTGGGGACGACCCTATAGTCGTCGGAAATGACGGTGGCGGGCCAGTCTAGTTCCGGTTCGTGGGGACGACCCTATAGTCGTCGGACATGTCGGCGGCTGGCCAACTTTGGCCCGTGGTCGTGGGGACGACCCTATAGTCGTCGGAAATGTCGGTGGCTGTCCAACTTTGGCCCGGGGGTCGTGGGGACGACCCTATAGTCGTCGGACATGTCGGCGGCGAGCCAACATTGGCCCGTGGTCGTGGGGACGACTCTATAGTCGTCGGACATGTCGGTGGCGGGCCAGTCTAGTCCCGGTTCGTGGGGACGACCCTATAGTCGTCGGACATGTCGGCGGCTGGCCAATCTAGTCCCGGGGTCATAGGGACGACCCTATAGTCGTCGGACATGTCGGCGGCTGGTCAACTTAGGCCCGTGGTCGTAGGGACGATCCGATAGTCGTTGGACATGACGGTGCCGGGCCAATCAAGTCCCGGGATCGTGGGTACGACCCTATAGTGGTCGGCCATGTCGGCGATTGGCCATTATTGGCCCGGGGTCGTGGGGACGACCCTATAGTCGTCGGACATGTCGGCGGCTGGCCAACATTGGCCCGTGGTCGTGGGGACGACCCAACAGTCGTCGGACATGTCGGAGGCGGGCCAGTCTAGTCCCGGGTCGTGGGGACGACCCTATAGTCGTCGGACATGTCGGCGGCTGGCCAACTTTGGCCCGTGGTCGTGGGGACGACCCTATAGTCGTCAGACATGACGGTGGCGAGCCAACCTAGTCCCGGGGTCGTGTGGACGACCCTATAGTCGTCGGACAAGTCGGCGGCGAGCCCACCTAGTCGGGGGTCGTGGGGACGACCCTATAGTCGTCGGACATGACGGTGGCGGGCCAGTCTAGTCCCGGGTCGTGGGGACGACCCTATAGTCGTCGGACATGTCGGCGGCTGGCCAACTTTGGCCCGTGGTCGTGGGGACGACCCTATAGTCGTCGGAAATGTCGGTGGCTGTCCAACTTTGGCCCGGGGGTCGTGGGGACGACCCTATAGTCGTCGGACAAGTCGGCGGCGAGCCCACCTAGTCGGGGGGTCGTGGGGACGACCCTATAGTCGTCGGACAAGTCGGCGGCCGGCCAACCTAGTCCGGGGGTCGTGGGGACGACCCTATAGTCGTCGGACATGACGGTGGCGGGCCAGTCTAGTCCCGGGTCGTGGGGACGACCCTATAGTCGTCGGACATGACGGTGGCGGGCCAGTCTAGTCCCGGGTCGTGGGGACGACCCTATAGTCGTCGGACATGTCGGCGGCTGGCCAACTTTGGCCCGTGGTCGTGGGGACGACCCTATAGTCGTCGGAAATGTCGGTGGCTGTCCAACTTTGGCCCGGGGGTCGTGGGGACGACCCTATAGTCGTCGGACATGTCGGCGCCGAGCCAACATTGACCCGGGGTCGTGGGGACGACTCTATAGTCGTCGGACATGTCGGAGGCGGGCCAGTCTAGTCCCGGTTCGTGGGGACGACCCTATAGTCGTCGGACATGTCGGCGGCTGGCCAACTTTGGCCCGTGGTCGTGGGGACGACCCTATAGTCGTCAGACATGACGGTGGCGAGCCAACCTAGTCCCGGGGTCGTGGGGACGACCCTATAGTCGTCGGACAAGTCGGCGGCGAGCCCACCTAGTCGGGGGGTCGTGGGGACGACCCTATAGTCGTCGGACAAGTCGGCGGCCGGCCAACCTAGTCCGGGGGTCGTGGGGACGACCCTATAGTCGTCGGACATGACGGTGGCGGGCCAGTCTAGTCCCGGGTCGTGGGGACGACCCTATAGTCGTCGGACATGTCGGCGGCGAGCCAACATTGACCCGGGGTCGTGGGGACGACTCTATAGTCGTCGGACATGTCGGTGGCGGGCCAGTCTAGTCCCGGGTCGTGGGGACGACCCTATAGTCGTCGGGCATGTCGGCGGCTGGCCAACTTTGGGCCGTGGTCGTGGGGAGGACCCTATACTCGTCGGACAAGTCGGCGGCGTACCAACCTAGTCCGGGGTCGTGGGGACGACTCTATAGTCGTCGGACATGTCGGTCGCGGGCCAGTCTAGTCCCGGGTCGTGGGGACGAGCCTATAGTCGTCGGACATGTCGGCGGCTGGCCAATCTAGTCCCGGGGTCGTGGGGACGACCCTACAGTCGTCGGACAAGTCGGCGGCGAGCCAAACTAGTCCCGCGGTCGTGGGGACGACCCTATAGTCGTCGGACAAGTCAGCGGCTGGCCAACATTGGCCCGTGGTCCCGGGGACGACCCTATAGTCGTCGGAAATGTCGGTGGCTGTCCAACTTTGGCCCGGGGGTCGTGGGGACGACCCTATAGTCGTCGGACATGTCGGCGGCGAGCCAACATTGACCCGGGGTCGTGGGGACGACTCTATAGTCGTCGGACATGTCGGTGGCGGGCCAGTCTAGTCCCGGGTCGTGGGGACGACCCTATAGTCGTCGGACATGTCGGCGGCTGGCCAACTTTGGCCCGGGGTCGTGGGGACGACCCTACAGTCGTCGGATATGTCGGCGGCTGGCCAACTTTGGCCCGTGGTCGTGGGGACGACCCTATAGTCGTCGGAAATGACGGTGGCGGGCCAGTCTAGTTCCGGTTCGTGGGGACGACCCTATAGTCGTCGGACATGTCGGCGGCTGGCCAACATTGGCCCGTGGTCGTGGGGACGACCCAACAGTCGTCGGACAAGTCAGCGGCTGGCCAACATTGGCCCGTGGTCGTGGGGACGACCCTATAGTCGTCGGAAATGTCGGTGGCTGTCCAACTTTGGCCCGGGGGTCGTGGGGACGACCCTATAGTCGTCGGACATGTCGGCGGCGAGCCAACATTGACCCGGGGTCGTGGGGACGACTCTATAGTCGTCGGACATGACGCCGGCTGGCCAACTTTGGCCCGTGGTCGTGGGGACGACTGTTTAGTCGTCGGACATGTCGGCGGCTGGCCAACCTAGACCCGGGGTCGTGGGGACGACCCTATAGTCGTCGGACATGTCGCCGGCTGGCCAACTTTGGCCCGGGGTCGTGGGGACGAATCTATAGTCGTCGGACATGTCGGCGGCTGGCCAACATTGGCCCGTGGTCGTGGGGACGACCCAACAGTCGTCGGACAAGTCAGCGGCTGGCCAACATTGGCCCGTGGTCGTGGGGACGACCCTATAGTCGTCGGAAATGTCGGTGGCTGTCCAACTTTGGCCCGGGGGTCGTGGGGACGACCCTATAGTCGTCGGACATGTCGGCGGCGAGCCAACATTGACCCGGGGTCGTGGGGACGACTCTATAGTCGTCGGACATGTCGGTGGCGGGCCAGTCTAGTCCCGGGTCGTGGGGACGACCCTATAGTCGTCGGACATGTCGGCGGCTGGCCAACTTTGGCCCGGGGTCGTGGGGACGACCCTACAGTCGTCGGATATGGCGGTGGCGGCCCAATCTAGTCCCGGGATGGTAGGGACGACCCTATAGTCGTCGGACAAGTCGGCGGCTGGCCATCTTTGGCCCGGGGTTGTGGGGACGAATCTATAGTCGTCGGACATGTCGGCGGCTGGCCAACTTTGGCCCGTGGCCGTGGGGACGACCCTATAGTCGTCGGACATGTCGGCGGCTGGCCAACTTTGGCCCGGGGTCGTGGGGACGACCCTATAGTCGTCGGACATGTCGGCCGCTGGCCAACTTTGGCCCGTGGTCGTGGGGAGGACCCTATACTCGTCGGACAAGTCGGCGGCGTACCAACCTAGTCCGGGGGTCGTGGGGACGACCCTATAGTCGTCGGACATGACGGTGGCGGGCCAGTCTAGTCCCGGGTCATGGGGACGACCCTATAGTCGTCGGACAAGTCGGCGGCTGGCCAACTTTGGCCCGTGGTCGTGGGGACGACCCTATAGTCGTCGGAAATGACGGCGGCTGGCCAACATTGGCCCGTGGTCGTGGGGACGACCCAACAGTCGTCGGACATGTCGGCGGCTGGCCAATCTAGTCCCGGGGTCGTGGGGACGACCCTACAGTCGTCGGACAAGTCGGCGGCGAGCCAAACTAGTCCCGCGGTCGTGGGGACGACCCTATAGTCGTCGGACAAGTCAGCGGCTGGCCAACATTGGCCCGTGGTCCCGGGGACGACCCTATAGTCGTCGGAAATGTCGGTGGCTGTCCAACTTTGGCCCGGGGGTCGTGGGGACGACCCTATAGTCGTCGGACATGTCGGCGGCGAGCCAACATTGACCCGGGGTCGTGGGGACGACTCTATAGTCGTCGGACATGTCGGTGGCGGGCCAGTCTAGTCCCGGGTCGTGGGGACGACCCTATAGTCGTCGGACATGTCGGCGGCTGGCCAACTTTGGCCCGGGGTCGTGGGGACGACCCTATAGTCGTCGGACATGTCGGCGGCGAGCCAACATTGACCCGGGGTCGTGGGGACGACTCTATAGTCGTCGGACATGTCGGTGGCGGGCCAGTCTAGTCCCGGGTCGTGGGGACGACCCTATAGTCGTCGGACATGTCGGCGGCTGGCCAACTTTGGCCCGGGGTCGTGGGGACGACCCTACAGTCGTCGGATATGTCGGCGGCTGGCCAACTTTGGCCCGTGGTCGTGGGGACGACCCTATAGTCGTCGGAAATGACGGTGGCGGGCCAGTCTAGTTCCGGTTCGTGGGGACGACCCTATAGTCGTCGGACATGTCGGCGGCTGGCCAACTTTGGCCCGTGGTCGTGGGGACGACCCTATAGTCGTCGGAAATGTCGGTGGCTGTCCAACTTTGGCCCGGGGGTCGTGGGGACGACCCTATAGTCGTCGGACATGTCGGCGGCGAGCCAACATTGGCCCGTGGTCGTGGGGACGACTCTATAGTCGTCGGACATGTCGGTGGCGGGCCAGTCTAGTCCCGGTTCGTGGGGACGACCCTATAGTCGTCGGACATGTCGGCGGCTGGCCAATCTAGTCCCGGGGTCATAGGGACGACCCTATAGTCGTCGGACATGTCGGCGGCTGGTCAACTTAGGCCCGTGGTCGTAGGGACGATCCGATAGTCGTTGGACATGACGGTGCCGGGCCAATCAAGTCCCGGGATCGTGGGTACGACCCTATAGTGGTCGGCCATGTCGGCGATTGGCCATTATTGGCCCGGGGTCGTGGGGACGACCCTATAGTCGTCGGACATGTCGGCGGCTGGCCAACATTGGCCCGTGGTCGTGGGGACGACCCAACAGTCGTCGGACATGTCGGAGGCGGGCCAGTCTAGTCCCGGGTCGTGGGGACGACCCTATAGTCGTAGGACATGTCGGCGGCTGGCCAACTTTGGCCCGTGGTCGTGGGGACGACCCTATAGTCGTCAGACATGACGGTGGCGAGCCAACCTAGTCCCGGGGTCGTGTGGACGACCCTATAGTCGTCGGACAAGTCGGCGGCGAGCCCACCTAGTCGGGGGTCGTGGGGACGACCCTATAGTCGTCGGACATGACGGTGGCGGGCCAGTCTAGTCCCGGGTCGTGGGGACGACCCTATAGTCGTCGGACATGTCGGCGGCTGGCCAACTTTGGCCCGTGGTCGTGGGGACGACCCTATAGTCGTCGGAAATGTCGGTGGCTGTCCAACTTTGGCCCGGGGGTCGTGGGGACGACCCTATAGTCGTCGGACAAGTCGGCGGCGAGCCCACCTAGTCGGGGGGTCGTGGGGACGACCCTATAGTCGTCGGACAAGTCGGCGGCCGGCCAACCTAGTCCGGGGGTCGTGGGGACGACCCTATAGTCGTCGGACATGACGGTGGCGGGCCAGTCTAGTCCCGGGTCGTGGGGACGACCCTATAGTCGTCGGACATGACGGTGGCGGGCCAGTCTAGTCCCGGGTCGTGGGGACGACCCTATAGTCGTCGGACATGTCGGCGGCTGGCCAACTTTGGCCCGTGGTCGTGGGGACGACCCTATAGTCGTCGGAAATGTCGGTGGCTGTCCAACTTTGGCCCGGGGGTCGTGGGGACGACCCTATAGTCGTCGGACATGTCGGCGCCGAGCCAACATTGACCCGGGGTCGTGGGGACAACTCTATAGTCGTCGGACATGTCGGAGGCGGGCCAGTCTAGTCCCGGTTCGTGGGGACGACCCTATAGTCGTCGGACATGTCGGCGGCTGGCCAACTTTGGCCCGTGGTCGTGGGGACGACCCTATAGTCGTCAGACATGACGGTGGCGAGCCAACCTAGTCCCGGGGTCGTGGGGACGACCCTATAGTCGTCGGACAAGTCGGCGGCGAGCCCACCTAGTCGGGGGGTCGTGGGGACGACCCTATAGTCGTCGGACAAGTCGGCGGCCGGCCAACCTAGTCCGGGGGTCGTGGGGACGACCCTATAGTCGTCGGACATGACGGTGGCGGGCCAGTCTAGTCCCGGGTCGTGGGGACGACCCTATAGTCGTCGGACATGTCGGCGGCGAGCCAACATTGACCCGGGGTCGTGGGGACGACTCTATAGTCGTCGGACATGTCGGTGGCGGGCCAGTCTAGTCCCGGGTCGTGGGGACGACCCTATAGTCGTCGGGCATGTCGGCGGCTGGCCAACTTTGGGCCGTGGTCGTGGGGAGGACCCTATACTCGTCGGACAAGTCGGCGGCGTACCAACCTAGTCCGGGGTCGTGGGGACGACTCTATAGTCGTCGGACATGTCGGTCGCGGGCCAGTCTAGTCCCGGGTCGTGGGGACGAGCCTATAGTCGTCGGACATGTCGGCGGCTGGCCAACTTTGGGCCGTGGTCGTGGGGAGGACCCTATACTCGTCGGACATGTCGGCGGCGTACCAACCTAGTCCGGGGGTCGTGGGGACGACCCTATAGTCGTCGGACATGACGGTGGCGGGCCAGTCTAGTCCCGGGTCATGGGGACGACCCTATAGTCGTCGGACAAGTTGGCGGCTGGCCAACTTTGGACCGTGGTCGTGGGGACGACCCTATAGTCGTCGGAAACGACTGTGGCGGGCCAATCTAGTCCCGGGGTCGTGGGGACGACCCTATAGTCGTCGGACATATCAGCGGCTGGCCAACTTTGGCCCGGGGTCGTCGGGACGACCCTACAGTCGTCGGATATGTCGGCGGCTGGCCAACTTTGGCCCGTGGTCGTGGGGACGACCCTATAGTCGTCGGAAATCACGGTGGCGGGCCAATCTAGTCCCGGGGTCGTGGGGACGACCCTATAGTCGTCGGACAAGTCGGCGGCGGGCCAACCTAGTCCCGGGGTCGTGGGGATGACCCTATAGTCGTCGGACATGACGGTGGCGGGCCAGTCTAGTCCCGGGTCGTGGGGACGACCCTATAGTCGTCGGACATGTCGCCGGCTGGCCAACTTTGGCCCGTGGTCGTGGGGACGACACTATAGTCGTCGGAAATGACGGTGGCGGGCCAATCTAGTCCCGGGGTCGTGGGGACGACCCTATAGTCGTCGGACATATCAGCGGCTGGCCAACTTTGGCCCGGGGTCGTGGGGACGACCCTACAGTCGTCGGATATGTCGGCGGCTGGCCAACTTTGGCCCGTGGTCGTGGGGACGACCATATAGTCGTCGGAAATCACGGTGGCGGGCCAATCTAGTCCCGGGGTCGTGGGGATGACCCTATAGTCGTCGGACATGACGGTGGCGGGCCAGTCTAGTCCCGGGTCGTGGGGACAACCCTATAGTCGTCGGACATGTCGCCGGCTGGCCAACTTTGGCCCGTGGTCGTGGGGACGACCCTATAGTCGTCGGACATAACGGTGGCGGGCCAATCTAGTGCCGGGGTCGTGGGGACGACCCTATAGTCGTCGGACAAGTCGGCGGCGGGCCTATCTAGTCCCGGGGTCGTGGGGACGACCCTATAGTCGTCGGATAAGTCGGCAGCTAGCCAACTTTGGCCCGGGGTCGTGGGGACGACCCTATAGTCGTCGGACAAGTCGGCGGCGGGCCAGTCTAGTCCCGGGTCGTGGGGACGACCCTATAGTCGTCGGACATGTCGGCGGCTGGCCAACTTTGGCCCGTGGTCGTGGGGACGACCATATAGTCGTCGGACATGACGGTGGCGGGCCACTCTAGTCCCGGGTCGTGGGGACGACCGTATAGTCGTCGGACAAGTCGGCGGCGGGCCAACCTAGTCCCGGGGTCGTGGGGACGACCCTATATTCGTCGGAAAAGCCGGCGGCAGGCCAACTTTGGCCCGTGGTCGTGGGGACGACCCTATAGTCGTCGGACAAGTCGGCGGCTGTCCAACTTTGGCCCGGGGTCGTGGGGACGACCCTATAGTCGTCGGACTTGACGGTGGCGGGCCAATCTAGTCCCGGGGTCGTGGGGACGACCCTATAGTCGTCAGACATGTCGGTGGCGAGCCAACCTAGTCCCGGGGTCGTGGGGACGACCCTATAGTCGTCGGACAAGTCGGCGGCGGGCCAACCTAGTCCCGGGGTCGTGGGGATGACCCTATAGTCGTCGGACAAGTCGGCGGCGAGCCCACCTAGTCGGGGGGTCGTGGGGACGACCCTATAGTCGTCGGACAAGTCGGCGGCCGGCCAACCTAGTCCGGGGGTCGTGGGGACGACCCTATAGTCGTCGGACATGCCGGTGGCGGGCCAGTCTAGTCCCGGGTCGTGGGGACGACCCTATAGTCGTCGGACATGTCGGCGGCTGGCCAACTTTGGCCCGGGGTCGTGGGGACGACCCTATAGTCGTCAGACATGACGGTGGCGAGCCAACCTAGTCCCGGGGTCGTGGGGACGACCCTATAGTCGTCGGACATGTCGGCGATTGGCCATTATTGGCCCGGGGTCGTGGGGACGACCCTATAGTCGTCGGACAAGTCGGCGGCTGGCCAAATTTGGCCCGTGGTCGTGAGGACGACCCTATTGTCGTCGGAAATGTCGGCGGCTGGCCAATCTAGTCCCGGGGTCGTGGGGACGACCCTATAGTCGTCGGACATATCAGCGGCTGGCCAACTTTGGCCCGGGATCGTGGGGACGACCCTACAGTCATCGGATATTTCGGCGGCTGGCCATCTTTGGCCCGTGGTCGTGGGGACGACCCTATAGTCGTCGGAAATGACGGTGGCAGGTCAACCTAGTCGGGGGGTCGTGGGGACGACCCTATAGTCGTCGGACATGTCGGCGGCTGGCCAACTTTGGCCCGTGGTCGTCGGAACGATCCAATAGTCGTCGGACATGTCGGCGACTGGCCAACTTTGGCCCGTGGTTGTGGGGACGACCCTATAGTCGTTGGACATGACGACTGCGGGCCAATCTAGTCCCGCGGTCGTGGGGACGACCCTATAGTCGTCGGACATTTCGGCGGCTTGCCAACTTTGGCCCGGGGTCGTGGGGACGACCCTATAGTCGTCGGACATTTCGGCGGCATGCCAACTTTGGCCCGTGGTCGTGGGGACGACCCTATAGTCGTTGGACATGACGGTGGCGGGCTAATCTAGTCCCGGGGTCGTAGGGACGACCCTATAGTCGTTGGACATGTCGGCGATTGGCCAACATTGGCCCGGGGTCGTGGGGCCGACCCTATAGTCGTCGGACATGTCGGCGGCTGGCCAACTTTGGCGCGTGGTTGCGGGGACGACCCTATAGTCGTTGGACATGACGGTGGCGGGCCAATCTAGTCCCAGGGTCGTGGGTACGACCCTATAGTCGTCGGACAAGTCGGCGGCGGGCCAACATTGTCCCGGGGTCGTGGGGACGACCCTATAATCGTCGGACATGTCGGCGGCTGGCCAACTTTGGCCCGGTGTCGTGGGGACGACTCTATAGTCGTCGGAAATGTCGGCGGCTGGCCAACCTGGACCTGGGGTCGTGGGGACGACCCTATTGTCGTCGGACATGACGGTGGCGGGCCAATCTAGTCTCGCGGTCGTGCGGACGACCCTATAGTCGTCGGACATGTCGGCGGCTGGCCAACATTGGCCCGTGGTCGTGGGGACGATCCAATAGTCGTCGGACATGTCGGCGGCTGGCCAACTTTGGCCCGTGGTTGTGGGAACGACCCTATAGTCGTTGGACATGACGGTGGCGGGCCAATCTAGTCCCGGGTCGTGGGGACGACCCTATAATCGTCGGACATGACGGTGGCGGGCCAATCTAGTCCCGGGGTCGTGGGGATGACCCTATAGTCGTCGGACATGTCGGCGGCTGGCCAACTTTGGCCCGGTGTCGTAGGGACGACACTATAGTCGTCGGAAATGTCGGCGGCTGGCCAACCTGGACCCGGGGTCGTGGGGACGACCCTATTGTCGTCGGACATGACGGTAGCGGGCCAATCTAGTCTCGGGGTCGTGGGGACGACCCTATAGTCGTCGGACATGTTGGCGGCTTCTCAGCCTAGTCCCGGGGTGGTGGGTACGACCCTATAGTCGTCGGAAAAGTCGGCGGCGGGCCAACCTTGTCCCGGGGTCGTGGGGACGACCCTATAGTCGTCGGACTCGTCGGCAGCTGGCCAACTTTGGCCCGGGGTTGTGGGGACGACCCTATAGTCGTTGGACATGACGGTGGCGGGCCAATCTAGTCCCGGGGTCGTGGGGACGACCCTACAGTCTTCGGACATTTCGGCGGCTTGCCAACTTTGGCCCGAGGTCGTGGGGACGACCCTATAGTCTTCGGACATGACGGTAGCGGGCCAATCTAGACCCGAGGTCGTGGGGACGACCCTATAGCCGTCGGACATGTCGGCGGCTGGCCAACTTTGGCCCGGTGTCGTGGGGACGACTCTATAGTCGTCGGAAATGTCGGCGGCTGGCCAACTTTGGACCGTGGCCGTGGGGACGACCCTATAGTCGTCGGACAAGTCGGCGGCTGGCCAACTTTGGACCGTGGCCGTGGGGACGACCCTATAGTCGTCGGACAAGTCGGCGGCTGGCAAACTTTGGTCCGTGGTCGTGGGGACGACCCTTTAGTCGTCGGATATGTCGGCGGCTGGCCAAAGTTGGCCCGTGGTCGTGGGGACAACCCTATAATCGTCGGACATGGCGGTGGCGGGCCAATCTAGTCCCGGGATCGTGGGGACGACCCTATTGTCGTCGGACATGGCGGTGGCGGGCCAATCTAGTCCGGGGATCGTGGGGACGACCCTATAGTCGTCGGACAAGTCGGCGGCTGCCCAATCTAGTCCCTGGATGGTAGGGACGACCCCATAGTCGTCGGACAAGTCGGCGGCTGCCCAACTTTGGCCCGGGGTCGTGGGGACGAATCTATAGTCGTCGGACATGTCGGCGGCTGGCCAACTTTGGCCCGTGGCCGTGGGGACGACCTTATTGTCGTCGGACATGGCGGTGGCGGCCCAATCTATTCCCGGGATCGTAGGGACGACCCTATAGTCGTCGGACAAGTCGGCGGCTGGCAATCCTTGGCCCGGGGTTGTGGGGACGAATCTATAGTCGTCGGACATGTCGGCGGCTGGCCAACTTTGGCCCGTGGCCGTGGGGACGACCCTATAGTCGTCGTACAAGTCGGCGGCTGCCCAATCTAGTCCCGGGATCGTAGGGACGACCCTATAGTCGTCGGACAAGTCGGCGGCTGGCCAACTTTGACCCGGGGTCGTGGGGACGAATCTATAGTCGTCGGACATGTCGGCGGCTGGCCAACTTTGGCCCGTGGCCGTGGGGACGACCTTATTGTCGTCGGACATGGCGGTGGCGGCCCAATCTAGTCCCGGGATCGTAGGGACGACCCTATAGTCGTCGGACAAGTCGGCGGCTGGCCATCTTTGGCCCGGGGTTGTGGGGACGAATCTATAGTCGTCGGACATGTCGGCGGCTGGCCAACTTTGGCCCGTGGCCGTGGGGACGACCCTATAGTCGTCGGACAAGTCGGCGGCTGCCCAATCTAGTCCCGGGATCGTAGGGACGACCCTATAGTCGTCGGACAAGTCGGCGGCTGGCCAACTTTGGCCCGGGGTCGTGGGGACGAATCTATAGTCGTCGGACATGTCGGCGGCTGTCCAACTTTGGCCCGGGGTCGTGGGGACGTCCCTATAGTCGTCGGACAAGTCGGCGGCGGGCCAACCTAGACCCGGGTTCGTGGGGATGACCCTATAGTCGTCGGACATGACGGTGGCGGGCCAGTCTAGTCCCGGGTCGTGGGGACGACCCTATAGTCGTCGGACATGTCGGCGGCTGGCCAACTTTGGCCCGTGGTCGTGGGGACGACCCTATAGTCGTCGGACATGTCGGCGGCTGGCCAACTTTGGCCCGTGGTCGTGGGGACGACCCTATAGTCGTCAGACATGACGGTGGCGAGCCAACCTAGTCCCGGGTCATGGGGACGACCCTATATTCGTCGGACAAGTCGGCGGCGAGCCAACATAGTCCCGGTGTCGTGGGGACGACTCCATAGTCGTCGGACATGTCGGCGGCTGGCCAACCTAGACCCGGGGTCGTGGGGACGACCCTATGGTCCTCGGACAAGTCGGCGGGTGGCCAACTTTGGCCCGTGGTCGTGGGAACGACCCTATAGTCGTCGGACAAGTCGGCGGCGTACCAACCTAGTCCGGGGGTCGTGGGGACGACCCTATAGTCGTTGGACATGACGGTGGCGGGCCAGTCTAGTCCCGGGTCATGGGGACGACCCTATAGTCGTCGGACAAGTCGGCGGCTGGCCAACTTTGGCCCGTGGTCGTGGGGACGACCATATAGTCGTCGGACATGACGGTGGCGGGCCACTCTAGTCCCGGGTCGTGGGGACGACCGTATAGTCGTCGGACAAGTCGGCGGCGGGCCAACCTAGTCCCGGGGTCGTGGGGACGACCCTATATTCGTCGGAAAAGCCGGCGGCAGGCCAACTTTGGCCCGTGGTCGTGGGGACGACCCTATAGTCGTCGGACAAGTCGGCGGCTGTCCAACTTTGGCCCGGGGTCGTGGGGACGACCCTATAGTCGTCGGACTTGACGGTGGCGGGCCAATCTAGTCCCGGGGTCGTGGGGACGACCCTATAGTCGTCAGACATGTCGGTGGCGAGCCAACCTAGTCCCGGGGTCGTGGGGACGACCCTATAGTCGTCGGACAAGTCGGCGGCGGGCCAACCTAGTCCCGGGGTCGTGGGGATGACCCTATAGTCGTCGGACAAGTCGGCGGCGAGCCCACCTAGTCGGGGGGTCGTGGGGACGACCCTATAGTCGTCGGACAAGTCGGCGGCCGGCCAACCTAGTCCGGGGGTCGTGGGGACGACCCTATAGTCGTCGGACATGCCGGTGGCGGGCCAGTCTAGTCCCGGGTCGTGGGGACGACCCTATAGTCGTCGGACATGTCGGCGGCTGGCCAACTTTGGCCCGTGGTCGTGGGGACGACCCTATAGTCGTCGGACATGTCGGCGGCTGGCCAACTTTGGCCCGTGGTCGTGGGGACGACCCTATAGTCGTCAGACATGACGGTGGCGAGCCAACCTAGTCCCGGGGTCGTGGGGACGACCCTATAGTCGTCGGACAAGTCGGCGGCGAGCCCACCTAGTCGGGGGGTCGTGGGGACGACCCTATAGTCGTCGGACATGTCGGCAACGAGCCAACATTGACCCGGGGTCGTGGGGACGACTCTATAGTCGTCGGACATGTCGGTGGCGGGCCAGTCTAGTCCCGGGTCGTGGGGACGACCCTATAGTCGTCGGACATGTCGGCGGCTGGCCAACTTTGGCCCGTGGTCGTGGGGACGACCCTATAGTCGTCGGAAATGTCGGTGGCTGTCCAACTTTGGCCCGGGGGTCGTGGGGACGACCCTATAGTCGTCGGACATGTCGGCAACGAGCCAACATTGACCCGGGGTCGTGGGGACGACTCTATAGTCGTCGGACATGTCGGTGGCGGGCCAGTCTAGTCCCGGGTCGTGGGGACGACCCTATAGTCGTCGGACATGTCGGCGGCTGGCCAAATATGACCCGGGGACGTGGGGACGAGCCTATAGTCTTCGGACAAGTCGGCGGCTGGCCAACTTTGGCCCGTGGTTGTGTGGACGACCCTATAGTCGTCGGATATGTCGGCGGCTGGCCAACTTTGACCCGTGGTCGTGGGGACGACCCTATTGTCGTCGGAAATGACGGTGGCGGGCCAATCTATTCCCGGGGTCGTGGGGACGACCCTATAGTCGTCGGACAAGTCGAAAGCTTGCCAACTTTGGCACGGAGTCGTGGGGACGACCCTACAGTCGTCGGACAAGTCGGCGGCGAGCCAATCTAGCCCCGCGGTCGTGGGGACGACCCTATAGTCGTCGGACAAGTCAGCGGCTGGCCAACATTTGCCCGTGGTACGTGGGGACGACCCTATAGTCGTCGGATATGTCGGCGGCTGGCCAACTTTGGCCCGTGGTCGTGGGGACGACCCTATAGTCGTCGGACAAGTCAGCGGCTGGCCAACACTGGCCCGTGGTCGTGGGGAAGAGCCTATAGTCGTCGGACAAGTCAGCGGCTGGCCAACATTGGCCCGTGGTCGTGGGGACGACCATATAGTCGTCGGACATGACGGTGGCGGGCCACTCTAGTCCCGGGTCGTGGGGACGACCCTATAGTCGTCGGACATGTCGGCGGCAGGCCAACTTTGGCCCGGGGTCGTGGGGACGACCCCATAGTCGTCGGATATGTCGGCGGCTGGCCAACTTTGGCCCGTGGTCGTGGGGACGACCCTATAGTCGTCGGACATGACGGTGGCGGGCCAGTCTAGTCCCGGGTCATGGGGACGACCCTATAGTCGTCGGACAAGTCGGCGGCTGGCCAACTTTGGCCCGTGGTCGTGGGGACGACCCTATAGTCGTCAGACATGACGGTGGCGAGCCAACCTACTCCCGGGGTCGTGGGGACGACCCTATAGTCGTCGGACAAGTCGGCGGCGGGGCAACCTAGTCCCGGGGTCGTGGGGACCACCCTATAGTCGTCGGACATGACGGTGGTGGGCCAGTCTAGTCCCGGGTCGTGGGGACGACCCTATAGTCGTCGGACATGTCGGCGGCTGGCCAACTTTGGCCCGTGGTCGTGGGGAGGACCCTATACTCGTCGGACAAGTCGGCGGCGAGCCAACCTAGGCCGGGGGTCGTGGGGACGACCCTATAGTCGTCGGAGAAGTCTGCGGCGGGCCAACCTAGTCCCGGGGTCGTAGGGACGACCCTATAGTCGTCGGACATGTCGCCGGCTGGCCAACTTTGGTCCGTGGTCGTGGGGACGGCCCTATAGTCGTTGGACATGACGGTGGCGGGCCAATCTAGTCCCGGGGTCGTGGGGACGACCCTATAGTCGTCAGACATGTCGGCGGCTGGCCAACTTTGGACCGGTGTCGTGGGGACGACCCTATAGTCGTCGGACATGTTGGCGGCTTCTCAGCCTAGACCCGGGGTGGTGGGTACGACCCTATAGTCGTCGGAAAAGTCGGCGGCGGGCCAACCTTGTCCCGGGGTCGTGGGGACGACCCTATAGTCGTCGGACACGTCGGCAGCTGGCCAACTTTGGCCCGGGGTCGTGGGGACGACCCTATAGTCGTCGGACATGTCGGCGGCTGGCCAACTTTGGCCCGTGGTTGTGGGGACGACCCTATAGTCGTTGTACATGACGGTGGCGGGCCAACCTGGACCCGGGGTCGTGGGGACGACCCTATAGTCGTCGGACATGTTGGCGGCTTCTCAGCCTAGACCCGGGGTGGTGGGTACGACCCTATAGTCGTCGGAAAAGTCGGCGGCGGGCCAACCTTGTCCCGGGGTCGTGGGGACGACCCTATAGTCGTCGGACACGTCGGCAGCTGGCCAACTTTGGCCCGGGGTCGTGGGGACGACCCTATAGTCGTTGGACATGACGGTGGCGGGCCACTCTAGTCCCGGGTCGTGGGGACGACCCTATAGTCGTAGGAATTGTCGGCGGCTGGCCAACCTGGACCCCGAGTCGTGGGGCCGACCCTATTGTCGTCGGACATGACGGTGGCGGGCCAATCTAGTCTCGGGGTCGTGGGGACGACCCTATAGTCGTCGGACATGTCGGCGGCGGGCCAATCTAGTCTCGGGGTCGTGGGGACGACCCTATAGTCGTCGGACATGTCGACGGCTGGCCAACTTTGGCCCGTGGTTGTGGGGACGACCCTATAGTCGTTGGACATGACGGTGGCGGGCCAACCTGGACCCGGGGTCGTGGGGACGACCCTATTGTCGTCGGACATGACGGTGGCGGGCCAATCTAGTCTCGGGGTCGTGGGGACGACCCTATAGTCGTCGAACAATTCGGCGGCGGGCCAAGCTTGTCCCGGGGTCGTGGGGACGACCCTATAATCGTCGGACATGACGGTGGGGGGCCAATCTAGTCCCGGGGTCGTGGGGACGACCCTATAGTCGTCGGACATGTCGGCGGCTGGCCAACTTTGGCCCGGTGTCGTGGGGACGACTCTATAGTCGTCGGAAATGTCGGCGGCTGGCCAACCTGGACCCGGGGTCGTGGGGACGACCCTATTGTCGTCGGACATGACGGTGGCGGGCCAATCTAGTCTCGGGGTCGTGGGGACGACCCTATAGTCGTCGGACATGTCGGCGGCGGGCCAATCTAGTCTCGGGGTCGTGGGGGCGACCCTATAGTCGTCGCACATGTCGGCGGCTGGCCAACTTTGGCCCGGGGTCGTGGGGACGACCCTATAGTCGTCGGACATGTTGGCGGCTTCTCAGCCTAGACCCGGGGTGGTGGGTACGACCCTATAGTCGTCGGAAAAGTCGGCGGCGGGCCAACCTTGTCCCGGGGTCGTGGGGACGACCCTATAGTCGTCGGACACGTCGGCAGCTGGCCAACTTTGGCCCGGGGTCGTGGGGACGACCCTATAGTCGTCGGACATGTCGGCGGCTGGCCAACTTTGGCCCGTGGTTGTGGGGACGACCCTATAGTCGTTGGACATGACGGCGGCGGGCCAACCTTGTCCCGGGGTCGTGGGGACGACCCTATAGTCGTCGGATATGTCGGCGGCTGGCCAACTTTGGCCCGGTGTCGTGGGGACGACTCTATAGTCGTCGGAAATGTCGGCGGCTGGCCAACCTGGACCCGGGGTCGTGGGGACGACCCTATTGTCGTCGGACATGACGGTGGCGGGCCAATCTAGTCTCGCGGTCGTGGGGACGACCCTATAATCGTCGGACATGACGGTGGCGGACCAATCTAGTCCCGGGGTCGTGGGGATGACCCTATAGTCGTCGGACATGTCGGCGGCTGGTCAACTTTGGCCCGTGGTCGTGGGGACGACCCTATAGTCGCCGGACAAGACGGTGGCGGACCAATCTAGTCCCGGGGTCGTGGGGACGACCCTATAGTCGTCGGACATGTCGGCGGCTGGCCAACTTTGGCCCGTGGTCGTGGGGACGATCCAATAGTCGTCGGACATGTCGGCGACTGGCCAACTTTGGCCCGTGGTTGTGGGGACGACCCTATAGTCGTTGGACATGACGACTGCGGGCCAATCTAGTCCCGCGGTCGTGGGGACGACCCTATAGTCGTCGGACATTTCGGCGGCTTGCCAACTTTGGCCCGGGGTCGTGGGGACGACCCTATAGTCGTCGGACATTTCGGCGGCATGCCAACTTTGGCCCGTGGTCGTGGGGACGACCCTATAGTCGTTGGACATGACGGTGGCGGGCTAATCTAGTCCCGGGGTCGTAGGGACGACCCTATAGTCGTTGGACATGTCGGCGATTGGCCAACATTGGCCCGGGGTCGTGGGGCCGACCCTATAGTCGTCGGACATGTCGGCGGCTGGCCAACTTTGGCGCGTGTTCGTGGGGACGATCCGATTGTCGTCGGACATGTCGGCGGCTGGCCAACTTTGGCCCGTGGTTGCGGGGACGACCCTATAGTCGTTGGACATGACGGTGGCGGGCCAATCTAGTCCCGGGGTCGTGGGGACGACCCTATAGTCGTCGGACAAGACGGCGTGTTTAAACTCTTGCCTAGGGGAGGCGGTGTGGATCGCTGGGACGGGCCAGAGAAGAGATGCACTCCAAATTGGTGACTTTGACGGCACGTTTATTAGCCGAACTGGGCGTCGTTGCAACAATATATACAACACGCAGAGACTTCACGAACAAAACACTCCTCACAAAACACGCAGTCAACACGAGACACAAATATGTACAAACTATGTACAGGGCGCTGGGCGCGATGGCTCGAAGGGCCGTTTTACAGTGCTCAAAAACCGGTGGGTCGCTGGGCGACAAGAGATCTTTAAGATTGTGCGTGCGAGCGCGTGTTGCCTCTGTTCGAAGGTGTTCGAGGAACTAACTGCCCGATTCTCCGAAATCGAACGCTCGAGCCGAGCAAAAACGTGTGACGCGCGTAACCGTTCTTGACGAACGGTGCGTCACCGTGTTTACACGCTCTCGCACGCACATTTAAATCATCACGAAGCGGCGCGTTTAACCGCGGCTGTAACATTCCGCCCGCCTCGGCCCGGGGTCCCGGGCCGACCTTGGCGGACGCCGACGCTGGGCGTCCGCCCGCCGTGACATACAATGACGCGACAAGGTGGACCGGAGTGGCGCGTTACAATTATTGCGAGGTGGTACAGACATTGTTCACGTCGTGGTCTCCGTCAGCAGGAGCGGGGGCACACGGAAGTAACACGACGCGGGTGATCGGCCGCAGGGATTCGCCCTGCGCGGTGCGCACCGTCACCACTCGAACGCGACCGTCCGGACCAGGGTGGACCCGCGAAACACGGCCGAGTCGCCACTGCGCCGGCGGGGAGTCGTCGCCCTTGAGAACGACAACGTCGCCGACACAGAGACTCCTCTCTGGGCTGGTCCACTTACGTCGGGGCTGCAGCGAATGGAGGTAGTCCGCGTGCCATCGCCTCCAAAAGTGGTCACGCATCCGCTGGACGAGCTCCCATCGAGCCCGAAGTGATGCAGGACCGGTCGCCGACGCTACTGGGGGCAGCGCCAACGGAGGCGCGCCGGTCACAAAGTGAGCTGGGGTGAGCGCGAGGTCATCGTCGTTGCCCGGCGCGGGGACGAGAGGGCGCGAGTTGAGGCACGCCTCGACCATGCAAAGCACCGTCGTCAGCTCCTCGTAGGATAGGGTGTGATCGCGTACGACTCTGTGCAGGTGGTGTTTTGCGCTTTTCACCCCTGCTTCCCACAAACCCCCGAAATGCGGCGCGGCCGGGGGGATAAAACTCCACGCGATGTTTTCGGTGTCGGAGAATGCGGCGAGGCCCGGCGAGCCCACCGCGCCGCGTATCGCGGCGCCGAGCTCCCGCGCGGCGCCCCTGAAGTTTGTGCCGTTATCGCTGTATACGCGTTGGGGACGACCGCGGCGGGAGACGAACCGCTGAAACGCGGCGAGGAAGGTCGCGGTGGTGTAGTCCGACACCAGCTCCAGATGCACGGCCCGCGTCGACATGCACACGAACAGGGCGATGTAGGCCTTGTGAGCTTTGTATCCGCGACCCTTCGCTGGTCGCGCCATAATGGGTCCCGCGTAATCGACACCGGTATTCTCGAACGGACGGGGTGGCGAGACTCGCGCGGCGGGCAGGTCGGCCATTATTTGCGTCCCGGCGGCGGCCCGGAACCGGGCGCAGACTGTGCACCGATGCACAATCGCGCGAACCCTCTCCCTCGCGCGTACCACCCAATAATTATTCCTCAGGACGCTGAGGGTGAGCTGGGGCCCACCATGCAGCGCCCTGAGGTGCGCGTGACTCACAATTAGGTCCGAGACGTGGTGCGCCGGGAGGACCACCGGGTGACGAGCGTCGTAAGGGAGAGGGGCCTGTCGTAGCCTTCCCCCCACGCGAATCAGACCGTCCTCGTCCACGTACGGGGCCAGCTGACGGAGCGGACTGGCCCTCCGGACTGGGTTCCCGTTCCGAATCGCGGTGATGTCGTCCGCGAAAGCCGTGCTCTGGAGCCATCGGAGCCACCATATACGCGCACGTTGCACCTCCGACAGTCGCGGCCCCCCACCCCCCACGGTCTCGCGACGGCACAGCCGCGCGAAGGCGAAAACGCGAGCCGTAATTCGGAGGAGTCGCGGCCACGAAGAAACGCTGGCCGGCAGCGGGGCCAACGGGCAGGGAGGGGGCGACGTGGTGACATGGGTCACCGTCCGTCGCACCTCCTCCTCGACCGGTCGCGAGTCCTCCGAACCCGACCACGCTGGCCAAGCCGATGATGCAAGCGGAAGCCACGCCGGCCCCTTCCACCAGAGCTCGTGGTGTATCAGCTCGCGCGGGTGCATGCCTCGCGAGGCGCAATCGGCCGGATTGTCCTGCGTCGGAACGTGACGCCATGCGGCTGCCGGCAGCGAGGACTGGATTTCCGACACGCGGTTCGCAACGAATACGTTCCAGTGGGAGGGGTGACGCTGGAGCCACGCCAGCACCACGCGAGAATCTGTCCAGGCGTGCGTCGTCGCGAGAGGCCAGGGGGCTTCCGCAGTTATTCGCCGAAGGAGACGCGCGAGGAGGACGGCGGCGCTCAGCTCAAGGCGCGGAATGCTCATCGTTTGGACCGGCGCAACCTTCGTCTTGGCAGCAATGAGAGTGACGAGTGCTGCTTCCCCGTGTCGGCGAACGATCCTGGAATACACGACCGCGCCGTAGGCCCTGGAGGACGCGTCGGCGAAGCCGTGCAACTCGCAGACTGCGATGGAGGCGTCGTGTCCGCACCAGCGCGGGATGCGCAACGACTCCAGGAGGGGAAGCGACGAGACGTGGTCCTGCCATCCCTGCAAGACCTCCAACGGAAGCGGAGCGTCCCAGTCCGAGCCTCGCACCCACAGGTCCTGCAATAAGATTTTTGCGACCACCACCGCGGGCGATATCCACCCGAGCGGGTCGTACAGCCGCGCAGCCACCGACAGGATCGTGCGTTTTGTCGTCGCGGGGACGGATGGGGGGCCAATCAAGTAGCGGAACGCGTCCGCCTGGGGAATCCAATGAATCCCCAGAACCGAATGTAAATCCGAGCCCTCCGGGGCACAGGGGACCGGCGACTCGGATGTGGCCGAAGTCGCGCAGTCCGGTAGCAGAGACCGGTGATTGGCCGCCCACTTCCGTAACACGAACCCTCCCCGCGCGAGCAAAGTGCAGAGTTCGTCGCGATCCGCGAGGGCCGACGAGATCTCGTCCGCCCCGAATAAAACGTCATCGACGTAGAATTGGGTCTTGAGAATCTGTCGCCCTCGGGGATATCGCCCTCCTTCGTCGGTGGCCAGCTGCTGCAGCACACGCATGGCTAGATAGGGCGCGGAGGCGGTGCCGTAAGTAACGGTCCGGAGCCGAAACGTGGCGGGCTCGCTATCGGGGTGACGGTGCCACAGGATGCACTGTAGGTTCGCGTCGCTCGGGTCCACGAGGATCTGCCGGTACATCTTCTCGATGTCGGCCTTGAGGGCGAAACGAGGGAGGCGCCACTGGAGAAGCACGGCCATAATGTCGCGCTGCAGTTTTGGGCCGACCAGCATGTGATCGTTGAGGGAGGTCCCGTTCGACGTCGGGCTCGACGCGTTGAAAACGACGCGTAGCTTGGCGTCCGCGCCGGGGGTTCGCTTCACGACGGCGTGATGAGGCAAATATAGCAGCCGTGGGGACGCGTCGGCCCTGTGAGGAACGGCGACCTCCTCCATATGCCCGAGCACCTCGTACTCGGCGAGAAATTCGCGATACGACTTCTCCAGCGTCGCGTCCCTCGCGAGGCGCCGATCGAGCGAACGCAAGAGCGCTGTCGCGCGCGGCAGCGAATCGCCGACATCGAGCGGATGTCCGGCCTTCAGGGGGAGTCGCACGATGTACCGACCGTCCGCCCGCCGTGAATGCGTACTCGCGAAGTGCTGCTCGCAGCGCGCGTCGTCTGGGGCGAGGGTCGTTGGCCTCGTGACCTCTTCAACCTCCCAAAATTTCCGCAACAACGCGTGAATATCGTCCTCCGCAGCGACGGGCTGGGCCGTCACATGATGCAGCGCACCGACGGCAGGCGAACGACCGGTCGGACCGGAGACGATCCAGCCAAAGACCGTCTGTTGGGCAATCAGGGCCGAGGGGGATCCGCGACGCAACCCGGGGAGGAGCAGTGCTCCGAAATAATCGGCGCCGACGATCAGGTCAATCGGGCGGCGGGTCGACGAATCTGGATCAGCGAAATCCAAGCCGGCGAAGTCCTTTCGCTGCGTGGTCGGGGTCCACTCGGGAGCGTAGGACGAAACCCTCGGCACGACATAGGCGGTGATGGTGATGGCAGCCGGGGGGGCACCAGTGAGCGGCGTCAAGGTCATCCTCACCGTCGCCTGCGAGGTACCCAATTTGCCGTCCAGAGCGCCGATGAAGTTGATGGCGTTGGCCTGCCGTGGGAGCCGCAGCGTCTGGACCACGGACTCCGACACAAGGGACACCTGTGCTCCCTGGTCCAGCAGGGCCCGAATAGTCAGCACGTCGCCGCCCGATGACCGAACGCCGACAAGCGCGGTGGCCAGCAGCACTGGCGCTCCATCCGTATTCGTGGGCGATGCAATAGAATTGATCGCGGCTGCGGGGGCCGGGTTGCTACCCGACGGGCCCGTGGCCACGTCGGCCGCGCGTGCCGCATCGGGATTCGTTGGATGGAGCAGCGAGTGATGCCGCCGGCCACATCGCGAACACGACGCTGTGACGGAGCAGGACGGGGCCATGTGGCCGGGCGCGAGGCAATTAAAGCAGACGCGCTTGTCTGCCGCGAGTTCGCGTCGTTGTTCGAGACGGAGAGCCTTGAATGCGGTGCATCGATATAACGCGTGTCGCGCCCGACACACAGGGCACTGGGCCTTCGACCCGGAAGACGAAGGGTCTGGCGCAGGGATCGTGGCGCATACCCGAGCGACGGACCCGAGCGATGATTTCGCCGCTTTGGTCTTATCGGGCGCGGCGGCTTGTTTCGCGAGTCGCGCGGCATCCAGCGACTGAATTCGCGCCTTCATGAACCGATCTAGCTCCGCGTAAGAGGGGGGGTCGGTGCTGACGCCAAGAGAGAGCTCCCACTCCTCTATCAGCTCGGGATCGAGCTTCATCGTCGTCAGAGCGACGATGATGTCATCCCAATGCTCGGTGGGGCGACCTAGGTTGGCGAGGAGGGAGAGCGCTCGGTTGGTGGGGCCACGCAACCGCTTCAACTCCTCGGCCGACGCAGCCGCCATCGGCGGCAAGGTGATAAGGTCACGCAGGTGTGCCGAGACGATCGCCCGTTTGTTTTCGAACTCTTGGGTTAGGAGGGCCCACGCGGTGCCGAAATTGGCCTCCGTGATGGTAACGTGGGCGATCGTCTCGGCCGCCTGGCCCTCCACCGCCGATTGCAGATATTGCAGTCGCGTCGTGTCGCTGAGGGTCGCGTTGCCGATGACCAACGACGTGAACAAATCGCGGAAACTCGGCCACTCCGTGTACTCACCGGTGAACTTCGGTAACGCGATGTGCGGAAGGCGCGCCAGGCCCTTGCTGGACTCCCCGCTGGTCGGCTCCGACGTTCCCGAAGGTGGCAGCGTCTTGAATGAGCGGATGACCTCCCGCAGAAAGTCCCGCGCTGCCCAGTACTCGTCCTCCGCCCGGACGAACTCCTCCTGCGCGACGAAGGGGCACGCCGCCCTCTCGGCGTCAGGAAGCAGGAGCTCCAGCTCTAGGTTGAGGGCCTCGCACCGGGCCCACGTCTCGGTCAGCTTAGCCAGGCGGTCTTCAGCATTCTCCTCCGTGAATTTCGCCCTCCCCATCTTCTTGAAGTTGGCGAGGAGGCGAACGGATCCTTGGAGGAGGAGACGAATCTCCTTCACCAACGACTGCCATCTTGGAGGTGATGTCGGGGTAGCCTCCTCGTCTCCATCCCGGTTCGTTGGAGCCATCTTTCAAAGCGATCCGGCTCGAAGGACCAAAATGTTTAAACTCTTGCCTAGGGGAGGCGGTGTGGATCGCTGGGACGGGCCAGAGAAGAGATGCACTCCAAATTGGTGACTTTGACGGCACGTTTATTAGCCGAACTGGGCGTCGTTGCAACAATATATACAACACGCAGAGACTTCACGAACAAAACACTCCTCACAAAACACGCAGTCAACACGAGACACAAATATGTACAAACTATGTACAGGGCGCTGGGCGCGATGGCTCGAAGGGCCGTTTTACAGTGCTCAAAAACAGGTGGGTCGCTGGGCGACAAGAGATCTTTAAGATTGTGCGTGCGAGCGCGTGTTGCCTCTGTTCGAAGGTGTTCGAGGAACTAACTGCCCGATTCTCCGAAATCGAACGCTCGAGCCGAGCAAAAACGTGTGACGCGCGTAACCGTTCTTGACGAACGGTGCGTCACCGTGTTTACACGCTCTCGCACGCACATTTAAATCATCACGAAGCGGCGCGTTTAACCGCGGCTGTAACACGGCGGCTGGACATCTTTGGCCCGGGGTCGTGGGGACGACCCTATAGTCGTCGCACATGTCGGCGGCTGGCCAACTTTGGCCCGGTGTCGTGGGGACGACTCTATAGTCGTCGGAAATGTCGGCGGCTGGCCAACCTGGACCCGGGGTCGTGGAGACGACCCTATTGTCGTCGGACATGACGGTGGCGGGCCAATCTAGTCTCGCGGTCGTGGGGACGACCCTATAATCGTCGGACATGACGGTGGCGGGCCAATCTAGTCCCGGGGTCGTGGGGACGACCCTATAGTCGTCGGACAAGACGGTGGCGGACCAATCTAGTCCCGGGGTCGTGGGGACGACCCTATAGTCGTCGGACATGTCGGCGGCTGGCCAACTTTGGCCCGAGGTCGTGGGGACGACCCTATAGTCTTCGGACATGACGGTAGCGGGCCAATCTAGACCCGAGGTCGTGGGGACGACCCTATAGTCGTCGGACATGTCGGCGGCTGGCCAACTTTGGCCCGAGGTCGTGGGGACGACCCTATAGTCTTCGGACATGACGGTAGCGGGCCAATCTAGACCCGAGGTCGTGGGGACGACCCTATAGCCGTCGGACATGTCGGCGGCTGGCCAACTTTGGCCCGGTGTCGTGGGGACGACTCTATAGTCGTCGGAAATGTCGGCGGCTGGCCAACCTGGACCCGGGGTCGTGGGGACGACCCTATTGTCGTCGGACATGACGGTAGCGGGCCAATCTAGTCTCGCGGTCGTGGGTACGACCCTATAGTCGTCGGACAAGTCGGCGGCTGGCCAACCTAGACCAGGGGTCGTGGGGACGACCCTATAGTCGTCGGACTTGACGGTGGCGGGCCAATCTAGTCCCGAGGTCCTGGGGACGACCCTATAGTCGTCGGACTTGACGCTGGCGGGCCAATGTAGTCCCGGGGTCGTGGGGACAACCCTAAAGTCGTCGGACATTTCAGCGGCTTGCCAACTTTGGCCCGGGGTCGTGGGTCGACCCTATAGTCGTCGGACATTTCGGCGGCTGACCAACTTTGGCCCGGGGTCGTGGGGACGACCCTATAGTCGTCGGTCATGTTGGCGGCTTGTCAGCCTAGTCCCGGGGTCGTGGGTACGGCCCTATATTCGTCGGACATTTCGGCGGCTGACCAACTTTGGCCCGGGGTCGTAGGGACGACCCTATAGTCGTCGGTCATGTTGGCGGCTTGTCAGCCTAGTCCCGGGGTCGTGGGTACGGCCCTATATTCGTCGGACATGTCGGCGGCTGGCCAACCTTGTCCCGGGGTCGTGGGGACGACCCTATAGTCGTCGGACATGTCGGCGGCTGGCCAACTTTGGCCCGGTGTCGTGGGGACGACTCTATAGTCGTCGGAAATGTCGGCGGCTGGCCAACCTGGACCCGGGGTCGTGGAGACGACCCTATTGTCGTCGGAAATGACGTTGGCGGGCCAATCTAGTCTCGCGGTCGTGGGGACGACCCTATAATCGTCGGACATGACGGTGGCGGGCCAATCTAGTCCCGGGGTCGTGGGGACGACCCTATAGTCGTCGGACATGTCGGCGGCTGGTCAACTTTGGCCCGTGGTCGTGGGGACGACCCTATAGTCGTCGGACAAGACGGTGGCGGACCAATCTAGTCCCGGGGTCGTGGGGACGACCCTATAGTCGTCGAACATGTCGGCGGCTGGCCAACTTTGGCCCGAGGTCGTGGGGACGACCCTATAGTCTTCGGACATGACGGTAGCGGGCCAATCTAGACCCGAGGTCGTGGGGACGACCCTGTAGTCGTCGGACATGTCGGCGGCTGGCCAACTTTGGCCCGGTGTCGTGGGGACGACTCTATAGTCGTCGGAAATGTCGGCGGCTGGCCAACCTGGCTCCGGGGTCGTGGGACGACCCTATAGTCGTCGAACAATTCGGCGGCGGGCCAAGCTTGTCCCGGGGTCGTGGGGACGACCCTATAATCGTCGGACATGACGGTGGCGGGCCAATCTAGTCCCGGGGTCGTGGGGACGACCCTATAGTCGTCGGACAAGACGGCGGCTGGACATCTTTGGCCCGGGGTCGTGGGGACGACCCTATAGTCGTCGGAAATGTTGGCGGCTTGTCAGCCTAGTCCCAGGGTCGTGGGTACGACCCTATAGTCGTCGGACAAGTCGGCGGCGGGCCAACCTTGTCCCGGGGTCGTGGGGACGACCCTATAGTCGTCGGATATGTCGGCGGCTGGCCTTTGGCCCGGTGTCGTGGGGACGACTCTATAGTCGTCGGAAATGTCGGCGGCTGGCCAACCTGGACCCGGGGTCGTGGGGACGACCCTATTGTCGTCGGACATGACGGTGGCGGGCCAATCTAGTCTCGCGGTCGTGGGGACGACCCTATAATCGTCGGACATGACGGTGGCGGGCCAATCTAGTCCCGGGGTCGTGGGGATGACCCTATAGTCGTCGGACATGTCGGCGGCTGGTCAACTTTGGCCCGTGGTCGTGGGGACGACCCTATAGTCGTCGGACAAGACGGTGGCGGACCAATCTAGTCCCGGGGTCGTGGGGACGACCCTATAGCCGTCGGACATGTCGGCGGCTGGCCAACTTTGGCCCGTGGTCGTGGGGACGACCCTATAGTCGTTGGACATGACGGTGGCGGGCCAATCTAGTCCCGAGGTCCTGGGGACGACCCTATAGTCGTCGGACAAGTCGGCGGCTGGCCAACCTAGACCCGGGGTCGTGGGGACGACCCTATTGTCGTCGGACATGACGGTGGCGGGCCAATCTAGTCCCGGGGTCGTGGGGACGACCCTATAGTCGTCGAACAATTCGGCGGCGGGCCAAGCTTGTCCCGGGGTCGTGGGGACGACCCTATAGTCGTCGGACATGTCGGCGGCTGGCCAACCTCGTCCCGGGGTCGTGGGGACGACCCTATAGTCGTCGGACAAGACGGCGGCTGGACATCTTTGGCCCGGGGTCGTGGGGACGACCCTATTGTCGTCGGACATGACGGTGGCGGGCCAATCTAGTCCCGGGGTCGTGGGGACGACCCTATAGTCGTCGAACAATTCGGCGGCGGGCCAAGCTTGTCCCGGGGTCGTGGGGACGACCCTATAGTCGTCGGACATGTCGGCGGCTGGCCAACCTCGTCCCGGGGTCGTGGGGACGACCCTATAGTCGTCGGACAAGACGGCGGCTGGACATCTTTGGCCCGGGGTCGTGGGGACGACCCTATAGTCGTCGGACATGTTGGCGGCTTGTCAGCCTAGTCCCAGGGTCGTGGGTACGACCCTATAGTCGTCGGACAAGTCGGCGGCGGGCCAACCTTGTCCCGGGGTCGTGGGGACGACCCTATAGTCGTCGGACATGTCGGCGGCTGGCCAACTTTGGCCCGGTGTCGTGGGGACGACTCTATAGTCGTCGGAAATGACGGCGGCTGGCCAACCTGGACCCGGGGTCGTGGAGACGACCCTATTGTCGTCGGACATAACGTTGGCGGGCCAATCTAGTCTCGCGGTCGTGGGGACGACCCTATAATCGTCGGACATGACGGTGGCGGGCCAATCTAGTCCCGGGGTCGTGGGGACGACCCTATAGTCGTCGGACATGTCGGCGGCTGGTCAACTTTGGCCCGTGGTCGTGGGGACGACCCTATAGTCGTCGGACAAGACGGTGGCGGACCAATCTAGTCCCGGGGTCGTGGGGACGACCCTATAGTCGTCGAACATGTCGGCGGCTGGCCAACTTTGGCCCGAGGTCGTGGGGACGACCCTATAGTCTTCGGACATGACGGTAGCGGGCCAATCTAGACCCGAGGTCGTGGGGACGACCCTGTAGTCGTCGGACATGTCGGCGGCTGGCCAACTTTGGCCCGGTGTCGTGGGGACGACTCTATAGTCGTCGGAAATGTCGGCGGCTGGCCAACCTGGCTCCGGGGTCGTGGGACGACCCTATAGTCGTCGAACAATTCGGCGGCGGGCCAAGCTTGTCCCGGGGTCGTGGGGACGACCCTATAATCGTCGGACATGACGGTGGCGGGCCAATCTAGTCCCGGGGTCGTGGGGACGACCCTATAGTCGTCGGACAAGACGGCGGCTGGACATCTTTGGCCCGGGGTCGTGGGGACGACCCTATAGTCGTCGGAAATGTTGGCGGCTTGTCAGCCTAGTCCCAGGGTCGTGGGTACGACCCTATAGTCGTCGGACAAGTCGGCGGCGGGCCAACCTTGTCCCGGGGTCGTGGGCACGACCCTATAGTCTTCGGACAAGACGGCGGCTGGACATCTTTGGCCCGGGGTCGTGGGGACGACCCTATAGTCGTCGGACGTGTTGGCGGCTTGTCAGCCTAGTCCCGGGGTCTTGGGTACGACCCTATAGTCGTCGGACATGACGGTGGCGGGCCAATCTAGTCTCGCGGTCGTGGGGACGACCCTATAATCGTCGGACATGACGGTGGCGGACCAATCTAGTCCCGGGGTCGTGGGGATGACCCTATAGTCGTCGGACATGTCGGCGGCTGGTCAACTTTGGCCCGTGGTCGTGGGGACGACCCTATAGTCGCCGGACAAGACGGTGGCGGACCAATCTAGTCCCGGGGTCGTGGGGACGACCCTATAGTCGTCGGACATGTCGGCGGCTGGCCAACTTTGGCCCGTGGTCGTGGGGACGATCCAATAGTCGTCGGACATGTCGGCGACTGGCCAACTTTGGCCCGTGGTTGTGGGGACGACCCTATAGTCGTTGGACATGACGACTGCGGGCCAATCTAGTCCCGCGGTCGTGGGGACGACCCTATAGTCGTCGGACATTTCGGCGGCTTGCCAACTTTGGCCCGGGGTCGTGGGGACGACCCTATAGTCGTCGGACATTTCGGCGGCATGCCAACTTTGGCCCGTGGTCGTGGGGACGACCCTATAGTCGTTGGACATGACGGTGGCGGGCTAATCTAGTCCCGGGGTCGTAGGGACGACCCTATAGTCGTTGGACATGTCGGCGATTGGCCAACATTGGCCCGGGGTCGTGGGGCCGACCCTATAGTCGTCGGACATGTCAGCGGCTGGCCAACTTTGGCGCGTGTTCGTGGGGACGATCCGATTGTCGTCGGACATGTCGGCGGCTGGTCAACTTTGGCCCGTGGTCGTGGGGACGACCCTATAGTCGCCGGACAAGACGGTGGCGGGCCAACCTTGTCCCGGGGTCGTGGGGACGACCCTATAATCGTCGGACATGTCGGCGGCTGGCCAACTTTGGCCCGGTGTCGTGGGGACGACTCTATAGTCGTCGGAAATGTCGGCGGCTGGCCAACCTGGACCTGGGGTCGTGGGGACGACCCTATTGTCGTCGGACATGACGGTGGCGGGCCAATCTAGTCTCGCGGTCGTGCGGACGACCCTATAGTCGTCGGACATGTCGGCGGCTGGCCAACATTGGCCCGTGGTCGTGGGGACGACCCTATAGTCGTCGGACATTTCGGCGGCAAGCCAACTTTGGCCCGTGGTCGTGGGGACGACCCTATAGTCGTTGGACATGACGGTGGCGGGCTAATCTAGTCCCGGGGTCGTAGGGACGACCCTATAGTCGTTGGACATGTCGGCGATTGGCCAACATTGGCCCGGGGTCGTGGGGCCGACCCTATAGTCGTCGGACATGTCGGCGGCTGGCCAACTTTGGCGCGTGTTCGTGGGGACGATCCGATTGTCGTCGGACATGTCGGCGGCTGGCCAACTTTGGCCCGTGGTTGCGGGGACGACCCTATTGTCGTCGGACATGACGGTAGCGGGCCAATCTAGTCTCGGGGTCGTGGGGACGACCCTATAGTCGTCGGACATGTCGGCGGCTGGCCAACTTTGGCCCGGGGTCGTGGGGACGACTCTATAGTCGTCGGAAATGTCGGCGGCTGGCCAACCTGGACTCGGGGTCGTGGGGACGACCCTATAGCCGTCGGACAACACGGCGGCTGGACATCTTTGGCCCGGGGTCGTGGGGACGACCCTATAGTCGTCGGACATGTTGGCGGCTTGTCAGCCTAGTCCCGGGGTGGTGGGTACGACCCTATAGTCGTCGGACAAGTCGGCGGCGGGCCAACCTTGTCCCGGGGTCGTGGGGACGACCCTATAGTCGTTGGACATGACGCTGGCGGGCCAATCTAGTCCCGGGGTCGTGGGGACGACCCTATAGTCGTCGGACAAGACGGCGGCTGGACATCTTTGGCCCGGGGTCGTGGGGACGACCCTATAGCCGTCGGACATGTCGGCGGCTGGCCAACTTTGGCCCGGTGTCGTGGGGACGACTCTATAGTCGTCGGAAATGTCGGCGGCTGGCCAACCTGGACCCGGGGTCGTGGGGACGACCCTATTGTCGTCGGACATGACGGTAGCGGGCCAATCTAGTCTCGCGGTCGTGGGTACGACCCTATAGTCGTCGGACAAGTCGGCGGCTGGCCAACCTAGACCAGGGGTCGTGGGGACGACCCTATAGTCGTCGGACTTGACGGTGGCGGGCCAATCTAGTCCCGAGGTCCTGGGGACGACCCTATAGTCGTCGGACTTGACGCTGGCGGGCCAATGTAGTCCCGGGGTCGTGGGGACAACCCTAAAGTCGTCGGACATTTCAGCGGCTTGCCAACTTTTGCCCGGGGTCGTGGGTCGACCCTATAGTCGTCGGACATTTCGGCGGCTGACCAACTTTGGCCCGGGGTCGTGGGGACGACCCTATAGTCGTCGGTCATGTTGGCGGCTTGTCAGCCTAGTCCCGGGGTCGTGGGTACGGCCCTATATTCGTCGGACATTTCGGCGGCTGACCAACTTTGGCCCGGGGTCGTAGGGACGACCCTATAGTCGTCGGTCATGTTGGCGGCTTGTCAGCCTAGTCCCGGGGTCGTGGGTACGGCCCTATATTCGTCGGACATGTCGGCGGCTGGCCAACCTTGTCCCGGGGTCGTGGGGACGACCCTATAGTCGTCGGACATGTCGGCGGCTGGCCAACTTTGGCCCGGTGTCGTGGGGACGACTCTATAGTCGTCGGAAATGTCGGCGGCTGGCCAACCTGGACCCGGGGTCGTGGAGACGACCCTATTGTCGTCGGAAATGACGTTGGCGGGCCAATCTAGTCTCGCGGTCGTGGGGACGACCCTATAATCGTCGGACATGACGGTGGCGGGCCAATCTAGTCCCGGGGTCGTGGGGACGACCCTATAGTCGTCGGACATGTCGGCGGCTGGTCAACTTTGGCCCGTGGTCGTGGGGACGACCCTATAGTCGTCGGACAAGACGGTGGCGGACCAATCTAGTCCCGGGGTCGTGGGGACGACCCTATAGTCGTCGAACATGTCGGCGGCTGGCCAACTTTGGCTCGAGGTCGTGGGGACGACCCTATAGTCTTCGGACATGACGGTAGCGGGCCAATCTAGACCCGAGGTCGTGGGGACGACCCTGTAGTCGTCGGACATGTCGGCGGCGGGCCAACCTTGTCCCGGGGTCGTGGGGACGACCCTATTGTCGTCGGACATGACGGTGGCGGGCCAATCTAGTCTCGCGGTCGTGGGGACGACCCTATAATCGTCGGACATGACGGTGGCGGGCCAATCTAGTCCCGGGGTCGTGGGGATGACCCTATAGTCGTCGGACATGTCGGCGGCTGGTCAACTTTGGCCCGTGGTCGTGGGGACGACCCTATAGTCGTCGGACAAGACGGTGGCGGACCAATCTAGTCCCGGGGTCGTGGGGACGACCCTATAGCCGTCGGACATGTCGGCGGCTGGCCAACTTTGGCCCGTGGTCGTGGGGACGACCCTATAGTCGTTGGACATGACGGTGGCGGGCCAATCTAGTCCCGAGGTCCTGGGGACGACCCTATAGTCGTCGGACAAGTCGGCGGCTGGCCAACCTAGACCCGGGGTCGTGGGGACGACCCTATTGTCGTCGGACATGACGGTGGCGGGCCAATCTAGGCCCGGGGTCGTGGGGACGACCCTATAGTCGTCGAACAATTCGGCGGCGGGCCAAGCTTGTCCCGGGGTCGTGGGGACGACCCTATAGTCGTCGGACATGTCGGCGGCTGGCCAACCTCGTCCCGGGGTCGTGGGGACGACCCTATAGTCGTCGGACAAGACGGCGGCTGGACATCTTTGGCCCGGGGTCGTGGGGACGACCCTATAGTCGTCGGACATGTTGGCGGCTTGTCAGCCTAGTCCCAGGGTCGTGGGTACGACCCTATAGTCGTCGGACAAGTCGGCGGCGGGCCAACCTTGTCCCGGGGTCGTGGGGACGACCCTATAGTCGTCGGACATGTCGGCGGCTGGCCAACTTTGGCCCGGTGTCGTGGGGACGACTCTATAGTCGTCGGAAATGTCGGCGGCTGGCCAACCTGGACCCGGGGTCGTGGAGACGACCCTATTGTCGTCGGACATGACGTTGGCGGGCCAATCTAGTCTCGCGGTCGTGGGGACGACCCTATAATCGTCGGACATGACGGTGGCGGGCCAATCTAGTCCCGGGGTCGTGGGGACGACCCTATAGTCGTCGGACATGTCGGCGGCTGGTCAACTTTGGCCCGTGGTCGTGGGGACGACCCTATAGTCGTCGGACAAGACGGTGGCGGACCAATCTAGTCCCGGGGTCGTGGGGACGACCCTATAGTCGTCGAACATGTCGGCGGCTGGCCAACTTTGGCCCGAGGTCGTGGGGACGACCCTATAGTCTTCGGACATGACGGTAGCGGGCCAATCTAGACCCGAGGTCGTGGGGACGACCCTGTAGTCGTCGGACATGTCGGCGGCTGGCCAACTTTGGCCCGGTGTCGTGGGGACGACTCTATAGTCGTCGGAAATGTCGGCGGCTGGCCAACCTGGCTCCGGGGTCGTGGGACGACCCTATAGTCGTCGAACAATTCGGCGGCGGGCCAAGCTTGTCCCGGGGTCGTGGGGACGACCCTATAATCGTCGGACATGACGGTGGCGGGCCAATCTAGTCCCGGGGTCGTGGGGACGACCCTATAGTCGTCGGACAAGACGGCGGCTGGACATCTTTGGCCCGGGGTCGTGGGGACGACCCTATAGTCGTCGGAAATGTTGGCGGCTTGTCAGCCTAGTCCCAGGGTCGTGGGTACGACCCTATAGTCGTCGGACAAGTCGGCGGCGGGCCAACCTTGTCCCGGGGTCGTGGGCACGACCCTATAGTCTTCGGACAAGACGGCGGCTGGACATCTTTGGCCCGGGCTCGTGGGGACGACCCTATAGTCGTCGGACGTGTTGGCGGCTTGTCAGCCTAGTCCCGGGGTCTTGGGTACGACCCTATAGTCGTCGGACAAGTCGGCGGCTGGCCAACCTACACCCGGTGTCGTGGGGACGACCCTATTGTCGTCGGACATGACGGTGGCGGGCCAATCTAGTCCCGGGGTCGTGGGGACGACCCTATAGTCGTCGGACATGTCGGCGGCTGGCCAACTTTGGCCCGGTGTCGTGGGGACGACCCTATAGTCGTCGGACATGTCGGCGGCTGGCCAACTTTGGCGCGTGGTCGTGGAGACGATCCGATTGTCGTCGGACATGTCGGCGGCTGGCCAACTTTGGCACCGTGGTCGTGGGGACGATCCAATAGTCGTCGGACATGTCGGCGGCTGGCAAACTTTGGCCCGGTGTCGTGGGGACGACTCTATAGTCGTCGGAAATGTCGGCGGCTGGCCAACCTGGACCCGGGGTCGTGGGGACGACCCTATTGTCGTCGGACATGGCGGTGGCGGGCCAATCTAGTCCCGTCGTCGTGGGGACGACCCTATAGTCTTCGGACATGACGGTAGCGGGCCAATCTAGACCCGAGGTCCTGGGGACGACCCTATAGTATTCGAACATGTCGACGGCTGTCCAACATTGGCCCGGTGTCGTGGGGACGACTCTATAGTCGTCGGACATGTCGGCGGCTGGCCAACCTAGTCCCGGGGTCGTGGGGACGACCCTATAGTCGTCGGACATTTCGGCGGCTTGCCAACTTTGGCCCGGGGTCGTGGGGACGACCCTATAGTCGTCGGACATGTCGGCGGCTGGCCAACTTTGGCCCGTGGTTGTGGGGACGACCCTATAGTCGTTGGACATGACGGTGGCGGGCCAATCTAGTCCCGGGGTCGTGGGGACGACCCTATAGTCGTCGGACAAGTCGGCGGCTGGCCAACTTTGGACCGGTGTCGTGGGGACGACTCTATAGTCGTCGGAAATGTCGGCGGCTGGCCAACCTGGACCCGAGGTCGTGGGGACGACCCTATTGTCGTCGGACATGACGGTGGCGGGCCAATCTAGTCTGGGGGTCGTGGGGGCGACCCTATAGTCGTCGGACATGTCGGCGGCTGGCCAACTTTGGCCCGGGGTCGTGGGGACGACCCTATAGTCGTCGGACATGTCGGCGGCTGGCCAACTTTGGCCCGTGGTTGTGGGGACGACCCTATAGTCGTTGGACATGACGGTGGCGGGCCAAACTAGTCCCGGGGTCGTGGGGACGACCCTATAGTCGTCGGACAAGACGGCGGCTGGACATCTTTGGCCCGGGGTCGTGGGGACGACCCTATAATCGTCGGACATGACGGTGGCGGGCCAATCTAGTCCCGGGGTCGTGGGGACGACCCTATAATCGTTGGACATGACGGTGGCGGGCCAATCTAGTCCCGGGGTCGTAGGGACGACCCTATAGTCGTCGGACATTTCGACGGCTTGCCAACTTTGGCCCGGGGTCGTGGGGACGACCCTATAGTCGTCGGACATGTCGGCGGCTGGTCAACTTTGGCCCGTGGTCGTGGGGACGACCCTATAGTCGTTGGACATGTCAGCGGCTGGCCAACTTTGGCCCGGTGTCGTGGGGACGACCCAATAGTCGTCGGACATGACGGTGGCCGGCCAATCTAGTCCCGGGGTCGTGGGGACGACCCTATAGTCGTCGGACATGTCGGCGGCTGGCCAACTTTGGCCCGTGGTTGTGGGGACGACCCTATAGTCGTTGGACATGACGGTGGCGGGCCAATCTAGTCCCGGGGTTGTGGGGACGACCCTACAGTCGTCGGACATTTCGACGGCTTGCCAACTTTGGCCCGGGGTCGTGGGGACGACCCAATAGTCGTCGGACATGTCGGCGGCTGGCCAACTTTGGCCCGTGGTCGTGGGGACGATCCGATAGTCGTTGGACATGACGGTGGCGGGCCAATCTAGTCCCAGGGTCGTGGGTACGACCCTATAGTCGTCGGACAAGTCGGCGGCGGGCCAACCTTGTCCCGGGGTCGTGGGGACGACCCTATAGTCGTCGGACATGTCGGCGGCTGGCCAACTTTGGCCCGGTGTCGTGGGGACGACTCTATAGTCGTCGGAAATGTCGGCGGCTGGCCAACCTGGACCCGGGGTCGTGGAGACGACCCTATTGTCGTCGGACATGACGTTGGCGGGCCAATCTAGTCTCGCGGTCGTGGGGACGACCCTATAATCGTCGGACATGACGGTGGCGGGCCAATCTAGTCCCGGGGTCGTGGGGACGACCCTATAGTCGTCGGACATGTCGGCGGCTGGTCAACTTTGGCCCGTGGTCGTGGGGACGACCCTTTTTTTTTTTTTTTTTTTTTTTTTTTTTTGAGAGGGGGGAAAATGCATTTACGCATACCCAGACTGGGTGTCTAGGTTATGCGGGACTCACCGAAGTGCACGGTATACCCGCTAAAAACCCCCCTCTATGGACCCTCCACTTGATCCACCCTAGACTATGGAGTACTGGACTAGACTACTTTCACACAGTCGTGCATATTGCGGTGGTCCCTCGTCGGCTCACCTGCTATCCGCGAGCTCCTCCATTTCTCGGCTCGTGGTTACGCCGCTGTGCGCTCGCCCGTCGGCCTCCTCTCTTCTTCATCCTCTTCCCATACATCCATACTCTATTATTATCGCTAAGTAGATAAATAAATAAATAGAAATAAATAGGTAAGTAAAATAACGTTAAAAAAGCGTTAATCATTAGGTAAAATTCGCCTGGGAATTGTCAGGCGAGTCGGCCGCTTCCACTACTGGAGCTGGCCCTCCTATGCGAGCTCTCCTCCGGTCTCTTTGCTCCCCTAACCCGGTTATGGCACTCCCCTTCCTCTTCCTTTTCTTAGCCAGTCTGGCCCTGATTGTCTTCCTCCTTGCCATCTCTTCTCTCCTTATACGGAGTCGCTCCTCTCTGGCTACCTTCTCCAGGGCTCTCTCCTTCTCTTCCCTGTCCTTCATAACATGTGCCGCGAATCTTTTAAACGCCGACCAGCTCCGCTCGTTCTTCGTAATTAACCCCACCAGCGTTTCCGCTGACGGTTCCTCCCCAATCTCTGTTGCCAAGGCCCTTCTTTCTTCCGTGTATGTGGGGCATGCCATGATGACATGTTCCGCATCATCTCTTATGTCTCCGCGGCAGTCCAGGCACGTGTCCCTTTCAGCTTTAGTAATCCTTTTTTTGAAAGCTTGGAATACCCCATGTCCAGTAAGGAGTTGCATCGTGTGGTAGTCCATACTGAGGCTCGCCTGCCCCATTTTGATGAAGGTCCCCACCGACTCCACGATCCTCCTCGTCCAGTTCGTCCGGCTAACCGACTCCCACTCCTCTTGCCATTTCCCCATGGCATTCTCCAGGGCCCGTTTCCTGTGGATCGCCTCTCGGGCTTTGAGGGCCTCCTTATCTCCATTACAAACTGGGTCCCTCCTGTCTCTATCCTTGTTGGTATACACCTCTCTCCACATCCCTGCCTTCAGGTATATGGGCATTCTTCCAGCCAGGACGCAAAGGGCCTGGTGTGAGACCGTCCTATACGCGGTAGTTGTCCTCACCAGCGCGGATCTTTGGGCCTTTCTAATGATACTTTTCCTTGTTTGCACCGCCAGGGACGGTTCCCAGACCGGGGCCGCGTACAAAACAATGGACTCCCATACGGAGTAATAAAGCATCCTAGATCTCTGGGACGGCCCTCTCGTATTCGGAAGGAGCGCCCCCAGTGCCCCCACCACCAGGTCCGCCCTATTCACCATTCTCATCAGGTGTGGTCTAAAACTACGCTGGTTATCGAGGGTCACACCTAAGTAGTTGACCTCTTTTTTGATAGTGACATCCGCACCCAGAATTTGCACGTGATCCATCCTACCCTTTTTGTTGCCTCTCAAAAATACGACCTCCGTCTTTTCTCTAGCAATCTGAAGTCCTGTTCTATCGAACCACCGAGCCAGGGTCTCCATGGCCCTTTGCATGAGGGTGTCGAGCTGAGCTTGGTCACTGGCCGTAAATAACAAGGCCAGGTCATCAGCGTAAGCCACGGCTTCGGTGTTTTGGAGACGATTTAATTCTTCCAAGATTCCGTCATAAACTACATTCCAGAGGAACGGCCCCAGTACCGATCCCTGAGGCACCCCTGCCGTGATATTCGCTTCAACTGTTCCATCCTCCGCATGTATTATGATTCTCCTCTCCTTCAGGTAGTTTCGCATCACCTCCAGAAGCGCGTTGGAGATACCTCGCCTTTCCAGCTCCTTTATTATAACCGACCATCCAATCGCGTTAAACGCGTTTTTCACATCCAACGCGACTAGGACGCACTTCCTTTCTTTCATTCTACATCTATCTGCAAACCTTATAACTTCCATACAGGCATCCACCGTGCCCAGCCCTCTCCTGAATCCGTATTGATTCCGATGGAACGGATCCCGACCCAACTCCTCCTCCAGCAGGGCCTTGATGGTATACTCCCACACTTTACTTAGGGCCGGCAGTATACTGATGGGCCTATACGCCCCAGGATCCATAGGATCTTTGCCCGGCTTGGGGACAAGTATAACCCTTGCAGTTTTCCATGCCCTCGGGATCTCACCTCTCTCGATAGTATCCCATACCATTTCTCTAAGATCCTCCAGATGGTTGTTTCCAATAATTTTCACAACTTCCGCCGGGACACCGTCCAGACCGGGAGCTTTTCTGGGCTTCATCTTGGAGATCGCTTCTCGTACTAGTTCCAGTGTGAGTTTCCCCTTTAGGTTCCGGTCCCTGGTATGGATCCACCTCCGTAAGGTTCCCGTTCGCCCCTCCCTACACTCCTCTTGGGTCGTGACAAACAGTTTATTGGCTATTTGCCTAGCCCTTGCCGTCGAGAGGTTTTTTTTTAGATTGCCTACCCTTGACTCTGGCCATGACAATCTTAAACGGTTTCCCCCAGGGGTCCGCGTCCACTGTATCAATCAGCTCTGACCATCCTCCCTCTTTGGCCCTCCAGATGTCTATCTGGAGTTTTCGTTTGGCCAGCGTGTACTCCCTCTTGGCCTCAGTGATCTCGAGCTGGTTTCTCCTCTTCTTCCTCCTCCGTTGATATCTTCTTCTGCTAGCATGCATGTCCTTCCTTGCCTCCGCTATCTCCTGGGTCCACCAAGGGTTAGGCTTCCTTGCCCCCCTTGGTACCTTTTTTTTTACAAGGACCTTCTCTGACACTGTCTCTAGCACCCGTTGCATTCTCAGGGCCGCGGGCTCCGGGTTTCCTACGAGGCTTCCCTCGATTAGCACATCCCTCCCACCCACATACTCCTCACACACCCTCACCGGGTCCAGAGAGTCCATGTCGTACGGCACCCACCTTGGTCCAGGCGCTCGGGAGCCCTTTCCCTCGAATGTATGAAGAATATATCTGTGATCAGACTCAGTGGGGTGGGGGAGGATGGTGCTCCTCACGTGCCTCCCTATGGTACATCTGTCGACGGCCATAACATCTATCAACGACTTTCCTCCATTTCGGATGAAGGAGAACTTCCCCTTGGGTCTTATTGGGACTAGCCCCTGTCTACCTAAGAGCCCTACACAAAGGTGGCCCCTTTTGTCCGTTTTGCCCGCCCCCCAGGCCACCGCCTTGGCATTAAGATCACCTGCCACAATGATCCCTTTACCAGGGGTCCAGGTCTCTGCTATTATCCCTTCCAGTTCATCTAAGTATCCCGGGAAGTCAACCTTTCTGTTGGGGGAACAATAACAGCTAATAATAGTCGTTTTATCGATCTCCACCCCCACTATACCACCTGCCCTCACCGTTTTTGTCATGGAGGCAAATCTTCCCCTGAAACCCGTAACCCAGATGGAGGCGTCTCCCAGGCCATCATTATCCCATTCAGGGAGTTGCTTATATGGCTCCGAGATGATGACCACGTCCACCCCCATCTCCCAGGCCTTTTGGACCATTAGGTCTTGGGCTAGCCTGCATCTATTAAGATTTATCTGCAGGCTCTTGAATGGTCTTGAGGAGCCCCCTCGTCTTGGTTGCCCAGCCTGTCTAGCTGGCCCTGATCTGTTTAGGTCTGTTGCGACTTCCTGTGGCATCACTGTGTTTGGGTTCTACGGCCCCCCGATGCCTGGACTCTCCTGCTTGCGGGGCATGCCAGGGAAGCAGTCACATGCGCGACCCTACTGCCCCCAAGGCCCCTGCTCACGCAGATAATGCACTTAGGTGCATTTCCACAACTGGCTATGTTGTGGCCGACTTCCCCACACTTCCTACACCTTTCACTGCCATCTATCTCCTCCTTACATTCCCTGGCAAGGTGCCCCAGGTTGTGGCACTTATAGCACCTAATGCTCTTTTGCAGTATCCTCACTCTTGCCATAGTTAGGCCGGATCTAAATCTTAGGCCGTCCATGTTCTCCCCCACCGAATTCGAGGGAACCTCCATGACGGCTGATTGCCCTCCCCCCGGGCCCATTCTAAGGGTTTTAACTATTACCTGCGCCGGCTCTATCCCTATCGCCCTGCCAAAATCTTCGCTGAGGGCAGCAGCGTCCGCCAGCGGACAAATGTCCCTTACCTCCAGCGCGGTTTTATCCTGGAGGGCCAGGATTGGAATGTCCTTGCCCACCAGCCGCTGGAGGTCCGCCGCTATCAGGGGGGCCTTCATCTCCTTACCAATCTCTATGAGGATATGGCCCAACCTGGTTCTCTTTACCGCTCTGATGTCCTTTAGCGCCTCCTTGCCTTTGGTCATAAGCACCCTATAAATCTCGATATAGGTTCGAGGGTGAGTCACCTTGACCAAAATGGCCTCCGGCCTTTTCCTGACCACCGACCTCTCTTTCTTCTTCCGGGGGGTCTTATCTCCTACCTGTATCGGTTTTCCTTCCACCCCCCTCGCCCACTGCTGCAATGGTTGACCCACGGTGTGCTGTGCCTGCTGGATTCCCATCTGGTGCTGACTCGGTTGTTGCTGTTGCTGCCGCAGCTGTTGTCGCTGCTGCAGGGTTTGCTGCAGGGGTCCCTGCTGCCCCGTCGTTCTCATCTGCTGTTGCGTCCCCTGTTGCTGCTGATATACTTGCGTCTGTTGCTGATGATGCCACAGCTGCTGCAGCAGGGGCCACTGCGCCGGCGGCAGGCTCAGGACCTGGCGCGGCTGCGGATGCTGCGCTGTTGGCTGGGAATCGCCCTGCAGCGACTTTTGGGCTAGTATGTCCCTCCTCCTCTGTTCTCGGGTGGCCCTCCTGGCCTGTCCTTTCGTTAGCACCGGCTTCCATGCATTACCCAAAGCTTGGGTCTGCTGGACCCTTTCCGCGGGTCCCGGAGCCACTCCCATTCCCGGGCTCCCTTCTCCTATTAATCCCCTCGCCATACCTACCTCCGTACCCGTGGGGCCGTGTGCCACATCAATTTGTGAACCTCCCCCCTCCTCCACATATGCCCTCTTCTTGTTGTTGAGGGCTCTGTCCCTGTCTTCTTGCGGAGATGACCGGGGTCTTTTCGCGTTCCCCTGTTTCCCTGGGGAGGCCCTCCGGCCCCCACTTTCCTGTGCTCCCATCACCTGACCAGGGTTGTCCTCGTCACCCTTACTTGCCGGATCCCATTGGGTCCCGACGTCCCTTGTGGCTCTTTTAAGCTTCGTCATTTTCTCTGCAGGCAGGCTCACCAAATGTTGGAGTTTATCGGGACCTTTACCCTCGCTCCGGGCGGGGGATGTAGATGTGCCCGCCTTCCATCTAGTAATTGCCTGCACTGCAGCCGCTTCGGCCACCAGTGCCGCCGCCCTTTCGCAGCCACGTGCAATCCTATTAACGACACCCAGTACCCACTTCACCGAGGCAACCTTTGAAGAGGCCTTCCTGGAGGTCAGGTCCTCTTTCACTGACACGCAGGTCGCCGCGATTCCATTTAGCTGCGTGGCAACATCCGCCATAAGGCTGCCTGCTCTAGTCATCGAGGTGCTATCCCCGGTAGTCGACCCCGTCTTTCCCCTGAGTGTGTCCCACGGGTCCGCAACGGCCGTCGTCTCCTTTCCCCACGTGTCACCTTCCATCCATCTTCCTTCGATACCCTCTTCCGCCCGGGATGCCGAACTTGATCTCATCCTGGCTGCCGCTTTATCTGCCTCTGATTTCCCATGAACTACCCACAGGTCCATCCTTTTGGGTCTAGCTTCTCTACTCGCTACCACCGTGGAGTTCCCGTGGCTGTCCACATGACTGGGGTTCCCCATGCCCACGCCATTAGGGCCTGGCTGCATCCCGCTCTTTCCTACCTCCTCATCCGGCGGAGCGGATGTTACCTTCGGGGGTGTCCTCGCTAATGTTTTCCCCTTGAACACCCCTTGGGATGGTATTTCCACGGTCTCCGTAGGGGGACTCGAAAGCGACCAGCCCTTCCTGATTCCCTTCGCTATGGGAGAGGGCGTCTCGGGAATCATTCCCGCCTCCATATCCCCTCCATACGCTTTTACATCCCCCACACGAGTCAGAATATCTCTGAACATATCGCCCTCGGTGGGCCTCGGACCTTCCCTTTCTATTCTGGACTGCATGCATTCCGGGCTCTTCCGGATCGTCGTATCAGTCCATTCAATATCATAATCTTCATCCTTAAACGTAACGCCAGGTCGGGCAGCTGTGGCTTCTTCCGGGGCATTTACCCCGGTGGCACCGGCCCGCTGCGTCAGCACGGTGTCATCGGTCTTACTGGGTCGTACTCCCTCTTCGCTGCCGACAGGGCGAGAGAGGGAGGATGGTCCAATACCACCAACCGCCTGATTTACATCCGAGGCCAGGCTTAGTTGAGACATTTTTCCATGTATGTCTTAAGGGCGACGGCCCCACCGCCCAGCGGATTTCTCCCTTCAACGGGCCCGGGTATTTTGGCCCCGACTGGATTAGAGCCGGCAAGCCGGCCGGGCCCCCCACAGCCAGTCTCTGTAGGGCCCTTCCACCAAATCCTACCGTGCACCACCACTCGTTCCCACTTCCTTTCAAACTCCCCTTTACGCCTTCCTCCCATACTCCTGCAGGTCGAGGGGCGGGGCCCCTCGGACTCGCCTGCAGCCCTTTCAATCATCTAACAGAATATCTCCAAGCGCAGGGGCAAGTGGCCCCACCGTGTTTTGGTCGACCCTTAGCTAGAGGCAGTAGCAGCCCCCACCGGCCACAACGCGAGGGTTTAACTCCTCACGCATCGCCCGGAGGGGACCATGGCCGCTGCCCTAGAGCCCTCCCACCAACGTCAAGGTGGTCGACCCTGTGGTCGTGGGGACGACCCTATAGTCGTTGGACATGTCAGCGGCTGGCCAACTTTGGCCCGGTGTCGTGGGGACGACCCAATAGTCGTCGGACATGACGGTGGCCGGCCAATCTAGTCCCGGGGTCGTGGGGACGACCCTATAGTCGTCGGACATGTCGGCGGCTGGCCAACTTTGGCCCGTGGTTGTGGGGACGACCCTATAGTCGTTGGACATGACGGTGGCGGGCCAATCTAGTCCCGGGGTTGTGGGGACGACCCTAGAGTCGTCGGACATTTCGACGGCTTGCCAACTTTGGCCCGGGGTCGTGGGGACGACCCAATAGTCGTCGGACATGTCGGCGGCTGGCCAACTTTGGCCCGGTGTCGTGGGGACGACTCTATAGTCGTCGGAAATGTCGGCGGCTGGCCAACCTGGACCCGGGGTCGTGGAGACGACCCTATTGTCGTCGGACATGACGTTGGCGGGCCAATCTAGTCTCGCGGTCGTGGGGACGACCCTATAATCGTCGGACATGACGGTGGCGGGCCAATCTAGTCCCGGGGTCGTGGGGACGACCCTATAGTCGTCGGACATGTCGGCGGCTGGTCAACTTTGGCCCGTGGTCGTGGGGACGACCCTATAGTCGTCGGACAAGACGGTGGCGGACCAATCTAGTCCCGGGGTCGTGGGGACGACCTTATAGTCGTCGAACATGTCGGCGGCTGGCCAACTTTGGCCCGAGGTCGTGGGGACGACCCTATAGTCTTCGGACATGACGGTAGCGGGCCAATCTAGACCCGAGGTCGTGGGGACGACCCTGTAGTCGTCGGACATGTCGGCGGCTGGCCAACTTTGGCCCGGTGTCGTGGGGACGACTCTATAGTCGTCGGAAATGTCGGCGGCTGGCCAACCTGGCTCCGGGGTCGTGGGACGACCCTATAGTCGACGAACAATTCGGCGGCGGGCCAAGCTTGTCCCGGGGTCGTGGGGACGACCCTATAATCGTCGGAAATGACGGTGGCGGGCCAATCTAGTCCCGGGGTCGTGGGGACGACCCTATAGTCGTCGGACAAGACGGCGGCTGGACATCTTTGGCCCGGGGTCGTGGGGACGACCCTATAGTCGTCGGAAATGTTGGCGGCTTGTCAGCCTAGTCCCAGGGTCGTGGGTACGACCCTATAGTCGTCGGACAAGTCGGCGGCGGGCCAACCTTGTCCCGGGGTCGTGGGGACGACCCTATAGTCTTCGGACAAGACGGCGGCTGGACATCTTTGGCCCGGGGTCGTGGGGACGACCCTATAGTCGTCGGACGTGTTGGCGGCTTGTCAGCCTAGTCCCGGGGTCTTGGGTACGACCCTATAGTCGTCGGACAAGTCGGCGGCTGGCCAACCTACACCCGGTGTCGTGGGGACGACCCTATTGTCGTCGGACATGACGGTGGCGGGCCAATCTAGTCCCGGGGTCGTGGGGACGACCCTATAGTCGTCGGACATGTCGGCGGCTGGCCAACTTTGGCCCGGTGTCGTGGGGACGACCCTATAGTCGTCGGACATGTCGGCGGCTGGCCAACTTTGGCGCGTGGTCGTGGAGACGATCCGATTGTCGTCGGACATGTCGGCGGCTGGCCAACTTTGGCACCGTGGTCGTGGGGACGATCCAATAGTCGTCGGACATGTCGGCGGCTGGCAAACTTTGGCCCGGTGTCGTGGGGACGACTCTATAGTCGTCGGAAATGTCGGCGGCTGGCCAGCCTGGACCCGGGGTCGTGGGGACGACCCTATTGTCGTCGGACATGACGGTGGCGGGCCAATCTAGTCCCGTCGTCGTGGGGACGACCCTATAGTCTTCGGACATGACGGTAGCGGGCCAATCTAGACCCGAGGTCCTGGGGACGACCCTATAGTAGTCGAACATGTCGACGGCTGTCCAACATTGGCCCGGTGTCGTGGGGACGACTCTATAGTCGTCGGACATGTCGGCGGCTGGCCAACCTAGTCCCGGGGTCGTGGGGACGACCCTATAGTCGTCGGACATGTCGGCGGCTGGCCAACTTTGGCCCGGGGTCGTGGGGACGACCCTATAGTCGTCGGACAAGTCGGCGGCGAGCCCACCTAGTCGGGGGGTCGTGGGGACGACCCTATAGTCGTCGGACAAGTCGGCGGCCGGCCAACCTAGTCCGGGGGTCGTGGGGACGACCCTATAGTCGTCGGACATGACGGTGGCGGGCCAGTCTAGTCCCGGGTCGTGGGGACGACCCTATAGTCGTCGGACATGTCGGCGGCTGGCCAACTTTGGCCCGTGGTCGTGGGGACGACCCTATAGTCGTCGGAAATGTCGGTGGCTGTCCAACTTTGGCCCGGGGGTCGTGGGGAGGACCCTATACTCGTCGGACAAGTCGGCGGCGTACCAACCTAGTCCGGGGGTCGTGGGGACGACCCTATAGTCGTCGGACATGACGGTGGCGGGCCAGTCTAGTCCCGGGTCATGGGGACGACCCTATAGTCGTCGGACAAGTCGGCGGCTGGCCAACTTTGGCCCGTGGTCGTGGGGACGACCCTATAGTCGTCGGAAATGACGGTGGCGGGCCCATCTAGTCCCGGGGTCGTGGGGACGACCCTATAGTCGTCGGACATGTCGGCGGCTGGCCAACTTTGGCCCGGGGTCGTGGGGACGACCCTATAGTCGTCGGACAAGTCGGCGGCTGGCCAACTTTGGCCCGCGGTCGTGGGGACGACCCTATAGTCGTCGGACATGTCGGCGGCGGGCCAACCTAGTCCCGGGGTCGTGGGGACGACCCTATAATCGTCGGACAAGTCGGCGGCTGTCCAACTTTGGCCCGGGGTCGTGGGGACGACCCTATAGTCGTCGGACTTGACGGTGGCGGGCCAATCTAGTCCCGGGGTCGTGGAGACGACCCTATAGTCGTCGGACATATCAGCGGCTGGCCAACTTTGGCCCGGGGTCGTGGGGACGACCCTACAGTCGTCGGATATGTCGGCGGCTGGCCAACTTTGGCCCGTGGTCGTGGGGACGACCCTATAGTCGTCGGAAATGACGGTGGCGGGCCAATCTAGTCCCGGGGTCGTGGGGACGACCCTATAGTCGTCGGACAAGTCGGCGGCGGGCCAACCTAGTCCCGGGGTCGTGGGGATGACCCTATAGTCGTCGGACATGACGGTGGCGGGCCAGCCTAGTCCCGGGTCGTGCGGACGACCCTATAGTCGTCGGACATGTCGCCGGCTGGCCAACTTTGGCCCGTGGTCGTGGGGACCACCCTATAGTCGTCGGACATAACGGTGGCGGGCCAATCTAGTCCCGGGGTCGTGGGGACGACCCTATAGTCGTCGGACAAGTCGAGGGCGGGCCTACCTAGTCCCGGGGTCGTGGGGACGACCCTATAGTCGTCGGATAAGTCGGCAGCTTGCCAACTTTGGCCCGGGGTCGTGGGAACGACCCTATAGTCGTCGGACAAGTCGGGGCCAGCCCACCTAGTCCGGGGGTCGTGGGGACGACCCTATAGTCGTCGGACAAGTCGGCGGCCGGCCAACCTAGTCCGGGGGTCGTGGGGACGACCCTATAGTCGTCGGACATGACGGTGGCGGGCCAATCTAGTCCCGGGGTCGTGGGGACGACCCTATAGTCGTCGGACATAACGGTGGCGGGCCAATCTAGTCCCGGGGTCGTGGGGACGACCCTATAGTCGTCGGACAAGTCGAGGGCGGGCCTACCTAGTCCCGGGGTCGTGGGGACGACCCTATAGTCGTCGGATAAGTCGGCAGCTTGCCAACTTTGGCCCGGGGTCGTGGGAACGACCCTATAGTCGTCGGACAAGTCGGGGCCAGCCCACCTAGTCCGGGGGTCGTGGGGACGACCCTATAGTCGTCGGACAAGTCGGCGGCCGGCCAACCTAGTCCGGGGGTCGTGGGGACGACCCTATAGTCGTCGGACATGACGGTGGCGGGCCAATCTAGTCCCGGGGTCGTGGGGACGACCCCATAGTCGTTGGACATGACGGTGGCGGGCCAGTCTAGTCCCGGGTCGTGGGCACGACCCTATAGTCGTCGGAAATGTCGCCGGCTGGCCAACATTGGCCCGTGGTCGTGGGGACGACCCTATAGTCGTCGGACAAGTCGGCGGCTGTCCAGCTTTGGCCCGGGGTCGTGGGGACGACCCTATAGTCGTCGGACTTGACGGTGGCGGGCCAATCTAGTCCCGGGGTCGTGGGGACGACCCTATAGTCGTCGGACTTGACGGTGGCGGGCCAATCTAGTCCCGGGGTCGGGGGGGCGACCCTATAGTCGTCGGACTTGACGGTGGCGGGCCAATCTAGTCCCGGGGTCGTGGGGACGACCCTATAGTCGTCGGACATGACGGTGGCGGGCCAATCTAGTCCCGGGGTCGTGGGGACGACCCTATAGTCGTCGGACATGTCGGCGGCTGGCCAACTTTGGCCCGTGGTCGTGGGGAGGACCCTATACTCGTCGGACAAGTCGGCGGCGTACCAACCTAGTCCGGGGGTCGTGGGGACGACCCTATAGTCGTCGGACATGACGGTGGCGGGCCAATCTAGTCCCGGGTCATGGGGACGACCCTATAGTCGTCGGACAAGTCGCCGGCTGGCCAACTTTGGCCCGTGGTCGTGGGGACGACCCTATAGTCGTCAGACCTGACGGTGGCGAGCCAACCTAGTCCCGGGGTCGTGGGGACGACCCTATAGTCGTCGGACAAGTCGGCGGCGAGCCCACCTAGTCGGGGGGTCGTGGGGACGACCCAATAGTCGTCGGACAAGTCGGCGGCCGGCCAACATAGTCCGGGGGTCGTGGGGACGACCCTATAGTCGTCGGACATGACGGTGGCGGGCCAGTCTAGTCCCGGGTCGTGGGGACGACCCTATAGTCGTCGGACATGTCGGCGGCTGGCCAACTTTGGCCCGTGGTCGTGGGGACGACCCTATAGTCGTCGGAAATGTCGGTGGCTGTCCAACATTGGCCCGGGGGTCGTGGGGAGGACCCTATACTCGTCGGACAAGTCGGCGGCGTACCAACCTAGTCCGGGGGTCGTGGGGACGACCCTATGGTCGTCGGACATGACGGTGGCGGGCCAGTCTAGTCCCGGGTCATGGGGACGACCCTATAGTCGTCGGACAAGTCAGCGGCTGGCCAACTTTGGCCCGTGGTCGTGGGGACGACCCTATAGTCGTCGGAAATGACGGTGGCGGGCCAATCTAGTCCCGGGGTCGTGGAGACGACCCTATAGTCGTCGGACATATCAGCGGCTGGCCAACTTTGGCCCGGGGTCGTGGGGACGACCCTACAGTCGTCGGATATGTCGGCGGCTGGCCAACTTTGGCCCGTGGTCGTGGGGACGACCCTATAGTCGTCGGAAATGACGGTGGCGGGCCAATCTAGTCCCGGGGTCGTGGGGACGACCCTATAGTCGTCGGACAAGTCGGCGGCGTACCAACCTAGTCCGGGGGTCGTGGGGACGACCCTATGGTCGTCGGACATGACGGTGGCGGGCCAGTCTAGTCCCGGGTCATGGGGACGACCCTATAGTCGTCGGACATGTCGCCGGCTGGCCAACTTTGGCCCGTGGTCGTGGGGACCACCCTATAGTCGTCGGACATAACGGTGGCGGGCCAATCTAGTCCCGGGGTCGTGGGGACGACCCTATAGTCGTCGGACAAGTCGGGGGCGGGCGTACCTAGTCCCGGGGTCGTGGGGACGACCCTATAGTCGTCGGATAAGTCGGCAGCTTGCCAACTTTGGCCCGGGGTCGTGGGAACGACCCTATAGTCGTCGGACAATTCGGGGCGAGCCCACCTAGTCCGGGGGTCGTGGGGACGACCCTATAGTCGTCGGACAAGTCGGCGGCCGGCCAACCTAGTCCGGGGGTCGTGGGGACGACCCTATAGTCGTCGGACATGACGGTGGCGGGCCAATCTAGTCCCGGGGTCGTGGGGACGACCCCATAGTCGTTGGACATGACGGTGGCGGGCCAGTCTAGTCCCGGGTCGTGGGCACGACCCTATAGTCGTCGGAAATGTCGCCGGCTGGCCAACTTTGGCCCGTGGTCGTGGGGACGACCCTATAGTCGTCGGACAAGTCGGCGGCTGTCCAGCTTTGGCCCGGGGTCGTGGGGACGACCCTATAGTCGTCGGACTTGACGGTGGCGGGCCAATCTAGTCCCGGGGTCGTGGGGACGACCCTATAGTCGTCGGACTTGACGGTGGCGGGCCAATCTAGTCCCGGGGTCGGGGGGGGCGACCCTATAGTCGTCGGACTTGACGGTGGCGGGCCAATCTAGTCCCGGGGTCGTGGGGACGACCCTATAGTCGTCGGACATGACGGTGGCGGGTCAGTCTACTCCCGGGTTGTGGGGACGACCCTATAGTCGTCGGACATGTCGGCGGCTCGCCAACTTTGGCCCCGTGGTCATGGGGACGACCCTATAGTCGTCGGAAATGACGGTGGCGGGCCAATCTAGTCCCGGGGTCGTGGGGACGACCCTATAGTCGTCGGACATGTCGGCGGCTGGCCAACTTTGGCCCGGGGTCGTGGGGACGACCCTATAGTCGTCGGATATGTCGTCTGCAGGCCAACTTTGGCCCGCGGTCGTGGGGACGACCCTATAGTCGTCGGACAGGTCGGCGGCGGGCCAACCTAGTCCCGGGGTCGTGGGGACGACCCTATAATCGTCGGACAAGCCGGCGGCTGGCCAACTTTGGCCCGTGGTCGTGGGGACGACCCTATAGTCGTCGGACAAGTCGGCGGCTGTCCAACTTTGGCCCGGGGGTCGTGGGGAGGACCCTATACTCGTCGGACAAGTCGGCGGCGTACCAACCTAGTCCGGGGGTCGTGGGGACGACCCTATGGTCGTCGGACATGACGGTGGCGGGCCAGTCTAGTCCCGGGTCATGGGGACGACCCTATAGTCGTCGGACAAGTCAGCGGCTGGCCAACTTTGGCCCGTGGTCGTGGGGACGACCCTATAGTCGTCGGAAATGACGGTGGCGGGCCAATCTAGTCCCGGGGTCGTGGAGACGACCCTATAGTCGTCGGACATATCAGCGGCTGGCCAACTTTGGCCCGGGGTCGTGGGGACGACCCTACAGTCGTCGGATATGTCGGCGGCTGGCCAACTTTGGCCCGTGGTCGTGGGGACGACCCTATAGTCGTCGGAAATGACGGTGGCGGGCCAATCTAGGCCCGGGGTCGTGGGGACGACCCTATAGTCGTCGGACATATCAGCGGCTGGCCAACTTTGGCCCGGGGTCGTGGGGACGACCCTACAGTCGTCGGATATGTCGGCGGCTGGCCAACTTTGGCCCGTGGTCGTGGGGACGACCCTATAGTCGTCGGAAATGACGGTGGCGGGCCAATCTAGTCCCGGGGTCGTGGGGACGACCCTATAGTCGTCGGACAAGTCGGCGGCGGGCCAACCTAGTCCCGGGGTCGTGGGGATGACCCTATAGTCGTCGGACATGACGGTGGCGGGCCAGTCTAGTCCCGGGTCGTGCGGACGACCCTATAGTCGTCGGACATGTCGCCGGCTGGCCAACTTTGGCCCGTGGTCGTGGGGACCACCCTATAGTCGTCGGACATAACGGTGGCGGGCCAATCTAGTCCCGGGGTCGTGGGGACGACCCTATAGTCGTCGGACAAGTCGGGGGCGGGCCTACCTAGTCCCGGGGTCGTGGGGACGACCCTATAGTCGTCGGATAAGTCGGCAGCTTGCCAACTTTGGCCCGGGGTCGTGGGAACGACCCTATAGTCGTCGGACAAGTCGGGGCGAGCCCACCTAGTCCGGGGGTCGTGGGGACGACCCTATAGTCGTCGGACAAGTCGGCGGCCGGCCAACCTAGTCCGCGGGTCGTGGGGACGACCCTATAGTCGTCGGACATGACGGTGGCGGGCCAATCTAGTCCCGGGGTCGTGGGGACGACCCCATAGTCGTTGGACATGACGGTGGCGGGCCAGTCTAGTCCCGGGTCGTGGGCACGACCCTATAGTCGTCGGAAATGTCGCCGGCTGGCCAACTTTGGCCCGTGGTCGTGGGGGCGACCCTATAGTCGTCGGACAAGTCGGCGGCTGTCCAGCTTTGGCCCGGGGTCGTGGGGACGACCCTATAGTCGTCGGACTTGACGGTGGCGGGCCAATCTAGTCCCGGGGTCGTGGGGACGACCCTATAGTCGTCGGACTTGACGGTGGCGGGCCAATCTAGTCCCGGGGTCGGGGGGGCGACCCTATAGTCGTCGGACTTGACGGTGGCGGGCCAATCTAGTCCCGGGGTCGTGGGGACGACCCTATAGTCGTCGGACATGACGGTGGCGGGTCAGTCTACTCCCGGGTTGTGGGGACGACCCTATAGTCGTCGGACATGTCGGCGGCTCGCCAACTTTGGCCCCGTGGTCATGGGGACGACCCTATAGTCGTCGGAAATGACGGTGGCGGGCCAATCTAGTCCCGGGGTCGTGGGGACGACCCTATAGTCGTCGGACATGTCGGCGGCTGGCCAACTTTGGCCCGGGGTCGTGGGGACGACCCTATAGTCGTCGGATATGTCGTCGGCAGGCCAACTTTGGCCCGCGGTCGTGGGGACGACCCTATAGTCGTCGGACTTGACGGTGGCGGGCCAATCTAGTCCCGGGGTCGTGGGGACGACCCTATAGTCGTCAGACATGTCGGTGGCGAGCCAACCTAGTCCCGAGGTCGTGGGGACGACCCTATAGTCGTCGGACAAGTCGGCGGCGGGCCAACCTAGTCCCGGGGTCGTGGGGATGACCCTATAGTCGTCGGACAAGTCGGCGGCGAGCCCACCTAGTCAGGGGGTCGTGGGGACGACCCTATAGTCGTCGGACAAGTCGGCGGCCAGCCAACCTAGCCCGGGGGTCGTGGGGACGACCCTATAGTCGTCGGACATGACGGTGGCGGGCCAGTCTAGTCCCGGGGTCGTGGGGACGACCCTATAGTCGTCGGACATGTCGGCGGCTGGCCAACTTTGGCCCGTGGTCGTGGGGACGACCCTATAGTCGTCGGACAAGTCGGCGGCTGTCCAACTTTGGCCCGGGGTCGTGGGGACGACCCTATAGTCGTCGGACTTGACGGTGGCGGGCCAATCTAGTCCCGGGGTCGTGGGGACGACCCTATAGTCGTCAGACATGTCGGTGGCGAGCCAACCTAGTCCCGAGGTCGTGGGGACGACCCTATAGTCGTCGGACAAGTCGGCGGCGGGCCAACCTAGTCCCGGGGTCGTGGGGATGACCCTATAGTCGTCGGACAAGTCGGCGGCGAGCCCACCTAGTCGGGGGGTCGTGGGGACGACCCTATAGTCGTCGGACAAGTCGGCGGCCAGCCAACCTAGTCCGGGGGTCGTGGGGACGACCCTATAGTCGTCGGACATGACGGTGGCGGGCCAGTCTAGTCCCGGGGTCGTGGGGACGACCCTATAGTCGTCGGACATGTCGGCGGCTGGCCAACTTTGGCCCGTGGTCGTGGGGACGACCCTATAGTCGTCGGACATGTCGGCGGCTGGCCAACTTTGGCCCGTGGTCGTAGGGACGACCCTATAGTCGTCAGACATGACGGTGGCGAGCCAACCTAGTCCCGGGGTCGTGGGGACGACCCTAAAGTCGTCGGACAAGTCGGCGGCGAGCCCACCTAGTCGGGGGGTCGTGGGGACGACCCTATAGTCGTCGGACAAGTCGGTGGCGGGCCAGTCTAGTCCCGGGTCGTGGGGACGACCCTATAGTCGTCGGACATGTCGGCGGCAGGCCAACTTTGGCCCGTGGTCGTGGGGAGGACCCTATACTCGTCGGACAAGTCGGCGGCGTACCAACCTAGTCCGGGGGTCGTGGGGACGACCCTGTAGTCGTCGGACATGACGGTGGCGGGCCAGTCTAGTCCCGGGTCATGGGGACGACCCTATAGTCGTCGGACATGTCGGCGGCTGGCCAACTTTGGCCCGTGGTCGTGGGGACGACCCTATAGTCGTCGGACATGTCGGCGGCTGGCCAACTTTGGCCCGTGGTCGTAGGGACGACCCTATAGTCGTCAGACATGACGGTGGCGAGCCAACCTAGTCCCGGGGTCGTGGGGACGACCCTAAAGTCGTCGGACAAGTCGGCGGCGAGCCCACCTAGTCGGGGGGTCGTGGGGACGACCCTATAGTCGTCGGACAAGTCGGCGGCCGGCCAACCTAGTCCGGGGGTCGTGGGGACGACCCTATAGTCGTCGGACATGTCGGCGGCAGGCCAACTTTGGCCCGGGGTCGTGGGGACGACCCTATAGTCGTCGGACTTGACGGTGGCGGGCCAATCTAGTCCCGGGGTCGTGGGGACGACCCTATAGTCGTCAGACATGTCGGTGGCGAGCCAACCTAGTCCCGAGGTCGTGGGGACGACCCTATAGTCGTCGGACAAGTCGGCGGCGGGCCAACCTAGTCCCGGGGTCGTGGGGATGACCCTATAGTCGTCGGACAAGTCGGCGGCGAGCCCACCTAGTCGGGGGGTCGTGGGGACGACCCTATAGTCGTCGGACAAGTCGGCGGCCAGCCAACCTAGTCCGGGGGTCGTGGGGACGACCCTATAGTCGTCGGACATGACGGTGGCGGGCCAGTCTAGTCCCGGGGTCGTGGGGACGACCCTATAGTCGTCGGACATGTCGGCGGCTGGCCAACTTTGGCCCGTGGTCGTGGGGACGACCCTATAGTCGTCGGACAAGTCGGCGGCGAGCCCACCTAGTCGGGGGGTCGTGGGGACGACCCTATAGTCGTCGGACAAGTCGGCGGCCAGCCAACCTAGTCCCGGGGTCGTGGGGACGACCCTATAGTCGTCGGATAAGTCGGCAGCTTGCCAACTTTGGCCCGGGGTCGTGGGAACGACCCTATAGTCGTCGGACAAGTCGGGGCGAGCCCACCTAGTCCGGGGGTCGTGGGGACGACCCTATAGTCGTCAGACATGACGGTGGCGAGCCAACCTAGTCCCGGGGTCGTGGGGACGACCCTAAAGTCGTCGGACAAGTCGGCGGCGAGCCCACCTAGTCGGGGGGTCGTGGGGACGACCCTATAGTCGTCGGACAAGTCGGTGGCGGGCCAGTCTAGTCCCGGGTCGTGGGGACGACCCTATAGTCGTCGGACATGTCGGCGGCAGGCCAACTTTGGCCCGTGGTCGTGGGGAGGACCCTATACTCGTCGGACAAGTCGGCGGCGTACCAACCTAGTCCGGGGGTCGTGGGGACGACCCTGTAGTCGTCGGACATGACGGTGGCGGGCCAGTCTAGTCCCGGGTCATGGGGACGACCCTATAGTCGTCGGACAAGCCGGCGGCTGGCCAGCTTTGGCCCGTGGTCGTGGGGACGACCCTATAGTCGTCGGAAATGCCGGTGGCGGGCCAATCTAGTCCCGGGGTCGTGGGGACGACCCTACAGTCGTCGGACAAGTCGGCGGCGAGCCAACCTAGTCCCGGGTCGTGGGGACGACCCTATAGTCGTCGGACATGTCGGCGGCTGGCCAACTTTGGCCCGTGGTCGTGGGGACGACCCTATAGTCGTCGGAAATGACGGTGGCGGGCCAATCTAGTCCCGGGGTCGTGGGGACGACCCTATAGTCGTCGGACTTGACGGTGGCGGGCCAATCTAGTCCCGGGGTCGGGGGGGCGACCCTATAGTCGTCGGACTTGACGGTGGCGGGCCAATCTAGTCCCGGGGTCGTGGGGACGACCCTATAGTCGTCGGACATGACGGTGGCGGGTCAGTCTACTCCCGGGTTGTGGGGACGACCCTATAGTCGTCGGACATGTCGGCGGCTCGCCAACTTTGGCCCCGTGGTCATGGGGACGACCCTATAGTCGTCGGAAATGACGGTGGCGGGCCAATCTAGTCCCGGGGTCGTGGGGACGACCCTATAGTCGTCGGACATGTCGGCGGCTGGCCAACTTTGGCCCGGGGTCGTGGGGACGACCCTATAGTCGTCGGATATGTCGTCGGCAGGCCAACTTTGGCCCGCGGTCGTGGGGACGACCCTATAGTCGTCGGACTTGACGGTGGCGGGCCAATCTAGTCCCGGGGTCGTGGGGACGACCCTATAGTCGTCAGACATGTCGGTGGCGAGCCAACCTAGTCCCGAGGTCGTGGGGACGACCCTATAGTCGTCGGACAAGTCGGCGGCGGGCCAACCTAGTCCCGGGGTCGTGGGGATGACCCTATAGTCGTCGGACAAGTCGGCGGCGAGCCCACCTAGTCGGGGGGTCGTGGGGACGACCCTATAGTCGTCGGACAAGTCGGCGGCCAGCCAACCTAGCCCGGGGGTCGTGGGGACGACCCTATAGTCGTCGGACATGACGGTGGCGGGCCAGTCTAGTCCCGGGGTCGTGGGGACGACCCTATAGTCGTCGGACATGTCGGCGGCTGGCCAACTTTGGCCCGTGGTCGTGGGGACGACCCTATAGTCGTCGGACAAGTCGGCGGCTGTCCAACTTTGGCCCGGGGTCGTGGGGACGACCCTATAGTCGTCGGACTTGACGGTGGCGGGCCAATCTAGTCCCGGGGTCGTGGGGACGACCCTATAGTCGTCAGACATGTCGGTGGCGAGCCAACCTAGTCCCGAGGTCGTGGGGACGACCCTATAGTCGTCGGACAAGTCGGCGGCGGGCCAACCTAGTCCCGGGGTCGTGGGGATGACCCTATAGTCGTCGGACAAGTCGGCGGCGAGCCCACCTAGTCGGGGGGTCGTGGGGACCACCCTATAGTCGTCGGACAAGTCGGCGGCCAGCCAACCTAGTCCGGGGGTCGTGGGGACGACCCTATAATCGTCGGACATGACGGTGGCGGGCCAGTCTAGTCCCGGGGTCGTGGGGACGACCCTATAGTCGTCGGACATGTCGGCGGCTGGCCAACTTTGGCCCGTGGTCGTGGGGACGACCCTATAGTCGTCGGACATGTCGGCGGCTGGCCAACTTTGGCCCGTGGTCGTAGGGACGACCCTATAGTCGTCAGACATGACGGTGGCGAGCCAACCTAGTCCCGGGGTCGTGGGGACGACCCTAAAGTCGTCGGACAAGTCGGCGGCGAGCCCACCTAGTCGGGGGGTCGTGGGGACGACCCTATAGTCGTCGGACAAGTCGGTGGCGGGCCAGTCTAGTCCCGGGTCGTGGGGACGACCCTATAGTCGTCGGACATGTCGGCGGCAGGCCAACTTTGGCCCGTGGTCGTGGGGAGGACCCTATACTCGTCGGACAAGTCGGCGGCGTACCAACCTAGTCCGGGGGTCGTGGGGACGACCCTGTAGTCGTCGGACATGACGGTGGCGGGCCAGTCTAGTCCCGGGTCATGGGGACGACCCTATAGTCGTCGGACAAGCCGGCGGCTGGCCAGCTTTGGCCCGTGGTCGTGGGGACGACCCTATAGTCGTCGGAAATGCCGGTGGCGGGCCAATCTAGTCCCGGGGTCGTGGGGACGACCCTACAGTCGTCGGACAAGTCGGCGGCGAGCCAACCTAGTCCCGGGTCGTGGGGACGACCCTATAGTCGTCGGACATGTCGGCGGCTGGCCAACTTTGGCCCGTGGTCGTGGGGACGACCCTATAGTCGTCGGAAATGACGGTGGCGGGCCAATCTAGTCCCAGGGTCGTGGGGACGACCCTACAGTCGTCGGACAAGTCGGCGGCGAGCCAATCTAGTCCCGCGGTCGTGGGGACGACCCTATAGTCGTCGGACATATCAGCGGCTGGCCAACTTTGGCCCGGGGTCGTGGGGACGACCCTATAGTCGTCGGACAAGTCGGCGGCGGGCCAACCTAGTCCCGGGGTCGTGGGGACGACCCTATAATCGTCGGACAATCCGGCGGCTGGCCAACTTTGGCCCGTGGTCGTGGGGACGACCCTATAGTCGTCGGACAAGTCGGCGGCTGTCCAACTTTGGCCCGGGGTCGTGGGGACGACCCTATAGTCGTCGGACTTGACGGTGGCGGGCCAATCTAGTCCCGGGGTCGTGGGGACGACCCTATAGTCGTCAGACATATCGGTGGCGAGCCAACCTAGTCCCGGGTCGTGGGGACGACCCTATAGTCGTCGGACATGTCGGCGGCTGGCCAACTTTGGCCCGTGGTCGTGGGGACGACCCTATAGTCGTCAGACATGACGGTGGCGGGCCAGTCTAGTCCCGGGGTCGTGGGGACGACCCTATAGTCGTCGGACATGTCGGCGGCTGGCCAACTTTGGCCCGTGGTCGTGGGGACGACCCTATAGTCGTCGGACAAGTCGGCGGCGAGCCCACCTAGTCGGGGGGTCGTGGGGACGACCCTATAGTCGTCGGACAAGTCGGCGGCCAGCCAACCTAGTCCCGGGGTCGTGGGGACGACCCTATAGTCGTCGGATAAGTCGGCAGCTTGCCAACTTTGGCCCGGGGTCGTGGGAACGACCCTATAGTCGTCGGATATGTCGTCGGCAGGCCAACTTTGGCCCGCGGTCGTGGGGACGACCCTATAGTCGTCGGACTTGACGGTGGCGGGCCAATCTAGTCCCGGGGTCGTGGGGACGACCCTATAGTCGTCAGACATGTCGGTGGCGAGCCAACCTAGTCCCGAGGTCGTGGGGACGACCCTATAGTCGTCGGACAAGTCGGCGGCGGGCCAACCTAGTCCCGGGGTCGTGGGGATGACCCTATAGTCGTCGGACAAGTCGGCGGCGAGCCCACCTAGTCGGGGGGTCGTGGGGACGACCCTATAGTCGTCGGACAAGTCGGCGGCCAGCCAACCTAGCCCGGGGGTCGTGGGGACGACCCTATAGTCGTCGGACATGACGGTGGCGGGCCAGTCTAGTCCCGGGGTCGTGGGGACGACCCTATAGTCGTCGGACATGTCGGCGGCTGGCCAACTTTGGCCCGTGGTCGTGGGGACGACCCTATAGTCGTCGGACAAGTCGGCGGCTGTCCAACTTTGGCCCGGGGTCGTGGGGACGACCCTATAGTCGTCGGACTTGACGGTGGCGGGCCAATCTAGTCCCGGGGTCGTGGGGACGACCCTATAGTCGTCAGACATGTCGGTGGCGAGCCAACCTAGTCCCGAGGTCGTGGGGACGACCCTATAGTCGTCGGACAAGTCGGCGGCGGGCCAACCTAGTCCCGGGGTCGTGGGGATGACCCTATAGTCGTCGGACAAGTCGGCGGCGAGCCCACCTAGTCGGGGGGTCGTGGGGACCACCCTATAGTCGTCGGACAAGTCGGCGGCCAGCCAACCTAGTCCGGGGGTCGTGGGGACGACCCTATAATCGTCGGACATGACGGTGGCGGGCCAGTCTAGTCCCGGGGTCGTGGGGACGACCCTATAGTCGTCGGACATGTCGGCGGCTGGCCAACTTTGGCCCGTGGTCGTGGGGACGACCCTATAGTCGTCGGACATGTCGGCGGCTGGCCAACTTTGGCCCGTGGTCGTAGGGACGACCCTATAGTCGTCAGACATGACGGTGGCGAGCCAACCTAGTCCCGGGGTCGTGGGGACGACCCTAAAGTCGTCGGACAAGTCGGCGGCGAGCCCACCTAGTCGGGGGGTCGTGGGGACGACCCTATAGTCGTCGGACAAGTCGGTGGCGGGCCAGTCTAGTCCCGGGTCGTGGGGACGACCCTATAGTCGTCGGACATGTCGGCGGCAGGCCAACTTTGGCCCGTGGTCGTGGGGAGGACCCTATACTCGTCGGACAAGTCGGCGGCGTACCAACCTAGTCCGGGGGTCGTGGGGACGACCCTGTAGTCGTCGGACATGACGGTGGCGGGCCAGTCTAGTCCCGGGTCATGGGGACGACCCTATAGTCGTCGGACAAGCCGGCGGCTGGCCAGCTTTGGCCCGTGGTCGTGGGGACGACCCTATAGTCGTCGGAAATGCCGGTGGCGGGCCAATCTAGTCCCGGGGTCGTGGGGACGACCCTACAGTCGTCGGACAAGTCGGCGGCGAGCCAACCTAGTCCCGGGTCGTGGGGACGACCCTATAGTCGTCGGACATGTCGGCGGCTGGCCAACTTTGGCCCGTGGTCGTGGGGACGACCCTATAGTCGTCGGAAATGACGGTGGCGGGCCAATCTAGTCCCAGGGTCGTGGGGACGACCCTACAGTCGTCGGACAAGTCGGCGGCGAGCCAATCTAGTCCCGCGGTCGTGGGGACGACCCTATAGTCGTCGGACATATCAGCGGCTGGCCAACTTTGGCCCGGGGTCGTGGGGACGACCCTATAGTCGTCGGACAAGTCGGCGGCGGGCCAACCTAGTCCCGGGGTCGTGGGGACGACCCTATAATCGTCGGACAATCCGGCGGCTGGCCAACTTTGGCCCGTGGTCGTGGGGACGACCCTATAGTCGTCGGACAAGTCGGCGGCTGTCCAACTTTGGCCCGGGGTCGTGGGGACGACCCTATAGTCGTCGGACTTGACGGTGGCGGGCCAATCTAGTCCCGGGGTCGTGGGGACGACCCTATAGTCGTCAGACATATCGGTGGCGAGCCAACCTAGTCCCGGGTCGTGGGGACGACCCTATAGTCGTCGGACATGTCGGCGGCTGGCCAACTTTGGCCCGTGGTCGTGGGGACGACCCTATAGTCGTCAGACATGACGGTGGCGAGCCAACCTAGTCCCGGGGTCGTGGGGACGACCCTATAGTCGTCGGACAAGTCGGCGGCGAGCCCACCTAGTCGGGGGGTCGTGGGGACGACCCTATAGTCGTCGGACAAGTCGGCGGCCGGCCAACCTAGTCCGGGGGTCGTGGGGACGACCCTATAGTCGTCGGACATGTCGGCGGCAGGCCAACTTTGGCCCGGGGTCGTGGGGACGACCCTATAGTCGTCGGACTTGACGGTGGCGGGCCAATCTAGTCCCGGGGTCGTGGGGACGACCCTATAGTCGTCAGACATGTCGGTGGCGAGCCAACCTAGTCCCGAGGTCGTGGGGACGACCCTATAGTCGTCGGACAAGTCGGCGGCGGGCCAACCTAGTCCCGGGGTCGTGGGGATGACCCTATAGTCGTCGGACAAGTCGGCGGCGAGCCCACCTAGTCGGGGGGTCGTGGGGACGACCCTATAGTCGTCGGACAAGTCGGCGGCCAGCCAACCTAGTCCGGGGGTCGTGGGGACGACCCTATAGTCGTCGGACATGACGGTGGCGGGCCAGTCTAGTCCCGGGGTCGTGGGGACGACCCTATAGTCGTCGGACATGTCGGCGGCTGGCCAACTTTGGCCCGTGGTCGTGGGGACGACCCTATAGTCGTCGGACAAGTCGGCGGCGAGCCCACCTAGTCGGGGGGTCGTGGGGACGACCCTATAGTCGTCGGACAAGTCGGCGGCCAGCCAACCTAGTCCCGGGGTCGTGGGGACGACCCTATAGTCGTCGGATAAGTCGGCAGCTTGCCAACTTTGGCCCGGGGTCGTGGGAACGACCCTATAGTCGTCGGACAAGTCGGGGCGAGCCCACCTAGTCCGGGGGTCGTGGGGACGACCCTATAGTCGTCAGACATGACGGTGGCGAGCCAACCTAGTCCCGGGGTCGTGGGGACGACCCTAAAGTCGTCGGACAAGTCGGCGGCGAGCCCACCTAGTCGGGGGGTCGTGGGGACGACCCTATAGTCGTCGGACAAGTCGGTGGCGGGCCAGTCTAGTCCCGGGTCGTGGGGACGACCCTATAGTCGTCGGACATGTCGGCGGCAGGCCAACTTTGGCCCGTGGTCGTGGGGAGGACCCTATACTCGTCGGACAAGTCGGCGGCGTACCAACCTAGTCCGGGGGTCGTGGGGACGACCCTGTAGTCGTCGGACATGACGGTGGCGGGCCAGTCTAGTCCCGGGTCATGGGGACGACCCTATAGTCGTCGGACAAGCCGGCGGCGAGCCAACCTAGTCCCGGGTCGTGGGGACGACCCTATAGTCGTCGGACATGTCGGCGGCTGGCCAACTTTGGCCCGTGGTCGTGGGGACGACCCTATAGTCGTCGGAAATGACGGTGGCGGGCCAATCTAGTCCCGGGGTCGTGGGGACGACCCTACAGTCGTCGGACAAGTCGGCGGCGAGCCAATCTAGTCCCGCGGTCGTGGGGACGACCCTATAGTCGTCGGACATATCAGCGGCTGGCCAACTTTGGCCCGGGGTCGTGGGGACGACCCTATAGTCGTCGGACAAGTCGGCGGCGGGCCAACCTAGTCCCGGGGTCGTGGGGACGACCCTATAATCGTCGGACAATCCGGCGGCTGGCCAACTTTGGCCCGTGGTCGTGGGGACGACCCTATAGTCGTCGGACAAGTCGGCGGCTGTCCAACTTTGGCCCGGGGTCGTGGGGACGACCCTATAGTCGTCGGACTTGACGGTGGCGGGCCAATCTAGTCCCGGGGTCGTGGGGACGACCCTATAGTCGTCAGACATATCGGTGGCGAGCCAACCTAGTCCCGGGTCGTGGGGACGACCCTATAGTCGTCGGACATGTCGGCGGCTGGCCAACTTTGGCCCGTGGTCGTGGGGACGACCCTACAGTCGTCGGATATGTCGGCGGCTGGCCAACTTTGGCCCGTGGTCGTGGGGACGACCCTATAGTCGTCGGAAATGACGGTGGCGGGCCAATCTAGTCCCGGGGTCGTGGGGACGACCCTATAATCGTCGGACAAGTCGGCGGCGTACCAACCTAGTCCGGGGGTCGTGGGGACGACCCTATGGTCGTCGGACATGACGGTGGCGGGCCAGTCTAGTCCCGGGTCATGGGGACGACCCTATAGTCGTCGGATAAGTCGGCAGCTTGCCAACTTTGGCCCGGGGTCGTGGGAACGACCCTATAGTCGTCGGACAAGTCGGGGCCAGCCCACCTAGTCCGGGGGTCGTGGGGACGACCCTATAGTCGTCGGACAAGTCGGCGGCCGGCCAACCTAGTCCGGGGGTCGTGGGGACGACCCTATAGTCGTCGGACATGACGGTGGCGGGCCAATCTAGTCCCGGGGTCGTGGGGACGACCCCATAGTCGTTGGACATGACGGTGGCGGGCCAGTCTAGTCCCGGGTCGTGGGCACGACCCTATAGTCGTCGGAAATGTCGCCGGCTGGCCAACTTTGGCCCGTGGTCGTGGGGACGACCCTATAGTCGTCGGACAAGTCGGCGGCTGTCCAGCTTTGGCCCGGGGTCGTGGGGACGACCCTATAGTCGTCGGACTTGACGGTGGCGGGCCAATCTAGTCCCGGGGTCGTGGGGACGACCCTATAGTCGTCGGACTTGACGGTGGCGGGCCAATCTAGTCCCGGGGTCGGGGGGGCGACCCTATAGTCGTCGGACTTGACGGTGGCGGGCCAATCTAGTCCCGGGGTCGTGGGGACGACCCTATAGTCGTCGGACATGACGGTGGCGGGCCAATCTAGTCCCGGGGTCGTGGGGACGACCCTATAGTCGTCGGACATGTCGGCGGCTGGCCAACTTTGGCCCGGGGTCGTGGGGACGACCCTACAGTCGTCGGATATGTCGGCGGCTGGCCAACTTTGGCCCGTGGTCGTGGGGACGACCCTATAGTCGTCGGACAAGTCGGCGGCTGTCCAGCTTTGGCCCGGGGTCGTGGGGACGACCCTATAGTCGTCGGACTTGACGGTGGCGGGCCAATCTAGTCCCGGGGTCGTGGGGACGACCCTATAGTCGTCGGACTTGACGGTGGCGGGCCAATCTAGTCCCGGGGTCGGGGGGGCGACCCTATAGTCGTCGGACTTGACGGTGGCGGGCCAATCTAGTCCCGGGGTCGTGGGGACGACCCTATAGTCGTCGGACATAACGGTGGCGGGCCAATCTAGTCCCGGGGTCGTGGGGACGACCCTATAGTCGTCGGACAAGTCGAGGGCGGGCCTACCTAGTCCCGGGGTCGTGGGGACGACCCTATAGTCGTCGGATAAGTCGGCAGCTTGCCAACTTTGGCCCGGGGTCGTGGGAACGACCCTATAGTCGTCGGACAAGTCGGGGCCAGCCCACCTAGTCCGGGGGTCGTGGGGACGACCCTATAGTCGTCGGACAAGTCGGCGGCCGGCCAACCTAGTCCGGGGGTCGTGGGGACGACCCTATAGTCGTCGGACATGACGGTGGCGGGCCAATCTAGTCCCGGGGTCGTGGGGACGACCCTATAGTCGTCGGACTTGACGGTGGCGGGCCAATCTAGTCCCGGGGTCAGGGGGGGGCGACCCTATAGTCGTCGGACTTGACGGTGGCGGGCCAATCTAGTCCCGGGGTCGTGGGGACGACCCTATAGTCGTCGGACTTGACGGTGGCGGGCCAATCTAGTCCCGGGGTCAGGGGGGGGCGACCCTATAGTCGTCGGACTTGACGGTGGCGGGCCAATCTAGTCCCGGGGTCGTGGGGACGACCCTATAGTCGTCGGACATGACGGTGGCGGGTCAGTCTACTCCCGGGTTGTGGGGACGACCCTATAGTCGTCGGACATGTCGGCGGCTCGCCAACTTTGGCCCCGTGGTCATGGGGACGACCCTATAGTCGTCGGGCATGTCGGCGGCTGGCCAACTTTGACCCGGGGACGTGGGGACGACCCTATAGTCTTCGGACAAGTCGGCGGCTGGCCAAATTTGGCCCGTGGTCGTGGGGACGACCCTATAGTCGTCGGACATGACGGTGTCGGGCCAATCTAGTCCCGGGATCGTGGGGACGACCCTATAGTCGTCGGACATGACGGTGTCGGGCCAATCTAGTCCCGGGATCGTGGGGACGACCCTATAATCGTCGGACATGTTAGCGGCTGGCCAACTTTGGCCCGTGGTCGTGGGGACGATCCGATAGTCGTCGGACGTGACGGTGACTAGCCAATCTAGTCCCGGCGTCGTTGGGACGTCCCTATACTCGTCGAACATGTCGGCGGCTGGCCAACCTTTGCCCGGCGTCGTGGGGACGACCCTATAGTCGTCGGACATGTCGGCGGCTGGCCAACTTTGGCCCGGGGTCGTGGGGACGACCCTATAGTCGTCGGACATGTCGGCGGCTGGCCAACTTTGGCCCGTGGTCGTGGGGAGGACCCTATACTCGTCGGACAAGTCGGCGGCGTACCAACCTAGTCCGGGGGTCGTGGGGACGACCCTATAGTCGTCGGACATGACGGTGGCGGGCCAATCTAGTCCCGGGTCATGGGGACGACCCTATAGTCGTCGGACAAGTCGCCGGCTGGCCAACTTTGGCCCGTGGTCGTGGGGACGACCCTATAGTCGTCAGACCTGACGGTGGCGAGCCAACCTAGTCCCGGGGTCGTGGGGACGACCCTATAGTCGTCGGACAAGTCGGCGGCGAGCCCACCTAGTCGGGGGGTCGTGGGGACGACCCAATAGTCGTCGGACAAGTCGGCGGCCGGCCAACATAGTCCGGGGGTCGTGGGGACGACCCTATAGTCGTCGGACATGACGGTGGCGGGCCAGTCTAGTCCCGGGTCGTGGGGACGACCCTATAGTCGTCGGACATGTCGGCGGCTGGCCAACTTTGGCCCGTGGTCGTGGGGACGACCCTATAGTCGTCGGAAATGTCGGTGGCTGTCCAACTTTGGCCCGGGGGTCGTGGGGAGGACCCTATACTCGTCGGACAAGTCGGCGGCGTACCAACCTAGTCCGGGGGTCGTGGGGACGACCCTATGGTCGTCGGACATGACGGTGGCGGGCCAGTCTAGTCCCGGGTCATGGGGACGACCCTATAGTCGTCGGACAAGTCAGCGGCTGGCCAACTTTGGCCCCGTGGTCATGGGGACGACCCTATAGTCGTCGGAAATGACTGTGGCGGGCCAATCTAGTCCCGGGGTCGTGGGGACGACCCTATAGTCGTCGGACATGTCGGCGGCTGGCCAACTTTGGCCCGGGGTCGTGGGGACGACCCTATAGTCGTCGGATATGTCGTCGGCAGGCCAACTTTGGCCCGCGGTCGTGGGGACGACCCTATAGTCGTCGGACTTGACGGTGGCGGGCCAATCTAGTCCCGGGGTCGTGGGGACGACCCTATAGTCGTCAGACATGTCGGTGGCGAGCCAACCTAGTCCCGAGGTCGTGGGGACGACCCTATAGTCGTCGGACAAGTCGGCGGCGGGCCAACCTAGTCCCGGGGTCGTGGGGATGACCCTATAGTCGTCGGACAAGTCGGCGGCGAGCCCACCTAGTCGGGGGGTCGTGGGGACGACCCTATAGTCGTCGGACAAGTCGGCGGCCAGCCAACCTAGCCCGGGGGTCGTGGGGACGACCCTATAGTCGTCGGACATGACGGTGGCGGGCCAGTCTAGTCCCGGGGTCGTGGGGACGACCCTATAGTCGTCGGACATGTCGGCGGCTGGCCAACTTTGGCCCGTGGTCGTGGGGACGACCCTATAGTCGTCGGACAAGTCGGCGGCTGTCCAACTTTGGCCCGGGGTCGTGGGGACGACCCTATAGTCGTCGGACTTGACGGTGGCGGGCCAATCTAGTCCCGGGGTCGTGGGGACGACCCTATAGTCGTCAGACATGTCGGTGGCGAGCCAACCTAGTCCCGAGGTCGTGGGGACGACCCTATAGTCGTCGGACAAGTCGGCGGCGGGCCAACCTAGTCCCGGGGTCGTGGGGATGACCCTATAGTCGTCGGACAAGTCGGCGGCGAGCCCACCTAGTCGGGGGGTCGTGGGGACGACCCTATAGTCGTCGGACAAGTCGGCGGCCAGCCAACCTAGTCCGGGGGTCGTGGGGACGACCCTATAGTCGTCGGACATGACGGTGGCGGGCCAGTCTAGTCCCGGGGTCGTGGGGACGACCCTATAGTCGTCGGACATGTCGGCGGCTGGCCAACTTTGGCCCGTGGTCGTGGGGACGACCCTATAGTCGTCGGACATGTCGGCGGCTGGCCAACTTTGGCCCGTGGTCGTAGGGACGACCCTATAGTCGTCAGACATGACGGTGGCGAGCCAACCTAGTCCCGGGGTCGTGGGGACGACCCTAAAGTCGTCGGACAAGTCGGCGGCGAGCCCACCTAGTCGGGGGGTCGTGGGGACGACCCTATAGTCGTCGGACAAGTCGGTGGCGGGCCAGTCTAGTCCCGGGTCGTGGGGACGACCCTATAGTCGTCGGACATGTCGGCGGCAGGCCAACTTTGGCCCGTGGTCGTGGGGAGGACCCTATACTCGTCGGACAAGTCGGCGGCGTACCAACCTAGTCCGGGGGTCGTGGGGACGACCCTGTAGTCGTCGGACATGACGGTGGCGGGCCAGTCTAGTCCCGGGTCATGGGGACGACCCTATAGTCGTCGGACAAGCCGGCGGCTGGCCAGCTTTGGCCCGTGGTCGTGGGGACGACCCTATAGTCGTCGGAAATGCCGGTGGCGGGCCAATCTAGTCCCGGGGTCGTGGGGACGACCCTACAGTCGTCGGACAAGTCGGCGGCGAGCCAACCTAGTCCCGGGTCGTGGGGACGACCCTATAGTCGTCGGACATGTCGGCGGCTGGCCAACTTTGGCCCGTGGTCGTGGGGACGACCCTATAGTCGTCGGAAATGACGGTGGCGGGCCAATCTAGTCCCAGGGTCGTGGGGACGACCCTACAGTCGTCGGACAAGTCGGCGGCGAGCCAATCTAGTCCCGCGGTCGTGGGGACGACCCTATAGTCGTCGGACATATCAGCGGCTGGCCAACTTTGGCCCGGGGTCGTGGGGACGACCCTATAGTCGTCGGACAAGTCGGCGGCGGGCCAACCTAGTCCCGGGGTCGTGGGGACGACCCTATAATCGTCGGACAATCCGGCGGCTGGCCAACTTTGGCCCGTGGTCGTGGGGACGACCCTATAGTCGTCGGACAAGTCGGCGGCTGTCCAACTTTGGCCCGGGGTCGTGGGGACGACCCTATAGTCGTCGGACTTGACGGTGGCGGGCCAATCTAGTCCCGGGGTCGTGGGGACGACCCTATAGTCGTCAGACATATCGGTGGCGAGCCAACCTAGTCCCGGGTCGTGGGGACGACCCTATAGTCGTCGGACATGTCGGCGGCTGGCCAACTTTGGCCCGTGGTCGTGGGGACGACCCTATAGTCGTCAGACATGACGGTGGCGAGCCAACCTAGTCCCGGGGTCGTGGGGACGACCCTATAGTCGTCGGACAAGTCGGCGGCGAGCCCACCTAGTCGGGGGGTCGTGGGGACGACCCTATAGTCGTCGGACAAGTCGGCGGCCGGCCAACCTAGTCCGGGGGTCGTGGGGACGACCCTATAGTCGTCGGACATGTCGGCGGCAGGCCAACATTGGCCCGGGGTCGTGGGGACGACCCTATAGTCGTCGGACTTGACGGTGGCGGGCCAATCTAGTCCCGGGGTCGTGGGGACGACCCTATAGTCGTCAGACATGTCGGTGGCGAGCCAACCTAGTCCCGAGGTCGTGGGGACGACCCTATAGTCGTCGGACAAGTCGGCGGCGGGCCAACCTAGTCCCGGGGTCGTGGGGATGACCCTATAGTCGTCGGACAAGTCGGCGGCGAGCCCACCTAGTCGGGGGGTCGTGGGGACGACCCTATAGTCGTCGGACAAGTCGGCGGCCAGCCAACCTAGTCCGGGGGTCGTGGGGACGACCCTATAGTCGTCGGACATGACGGTGGCGGGCCAGTCTAGTCCCGGGGTCGTGGGGACGACCCTATAGTCGTCGGACATGTCGGCGGCTGGCCAACTTTGGCCCGTGGTCGTGGGGACGACCCTATAGTCGTCGGACAAGTCGGCGGCGAGCCCACCTAGTCGGGGGGTCGTGGGGACGACCCTATAGTCGTCGGACAAGTCGGCGGCCAGCCAACCTAGTCCCGGGGTCGTGGGGACGACCCTATAGTCGTCGGATAAGTCGGCAGCTTGCCAACTTTGGCCCGGGGTCGTGGGAACGACCCTATAGTCGTCGGACAAGTCGGGGCGAGCCCACCTAGTCCGGGGGTCGTGGGGACGACCCTATAGTCGTCAGACATGACGGTGGCGAGCCAACCTAGTCCCGGGGTCGTGGGGACGACCCTAAAGTCGTCGGACAAGTCGGCGGCGAGCCCACCTAGTCGGGGGGTCGTGGGGACGACCCTATAGTCGTCGGACAAGTCGGTGGCGGGCCAGTCTAGTCCCGGGTCGTGGGGACGACCCTATAGTCGTCGGACATGTCGGCGGCAGGCCAACTTTGGCCCGTGGTCGTGGGGAGGACCCTATACTCGTCGGACAAGTCGGCGGCGAGCCAACCTAGTCCCGGGTCGTGGGGACGACCCTATAGTCGTCGGACATGTCGGCGGCTGGCCAACTTTGGCCCGTGGTCGTGGGGACGACCCTATAGTCGTCGGAAATGACGGTGGCGGGCCAATCTAGTCCCAGGGTCGTGGGGACGACCCTACAGTCGTCGGACAAGTCGGCGGCGAGCCAATCTAGTCCCGCGGTCGTGGGGACGACCCTATAGTCGTCGGACATATCAGCGGCTGGCCAACTTTGGCCCGGGGTCGTGGGGACGACCCTATAGTCGTCGGACAAGTCGGCGGCGGGCCAACCTAGTCCCGGGGTCGTGGGGACGACCCTATAATCGTCGGACAATCCGGCGGCTGGCCAACTTTGGCCCGTGGTCGTGGGGACGACCCTATAGTCGTCGGACAAGTCGGCGGCTGTCCAACTTTGGCCCGGGGTCGTGGGGACGACCCTATAGTCGTCAGACATGACGGTGGCGAGCCAACCTAGTCCCGGGGTCGTGGGGACGACCCTAAAGTCGTCGGACAAGTCGGCGGCGAGCCCACCTAGTCGGGGGGTCGTGGGGACGACCCTATAGTCGTCGGACAAGTCGGTGGCGGGCCAGTCTAGTCCCGGGTCGTGGGGACGACCCTATAGTCGTCGGACATGTCGGCGGCAGGCCAACTTTGGCCCGTGGTCGTGGGGAGGACCCTATACTCGTCGGACAAGTCGGCGGCGGGCCAACCTAGTCCCGGGTCGTGGGGACGACCCTATAGTCGTCGGACATGTCGGCGGCTGGCCAACTTTGGCCCGTGGTCGTGGGGACGACCCTGTAGTCGTCGGACATGACGGTGGCGGGCCAGTCTAGTCCCGGGTCATGGGGACGACCCTATAGTCGTCGGACAAGCCGGCGGCTGGCCAGCTTTGGCCCGTCGTCGTGGGGACGACCCTATAGTCGTCGGAAATGCCGGTGGCGGGCCAATCTAGTCCCGGGGTCGTGGGGACGACCCTACAGTCGTCGGACAAGTCGGCGGCGAGCCAACCTAGTCCCGGGTCGTGGGGACGACCCTATAGTCGTCGGACATGTCGGCGGCTGGCCAACTTTGGCCCGTGGTCGTGGGGACGACCCTATAGTCGTCGGAAATGACGGTGGCGGGCCAATCTAGTCCCAGGGTCGTGGGGACGACCCTACAGTCGTCGGACAAGTCGGCGGCGAGCCAATCTAGTCCCGCGGTCGTGGGGACGACCCTATAGTCGTCGGACATATCAGCGGCTGGCCAACTTTGGCCCGGGGTCGTGGGGACGACCCTATAGTCGTCGGACAAGTCGGCGGCGGGCCAACCTAGTCCCGGGGTCGTGGGGACGACCCTATAATCGTCGGACAATCCGGCGGCTGGCCAACTTTGGCCCGTGGTCGTGGGGACGACCCTATAGTCGTCGGACAAGTCGGCGGCTGTCCAACTTTGGCCCGGGGTCGTGGGGACGACCCTATAGTCGTCGGACTTGACGGTGGCGGGCCAATCTAGTCCCGGGGTCGTGGGGACGACCCTATAGTCGTCAGACATATCGGTGGCGAGCCAACCTAGTCCCGGGTCGTGGGGACGACCCTATAGTCGTCGGACATGTCGGCGGCTGGCCAACTTTGGCCCGTGGTCGTGGGGACGACCCTATAGTCGTCAGACATGACGGTGGCGAGCCAACCTAGTCCCGGGGTCGTGGGGACGACCCTATAGTCGTCGGACAAGTCGGCGGCGAGCCCACCTAGTCGGGGGGTCGTGGGGACGACCCTATAGTCGTCGGACAAGTCGGCGGCCGGCCAACCTAGTCCGCGGGTCGTGGGGACGACCCTATAGTCGTCGGACATGTCGGCGGCAGGCCAACTTTGGCCCGGGGTCGTGGGGACGACCCTATAGTCGTCGGACTTGACGGTGGCGGGCCAATCTAGTCCCGGGGTCGTGGGGACGACCCTATAGTCGTCAGACATGTCGGTGGCGAGCCAACCTAGTCCCGAGGTCGTGGGGACGACCCTATAGTCGTCGGACAAGTCGGCGGCGGGCCAACCTAGTCCCGGGGTCGTGGGGATGACCCTATAGTCGTCGGACAAGTCGGCGGCGAGCCCACCTAGTCGGGGGGTCGTGGGGACGACCCTATAGTCGTCGGACAAGTCGGCGGCCAGCCAACCTAGTCCGGGGGTCGTGGGGACGACCCTATAGTCGTCGGACATGACGGTGGCGGGCCAGTCTAGTCCCGGGGTCGTGGGGACGACCCTATAGTCGTCGGACATGTCGGCGGCTGGCCAACTTTGGCCCGTGGTCGTGGGGACGACCCTATAGTCGTCGGACATGTCGGCGGCTGGCCAACTTTGGCCCCTGGTCGTAGGGACGACCCTATAGTCGTCAGACATGACGGTGGCGAGCCAACCTAGTCCCGGGGTCGTGGGGACGACCCTAAAGTCGTCGGACAAGTCGGCGGCGAGCCCACCTAGTCGGGGGGTCGTGGGGACGACCCTATAGTCGTCGGACATGACGGTGGCGGGCCAGTCTAGTCCCGGGGTCGCGGGGACGACCCTATAGTCGTCGGACATGTCGGCGGCTGGCCAACTTTGGCCCGTGGTCGTGGGGACGACCCTATAGTCGTCGGACAAGTCGGCGGCTGTCCAACTTTGGCCCGGGGTCGTGGGGACGACCCTATAGTCGTCGGACTTGACGGTGGCGGGCCAATCTAGTCCCGGGGTCGTGGGGACGACCCTATAGTCGTCAGACATGTCGGTGGCGAGCCAACCTAGTCCCGAGGTCGTGGGGACGACCCTATAGTCGTCGGACAAGTCGGCGGCGGGCCAACCTAGTCCCGGGGTCGTGGGGATGACCCTATAGTCGTCGGACAAGTCGGCGGCGAGCCCACCTAGTCGGGGGGTCGTGGGGACGACCCTATAGTCGTCGGACAAGTCGGCGGCCAGCCAACCTAGTCCGGGGGTCGTGGGGACGACCCTATAGTCGTCGGACATGACGGTGGCGGGCCAGTCTAGTCCCGGGGTCGTGGGGACGACCCTATAGTCGTCGGACATGTCGGCGGCTGGCCAACTTTGGCCCGTGGTCGTGGGGACGACCCTATAGTCGTCGGACATGTCGGCGGCTGGCCAACTTTGGCCCGTGGTCGTAGGGACGACCCTATAGTCGTCAGACATGACGGTGGCGAGCCAACCTAGTCCCGGGGTCGTGGGGACGACCCTAAAGTCGTCGGACAAGTCGGCGGCGAGCCCACCTAGTCGGGGGGTCGTGGGGACGACCCTATAGTCGTCGGACAAGTCGGTGGCGGGCCAGTCTAGTCCCGGGTCGTGGGGACGACCCTATAGTCGTCGGACATGTCGGCGGCAGGCCAACTTTGGCCCGTGGTCGTGGGGAGGACCCTATACTCGTCGGACAAGTCGGCGGCGTACCAACCTAGTCCGGGGGTCGTGGGGACGACCCTGTAGTCGTCGGACATGACGGTGGCGGGCCAGTCTAGTCCCGGGTCATGGGGACGACCCTATAGTCGTCGGACAAGCCGGCGGCTGGCCAGCTTTGGCCCGTGGTCGTGGGGACGACCCTATAGTCGTCGGAAATGCCGGTGGCGGGCCAATCTAGTCCCGGGGTCGTGGGGACGACCCTACAGTCGTCGGACAAGTCGGCGGCGAGCCAATCTAGTCCCGCGGTCGTGGGGACGACCCTATAGTCGTCGGACATATCAGCGGCTGGCCAACTTTGGCCCGGGGTCGTGGGGACGACCCTATAGTCGTCGGACAAGTCGGCGGCGGGCCAACCTAGTCCCGGGGTCGTGGGGACGACCCTATAATCGTTGGACAATCCGGCGGCTGGCCAACTTTGGCCCGTGGTCGTGGGGACGACCCTATAGTCGTCGGACAAGTCGGCGGCTGTCCAACTTTGGCCCGGGGTCGTGGGGACGACCCTATAGTCGTCGGACTTGACGGTGGCGGGCCAATCTAGTCCCGGGGTCGTGGGGACGACCCTATAGTCGTCAGACATATCGGTGGCGAGCCAACCTAGTCCCGGGCCGTGGGGACGACCCTATAGTCGTCGGACATGTCGGCGGCTGGCCAACTTTGGCCCGTGGTCGTGGGGAGGACCCTATACTCGTCGGACAAGTCGGCGGCTGTCCAGCTTTGGCCCGGGGTCGTGGGGGCGACCCTATAGTCGTCGGAAATGACGGTGGCGGGCCAATCTAGTCCCGGGGTCGTGGGGACGACCCTACAGTCGTCGGACAAGTCGGCGGCGAGCCAATCTAGTCCCGCGGTCGTGGGGACGACCCTATAGTCGTCGGACAAGTCAGCGGCTGGCCAACATTGGCCCGTGGTCGTGGGGACGACCATATAGTCGTCGGAAATGACGGTGGCGGGCCAATCTAGTCCCGGGGTCGTGGGGACGACCCTATGGTCGTCGGACATGTCAGCGGCTGCCCAACTTTGGCCCGGGGTCGTGGGGACGACCCTATAGTCGTCGGATATGTCGGCGGCAGGCCAACTTTGGCCCGCGGTCGTGGGGACGACCCTATAGTCGTCGGACAAGTCGGCGGCGGGCCAACCTAGTCCCGGGGTCGTGGGGACGACCCTATAATCGTCGGACAAGCCGGCGGCTGGCCAACTTTGGCCCGTGGTCGTGGGAACGACCCTATAGTCGTCGGACAAGTCGGCGGCTGTCCAACTTTGGCCCGGGGTCGTGGGGACGACCCTATAGTCGTCGGACTTGACGGTGGCGGGCCAATCTAGTCCCGGGGTCGTGGGGACGACCCTATAGTCGTCAGACATGTCGGTGGCGAGCCAACCTATTCCCGGGGTCGTGGGGACGACCCTATAGTCGTCGGACAAGTCGGCGGCGGGCCAGTCTAGTCCCGGGTCATGGGGACGACCCTATAGTCGTCGGACAAGTCGGCGGCTGGCCAACTTTGGCCCGTGGTCGTGGGGACGACCATATAGTCGTCGGACATGTCGGCGGCTGGCCAACTTTGGCCCGGGGTCATGGGGGCGACCCTTGAGTCGTCGGATATGACGGCGGCTGGCCAACTTTGTCCCGTGGTTATTGGGACGACCCTATAGTTGTCGGACATGACGGCGGCGAGCCAACCTAGTCCCGGGGTTGTGGGGACGACCCAATAGTCGTTGGACAAGTCGGCGGCGAGCCAACCTAGTCCCGGGGTCGTGGGGACGACCCTATAGTCGTCGGACATGACAGTGGCGGGCCAATCTAGGCCCGGGCCGTGGGGACGACCCTGTAGTCGTCGGACATGACGGTGGCGGGCCAATCTAGTCCCGGGGTCGTGGGGACGACTCTATAGTCGTCGGACAAGTCGGCGGCTGGCCAACTTTGGCCCGTGGTCGTGGGGACGACCCTATAGTCGTCGGACATGACGGTGGCGGGCCAGTCTAGTCCCGGGTCATGGGGACGACCCTATAGTCGTCGGACAAGTCGGCGGCTGGCCAACTTTGGCCCGTGGTCGTGGGGACGACCATATAGTCGTCGGAAATGACGGTGGCTGGCCAATCTAGTCCCGGGGTCGTGGGGACGACCCTACAGTCGTCGGACAAGGCGGCGGCGAGCCAATCTAGTCCCGCGGTCGTGGGGACGACCCTATAGTCGTCGGACAAGTCAGCGGCTGGCCAACATTGGCCCGTGGTCGTGGGGACGACCATATAGTCGTCGGACATGACGGTGGCGGGCCACTCTAGTCCCGGGTCATGGGGACGACCCTATAGTCGTCGGACAAGTCGGCGGCTGGCCAACTTTGGCCCGGGGTCGTGGGGACGACCCTATAGTCGTCGGATATGTCGGCGGCAGGCCAACTTTGGCCCGCGGTCGTTGGGACGACCCTATAGTCGTCGGACAAGTCGGCGGCGTACCAACCTAGTCCGGGGGTCGTGGGGACGACCCTATAGTTGTCGGACATGACGGTGGCGGGCCACTCTAGTCCCGGGTCATGGGGACGACCCTATAGTCGTCGGACATGTCGGCGGCTGGCCAACTTTGGCCCGTGGTCGTGGGGAGGACCCTATACTCGTCGGACAAGTCGGCGGCGTACCAACCTAGTCCGGGGGTCGTGGGGACGACCCTATAGTCGTCGGACAAGTCGGCGGCTGGCCAACTTTGGCCCGTGGTCGTGGGGACGACCCTATAGTCGTCGGAAATGACGGTGGCGGGCCAATCTAGTCCCGGGGTCGTGGGGACGACCCTACAGTCGTCGGACAAGTCGGCGGCGAGCCAATCTAGTCCCGCGGTCGTGGGGACGACCCTATAGTCGTCGGACAAGTCAGCGGCTGGCCAACATTGGCCCGTGGTCGTGGGGACGACCATATAGTCGTCGGAAATGACGGTGGCGGGCCAATCTAGTCCCGGGGTCGTGGGGACGACCCTATGGTCGTCGGACATGTCAGCGGCTGGCCAACTTTGGCCCGGGGTCGTGGGGACGACCCTATAGTCGTCGGATATGTCGGCGGCAGGCCAACTTTGGCCCGCGGTCGTGGGGACGACCCTATAGTCGTCGGACAAGTCGGCGGCTGGCCAACTTTGGCCCGTGGTCGTGGGGACGACCCTATAGTCGTCGGAAAAGTCGGCGGCTGTCCAGCTTTGGCCCGGGGTCGTGGGGACGACCCTATAGTCGTCGGACAAGTCGGCGGCTGTCCAGCTTTGGCCCGGGGTCGTGGGGACGACCCTATAGTCGTCGGACTTGACGGTGGCGGGCCAATCTAGTCCCGGGGTCGTGGGGACGACCCTATAGTCGTCGGACAAGTCGGCAGCGAGCCAACCTAGTCCCGAGGTCGTGGGGACGACCCTATAGTCGTCGGACATGACGGCGGCTGGCCAACTTTGACCCGTGGTCGTGGGGACAACCCTATAGTCGTCGGACAAATCGGCGGCTGACCAACTTTGGCCCGGTGTCGTCGGGGCGACCCTATAGTCGTCGGACATGGCGGCGGCTGGCCAACTTTGGCCGGTGGTCGTGGGGACGACACTATAGTCGTCGGACAAGTCGGCGGCGAGCCAACATAGTCCCGGTGTCGTGGGGACGACTCCATAGTCGTCGGACATGTCGGCGGCTGGCCAACCTAGACCCGGGGTCGTGGGGACGACCCTATGGTCCTCGGACAAGTCGGCGGGTGGCCAACTTTGGCCCGTGGTCGTGGGATCGACCCTATAGTCGTCGGACAAGTCGGCGGCTGGCCAAATTTGGCCCGTGGTCGTGAGGACGACCCTATTGTCGTCGGAAATGTCGGCGGCTGGCCAACTTTGGCCCGTGGTCGTGAAGACGACCCTATAGTCGTCGGACAAGACGGTGGCGGGCCAATCTAGTCCAGGGGTCGCGGGGACGACCCTATAGTCGTCGGACAAGTCGGCGGCTGGCCAACGTTTGCCCGGGGTCGTGGGGACGACCCTATAGTCGTCGGACAAGTCGGCGGCGAGCCAAGCTAGTCTGGGGGTCGTGGGGACGAGCCTATAGTCGTCGGACATGTTGGCGATTGGCCAACATTGGCCCGGGGTCGTCGGGACGACCCTATAGTCGTCGGACATGTCGGCGGCTGGCCAACCTTGTCCCGGGGTCGTGGGGACGACCCTATAGTCGTCGGACATGTCGGCGGCTGGCCAACTTTGGCCCGTGGTCGTGGGGACGATCCAATAGTCGTCGGACATGTCGGCGGCTGGCCAACTTTGGCCCGTGGTCGTGGGGACGACCCTATAGTCGTTGGGCATGTCAGCGGCTGACCGGTGTCGTGGGGACGCCTCTATAGTCGTCGAACATGTCGGCGGCTGGCCAACCTAGACCCGGGGTCGTGGGGACGACCATATAGTCATCGGACATGTCGGCGGCTGGCCAACTTTGGCCCGTGGTCGTGGGGCGACCCAATAGTCGTTGGACATGTCGGCGGCTGGCCAACTTTGGCTCGTGGTCGTGGGGACGACCCTATAGTCGTCGGACATGTCGGCGGCTGGCCAACCTAGACCCGGGGTCGTGGGGACGACCCTATTGTCGTCGGACATGACGGTGGCGGACCAACCTAGACCCGGGGTCGTGGGGACGACCCTATTGTCGTCGGACATGTCGGCGGCTGGCCAACTTTGGCCCGTGGTCGTGGGGACGACCCTATAGTCGTCGGACATGTCGGCGGCTGGCCAACTTTGGCCCGGTGTCGTGGGGACGACTCTATAGTCGTCGGAAATGTCGGTGGCGGGCCAACTTTGGCGCGTGGTCGTGGGGACGATCCGATTGTCGTCGGACATGTCGGCGGCTGGCCAACCTAGACCCGGGGTCGTGGGGACGACCCTATTGTCGTCGGACATGTCGGCGGCTGGCCAACCCTGGCCCGGTGTCGTGGGGACGACTCTATAGTCGTCGGAAATGTCGGCGGCTGGCCAACCTGGACCCGGGGTCGTGGGGACGACCCTATTGTCGTCGGACATGCCGGTGGCGGGCCAATCTAGTCTCGGGGTCGTGGGGACGACCCTATAGTCGTCGGACATGTCGGCGGCTGGCCAACTTTGGCCCGGGGTCGTGGGGACGACCCTATAGTCGTCGGACATGTCGGCGGCTGGCCAACTTTGGCGCGTGGTCGTGGGGACGATCCGATGGTCGTCGGACATGTCGGCGGCTGGCCAACTTTGGCCCGTGGTCGTGGGGACGATCCAATAGTCGTCGGACATGTCGGCGGCTGGTCAACTTTGGCCCGCGGTTGTGGGAACGACCCTATAGTCGTTGGACATGACGGTGGCGGGCCAATCTAGTCCCGGGGTCGTGGGGACGACCCTACAGTCTTCGGACATTTCGGCGGCTGGCCAACTTTGGCCCGGGGTCGTGGGGACGACTCTATAGTCGTCGGAAATGTCGGCGGCTGGCCAACCTGGACTCGGGGTCGTGGGTACGACCCTATAGTCGTCGGACAAGACGGCGGCTGGACATCTTTGGCCCGGGGTCGTGGGGACGATCCGATTGTCGTCGGACAAGTCGGCGGCTGGCCAACTTTGGCCCGTGGTCGTGGGGACGATCCAATAGTCGTCGGACATGTCGGCGGCTGGTCAACTTTGGCCCGCGGTTGTGGGAACGACCCTATAGTCGTCGGACATGTTGGCGGCTTGTCAGCCTAGTCCCAGGATCATGGGTACGACCCTATAGTCGTCGGACAAGTCGGCGGCGGGCCAACCTTGTCCCGGGGTCGTGGGGACGACCCTATAGTCGTCGGACAAGTCGGCGGCGGGCCAACCTTGTCCCGGGGTCGTGGGGACGACCCTATAGTCGTCGGACATGTCGGCAGCTGGCCAACTTTGGCCCGGGGTCGTGGGGACGACCCTATAGTCGTCGGACATGTCGGCGGCTGGCCAACTTTGGCCCGTGGTTGTGGGGACGACCCTATAGTCGTCGGACAAGACGGTGGCGGACCAATCTAGTCCCGGGGTCGTGGGGACGACCCTATAGTCGTCGGACATGTCGGCGGCTGGCCAACTTTGGCCCGTGGTCGTGGGGACGATCCAATAGTCGTCGGACATGTCGGCGGCTGGCCAACTTTGGCCCGTGGTTGTGGGGACGACCCTATAGTCGTCGGACATGTCGGCGGCTGGCCAACTTTGGCCCGTGGTCGTGGGGACGATCCAATAGTCGTCGGACATGTCGGCGGCTGGCCAACTTTGGCCCGTGGTTGTGGGAACGACCCTATAGTCGTTGGACATGACGGTGGCGGGCCAATCTAGTCCCGGGGTCGTGGGGACGACCCTATAGTCGTTGGACATGTCGGCGGCTGGTCAACTTTGGCCCGGGGTCGTGGGGTCGACCCTATAGTCGTCGGACAAGACGGTGGCGGACCAATCTAGTCCCGGGGTCGTGGGGACGACCCTATTGTCGTCGGACATGACGGTGGCGGGCCAATCTAGTCTCGGGGTCGTGGGGACGACTCTATAGTCGTCGGAAATGTCGGCGGCTGGCCAACCTGGACCCGGGGTCGTGGGGACGACCCTATTGTCGTCGGACATGACGGTGGCGGGCCAATCTAGTCTCGCGGTCGTGGGGACGACCCTATATTCGTCGGACATGACGGTGGCGGGCCAATCTAGTCCCGGGGTCGTGGGGACGACCCTATAGTCGTCGGACAAGACGGCGGCTGGACATCTTTGGCCCGGGGTCGTGGGGACGACCCTATAGTCGTCGGACATGTTGGCGGCTTGTCAGCCTAGTCCCGGGGTCGTGGGTACGACCCTATAGTCGTTGGACAAGTCGGCGGCTGGCCAACCTAGACCCGGCGTCGTGGGGACGACCCTATTGTCGTCGGACATGACGGTGGCGGGCCAATCTAGTCCCGGGGTCGTGGGGACGACCCTATAGTCGTCGAACAATTCGGCGCCGGGCCAAGCTTGTCCCGGGGTCGTAGGGACGACCCTATAATCGTCGGACATGACGGTGGCGGGCCAATCTAGTCCCGGGGTCGTGGGGACGACCCTATAGTCGTCGGACATGTCGGCGGCTGGCCAACTTTGGCCCGGGGTCGTGGGGACGACTCTATAGTCGTCGGAAATGTCGGCGGCTGGCCAACCTGGACTCGGGGTCGTGGGTACGACCCTATAGTCGTCGGACAAGACGGCGGCTGGACATCTTTGGCCCGGGGTCGTGGGGACGACCCTATAGTCGTCGGACATGTTGGCGGCTTGTCAGCCTAGTCCCGGGGTGGTGGGTACGACCCTATAGTCGTCGGACAAGTCGGCGGCGGGCCAACCTTGTCCCGGGGTCGTGGGGACGACCCTATAGTCGTCGGACATGTCGGCAGCTGGCCAACTTTAGCCCGGGGTCGTGGGGACGACCCTATAGTCGTCGGACATGTCGGCGGCTGGCCAACCTAGTCCCGAGGTCGTGGGGACGACCCTATAGTCGTCGGACATGTCGGCGGCTGGCCAACTTTGGCCCGGTGTCGTGGGGACGACTCTATAGTCGTCGGAAATGTCGGTGACGGGCCAATCTAGTCTCGCGGTCGTGGGGACGACCCTATAATCGTCGGACATGACGGTGGCGGGCCAATCTATTCCCGGGGTCGTGGGACGACCCTATAATCGTCGGACATTTCGGCGGCATGCCAACTTTGGCCCGTGGTCGTGGGGACGACCCTATAGTCGTTGGACATGACGGTGGCGGGCCAATCTAGTCCCGAGGTCCTGGGGACGACCCTATAGTCGTCGGACAAGTCGGCGGCTGGCCAACCTAGACCCGGGGTCGTGGGGACGACCCTATAGTCGTCGGACATGACGGTGGCGGGCTAATCTAGTCCCGGGGTCGTGGGGACGACCCTATAGTCGTCGGACATGTCGGCGGCTGGCCAACTTTGGCGCGTGGTCGTGGGGACGACCCTATAGTCGTCGGACATGTTGGCGGCATGTCAGCCTAGTCCCGGGGTCGTGGGTACGACCCTATAGTCGTTGGACAAGTCGGCGGCTGGCCAACCTAGACCCGGCGTCGTGGGGACGACCCTATTGTCGTCGGACATGACGGTGGCGGGCCAATCTAGTCCCGGGGTCGTGGGGACGACCCTATAGTCGTCGAACAATTCGGCGCCGGGCCAAGCTTGTCCCGGGGTCGTGGGGACGACCCTATAATCGTCGGACATGACGGTGGCGGGCCAATCTAGTCCCGGGGTCGTGGGGACGACCCTATAGTCGTCGGACATGTCGGCGGCTGGCCAACTTTGGCCCGGGGTCGTGGGGACGACTCTATAGTCGTCGGAAATGTCGGCGGCTGGCCAACCTGGACTCGGGGTCGTGGGTACGACCCTATAGTCGTCGGACAAGACGGCGGCTGGACATCTTTGGCCCGGGGTCGTGGGGACGACCCTATAGTCGTCGGACATGTTGGCGGCTTGTCAGCCTAGTCCCGGGGTGGTGGGTACGACCCTATAGTCGTCGGACAAGTCGGCGGCGGGCCAACCTTGTCCCGGGGTCGTGGGGACGACCCTATAGTCGTCGGACATGTCGGCGGCTGGCCAACTTTGGCCCGGTGTCGTGGGGACGACTCTATAGTCGTCGGAAATGTCGACGGCTGGCCAACCTGGACCCGTGGTCGTGGGGACGACCCTATTGTCGTCGGACATGACGGTGGCGGGCCAATCTAGCCTCGCGGTCGTGGGGACGACCCTATAATCGTCGGACATGACGTTGGCGGGCCAATCTAGTCCCGGGGTCGTGGGGACGACCCTATAGTCGTCGGACAAGACGGCGGCTGGACATCTTTGGCCCGGGGTCGTGGGGACGACCCTATAGTCGTCGGACATGTTGGCGGCTTGTCAGCCTAGTCCCGGGGTCGTGGGTACGACCCTATAGTCGTCGGACAAGTCGGCGGCGGGCCAACCTTGTCCCGGGGTCGTGGGGACGACCCTATAGTCGTCGGACATGTCGCCGGCTGGCCAACTTTGGCCCGGTGTCTTGGGGACGACTCTATAGTCGTCGGAAATGTCGGCGGCTGGCCAACCTGGACCCGGGGTCGTGGGGACGACCCTATTGTCGTCGGACATGACGGTGGCGGGCCAATCTAGTCTCGCGGTCGTGGGGACGACCCTATAATCGTCGGACATGACGTTGGCAGGCCAATCTAGTCCCGGGGTCGTGGGGACGACCCTATAGTCGTCGGACATGTCGGCGGCTGGCCAACTTTGGCCCGGGGTCGTGGGGACGACCCTATAGTCGTCGGACATTTCGGCGGCATGCCAACTTTCGCCAGTGGTCGTGGGGACGACCCTATCGTCGTTGGACATGACGGTGGCGGGCTAATCTAGTCCCGGGGTCGTAGGGACGACCCTATAGTCGTTGGACATGTCGGCGATTGGCCAACATTGGCCCGGGGTCGTGGGGACGACCCTATAGTCGTCGGACATGTCGGCGGCTGGCCAACTTTGGCGCGTGGTCGTGGGGACGATCCGATTGTCGTCGGACATGTCGGCGGCTGCCCAACTTTGGCCCGTGGTCGTGGGGACGATCCAATAGTCGTCGGACATGTCGGCGGCTGGCCAACTTTGGCGCGTGGTCGTGGGGACGATCCGATTGTCGTCGGACATGTCGGCGGCTGGCCAACCTAGACCCGGGGTCGTGGGGACGACCCTATTGTCGTCGGACTTGGCGGTGGCGGGCCAATCTAGTCCCGTGGTCGTGGGGACGACCCTATAGTCTTCGGACATGACGGTAGCGGGCCAATCTAGACCCGAGGTCGTGGGGACGACCCTATAGTAGTCGGACATGTCGGCGGCGGTCCAACTTTGGCCCGGTGTCGTGGGGACGACTCTATAGTCGTCGGACATGTCGGCGGCTGGCCAACCTAGACCCGGGGTCGTGGGGACGACCCTATAATCGTTGGACATGACGGTGGCGGGCCAATCTAGTCCCGGGGTCGTAGGGACGACCCTATAGTCGTCGGACATGTTGGCGATTGGCCGACATTGGCCCGGGGTCGTCGGGACGACCCTATAGTCGTCGGACATGTCGGCGGCTGGCCAACTTTGGCCCGGGGTCGTGGGGACGACCCTATAGTCGTCGGACATGTCGGCGGCTGGCCAAGTTTGGCCCGTGGTTGTGGGGACGACCCTATAGTCGTTGGACATGACGGTGGCGGGCCAAACTAGTCCCGGGGTCGTGGGGACGACCCTATTGTCGTCGGACATGACGGTGGCGGGCCAATCTAGTCCCGGGGTCGTGGGTACGACCCTATAGTCGACGGACATGTCGGCGGCTGGCCAACTTCGGCGCGTGGTCGTGGGGACGACCCTATAGTCGTCGGACATTTCGGCGGCATGCCATCTTTGGCCCGGGGTCGTGGGGACGACCCTATAGTCGTCGCACATGTTGGCGGCTTGTCAACCTAGTCCCGGGGTCGTAGGGACGATCCAATAGTCGTCGGACATGTCGGCGGCTGGCCAACTTTGGCCCGTGGTTGTGGGGACGACCCTATAGTCGTTGGACATGACGGTGGCGGGCCAATCTAGTCCCGGGGTCGTGGGGACGACCCTATAGTCGTCGGACATGACGGTGGCGGGCCAGTCTAGTCCCGGGTCGTGGGGACGACCCTATAGTCGTCGGACATGTCGGCGGCTGGCCAACTTTGGCCCGTGGTCGTGGGGACGATCCTATAGTCGTCGGACTTGACGATGGCGGGCCAATCTAGACCCTATAGTCGTCGGACAAGTCGGCGGCGGGCCTACCTAGTCCCGGGGTCATGGGGACGACCCTATAGCCGTCGGATAAGTCGGCAGCTTGCCAACTTTGGCCCGGGGTCGTGGGAACGACCCTATAGTCGTCGTACAAGTCGGCGGCGAGCCCACCTAGTCGGGGGGTCGTGGGGACGACCCTATAGTCGTCGGACAAGTCGGCGGCCGGCCAACCTAGTCCGGGGGTCGTGGGGACGACCCTATAGTCGTCGTACATGACGGTGGCGGGCCAGTCTAGTCCCGGGTCGTGGGGACGACCCTATAGTCGTCGGACATGTCGGCGGCTGGCCAACTTTGGCCCGTGGTCGTGGGGACGATCCTATAGTCGTCGGACTTGACGGTGGCGGGCCAATCTAGACCCGGGGTCGTGGAGACGACCCTATAGTCGTCGGACAAGTCGGCGGCGGGCCTACCTAGTCCCGGGGTCATGGGGACGACCCTATAGCCGTCGGATAAGTCGGCAGCTTGCCAACTTTGGCCCGGGGTCGTGGGAACGACCCTATAGTCGTCGTACAAGTCGGCGGCGAGCCCACCTAGTCGGGGGGTCGTGGGGACGACCCTATAGTCGTCGGACAAGTCGGCGGCCGGCCAACCTAGTCCGGGGGTCGTGGGGACGACCCTATAGTCGTCGGACATGTCGGCGGCTGGCCAACTTTGGCCCGTGATCGTGGGGACGACCCTATAGTCGTCGGACATGTCGGCGGCAGGCCAACTTTGGCCCGTGGTCGTGGGGACGACCCTATAGTCGTCGGACATGTCGGCGGCGAGCGAACATTGACCCGGGGTCGTGGGGACGACTCTATAGTCGTCGGACATGACGGTGGCGGGCCAGTCTAGTCCCGGGTCGTGGGGACGACCCTATAGTCGTCGGACATGTCGGCGGCTGGCCAACTTTGGCCCGTGGTCGTGGGGACGACCCTATAGTCGTCGGAAATATCGGTGGCTGTCCAACTTTGGCCCGGGGGTCGTGGGGACGACCCTATAGTCGTCGAACATGTCGGCGGCGAGCCAACATTGACCCGGGGTCGTGGGGACGACTCTATAGTCGTCGGACATGTCGGTGGCGGGCCAGTCTAGTCCCGGGTCGTGGGGACGACCCTATAGTCGTCGGACATGTCGGCGGCTGGCCAACTTTGGCCCGTGGTCGTGGGGAGGACCCTATACTCGTCGGACAAGTCGGCGGCGTACCAACCTAGTCCGGGGGTCGTGGGGACGACCCTATTGTCGTCGGACATGACGGTGGCGGGCCAGTCTAGTCCCGGGTCATGGGGACGACCCTATAGTCGTCGGACAAGTCGGCGGCTGGCCAACTTTGGCCCGTGGTCGTGGGGACGACCCTATAATCGTCGGAAATGACGGTGGCGGGCCAATCTAGTCCCGGGGTCGTGGGGACGACCCTACAGTCGTCGGACAAGTCGGCGGCGAGCCAATCTAGTCCCGCGGTCGTGGGGACGACCCTATAGTCGTCGGACAAGTCAGCGGCAGGCCAACTTTGGGCCGTGGTCGTGGGGACGACCCTATAGTCTTCGGACAAGTCGGCGGCGGGCCAACCTAGTCCCGGGGTCGTGGGGACGACCCTATATTCGTCGGACAAGCCGGCGGCTGGCCAACTTTGGCCCGTGGTCGTGGGGACGACCCTATAGTCGTCGGACAAGTCGGCGGCTGTCCAACTTTGGCCCGGGGTCGTGGGGACGACCCTATAGTCGTCGGACATGACGGTGGCGGGCCAGTCTAGTCCCGGGTCATGGGGACGACCCTATAGTCGTCGGACAAGTCGGCGGCTGGCCAACTTTGGCCCGTGGTCGTGGGGACGACCCTATAATCGTCGGAAATGACGGTGGCGGGCCAATCTAGTCCCGGGGTCGTGGGGACGACCCTACAGTCGTCGGACAAGTCGGCGGCGAGCCAATCTAGTCCCGTGGTCGTGGGGACGACCCTATAGTCGTCGGATATGTCGGCGGCAGGCCAACTTTGGGCCGTGGTCGTGGGGACGACCCTATAGTCTTCGGACAAGTCGGCGGCGGGCCAACCTAGTCCCGGGGTCGTGGGGACGACCCTATATTCGTCGGACAAGCCGGCGGCTGGCCAACTTTGGCCCGTGGTCGTGGGGACGACCCTATAGTCGTCGGACAAGTCGGCGGCTGTCCAACTTTGGCCCGGGGTCGTGGGGACGACCCTATAGTCGTCGGACTTGACGGTGGCGGGCCAATCTAGTCCCGGGGTCGTGGGGACGACCCTATAGTCGTCAGACATGTCGGTGGCGAGCCAACCTAGTCCCGGGGTCGTGGGGACGACCCTATAGTCGTCGGACAAGTCGGCGGCGGGCCAACCTAGTCCCGGGGTCGTGGGGATGACCCTATAGTCGTCGGACAAGTCGGCGGCGAGCCCACCTAGTCGGGGGGTCGTGGGGGCGACCCTATAGTCGTCGGACAAGTCGGCGGCCGGCCAACCTAGTCCGGGGGTCGTGGGGACGACCCTATAGTCGTCGGACATGACGGTGGCGGGCCAGTCTAGTCCCGGGTCGTGAGGACGACCCTATAGTCGTCGGACATGTCGGCGGCTGGCCAACTTTGGCCCGTGGTCGTGGGGACGACCCTATAGTCGTCGGAAAAGTCGGTGGCTGTCCAACTTTGGCCCGGGGGTCGTGGGGACGACCCTATAGTCGTCGGACATGTCGGCGGCGAGCCAACATTGACCCGGGGTCGTGGGGACGACTCTATAGTCGTCGGACATGTCGGTGGCGGGCCAGTCTAGTCCCGGGTCGTGGGGACGACCCTATAGTCGTCGGACATGTCGGCGGCTGGCCAACTTTGGCCCGTGGTCGTTGGGAGGACCCTATACTCGTCGGACAAGTCGGCGGCGTACCAACCTAGTCCGGGGGTCGTGGGGACGACCCTATAGTCGTCGGACATGACGGTGGCGGGCCAGTCTAGTCCCGGGTCATGGGGACGACCCTATAGTCGTCGGACAAGTCGGCGGCTGGCCAACTTTGGCCCGTGGTCGTGGGGACGACCCTATAGTCGTCGGAAATGACGGTGGCGGGCCAGTCTAGTCCCGGGTCGTGGGGAGGACCCTATAGTCGTCGGACATGTCGGCGGCTGGCCAACTTTGGCCCGTGGTCGTGGGGAGGACCCTATACTCGTCGGACAAGTCGGCGGCGTACCAACCTAGTCCGGGGGTCGTGGGGACGACCCTATAGTCGTCGGACATGACGGTGGCGGGCCAGTCTAGTCCCGGGTCATGGGGACGACCCTATAGTCGTCGGACATGTCGGCGGCTGGCCAACTTTGGCCCGTGGTCGTGGGGAGGACCCTATACTCGTCGGACAAGTCGGCGGCGTAGCAACCTAGTCCGGGGGTCGTGGGGACGACCCTATAGTCGTCGGACATGACGGTGGCGGGCCAGTCTAGTCCCGGGTCATGGGGACGACCCTATAGTCGTCGGACAAGTCGGCGGCTGGCCAACTTTGGCCCGTGGTCGTGGGGACGACCCTATAGTCGTCGGAAATGACGGTGGCGGGCCAATCTAGTCCCGGGGTCGTGGGGACGACCCTATAGTCGTCGGACATGTCGGCGGCTGGCCAACTTTGGCCCGGGGTCGTGGGGACGACCCTATAGTCGTCGGAAATGACGGTGGCGGGCCAATCTATTCCCGGGGTCGTGGGGAAGACCGTATAGTCGTCGGACATATCAGCGGCTGGCCAACTTTGGCCCGGGGTCGTGGGGACGACCCTATAGTCGTCGTACAAGTCGGCGGCGGGCCAACCTAGTCCCGGGGTCGTGGGGACGACCCTATAATCGTCGGACAAGCCGGCGGCTGTCCAACTTTGGCCCGGGGTCGTGGGGACGACCCTATAGTCGTCGGACTTGACGGTGGCGGGCCAATCTAGTCCCGGGGTCGTGGGGACGACCCTATAGTCGTCAGACATGTCGGTGGCGAGCCAACCTAGTCCCGGGGTCGTGGGGACGACCCTATAGTCGTCGGACAAGTCGGCGGCGGGCCAACCTAGTCCCGGGGTCGTGGGGATGACCCTATAGTCGTCGGACAAGTCGGCGGCGAGCCCACCTAGTCGGGGGGTCGTGGGGACGACCCTATAGTCGTCGGACAAGTCGGCGGCCGGCCAACCTAGTTCGGGGGTCGTGGGGACGACCCTATAGTCGTCGGACATGACGGTGGCGGGCCAGTCTAGTTCCGGGTCGTGGGGACGACCCTATAGTCGTCGGACAAGTCGGCGGCCGGCCAACCTAGTTCGGGGGTCGTGGGGACGACCCTATAGTCGTCAGACATGACGGTGGCGAGCCAACCTAGTCCCGGGGTCGTGGGGACGACCCTATAGTCGTCGGACAAGTCGGCGGCGAGCCCACCTAGTCGGGGGGTCGTGGGGACGACCCTATAGTCGTCGGACAAGTCGGCGGCCGGCCAACCTAGTCCGGGGGTCGTGGGGACGACCCTATAGTCGTCGGAAATGTCGGTGGCTGTCCAACTTTGGCGCGGGGGTCGTGGGGACGACCCTATAGTCGTCGGACATGTCGGCGGCGAGCCAACATTGACCCGGGGTCGTGGGGACGACTCTATAGTCGTCGGACATGTCGGTGGCGGGCCAGTCTAGTCCCGGGTCGTGGGGACGACCCTATAGTCGTCGGACATGTCGGCGGCTGGCCAACTTTGGCCCGTGGTCGTGGGGAGGACCCTATACTCGTCGGACAAGTCGGCGGCGTACCAACCTAGTCCGGGGTTCGTGGGGACGACCCTATAGTCGTCGGACATGACGGTGGCGGGCCAGTCTAGTCCCGGGTCATGGGGACGACCCTATAGTCGTCGGACAAGTCGGCGGCTGGCCAACTTTGGCCCGTGGTCGTGGGGACGACCCTATAGTCGTCGGAAATGACGGTGGCGGGCCAATCTAGTCCCGTGGTCGTGGGGACGAGCCTACAGTCGTCGGACAAGTCGGCGGCGAGCCAATCTAGTCCCGCGGTCATGGGGACGACCCTATAGTCGTCGGACAAGTCAGCGGCTGGCCAACATTGGCCCGTGGTCGTGGGGACGACCATATAGTCGTCGGACATGACGGTGGCGGGCCACTCTAGTCCCGGGTAGTGGGGACGACCCTATAGTCGTCGGACATGTCGGCGGCTGGCCAACTTTGTCCCGGGGTCGTGGGGACGACCCTATAGTCGTCGGATATGTCGGCGGCTGGCCAACTTTGGCCCGTGGTCGTGGGGACGACCCTATAGTCGTCGGAAATGTCGGTGGCTGTCCAACTTTGGCCCGGGGTCGTGGGGACGACCCTATAGTCGTCGGATATGTCGGCGGCTGGCCAACTTTGGCCCGTGGTCGTGGGGACGACCCTATAGTCGTCGGACAAGTCGGCGGCGGGCCAACCTAGTCCCGGGGTCGTGGGGACGACCCTATAGTCGTCGGACAAGTCGGCGGCGGGCCAACCTAGTCCCTGGGTCGTGGGGACGACCCTATAGTCGTCGGACAAGTCGGCGGCTGTCCAACTTTGGCCCGGGGTCGTGGGGACGACCCTGTAGTCGTCGGAATTGACGGTGGCGGGCCAATCTAGTCCCGGGGTCGTGGGGACGACCCTATAGTCGTCAGACATGTCGGTGGCGAGCCAACCTAGTCCCGGGGTCGTGGGGACGACCCTATAGTCGTCGGACATGTCGGCGGCTGGCCAACTTTGGCCTGTGGTCGTGGGGACGACCCTATAGTCGTCGGACATGTCGGCGGCTGGCCAACTTTGGCCCGTGGTCGTGGGGACGACCCTATAGTCGTCAGACATGACGGTGGCGAGCCAACCTAGTCCCGGGGTCGTGGGGACGACCCTATAGTCGTCGGACAAGTCGGCGGCGAGCCCACCTAGTCGGGGTGTCGTGGGGACGACCCTATAGTCGTCGGACAAGTCGGCGGCCGGCCAACCTAGTCCGGGGGTCGTGGGGACGACCCTATAGTCGTCGGACATGTCGGGGGCTGGCCAACTTTGGCCCGTGGTCGTGGGGACGACCCTATAGTCGTCGGAAATGTCGGTGGCTGTCCAACTTTGGCCCGGGGGTCGTGGGGACGACCCTATAGTCGTCAGACATGACGGTGGCGAGCCAACCTAGTCCCGGGGTCGTGGAGACGACCCTATAGTCGTCGGACAAGTCGGCGGCGAGCCCACCTAGTCGGGGGGTCGTGGGGACGACCCTATAGTCGTCGGACAAGTCGGCGGCCGGCCAACATTGGCCCGTGGTCGTGGCGACGACCATATAGCCGTCGGACATGACAGTGGCGGGCCACTCTAGTCCCGGGTCGTGGGGACGACCCTATAGTCGTCGGACATGTCGGCGGCTATCCAACTTTGGCCCGGGGTCGTGGGGACGACCCTATAGTCGTCGGATATGTCGGCGGCTGGCCAACTTTGGCCCGTGGTCGTGGGGACGACCCTATAGTCGTCGGACAAGTCGGCGGCGGGCCAACCTAGTCCCGGGGTCGTGGGGACGACCCTATAATCGTCGGGCAAGCCGGCGGCTGGCCAACTTTGGCCCGTGGTCGTGGGGACGACCCTATAGTCGTCGGACAAGTCGGCGGCTGTCCAACTTTGGCCCGGGGTCGTGGGGACGACCCTATAGTCGTCGGACTTGACGGTGGCGGGCCAGTCTAGTCCCGGGTCGTGGGGACGACCCTATAGTCGTCGGACATGTCGGTGGCGAGCCCACCTAGTCGGGGGGTCGTGGGGACGACCCTATAGTCGTCGGACAAGTCGGCGGCCGGCCAACCTAGTCCGGCGGTCGTGGGGACGACCCTATAGTCGTCGGAAATGTCGGTGGCTGTCCAACTTTGGCCCGGGGGTCGTGGGGACGACTCTATAGTCGTCGGACATGTCGGTGGCGGGCCAGTCTAGTCCCGGGTCGTGGGGACGACCCTATAGTCGTCGGACATGTCGGCGGCTGGCCAACTTTGGCCCGTGGTCGTGGGGAGGACCCTATACTCGTCGGACAAGTCGGCGGCGTACCAACCTAGTCCGGGGTTCCTGGGGACGACCCTATAGTCGTCGGACATGACGGTGGCGGGCCAGTCTAGTCCCGGGTCATGGGGACGACCCTATAGTCGTCGGACAAGTCGGCGGCTGGCCAACTTTGGCCCGTGGTCGTGGGGACGACCCTATAGTCGTCGGAAATGACGGTGGCGGGCCAATCTAGTCCCGCGGTCGTGGGGACGAGCCTACAGTCGTCGGACAAGTCGGCGGCGAGCCAATCTAGTCCCGCGGTCATGGGGACGACCCTATAGTCGTCGGACAAGTCAGCGGCTGGCCAACATTGGCCCGTGGTCGTGGGGACGACCATATAGTCGTCGGACATGACGGTGGCGGGCCACTCTAGTCCCGGGTAGTGGGGACGACCCTATAGTCGTCGGACATGTCGGCGGCTGGCCAACTTTGTCCCGGGGTCGTGGGGACGACCCTATAGTCGTCGGATATGTCGGCGGCTGGCCAACTTTGGCCCGTGGTCGTGGGGACGACCATATAGTCGTCGGAAAAGACGGTGGCGGGCCAATCTAGTCCCGGGGTCGTGGGGACGACCCTACAGTCGTCGGACAAGTCGGCGGCGAGCCAATCTAGTCCCGCGGTCGTGGGGACGACCCTATAGTCGTCGGACAAGTCAGCGGCTGGCCAACATTGGCCCGTGGTCGTGGCGACGACCATATAGCCGTCGGACATGACAGTGGCGGGCCACTCTAGTCCCGGGTCGTGGGGACGACCCTATAGTCGTCGGACATGTCGGCGGCTGGCCAACTTTGGCCCGGGGTCGTGGGGACGACCCTATAGTCGTCGGATATGTCGGCGGCTGGCCAACTTTGGCCCGTGGTCGTGGGGACGACCCTATAGTCGTCGGACAAGTCGGCGGCGGGCCAACCTAGTCCCGGGGTCGTGGGGACGACCCTATAATCGTCGGGCAAGCCGGCGGCTGTCCAACTTTGGCCCGGGGTCGTGGGGACGACCCTATAGTCGTCGGACTTGACGGTGGCGGGCCAGTCTAGTCCCGGGTCGTGGGGACGACCCTATAGTCGTCGGACATGTCGGTGGCGAGCCAACCTAGTCCCGGGGTCGTAGGGACGACCCTATAGTCGTCGGACAAGTCGGCGGCGGGCCTACCTAGTCCCGGGGTCGTGGGGACGACCCTATAGTCGTCGGATAAGTCGGCAGCTTGCCAACTTTGGCCCGGGGTCGTGGGAACGACCCTATAGTCGTCGGACAAGTCGGCGGCGAGCCCACCTAGTCCGGGGGTCGTGGGGACGACCCTATAGTCGTCGGACAAGTCGGCGGCCGGCCAACCTAGTCCCGGGGTCGTGGGGACAACCCTATAGTCGTCGGACATGACGGTCGCGGGCCAGTCTAGTCCCGGGTCGTGGGGACGACCCTATAGTCGTCGGACATGTCGGCGGCGAGCCAACATTGACCCGGGGTCGTGGGGACGACTCTATAGTCGTCGGACATATCGGTGGCGGGCCAGTCTAGTCCCGGGTCGTGGGGACGACCCTATAGTCGTCGGACATGTCGGCGGCGGGCCAAGCTTGGCCCGGGGGTCGTGGGGACGACCCTATTGTCGTCGGACATGACGGTGGCGGGCCAATCTAGTCCCGGGGTCGTGGGGACGACCCTATAGTCGTCGGACATGTCGGCGGGTGGCCAACCTAGTCCCGAGGTCGTGGGGACGACCCTATAGTCGTCGGATATGTCGGCGGCTTGCCAACTTTGGCCCGGGGTCGTGGGGACGACCCTATAGTTGTTGGACATGACGGTGGCGGGCTAATCTAGTCCCTGGGTCGTAGGGACGACCCTATAGTCGTTGGACATGTCGGCGATTGGCCAACATTGGCCCGGGGTCGTGGGGACGACCCTATAGTCGTCGGACATGTCGGCGGCTGGCCAACTTTGGCGCGTGGTCGTGGGGACGATCCGATTGTCGTCGGACATGTCGGCGGCTGGCCAACTTTGGCCCGTGGTCGTGGGGACGATCCAATAGTCGTCGGACATGTCGGCGGCTGGCCAACTTTGGCGCGTGGTCGTGGGGACGATCCGATTGTCGTCGGACATGTCGGCGGCTGGCCAACCTAGACCCGGGGTCGTGGGGACGACCCTATTGTCGTCGGACATGGCGGTGGCGGGCCAATCTAGTCCCGTGGTCGTGGGGACGACCCTATAGTCTTCGGACATGACGGTAGCGGGCCAATCTAGACCCGAGGTCCTGGGGACGACCCTATTGTAGTCGGACATGTCGGCGGCTGTCCAACTTTGGCCCGGTGTCGTGGGGACGACTCTATAGTCGTCGGATATGTCGGCGGCTGGCCAACCTAGACCCGGGGTCGTGGGGACGACCCTATTGTCGTCGGACATGACGGTGGCGGGCCAATCTAGTCCCGGGGTCGTGGGGACGACCCTATAGTCGTCGGACAAGTCGGCGGCGGGCCAAGCTTGTCCCGGGGTCGTGGGGACGACCCTATAATCAAGTCTTCGTTAAGCCGCCGAGTTGACAGGTCGATTGTTTTGATTGCGCGAACGTTAGCACGTGCCCGTCCGTGTGACACATACCAGTCCCCGCGACCGTTATCTCCGAGCGTTTTTCGCATCTTTCCGTATCAATTTACTGGTACGTTTTGCCGAGTTTTTGACGAATAGTCTAATTGTGGGTGCTGTGCTATTGTGTGGGCCCTCTCTGCCGCACGGATTCAAGGCGAACGTCATCTTAGCTTCCAATTAGTTGTCTGGCCTGTCAGTGTTGACACCGAAATCATGAGCGCCAAGAAATGCAAGGGTTGCAGTGCCGCAGTTGCCAATCCGGTCACCTGCCCTGGTTGTGTAATGGTCAGCCACCCGGGACCCACATGTCTTGGCCGTACTGGTCATCCATGGTTTGATGGACAACTTTTGGATTGTCGATCGAGATCCACCGGGCCAGCGATTACCGTTAGCCAAGCCAGCGCTTCACCGGTACAATCACTCGCAGCAATACCTACTGCCACACTACAGTCTCTCTCGGCATTACCCTCGGCTAGCGACATGAGGGAGATGATGAGCGACTTAATTAAGAAGGAGCTCGCGGCATTTAAAGATGAAATACTCTCCGGTATCAGGATGGACCTAGCGGTTATGAGGACGGAGATGGGATCATTGTCTGAGCGAGTAAGGGTCCTCGAAGAAACTCCCGCCAATTCCGCAGCGCAGACGCTCTCTCCAGCGATGGACGACATAGTCGCCGAGTTGAACGACAGGGAGGTGCGCGCCGGAAACTTGATAATATTCGGGGTTCCTGAGCCTCAAGAGTCCACGGCGGAGCGTGCAAGGTCGGTCGATGCGGATAGCGTACGAGCTGTACTTACAGCAATTTGCCCCCTCGGCACCCAGGAGTTGGATACGCGTCGTATCGGTAAATCAGGGGGAACATCCTGTAGGCCCTTATGCGTTAGTCTCAACTCTGCAGCGGAGGCGAGGAAGTTCCTCCAGAATAAGCACCGGTACAAAGGGCCTTTCAAGATATCAGACGACAAGACCATCCTCCAACGTGGGACTCTTACGCAGCTTAGGGCGACTCTGCGTGACCTTCACGAACGCGGAGAGACCCACATGACTATTCGGTACGTCCGAGGTGTGCCGAAAATTATGCCGGATAACCGTCGTCGCGAGTCCACGCAAAAAAACTGACCCACGACCCTTTAGTGTATTTCCAGAATGTACGTGGTCTTCGCACAAAACTGGACTTTTTAATTAATTCGCTTCTCACATCAGCTGTATCATATGACATAATTATTCTAGTCGAGACCTGGCTCAACTCTGCTATTTCTTCCTTCGAGTTGGGTTTAACTAATTATGCAGTGTACAGATGCGATAGATCCCTTGATACAAGTAGCCACTTGAGAGGTGGCGGAGTCCTTATCGCGGTCAAAAAGTCGATACCTTCTAGTCCCGTTAGTGTCAGCTGTGCAGATGTTGAACAATTATTTGTGAGAGTCCACCTCCTTAATAATAAGTACTTATTACTAGGGGCTATTTACTTGCCGCCTGCATCCCGGCCTACCCTTTATGAGAAACACGCGGACTGTATCACTGAGTTATATCTTAAATATAGCAACGACATATTTTTGCTGTACGGGGATTATAATCTCCCGCATGCTATCTGGTACAGAGACTCAGGCCAGTCTTGCTTTAGGAAGCCAGGAATGTCGATGAATGAATCGATGGCGGTTGACCTTCTCCTTGGATGCGTTGGCTACTGTAACTTAATCCAAGTGAACACGGTGTTTAATGTCTGCGACGGTATGCTCGATCTTATTTTTGTTAGCGATTCGAAGGTTACTGTTGATCGGGTCCTCGACGCTTTAATTGCGCCCGATGCCTACCATCCGCCCCTTTATTTGAAGTTTAACGAACTTGACGTAGTAGTGGAGTATTTCAACTCGGTGGATTGGGATATGGTGACCGGTAATACCGACCCATGTGTTGCCCTGGAGCGTTTGTACGGCCACATTAACCAAGCAATTAACGCCTTCATTCCGATCCGGACGGTTCATCGCTCCACGTTTCCGCAGTGGTTTTCCCCACGATTGAGGTCCCTGATTCGTGAGAAGAAGAAAGCGCATATAGTCTTTAAGCGGTCATGTGCATACAGCGACTACATGATCTTTTCCCACCTCAGATCACAGTGCAAGAAAGCCTTACTTCGGGATCACCGTATTCATATTGAGGGTGTCGAGAATGCTATCTCTAGCAATGTCTCGAACTTTTGGAAATTCGTAAACACTAAGCGTGGCGGTCATAGTATTCCTGGCAAGGTGCATCTCGATCAAGCCTCTGCCACGACTCACTCGTCAGCTGCCGATCTCTTTGCGGACTTTTTCGGATCTGTTTACACCCGTCCGTCCGGAGTGTTACCTGTGTTGAATCCTGGTTTGTCCCCCGGTGCTGGTGTAAACATACACTCGCTATCCGTCTCTATAGGTGATATTTATTCCAAGCTAGATTCACTCGATTCGGCCAAAGGCCCGGGTTTCGACGGTATCCCCCCTTTGTTTTTGAAGGAATACCGCTTTATTCTCTCCAGGCCTCTCTGGCATATCTTTAATTCCTCCCTAAAGAGTGGAATTTTTCCCCCAGCCTGGAAGACTAGTCTAGTAACCCCAGTATTTAAGGCAGGTGACCGCTCGGACGTGAAAAACTTCAGGCCGATTTGTAAACTATCTGTCCTGCCCAAACTCTTCGAGGAAATTGTAACAGAGACCGTAACGCCTCTTCTCACAAATGTCATCTGTAATGAGCAGCATGGATTCGTTCCCGAACGATCGACGGCGACTAATCTGGCGGTATACCACTGCTATGTCTCAGCAGCCCTCGATGCCGGGCTCCAGGTTGATACTGTATACACAGACTTCCGGAAGGCCTTTGATACGGTTGACCATGATATTTTACTTCAGAAATTATCTTCGATTGGTATTAGCGGGGCGTTCCTATCATGGGTTGGTAGCTATTTGGATGACCGGGTGCAAGTAGTTAAAGTGTTTGACCAACAATCAGCTCCTGTTAAAGTGAGCTCTGGCGTCCCTCAAGGATCGCACCTTGGTCCCCTTCTGTTCCTCATTTTTATCAATGACCTGAAGGATGTATTCCAGGACTGTAAATTTCTTATGTATGCCGATGATTTGAAGATATTTCGTACCATTCGCAGTGCACTCGACTCTAGTAAGATGCAGGATGACCTCGTTAGATTCGAGCAGTGGTGTACCGTCAATAAGATGCGGCTAAATACAGCTAAATGTGTGGTGTTGAGAACCCATAGAGCAAGGAGTGTCATTGTATCGCCATATAGTCTATGCGGTACCCCATTGAATGATGTGGACGAAGTCTGTGACCTTGGAGTTACGTTCACGACTAGGCTAGACTTTCGTAACCATTACCGGAATATCACTTGCAAAGCGATGAAAACCTTAGGATTTATAGCCCGTTTCGCAAAGCACTTCAGGCAATTGAAATCACTGAAGTTGTTGTATGTAGCACTGGTCAGACCCCAGTTAGAATATGCCTCGATAATTTGGAACCCAAAGCATAAGATATATGTCAGTTTAATCGAAAGGGTCCAGCATAAGTTCCTCCGGATGGCTATGAGAGCAATAGGTAGTCCTATGCTGTACAATGACCATGACTATGGTCCTGCCATGCTCAAAACAAGGCTCATCACTCTCAGTAACCGTCGTGTATGTACTGACCTATTGTTTCTGTATAGAATCATTCATGGACAGATAAACTGTAATGATCTCGTGGCATCAATACACTTTCAGGCCCCTGAACGTTTATTGCGTCTGAGACCCCTTTTTAAGCCGAAAGTTCCAGATTATTTTCATTATACAGCCGATCCCATAAACCGCGCAATGGAGGAGGTCAATCAGCGCTTTGCGGACATTGATTTATTCACTGCATCACTTGATTCGTTTCGGAATCAGCTGCTTAATCGACTTTCCGCTTAACCTGTCAACTGCGTTGCGGCGTTTAGTGTTTATCGCGGCGTGTAGAATGTTTATTTCATTGTACTTATTCTGTAATACTATGTACTCTAAAGGGTTTTTTGCCCGTTAATAATAATAATAATAATAATAATAATAATAATAATAATCGTCGGACATGACGGTGGCGGGCCAATCTAGTCCCGGGGTCGTGGGGACGACCCTATAATCGTTGGACATGACGGTGGCGGGCCAATCTAGTCCCGGGGTCGTAGGGACGACCCTATAGTCGTCGGACATGTTGGCGATTGGCCAACATTGGCCCGGGGTCGTCGGGACGACCCTATAGTCGTCGGACATGTCGGCGGCTGGCCAACTTTGGCCCGGTGTCGTGGGGACGACTCTATAGTCGTCGGACATGTCGGCGGCTGGCCAACCTAGACCCGGGGTCGTGGGCACGACCCTATAGTCGTCGGACATGTCAGCGGCTGGCCAACTTTGGCCCGGTGTCGTGGGGACGACCCAATAGTCGTCGGACATGTCGGCGGCTGGCCAACTTTGGCCCGGTGTCGTGGGGACGACCCAATAGTCGTCGGACATGTCGGCGGCTGGCCAACTTTGGCCCGGTGTCGTGGGGACGACTCTATAGTCGTCGGACATTTCGGCGGCAGGCCAACTTTGGCCCCTGGTCATGGGGACGACCCTATAATCGTCGGACATGTCGGCAGCTGGCCAACCTAGACCCGGGGTCGTGGGGACGACCCTATTGTCGTCGGACAAGTCGGCGGTGGGCCAACCTAGTCCCGGGGTCGTGGGGACGACCCTACAGTCATCGGACATGTCGGCGGCTTGCCAACTTTGGCCCGGGGTCGTGGGGACGACCCTATAGTCGTCGGACATGTCGGCGGCTGGCCAACCTAGTCCCGGGGTCGTGTGGACGACCCTATAGTCGTCGGATATGTCGGCGGCTTGCCAACTTTGGCCCGGGGTCGTGGGGACGATCCAATAGTCGTCGGACATGTCGGCGGCTGGCCAACTTTGGCCCGGTGTCGTGGGGACGACCCAATAGTCGTCGGACTTGTCGGCGGCTGGTCAACTTTGGCCCGTGGTTGTGGGGACGACCCTATAGTCGTTGGACATGTCAGCGGCTGGCCAACTTTGGCCCGGTGTCGGTGGGGACGACCCAATAGTCGTCGGACATGTCGGCGGCTGGCCAACTTTGGCCCGGTGTCGTGGGGACGACTCTATAGTCGTCGGACATGTCGGCGGCTGGTCAACTTTGGCCCGTGGTTGTGGGGACGACCCTATAGTCGTTGGACATGTCAGCGGCTGGCCAACTTTGGCCCGGTGTCGTGGGGACGACCCAATAGTCGTCGGACATGTCGGCGGCTGGCCAGCTTTGGCCTGGTGTCGTGGGGACGACTGTATAGTTGTCGGACATTTCGGCGGCAGGCCAACTTTGGCCCCTGGTCATGGGGACGACCCTATAATCGTCGGACATGTCGGCAGCTGGCCAACCTAGACCCGGGGTCGTGGGGACGACCCTATTGTCGTCGGACAAGTCGGCGGTGGGCCAACCTAGTCCCGGGGTCGTGGGGACGACCCTATAGTCATCGGACATGTCGGCGGCTTGCCAACTTTGGCCCGGGGTCGTGGGGACGACCCTATAGTCGTCGGACATGTCGGCGGCTGGCCAACCTAGTCCGGGGTCGTGGGGACGACCCAATAGTCGTCGGACATGTCGGCGGCTGGCCAACTTTGGCCTGGTGTCGTGGGGACGACTGTATAGTTGTCGGACATTTCGGCGGCAGGCCAACTTTGGCCCCTGGTCATGGGGACGACCCTATAATCGTCGGACATGTCGGCAGCTGGCCAACCTAGACCCGGGGTCGTGGGGACGACCCTATTGTCGTCGGACAAGTCGGCGGTGGGCCAACCTAGTCCCGGGGTCGTGGGGACGACCCTATAGTCATCGGACATGTCGGCGGCTGGCCAACTTTGGCCTGGTGTCGTGGGGACGACTGTATAGTTGTCGGACATTTCGGCGGCAGGCCAACTTTGGCCCCTGGTCATGGGGACGACCCTATAATCGTCGGACATGTCGGCAGCTGGCCAACCTAGACCCGGGGTCGTGGGGACGACCCTATAGTCGTCGGACATGTCGGCGGCTGGCCAACCTAGTCCGGGGTCGTAGGGACGACCCTATAGTCGTCGGACATGTCGGCGATAGGCCAACATTGGCCCGGGGTCGTGGCGACGACCCTATAGTCGTCGGACATGTCGGCGGCTGGCCAACCTAGTCCCGAGGTCGTGGGGACGACCCTATAGTCGTCGGACTTGTCGGGGGCGGGCCAATCTATTCCCGGGGTCGTTTGGACGACACTATAATCGTCGGATATGTCGGCGGCTGGCCAACTTTGGCCCGGGGTCGTGGCGACGACCTTATAGTCGTCGGACATGACGGTGGCGGGCCAATCTAGTCCCGGGGTCGTGGGGTCGACCCTATAGTCGTCGGTCAAGCCGGCAGCTGGCCAATATTGGCCCGGGGTCGTGGGGACGACCCTATAGTCGTCGCACAAGTCGGCGGCGAGCCAACCTAGTCCGGGGGTCGTGGGGACGACACTATAGTCGTCGGACAAGTCGGCGGCGAGCCAACCTTGTGCGGGGGTCGTGGGGACGACCCTATAGTCGTCGGACATGTCGGTGGCTGGCCAACTTTGGCCCGGTGTCGGTGGGGACGACCCAATAGTCGTCGGACATGTCGGCGGCTGGCCAACTTTGGCCCGGTGTCGTGGGGACGACTCTATAGTCGTCGGACATGTCGGCGGCTGGCAAACTTTGGCCCGTGGTCGTGGGGACGACCCTTTAGTCGTCGGATATGTCGGCGGCTGGCCAAAGTTGGCCCGTGGTCGTGGGGACAACCCTATAATCGTCGGACATGGCGGTGGCGGGCCAATCTAGTCCCGGGATCGTGGGGACGACCCTATTGTCGTCGGACATGGCGGTGGCGGGCCAATCTAGTCCCGGGATCGTGGGGACGACCCTATAGTCGTCGGACAAGTCGGCGGCTGCCCAATCTAGTCCCGGGATCGTAGGGACGACCCTATAGTCGTCGGACAAGTCGGCGGCTGGCCAACTTTGGCCCGGGGTCGTGGGGACGAATCTATAGTCGTCGGACATGTCGGCGGCTGGCCAACTTTGGCCCGTGGCCGTGGGGACGACCTTATTGTCGTCGGACATGGCGGTGGCGGCCCAATCTAGTCCCGGGATCGTAGGGACGACCCTATAGTCGTCGGACAAGTCGGCGGCTGGCCATCTTTGGCCCGGGGTTGTGGGGACGAATCTATAGTCGTCGGACATGTCGGCGGCTGGCCAACTTTGGCCCGTGGCCGTGGGGACGACCCTATAGTCGTCGGAAATGTCGGCGGCTGTCCAACTTTGGCCCGGGGTCGTGGGGACGATCCAAAAGTCGTCGGACATGTCGGCGGCTCGCCAACTTTGGCGCGTGGTCGTGGGGACGATCCGATTGTCGTCGGACATGTCGGCGGCTGGCCAACCTAGTCCCGAGGTCGTCGGACTTGACGGTGGCGGGCCAATCTAGTCCCGGGGTCGTGGGGACGACCCTACAGTCGTCGGACATTTCGGCGGCTTGCCAACTTTGGCCCGGGGGTCTTGGGGACGACCCTATAGTCGTCGGACATGTCGGCGGCGAGCCAACCTTGTGCGGGGGTCGTGGGGACGACCCTATAGTCGTCGGACATGTCGGTGGCTGGCCAACTTTGACCCGGGGTCGTGGGGACGATCCGATTGTCGTCGGACATGTCGGCGGCTGGCCAACCTAGACCCGGGGTCGTGGGGACAACCCTATAGTCTTCGGACATGACGGTAGCGGGCCAATCTAGACCCGAGGTCGTGGGGACGACCCTATAGTCGTTGGACATGTCAGCGGCTGGCCAACTTTGGCCCGGTGTCGTGGGGACGACCCTATAGTCGTCGGACATGTCGGCGGCTGGCCAACTTTGGCCCGGTGTCGTGGGGACGACTCTATAGTCGTCGGACATGTCGGCGGCTGGCCAACCTAGACCCGGGGTCGTGGGGACGACCCTATTGTCGTCGGACATGACGGTGGCGGGCCAATCTAGTCCCGGGGTCGTGGGGACGACCCTATAGTCGTCGGACAAGTCGGCGGCGGGCCAAGCTTGTCCCGGGGTCGTGGGGACGACCCTATAATCGTCGGACATGACGGTGGCGGGCCAATCTAGTCCCGGGGTCGTGGGGACGACCCTATAGTCGTCGGACAAGTCGGCGGCTGGCCAACTTTGGCCCGTGGTGGTGGGGACGATCCAATAGTCGTCGGACATGTCGGCGGCTGGCCTACTTTGGTCCGTGGTTGTGGGGACGACCCTATAGTCGTTGGACATGACGGTGGCGGGCCAATCTAGTCCCGGGGTCGTGGGGACGACCCTATAGTCGTCGGACATGTCGGCGGCTGGCCAACTTTGGCCCGGTGTCGTGGGGACGTCTCTATAGTCGTCGGAAATGTCGGCGGCTGGCCAACCTGGACCCGGGGTCGTGGGGACGACCCTATTGTCGTCGGACATGACGGTGGCGGGCCAATCTAGTCTCGCGGTCGTGGGGACGACCCTATAATCGTCGGACATGACGTTGGCGGGCCAATCTAGCCCCGGGGTCGTGGGGACGACCCTATAGTCGTCGGACATGTCGGCGGCTGGCCAACTTTGGCCCCGTGTCGTGGGGACGACTCTATAGTCGTCGGAAATGTCGGCGGCTGGCCAACCTGGACCCGGGGTCTTGGGGACGACCCTATTGTCGTCGGACATGACGGTGGCGGGCCAATCTAGTCCCGGGGTCGTGGGGACGACCCTATAGTCGTCGGACATGTTGGCGGCTTGTCAGCCTAGTCCCGGGGTGGTGGGTACGACCCTATAGTCGTCGGACAAGTCGGCGGCGGGCCAACCTTGTCCCGGGGTCGTGGGGACGACCCTATAGTCGTCGGACATGTCGGCAGCTGGCCAACTTTGGCCGGGGGTCGCGGGACGACCCTATAGTCGTCGGACATGTCGGCGGCTGGCCAACTTTGGCCCGTGGTTGTGGGGACGACCCTATAGTCGTTGGACATGACGCTGGCGGGCCAATCTAGTCCCGGGGTCGTGGGGACGACCGTATAGTCGTCGGACAAGACGGCGGCTGGACATCTTTGGCCCGGGGTCGTGGGGACGACCCTATAGTCGTCGGACATGTTGGCGGCTTGTCAGCCTAGTCCCAGGGTCGTGGGGACGACCCTATAGTCGTCGGACTTGTCGGGGGCGGGCCAATCTATTCCCGGGGTCGTTTGGACGACCCTATAGTCATCGGACATGTCGGCGGCTTGCCAACTTTGGCCCGGGGTCGTGGGGACGACCCTATAGTCGTCGGACATGTCGGCGGCTGGCCAGCCTAGTCCGGGGTCGTGGGGACGACCCTACAGTCATCGGACATGTCGGCGGCTTGCCAACTTTGGCCCGGGGTCGTGGGGACGACCCTATAGTCGTCGGACATGTCGGCGGCTGGCCAACCTAGTCCCGGGGTCGTGGGGACGACCCTATAGTCATCGGACATGTCGGCGGCTGGCCAACTTTGGCCTGGTGTCGTGGGGACGACTGTATAGTTGTCGGACATTTCGGCGGCAGGCCAACTTTGGCCCCTGGTCATGGGGACGACCCTATAATCGTCGGACATGTCGGCAGCTGGCCAACCTAGACCCGGGGTCGTGGGGACGACCCTATAGTCGTCGGACATGTCGGCGGCTGGCCAACCTAGTCCGGGGTCGTAGGGACGACCCTATAGTCGTCGGACATGTCGGCGATAGGCCAACATTGGCCCGGGGTCGTGGCGACGACCCTATAGTCGTCGGACATGTCGGCGGCTGGCCAACCTAGTCCCGAGGTCGTGGGGACGACCCTATAGTCGTCGGACTTGTCGGGGGCGGGCCAATCTATTCCCGGGGTCGTTTGGACGACACTATAATCGTCGGACATGTCGGCGGCTGGCCAACTTTGGCCCGGGGTCGTGGGGACGACCTTATAGTCGTCGGACATGACGGTGGCGCGCCAATCTAGTCCCGGGGTCGTGGGGTCGACCCTATAGTCGTCGGTCAAGCCGGCAGCTGGCCAATATTGGCCCGGGGTCGTGGGGACGACCCTATAGTCGTCGGACAAGTCGGCGGCGAGCCAACCTAGTCCGGGGGTCGTGGGGACGACACTATAGTCGTCGGACAAGTCGGCGGCGAGCCAACCTTGTGCGGGGGTCGTGGGGACGACCCTATAGTCGTCGGACATGTCGGTGGCTGGCCAACTTTGGCCCGGTGTCGGTGGGGACGACCCAATAGTCGTCGGACATGTCGGCGGCTGGCCAACTTTGGCCCGGTGTCGTGGGGACGACTCTATAGTCGTCGGACATGTCGGCGGCTGGCAAACTTTGGCCCGTGGTCGTGGGGACGACCCTTTAGTCGTCGGATATGTCGGCGGCTGGCCAAAGTTGGCCCGTGGTCGTGGGGACAACCCTATAATCGTCGGACATGGCGGTGGCGGGCCAATCTAGTCCCGGGATCGTGGGGACGACCCTATAGTCGTCGGACAAGTCGGCGGCTGCCCAATCTAGTCCCGGGATCGTAGGGACGACCCTATAGTCGTCGGACAAGTCGGCGGCTGGCCAACTTTGGCCCGGGGTCGTGGGGACGAATCTATAGTCGTCGGACATGTCGGCGGCTGGCCAACTTTGGCCCGTGGCCGTGGGGACGACCTTATTGTCGTCGGACATGGCGGTGGCGGCCCAATCTAGTCCCGGGATCGTAGGGACGACCCTATAGTCGTCGGACAAGTCGGCGGCTGGCCATCTTTGGCCCGGGGTTGTGGGGACGAATCTATAGTCGTCGGACATGTCGGCGGCTGGCCAACTTTGGCCCGTGGCCGTGGGGACGACCCTATAGTCGTCGGAAATGTCGCCGGCTGGCCAACTTTGGCCCGTGGTCGTGGGGACGACCCTTTAGTCGTCGGACAAGTCGGCGGGTGTCCAACTTTGGCCCGGGGTCGTGGGGACGATCCAAAAGTCGTCGGACATGTCGGCGGCTCGCCAACTTTGGCGCGTGGTCGTGGGGACGATCCGATTGTCGTCGGACATGTCGGCGGCTGGCCAACCTAGTCCCGAGGTCGTCGGACTTGACGGTGGCGGGCCAATCTAGTCCCGGGGTCGTGGGGACGACCCTACAGTCGTCGGACATTTCGGCGTCTTGCCAACTTTGGCCCGGGGTCGTGGGGACGACCCTATAGTCGTCGGACATGACGGTGGCGGACCAATCTAGTCCCGGGGTCGTGGGGACGACCCTATAGTCGTCGGACATGTCGGCGGCTGGCCAACTTTGGCCCGTGGTCGTGGGGACGATCCAAAAGTAGTCGGACATGTCGGCGGCTGGCCAAATTTGGCGCGTGGTCGTGGGGACGATCCGATTGTCGTCGGACATGTCGGCGGCTGGCCAACCTAGACCCGGGGTCGTGGGGACGACCCTATAGTCTTCGGACATGACGGTAGCGGGCCAATCTAGACCCGAGGTCGTGGGGACGACCCTATAGTCGTTGGACATGTCAGCGGCTGGCCAACTTTGGCCCGGTGTCGTGGGGACGACCCTATAGTCGTCGGACATGTCGGCGGCTTGCCAACTTTGGCCCGGGGTCGTGGGGACGACCCTACAGTCGTCGGATATGTCGGCGGCTGGCCAACCTAGTCCGGGGTCGTGGGGACGACCCTATAGTCGTCGGACATGACGGTGGCGGACCAATCTAGTCCCGGGGTCGTGGGGACGACCCTATAGTCGTCGGACATGTCGGCGGCTGGCCAACTTTGGCCCGTGGTCGTGGGGACGATCCAAAAGTCGTCGGACATGTCGGCGGCTGGCCAACTTTGGCGCGTGGTCGTGGGGACGATCCGATTGTCGTCGGACATGTCGGCGGCTGGCCAACCTAGACCCGGGGTCGTGGGGACGACCCTATAGTCTTCGGACATGACGGTAGCGGGCCAATCTAGACCCGAGGTCGTGGGGACGACCCTATAGTCGTTGGACATGTCAGCGGCTGGCCAACTTTGGCCCGGTGTCGTGGGGACGACCCTATAGTCGTCGGACATGTCGGCGGCTGGCCAACTTTGGCCCGGTGTCGTGGGGACGACTCTATAGTCGTCGGACATGTCGGCGGCTGGCCAACCTAGACCCGGGGTCGTGGGGACGACCCTATTGTCGTCGGACATGACGGTGGCGGGCCAATCTAGTCCCGGGGTCGTGGGGACGACCCTATAGTCGTCGGACATGTCGGCGGCTGGCCAACTTTGGCCCGTGGTCGTGGGGACGATCCGATAGTCGTTGGACATGACGGTGGCGGGCCAATCTAGTCCCGGGGTCGTGGGGACGACCCTATAGTCGTCGGACTTGACGGTGGCGGGCCAATCTAGTCTCGGGGTTGTGGGGACGACCCTACAGTCGTCGGATATTTCGGCGGCATGCCAACTTTGGCCCGTGGTCGTGGGGACGACCCTATAGTTGTTGGACATGACGGTGGCGGGCTAATCTAGTCCCGGGGTCGTAGGGACGACCCTATAGTCGTTGGACATGTCGGCGATTGGCCAACATTGGCCCGGGGTCGTGGGGACGACCCTATAGTCGTCGGACATGTCGGCGGCTGGCCAACTTTGGCCCGTGGTTGTGGGGACGACCCTATAGTCGTTGGACATGACGGTGGCGGGCCAATCTAGTCCCGGGGTCGTGGGGACGACCCTATAGTCGTCGGACATGTCGGCGGCTGGCCAACTTTGGCCCGGTGTCGTGGGGACGACTCTATAGTCGTCGGAAATGTCGGCGGCTGGCCAGCCTGGACCCGGGGTCGTGGGGACGACCCTATTGTCGTCGGACATGACGGTGGCGGGCCAATCTAGTCTCGCGGTCGTGGGGACGACCCTATAATCGTCGGACATGACGGTGGCGGGCCAATCTAGTCCCGGGGTCGTGGGGACGACCCTATAGTCGTCGGACATGTCGGCGGCTGTCCAACTTTGGCCCGGAGTCGTGGGGACGACTCTATAGTCGTCGGACATGTCGGCGGCTGGCCAACCTAGACCCGGGGTCGTGGGGACGACCCTATTGTCTTCGGACATGACGGTGGCGGGCCAATCTAGCCCCGGGGTCGTGGGGACGACCCTACAGTCGTCGGACAAGTCGGCGGCGGGCCAAGCTTGTCCCGGGGTCGTGGGGACGACCCTATAATCGTCGGACATTACGGTGGCGGGCCAATCTAGTCCCGGGGTCGTGGGGACGACCCTATAATCGTTGGACATGACGGTGGCGGGCCAATCTAGTCCCGGGGTCGTAGGGACGACCCTATAGTCGTCGGACATGTCGGCGGCTGGCCAACTTTGGCCCGTGGTTGTGGGGACGACCCTATAGTCGTTGGACATGACGGTGGCGGGCCAATCTAGTCCCGGGGTCGTGGGGACGACCCTATAATCGTCGGACATGACGGTGGCGGGCCAATCTAGTCCCGGGGTCGTGGGGACGACCCTATAGTCGTCGGACATGTCGGCGGCTGGCCAACTTTGGCCCGGTGTCGTGGGGACGACTCTATAGTCGTCGGAAATGTCGGCGGCTGGCCAACCTGGACCCGGGGTCGTGGGGACGACCCTATTGTCGTCGGACAAGTCGGCGGCGGGCCAAGCTTGTCCCGGGGTCGTGGGGACGACCCTATAATCGTCGGACATGACGGTGGCGGGCCAATCTAGTCCCGGGGTCGTGGGGACGACCCTATAATCGTTGGACATGACGGTGGCGGGCCAATCTAGTCCCGGGGTCGTAGGGACGACCCTATAGTCGTCGGGCAAGACGGCGGCGGGCCAAGCTTGTCCCGGGGTCGTGGGGGCGACCCTATAATCGTCGGACATGTCGGCGGCTGGCCAACCTAGACCCGGGGTCGTGGGGACGATCCGATTGTCGTCGGACATGTCGGCGGCTGTCCAACTTTGGCACCGTGGTCGTGGGGACGATCCAATAGTCGTCAGACATGTCGGCGGCTGGCCAACCTGGACCCGGGGTGGTGGGGACGACCCTATTGTCGTCGGACATGACGGTGGCGGGCCAATCTAGTCTCGCGGTCGTGGGGACGACCCTATAATCGTCGGACATGACGGTGGCGGGCCAATCTAGTCCCGGGGTCGTGGGGACGACCCTATATTCGTCGGACAAGTCGGCGGCGGGCCAAGCTTGTCCCGGGGTCGTGGGGACGACCCTATAATCGTCGGACATGACGGTGGCGGGCCAATCTAGTCCCGGGGTCGTGGGGACGACCCTATAATCGTTGGACATGACGGTGGCGGGCCAATATAGTCCCGGGGTCGTAGGGACGACCCTATAGTCGTCGGACATGTTGGCGATTGGCCAACATTGGCCCGGGGTCGTCGGGACGACCCTATAGTCGTCGGACATGTCGGCGGCTGGCCAACCTAGTTCCGGGGTCGTGGGGACGACCCTATATTCGTCGGACATGTCGGCGGCTGGCCAACTTTGGCCCGTGGTCGTGGGGACGATCCAATAGTCGTCGGACATGTCGGCGGCGGGCCAATCTAGTCCCGGGGTCGTGGGGACGACCCTATAATCGTTGGACTTGACGGTGGCGGGCCAATCTAGTCCCGTGGTCGTAGGGACGACCCTATAGTCGTCGGACATGTTGGCGATTGGCCAACATTGGCCCGGGGTCGTCGGGACGACCCTATAGTCGTCGGACATGACGGTGGCGGACCAATCTAGTCCCGGGGTCGTGGGGACGACCCTATAGTCGTCGGACATGTTGGCGATTGGCCAACATTGGCCCGGGGTTGTCGGGACGACCCTATAGTCGTCGGACATGTCGGCGGCTGGCCAACCTAGTTCCGGGGTCGTGGGGACGACCCTATATTCGTCGGACATGTCGGCGGCTGGCCAACTTTGGCCCGTGGTCGTGGGGACGATCCAATAGTCGTCGGACATGTCGGCGGCTGGCCAACCTAATCCCGGGGTCGTGGGGACGACCCTATAGTCGTCGGACATTTCGGCGGCTTGCCAACTTTGGCCCGGGGTCGTGGGGACGACCCTATAGTCGTCGGACATGTCGGCGGCTGGCCAACCTAGTTCCGGGGTCGTGGGGACGACCCTATATTCGTCGGACATGTCGGCGGCTGGCCAACTTTGGCCCGTGGTCGTGGGGACGATCCAATAGTCGTCGGACATGTCGGCGGCGGGCCAATCTAGTCCCGGGGTCGTGGGGACGACCCTATAATCGTTGGACATGTCGGCGGCTGGCCAACTTTGGCCCGTGGTCGTGGGGACGATCCAATAGTCGTCGGACATGACGGTGGCGGGCCAATCTAGCCCCGGGGTCGTGGGGACGACCCTACAGTCGTCGGACAAGTCGGCGGCGGGCCAAGCTTGTCCCGGGGTCGTGGGGACGACCCTATAATCGTCGGACATTACGGTGGCGGGCCAATCTAGTCCCGGGGTCGTGGGGACGACCCTATAATCGTTGGACATGACGGTGGCGGGCCAATCTAGTCCCGGGGTCGTAGGGACGACCCTATAGTCGTCGGACATGTCGGCGGCTGGCCAACTTTGGCCCGTGGTTGTGGGGACGACCCTATAGTCGTTGGACATGACGGTGGCGGGCCAATCTAGTCCCGGGGTCGTGGGGACGACCCTATAATCGTCGGACATGACGGTGGCGGGCCAATCTAGTCCCGGGGTCGTGGGGACGACCCTATAGTCGTCGGACATGTCGGCGGCTGGCCAACTTTGGCCCGGTGTCGTGGGGACGACTCTATAGTCGTCGGAAATGTCGGCGGCTGGCCAACCTGGACCCGGGGTCGTGGGGACGACCCTATTGTCGTCGGACAAGTCGGCGGCGGGCCAAGCTTGTCCCGGGGTCGTGGGGACGACCCTATAATCGTCGGACATGACGGTGGCGGGCCAATCTAGTCCCGGGGTCGTGGGGACGACCCTATAATCGTTGGACAGGACGGTGGCGGGCCAATCTAGTCCCGGGGTCGTAGGGACGACCCTATAGTCGTCGGGCAAGACGGCGGCGGGCCAAGCTTGTCCCGGGGTCGTGGGGGCGACCCTATAATCGTCGGACATGTCGGCGGCTGGCCAACCTAGACCCGGGGTCGTGGGGACGATCCGATTGTCGTCGGACATGTCGGCGGCTGTCCAACTTTGGCACCGTGGTCGTGGGGACGATCCAATAGTCGTCAGACATGTCGGCGGCTGGCCAACCTGGACCCGGGGTCGTGGGGACGACCCTATTGTCGTCGGACATGACGGTGGCGGGCCAATCTAGTCTCGCGGTTGTGGGGACGACCCTATAATCGTCGGACATGACGGTGGCGGGCCAATCTAGTCCCGGGGTCGTGGGGACGACCCTATATTCGTCGGACAAGTCGGCGGCGGGCCAAGCTTGTCCCGGGGTCGTGGGGACGACCCTATAATCGTCGGACATGACGGTGGCGGGCCAATCTAGTCCCGGGGTCGTGGGGACGACCCTATAATCGTTTGACATGACGGTGGCGGGCCAATATAGTCCCGGGGTCGTAGGGACGACCCTATAGTCGTCGGACATGTTGGCGATTGGCCAACATTGGCCCGGGGTCGTCGGGACGACCCTATAGTCGTCGGACATGTCGGCGGCTGACCAACCTAGTTCCGGGGTCGTGGGGACGACCCTATATTCGTCGGACATGTCGGCGGCTGGCCAACTTTGGCCCGTGGTCGTGGGGACGATCCAATAGTCGTCGGACATGTCGGCGGCGGGCCAATCTAGTCCCGGGGTCGTGGGGACGACCCTATAATCGTTGGACTTGACGGTGGCGGGCCAATCTAGTCCCGGGGTCGTAGGGACGACCCTATAGTCGTCGGACATGTTGGCGATTGGCCAACATTGGCCCGGGGTCGTCGGGACGACCCTATAGTCGTCGGACATGACGGTGGCGGACCAATCTAGTCCCGGGGTCGTGGGGACGACCCTATAGTCGTCGGACATGTTGGCGATTGGCCAACATTGGCCCGGGGTTGTCGGGACGACCCTATAGTCGTCGGACATGTCGGCGGCTGGCCAACCTAGTTCCGGGGTCGTGGGGACGACCCTATATTCGTCGGACATGTCGGCGGCTGGCCAACTTTGGCCCGTGGTCGTGGGGACGATCCAATAGTCGTCGGACATGTCGGCGGCTGGCCAACCTAATCCCGGGGTCGTGGGGACGACCCTATAGTCGTCGGACATTTCGGCGGCTTGCCAACTTTGGCCCGGGGTCGTGGGGACGACCCTATAGTCGTCGGACATGTCGGCGGCTGGCCAACCTAGTTCCGGGGTCGTGGGGACGACCCTATATTCGTCGGACATGTCGGCGGCTGGCCAACTTTGGCCCGTGGTCGTGGGGACGATCCAATAGTCGTCGGACATGTCGGCGGCGGGCCAATGTAGTCCCGGGGTCGTGGGGACGACCCTATAATCGTTGGACTTGACGGTGGCGGGCCAATCTAGTCCCGGGGTCGTAGGGACGACCCTATAGTCGTCGGACATGTTGGCGATTGGCCAACATTGGCCCGGGGTCGTCGGGACGACCCTATAGTCGTCGGACATGACGGTGGCGGACCAATCTAGTCCCGGGGTCGTGGGGACGACCCTATAGTCGTCGGACATGTTGGCGATTGGCCAACATTGGCCCGGGGTCGTCGGGACGACCCTATAGTCGTCGGACATGTCGGCGGCTGGCCAACCTAGTTCCGGGGTCGTGGGGACGACCCTATATTCGTCGGACATGTCGGCGGCTGGCCAACTTTGGCCCGTGGTCGTGGGGACGATCCAATAGTCGTCGGACATGTCGGCGGCTGGCCAACCTAATCCCGGGGTCGTGGGGACGACCCTATAGTCGTCGGACATTTCGGCGGCTTGCCAACTTTGGCCCGGGGTCGTGGGGACGACCCTATAGTCGTCGGACATGTCGGCGGCTGGCCAACCTAGTTCCGGGGTCGTGGGGACGACCCTATATTCGTCGGACATGTCGGCGGCTGGCCAACTTTGGCCCGTGGTCGTGGGGACGATCCAATAGTCGTCGGACAAGTCGGCGGCGGGCCAAGCTTGTCCCGGGGTCGTGGGGACGACCCTATAATCGTCGGACATGACGGTGGCGGGCCAATCTAGTCCCGGGGTCGTGGGGACGACCCTATAATCGTTGGACATGACGGTGGCGGGCCAATATAGTCCCGGGGTCGTAGGGACGACCCTATAGTCGTCGGACATGTTGGCGATTGGCCAACATTGGCCCGGGGTCGTCGGGACGACCCTATAGTCGTCGGACATGTCGGCGGCTGGCCAACTTTGGCCCGTGGTCGTGGGGACGATCCAATAGTCGTCGGACAAGTCGGCGGCGGGCCAAGCTTGTCCCGGGGTCGTGGGGACGACCCTATAATCGTCGGACATGACGGTGGCGGGCCAATCTAGTCCCGGGGTCGTGGGGACGACCCTATAATCGTTGGACATGACGGTGGCGGGCCAATATAGTCCCGGGGTCGTAGGGACGACCCTATAGTCGTCGGACATGTTGGCGATTGGCCAACATTGGCCCGGGGTCGTCGGGACGACCCTATAGTCGTCGGACATGTCGGCGGCTGGCCAACCTAGTTCCGGGGTCGTGGGGACGACCCTATATTCGTCGGACATGTCGGCGGCTGGCCAACTTTGGCCCGTGGTCGTGGGGACGATCCAATAGTCGTCGGACATGTCGGCGGCGGGCCAATCTAGTCCCGGGGTCGTGGGGACGACCCTATAATCGTTGGACTTGACGGTGGCGGGCCAATCTAGTCCCGGGGTCGTAGGGACGACCCTATAGTCGTCGGACATGTTGGCGATTGGCCAACATTGGCCCGGGGTCGTCGGGACGACCCTATAGTCGTCGGACATGACGGTGGCGGACCAATCTAGTCCCGGGGTCGTGGGGACGACCCTATAGTCGTCGGACATGTTGGCGATTGGCCAACATTGGCCCGGGGTCGTCGGGACGACCCTATAGTCGTCGGACATGTCGGCGGCTGGCCAACCTAGTTCCGGGGTCGTGGGGACGACCCTATATTCGTCGGACATGTCGGCGGCTGGCCAACTTTGGCCCGTGGTCGTGGGGACGATCCAATAGTCGTCGGACATGTCGGCGGCTGGCCAACCTAATCCCGGGGTCGTGGGGACGACCCTATAGTCGTCGGACATTTCGGCGGCTTGCCAACTTTGGCCCGGGGTCGTGGGGACGACCCTATAGTCGTCGGACATGTCGGCGGCTGGCCAACCTAGTTCCGGGGTCGTGGGGACGACCCTATATTCGTCGGACATGTCGGCGGCTGGCCAACTTTGGCCCGGGGTCGTGGGGACGATCCAATAGTCGTCGGACATGTCGGCGGCTGGTCAACTTTGGCCCGTGGTTGTGGGGACGACCCTATAGTCGTTGGACATGTCAGCGGCTGGCCAACTTTGGCCCGTTGTCGTGGGGACGACCCAATAGTCGTCGGACCTGTCGGCGGCTGGCCAACTTTGGCCCGGTGTCGTGGGGACGACTCTATAGTCGTCGGACATGTCGGCGGCTGGTCAACTTTGGCCCGTGGTTGTGGGGACGACCCTATAGTCGTTGGACATGTCAGCGGCTGGCCAACTTTGGCCCGGTGTCGTGGGGACGACCCAATAGTGGTCGGACATGTCGGCGGCTGGCCAGCTTTGGCCTGGTGTCGTGGGGACGACTGTATAGTTGTCGGACATTTCGGCGGCAGGCCAACTTTGGCCCCTGGTCATGGGGACGACCCTATAATCGTCGGACATGTCGGCAGCTGGCCAACCTAGACCCGGGGTCGTGGGGACGACCCTATTGTCGTCGGACAAGTCGGCGGTGGGCCAACCTAGTCCCGGGGTCGTGGGGACGACCCTATAGTCATCGGACAAGTCGGCGGTGGGCCAACCTAGTCCCGGGGTCGTGGGGACGACCCTATAGTCATCGGACATGTCGGCGGCTTGCCAACTTTGGCCCGGGGTCGTGGGGACGACCCTACAGTCGTCGGACATGTCGGCGGCTGGCCAACCTAGTCCGGGGTCGTGGGGACGACCCAATAGTCGTCGGACATTTCGGCGGCTTGCCAACTTTGGCCCGGGGTCGTGGGGGCGACCCTATAGTCGTCGGACTTGACGGTGGCGGGCCAATCTAGTCCCGGGGTCGTGGGGACGACCCTACAGTCGGCGGACATTTCGGCGTCTTGCCAACTTTGGCCCGGGGTCGTGGGGACGACCCTATAGTTGTCGGACATGACGGTGGCGGACCAATCTAGTCCCGGGGTCGTGGGGACGACCCTATAGTCGTCGGACATGTCGGCGGCTGGCCAACTTTGAGCCGTGGTCGTGGGGACGATCCAAAAGTCGTCGGACATGTCGGCGGCTGGCCAACTTTGGCGCGTGGTCGTGGGTACGATCCGATTGTCGTCGGACATGTCGGCGGCTGGCCAACCTAGACCCGGGGTCGTGGGGACGACCCTATAGTCTTCGGACATGACGGTAGCGGGCCAACCTAGACCCGAGGTCGTGGGGACGACCCTATAGTCGTTGGACATGTCAGCGGCTGGCCAACTTTGGCCCGGTGTCGTGGGGACGACCCTATAGTCGTCGGACATGTCAGTAGTAAGGTAATGGGGATTCCAACGCAGGTCCTCTGAGGGGAGCGCGGGGGCGGGGGGAAGTGAGGGCGCGCGGGGGAGTGCGGTGGAGGGAAACATGGGCGCGGGGGGTAGTGGGGGAAGCGGGGAGTGGATGACCGATTGCGCGCGCATGAGCCGCGGAGTGGGGGAAGCCACAATCGTGGAGGGGATCAGTCCAGGCCGAACCGCCGCGGAGACCTCTCCACGTCGGACCCACCCCCGAAAATTTCCACCGAGGGTCATCCCCTCCCTCTAAAAAAATTTCTGGGGCCGGGTCTTGTATGAAAAATCTTTTTTCAGACTCGATCCAGCCCCAGAAATTTTTTTTCCCCTAAATATTTTTTTTCAAACCATTATAAAGCTGAAATTGCTTAATACTTTATCGGATGACGTCGGACAATGTCGGGGAAGATCGGCTTTTTCCAAACCACGCATTTGGAGGAGCGAAAGAGAGAGCAATACTTTAAAAGCTAAATTCGGAGGAAGGAAAGAGAGAGTAATACTTAACGTCGCAGCGTCTCGCGCGATCGCGTGTAACTCGAATCCTCTGGAGCAACCGTGCAGGGTGACATCATTTGACAGCGCGAAGAATGAACGAATGAAATAAGATTATGCGGCGTCAGCAGAAATGCTGAATCTTAAAATTAGATGGTGAGAGAAGGAGGCGGAAGGCGGGTAAATAAAATGTAGAAAGAATATATTATTAAGAAATTTTATTTCAAATTAAAAGAATATAATTTAACATTTTTCCTACGAGCATCAGCTAGAATATCATTGATGGCGCATGCTAACAGTTCGCAATCTATATGATAATCCTCACAGTAATGTTCGCTATCACGTATGATTTTAGCAGCATGACGCGCGTCTAACGTTTCGCAGGCAACATCGCTCTGCTGTAGCACGTTAACAAAAGTTTTAAATTTCGTCTGCACATCTCTTACATTTTGATTCAGCCGCGAATATACATAGCTTACACATGGTTCAAGATTTAATAAAAATGTTACTGTATCCGGTTTGAAATACAACGGCTTATCATGTAGCGTCATCCTTACAATTGGAGAATTATAGATCTTACAAAAATCTATCGTTAATTTATCCATATGCATCGAAGGTGATCTAGGTAATCGTGAACGCTCTTCAATGGCTGTATGATTGCTGCATAACGCACACCACGTACACCATGGTAACGTGAGATACATCCCACGATTGTCGCCGAGAACAATTTCTACATCGATCGTAGATCCTACGCTGATTCCAATTTCCAAATATTTGCTGCCCATGAATGTTAATGCGTATCTTCTGACCATGATACGCGATGTTCGGCGCGGACTAAGAGAACAATCAAAGATATGAAATTGTTTGCACAAACATAAAAAAAAATTTAAGATTATGTAAAAATTAAGCCTTACCAAACAACTGTCTCCTCCCCGCTTTGAGCTATATCATCATCCTGCATGATCGGAACGTAATAATTCATACGTCTGGCGTTTCCTTCGACACTAGTACTACACATTTTTTTTTTTCAGAGTAGTATTTGTTCCGTCGAAAGTCACTGAGGCTACAGAGCGATTGATGGAATAGCGTCGGAGAGCGGGCTTAAATAGCGGTGTGATTGCTTCCCCCACCACCACATTTTATTTTAAAACTTCCAACTTTTCCATAATGTTTTTTCAATCCTAACGATGCTGCATATTGCACGATCGCATGTAATTTGAGTCTCACCCTCAAGGATAAAAGTCTTGGCACGTGTTGAATGTAATATAATACTTTTGAAAGCGTCGAATCTTAGAATTAGGTGTCAGCAGAAACTGTGTCGTAGATTTTGCGCGTTATTTCGTCATAAGCGTGAATCATAGAAAGAATTATGCTGCATCAACAGAAACTGCAGAGAACCATGTTGGGACGGATCGCCATTTTTTTTTACATGCAATGCATTCGATGGAGAGAGTACACCGAAAGAGTTAGACAGAGATATCGAATCGTGGTACCTATTTATAAAAGCGCGCTCCAAACTGCACAAAGCCTCAAATCGTTGCAACGCGTTGCGTGGAAAAGATATCACATTTACATTCCATCTACGATCATGGAAGAATTCACGCAAGTAGAACGCCTATTGTTGGATCAATCCGAACGATTGATTTCGCGGGAAGAATACCTCGCGTGGGAAGAACGGTGCAACGAGTGTATAGAATCGTTGGAAGAACACAGCCGAGTGAAACGTCCTCGATTATCGATTGGGGTTCGACAATCGTTGGTTGCTCGAATCGCGCGGCTCGAAGGACTAAAATATTTGCTGCGCGGACGTTTCGTGCGTGAAGGTGCAGGACATTCGAGCACAGGACTTTTGTGGCGCGAAATAGACACTGCGTTCGAAAGCCGCGTATTAACTGGTGCCGTGCTAAATTCCAATTACATCGAGCCGCGCAACTTCCTCCAAGATGCAGCGACCATTGTGCTGGAGCATGTGCGGGATGCTTTGAGGAAACATCGAAGCCTCAAAGTGAACACGGTGTTCAACGGTGAATTTGTGGCGGGTGACAAGCATGCTTGTAAAAGCATTAATACCCGAAACTGTGAACTCTTCCGCACATCCGATCTGCAGGAGTGGTACCAGCGATGCGTTATCGAACCCACCCTGGCATCGTTGGAAGAGTTCCAGGAACGCGACAGTGGATGGGCATTGACGAGAATCCTGAATCTGACTGTCAATGTTAACAAGTACAATCCACTGCGCGCGGGGTGTCGCTACAAGTTACCGCAAAAATTGTTGCTAAAAAATGCAACAATTAGTGTACAATCCACAGACAATGCGTGTTTCGCGTGGGCAGTGGTCGCCGCTCTCCATCCTGCCGAACGAGACACCGCGCGCCCAAGTTCATACCCAGACTATGCTTCCGTGCTAAATCTCCAGGGTATTGAGTTTCCAATGTCCCTGGAGCAAATTGGGAAGTTTGAGCGGCAGAACGAAATCTCCATCAACGTGTACAGTTTCGAGGAGCGACTGGAGAAGGACAATGAGAAGATAACTGCTGCAGTCTTTCCGCTGCGTCTCACCAACCAAAAGAGGGATCGACACGTCAACCTGCTCTACACACCGTATCAAGAGCACGGCGATGTGGGGCACTTTGTACTAATCAAGAACTTGTCCCGGCTGGTGAGCATGCAGCTGAGCAAGCACAAAGAAAAGAAATTCATCTGTGACCGGTACGTATATAAACTTGTGAAATGTTGAAATGTCTCGCAAAAAAAATTAAATAAAATTTTTTATGGTTTTGCAGATGCTTGCACTACTTTGGATCTATCGATAAGTTGGAGGCCCATGCAGTGGACTGTGGGAATATGAACGATTGCGCCATTCTGCTACCCAGCGAAGGCAACAATTTCCTCAGTTTCAAGAACCACTGCATGAAGGAGCGACATCCATTCGTGGTGTATGCAGATCTCGAGTGCATCATCGAGAAAACGGAAGACCGCATGATGGGTGATGCAGATTCTAAATTACACGCGTACCAGCAACATAAAGTGCATTGCATTGCATATTATATGCATTGTTCGTACGATACATCGCTATCGATATATCGATGTCGCCGCGACGCGGATTGTATTTCATGGTTCGTCAACGAACTAAAAAATTTTGCAGAGTTTGCCAAACCCATTCTAGCCAATAATGCTTCTATGGAAAAGTTGACGAAAGATCAGTGGATGACATTTCGCAATGCAACAAATTGTCATATATGCGAAGAGCCATTCGAGGCTGATGATGTACGAGTTCGCGATCATTGTCATATATCCGGACGGTTTAGAGGACCCGCACATTCGAAATGCAATTTAAAATATAGAAATGCGTTTTACATCCCCATAGTTTTTCATAATTTATCTGGCTATGATTCACATTTCATTATCATGGAAATAGCTGCCGCTTTCAAAGGTCACGTTGATGTATTACCAATAACTAAGGAAAAGTATATTTCTTTCACAAAAAATGTTGAAGATCCGGCTGAATCAGACTCGCGAAATCATATTAAATTGCGATTCATCGATTCATACAAATTTCTCAATACCAGTCTCGACAAATTAGCATCTTTTCTTAACACAGATCAATTAAAAATTTTACGATCCCAATTTGAAACATTATCCATTGAAGATTTTAATTTATTAACGCGAAAGGGTGTATTTCCGTACGAATATCTTGATTGCGCGAACAAGCTGGAGGATCCGTGCTTACCACCGCGCGAGTCATTCTACAGTTCATTAACGGGTGAGACTGTATCCGAAAGCGATTACGCGCACGCCGAGACTGTTTGGCAACGTTTCGGGATTAGAACCTTGGGCGAATACAGCGACTTGTATTTGAAAACAGATGTCTTGTTATTGGCAGATATTTTTGAAAATTTTCGCGAAAGTTGTATCAAGAGTTACGGATTAGATTCAGCGCATTATTATACATTACCTGGTTTCACGTGGGATGCTATGTTAAAACATACCAAAATTACATTCGAATTGCTCACCGACGTCGATATGGTCATGTTTATCGAACGTGGTATACGCGGAGGTTTAAGTCAATGTTCCGGAAGATACGCACATGCTAATAACAAGTACATGTCATCTTACGACGCATCGGAACAGTCATCGTACTTGATGTATTTTGACGTGAACAATTTGTATGGATGGGCAATGTGTCAGCCCCTGCCATATGCTAAATTTCAATGGGTCGAAGATGCTGCAAATTTTGACGTGTCTTCGATCGCTGTCGATTCGCCCACGGGATATATTCTCGAGGTAGATCTGGAATATCCGCAACGTCTGCACGACGCTCATGCTGATCTACCATTCTGTCCAACGCGTGCCAAACCACCTGGCAGCAGACAGGATAAGTTACTCGCGACATTATACAATAAGCAGCGTTACGTTATCCATTATCGCAACCTACAGCAGTGCACGCGACACGGTCTTCGTATTACAAAGATACATCGCGTGCTTCAATTCGCTCAATCTCCCTGGCTCCACGATTACATCGAACTAAATACACGGCTCAGAACAGCCGCGACAAACGATTTTGAGAAAAATTTATATAAATTGATGAACAACGCGGTATTTGGTAAAACTATGGAAAACGTGCGAAACCACGTGGATGTAAAACTTTTAACACATTGGGATGGACGTTTTGGTGCAGAGGCAATGATCGCGAAACCGAATTTCCACAGCAGAAGTGTTTTTTCGGAAAATTTAATAGCTGTTGAATTGCGCAAAGTCGAGGTGAAATTCAACAAACCGATATACGTGGGTATGTGCATTCTGGATATATCGAAAATTTGTTTGTATGAATTTCATCACGATTACATGTCTCCACTGCTAGCTCAAAATTGTAAAATTCTGTATACCGACACTGACAGCCTCATTTATCACATTCAATGCGAAGATATCTACGAGACCATGAAACGCAATATCGATAGATTCGACACATCCGATTATCTCATCGACAATACATATAATATGCCGCGCCTAAATAAGAAGGTTCCAGGGTTGATGAAGGACGAAAATAATGGTGCGATAATGACCGAATTCGTAGGTCTTAGAGCGAAAATGTATGCACTCCGCGTAGATGGTAAAAAAGATATGAAAAAGGCAAAAGGCGTCAAGACCAACATCATAGCCAGAACGATAACTTTCGACGACTACGCGGAGTGTTTGCAAAAGGAGATCGAAATGGTTCGCAGACAATCATGTATACGGTCTAAATTGCACAAAGTGTACACCATTTCTGAATCCAAAATCGCTCTAAGCCCATACGACGACAAGCGGTATATCGTACCCGATTCGATTGACACTCTACCCTGGGGACATTATAAAATTCCGCTATAAAATTCCTTTGTAAAAAATATCATTGTAAAAAAGAAATTTTAAAACTTCATATCGATATGATGTATAGTTTCAGAGAAAAGTTGACAATAAAAATAGCCTTATGGAATATCCATGTATCTGGCAGCCCTATGATATCCAATTGTTCTATGAAGAATTACATATATTTCTTTACTATCCGTGGGCTAATAATGAAATATACATAATTCTTCATAGAACAATTGGATATCATATGGTTGACTGAGACATTGATATTCCAGAATGCTATTTTTATTGTCAGCTTTTCTCCCTCGCTCTTTATGAAACTATACATCATATCGATATGAAGTTTTAAAATTTTGTGAGCGTGTTACAACAGCATGATGTCATTGATGAAACTGGCAAATCTCTTGTTGATTGCGAACTGCCGGCATATGTCTTGAATGATTGGTAGCGACATTACTCGCAGCAAATGTTAAATAAATTGTACACATGTATTTATTTTATCCACACATTATTTTTATTTGTTCATGTATTATTATTATTATTTTACAATACATTATTGTTATTTATCCATGAATTGTGTGATTTATCAAATCCCAGCCACTTGACGTATACCTTATCCCCCTTCCTACGCAACACTTTTTCCACTAGATACACATCAGGATCAGCGACGCGTTGCAGCTCGTGTTCGTAGAATCCTCCGGCAACAGGTTTTCCACAGGAATCGACCAGCAGATACGTCGCGGGATTAGTTGCCTGTACTTTGTCTATCTTGAACACCTCCGTTGTCCAATTCGGTGTATAGCCTTTATCGAAGATGGTTTTAAATTTGCTCACGCGCACAAACTCGCCCAATTTGAATCTTGCTGGAGCAGCGATCTTTATGTTGCTGTATACGGTGGCTAGCAGCTTATCGGCGATCGCAGGGGTGACATCGCGAGGACGCATTTTGATGGTTCTATGTTTTCGTGCGTTATACTCTGCAAGTAGACGCGGTAGCGCATCGGTCCATTTATAGGTTCCATTGAGCGTAAACAGTTTCCACATATTGTTCTTCAAAGTTCGATTGAAACGTTCCACGACGGAGGCCTTCATCACCGAATACGTCGAATAATGATTAATGTCATGCTTTGTCAAGAGTTTCTGCACATCGGCGTTGTAAAATTCTTTTCCTTGATCGGTTTGCAAATTTTTCGGATATCGATCTTTAAATATCTTTGCAAACGCTTTAGTCACCTCAGCACCACTTTTCGTCTTGAGCGGTAACGCCCATGCATACTTGCTCAGCACATCGATGACGGTGAGTATGTAGTGGTAACCTTGGTTGAATCGCGAGTATGGACGCATTTCTACAACGTCAGCTTGCCACAGATCATCGTATCCACGCACTATGACACGCCTCCGTGGGAAGTGTCTTCGAGCTGGAGCATGCAATTCCTCAACAAGTTGTTGCTTCTTGTGACCGTCGTTTTCTTCTTTACTCTTGGATTTCGATAATGACAGCATGTTTGATCGCAGAGGTGTCTTTGACACGAATGGTGCGATAATTATCGTGCACATGCATTATGTGCTCCCCATTGGTCCCAGGAAATTCTGAATAAGTTGCTGCTCCGTAGCAAAAGCGGTTATAGCCTCTTTAACTTTTCGATTTTCGTTGTCCTGCTGCGGAATAGAATTCGACGCCTGTGATATCTTTTGAACGCTGTTTTGCAACGTCAGCATATCTCTTTGAAACACGATCAGCTTCCTCTCTAATTCTTCCAGCTGCTCTCTCAAAAGTTTAATGCTCTTTTCCACGTATAGTTTATTGACGGCATCGGTGTCGACCGTGGGGTGAGCTACGCGTCGTATCTTGCGTGATTTTGCATCAAAGTCGGCACCAACCACGCAAAGAGCGTTATCCCGCATATAATTTCGAAGCAAACCGTTCCATTTGTAATAGTCCATTGTAGCTGCTCCACTCTTCTCGAGCGATACCCCAAATTTGTTGATCGGCATCTCGATGCATACAGTGCACATCATCGTTGCGCGGTTTAATTTATAATGAGGCCTACCTCGCGGAGTTCCTCGATAATCGACAGAATTTCGTTGTCGTGTGAGTTGTTACCAGCCTGACGCGACGCTTCCAGCAAACGGAATCAGTCCACCAGCTCGTTGGGATCGTCCCAGTGCACGTAATCGATCTTGTTATCGTTTACCGCCATGACTCGCGGTGCAGTTAGACCTTTCCCTGTCCTACTAACCGATACACGGGGGAGTAGCGGTGCAATTACATGTTTGTACTTGTATCCCTTGTTACCCAAAATGGGATTTTGAGCGATATGATCGCGTCTGTGAGCATTCGTCGTCAGCAGTATACTTTTTTGTATTTTTGTTTATCGGCATCAGTGTATGTGGTATCGTCGGGAATTCTCTTGAAAATCAGTTCGTAAAGACCAGGTGTTCCTCCGTATCTTACACTGTCGATGATTATATTGTCATCCTTGTCTATATCGAAAGCCTTATCCCCAAGCATCGTTCCGCTATCTCCAAAGTATACGCCATACACATAGTCCATTGACGTATCCTTATCACTACTTAGGATTGCGTTCATATATTTTTGTCCCAGCGGACCGAAATGGTTGCGAAACGTTTCTTGTCCTTCGGATGTTTGGAGTTGTTGTCTAACAGATGTTGCCAACGACTCATCGGGACTAGTTTCGAAAACGTCATCATCAATGGTTGAGAGCGATTGTACATCGGGAAATGTATTTATTGGTGTGGAAGAAATCGTGGAATCGTTTGACGTGACATTCAACCGTTTCCGTTTCGATTGAACTGGTGTGGAGGTTACGAGTGATTTTTCCGATGATGTGTATGATCGTTTCCTCTTTATCTTGTGCAATGTATTCCCTTTCGGATAGATTTTTGTTTTAGACGTTAATGTTTCATTCCCTTCGATGTTTGTGCTCGTCATCGGTAATGCGTCAGCTTCTGTCGCTGCGATATTTTCCGCGATATGTTTTAAGGGTTCGACAACAGGTTTAAAGTATCTCTCCAACGCGATATCTTCCTCCATCTTGCCAGTCTTCAAAGCCTGATGTTTCTTGCGAATGGCTTCGCTGGTTTTTGCAATTTCCTTCGCTATTCTCTCACGATCCTTAATCTCCAGACTATCGATATCAATCATCGTTGTACCGCAGACGTTGCTTTCCCACCGACGTGTCGACGACAATTGACAATCTCATGGTATTGCAAACTCGTTAAATCCCTTTCTATAATGTCCATTGGACATCGCGCTATCCTTGTCTATTACCATGAAACCATACTCCCGTTGCCAACAATTACGACACAACGCGCAGAAATCCTCGTAGGACATATCAGTGTTTACGTGATCGTTGTACACATGTTTCAAGTTGGTACCATCCTGTTTAAACAGAATCAATAGATTCGCATTGTCGCGTATAAGATGTTTGGGTATCTTTGCATACGTCTGACAGAGATAGAAGCAGTCAACGTTCGAGTGACGCCCCATTGCAAAGTATTTCCTTATCGTATCTTGCTTGTCACATGCCACGTCATCAAAGATAAAAATAGAATTCGGAAGTGATTCGCTCGGTGGGATGACGTCACTGTTATTCGAAAACGTAAAGTAGCCAATTTCATCTATCGGAGTCAATAAATTCTCCAAATACTGATATTTCGGCTGTTGCAACGACTTGGAATACACATACACGTTCTCGAAGCGGACGCCGTGTGGACTTTCCAACAAGCTCACCAACACGTTTGTCTTTCCACAATTTGATGGACCGCAAATGAGGCAGCGGATAGTGTTTGGCAACATGCTACCGTGTCTGCGCATTGTTTTCGGACACATCACTCGCGATTTATCGTCAAAATTTGTCACGCGTATCGTTACAGGCTGCCGTACGAATCGCATCCTCTCCGCGAACTGTGAAAAAATGATTTTGATACGTCGAAGCGGCGACGCGCCCTATTTATAGGTCCGCGCCGAAGCAAAACAGCGCAGTATTCAAAATGCTTCTGATCCCGTCGGATAATTCCGATATTCGAGACCTAACCTGGTTGAAATATATACCAAAGATTATTCTACTGCGAGAGTTTGGCAGACACATTGATCAGTTGTGGGACAGACTCCCCGAGCATATAAAAGCCGATCCTGAGGTTCAGCAGTATCGTCGGTGTCTTGAACATTATAATCGCCCTTGGCAGCGAACGCATATCGACGGTCCAGCACCATTGATTAAAAACTGTGACGAATGTCGCCAACGAGAGTAAAGAAAGGTCGTGGTTTGTTAAATCGGGCGATAAACGCGCTACCTATCGAATTACATATCCCAGGATACCAGTTTTGCGGTCCAGGAACTCATCTGGCAAAACGATTGGCTAGAGGGGATCAAGGCATCAATCCGTTGGACGCAGCGTGTCGCGAACACGATATTGCATATTCACGTAGCAACGATCTCGGTGAAAGGCACGCGGCAGATAAGGTACTCGCTGACAAAGCGCGAAAACGCATCGTTGCGCGAGACTCGACTCTGGGTGAAAGAGGTGCTGCTACGGCTGTTTGGGCAGCTATGAAGGCCAAGACGAAAATCGGAATGGGAATGAAAACAAAAACCCGCAAAAGGACTCCAAAGAAAGCATCGCAAAAGCGGATTCTTCCTGTAGCAAAACGAGGTGGTATATTACCACTTCTCCCGCTGCTAGGTGTTCTCGGATCATTAGCTGGTGGAGCGGCGGGGATCGCCAAGGCGGTAAACGATAATAAGGCGGCGCAACATCAGCTGCAGGAAATGCAACGCCATAATCGCTCCATGGAAGGTCGTGGACTTTATCTCGCACCGTACAAGCGCGGACAGGGAATATCAAAACGAAAAAAAAAAACGTCGAAAAGAAAATAAAAATGCCTATCGGCGTAACTACCGATGCGCAATTGGAGGAGTTGGCAAAACGTATGCGTATTCCATTCTTTAGGGGTGTTTTCATGCGCAATGCACTACCTGTCGGAGGAGTACATCGAAACGAAAGTGGTATCGTAAATTTGGACAATGTCGAGGGACCGGGGACTCATTGGGTGGCATATGCGAAGAGAGGGTGTCGAGCTATATATTTCGACAGCTTCGGGAATCTTCGACCACCTAGGGAATTGGTACAATATCTGGATAAAGATGCTGTGAAAATTGAATACAATCGAACGTCGTATCAAAAGTACAATCAGAGCAATTGTGGACAACTATGTCTACGCTTTCTACAAACGATCGGCACCAAATTTAAGGATTGACTTCCACCGCTCTGATTCAGTACTAGTGGAGCAGTTTCAGCGGAATATGTCGTTAACATTCACTCTAACCGGCAAGAGTAGCACCCTCGCGGTGAGCTACTTTCCACCCATAGATTTGAGCGACGATGATTACGAGCTTGGCCTAACAACCTTTGAAACTTATCATACAATACCGAACATCGACTCGAGCAACGATAAATTCTACTTCGCTGTAAACTATAACATCAACAGCAGTGTCGACACCAGTGTAACGTCCCACGCGGACTCGAACCCAGTATTACCGACAGTCGGTAAAACAGCGATACATTGCGATACGCGTAGAATCACTGTACATATTATTACATATAAAATTATAATTAAGCAAATATAAATAAGACGAATATTACGAAACACATTAGGAATAGTTGATTATAAGCGTTGTTAAGAATATAAGATAAAATATAAGTTAATAAGCGAGAAAACCACTGCGCGTGCGCCAATCCGCCAAAATCATGGTATAAAAGGAGGTTCACGTAGCACAGTGATTCAGTCAAGACTCTGCTTGCGAATGCACAAGCATAGAGGTAGCTAAGGTCTGACCAGTAAGATTAAGCTCGCTCCGGAGACGGTAGCGGCTGGTCTTCAGTGGATAGATACAGGTGCTCCTTTATTGATTGTGTATTCAAAGGTTATAGAACCTCGCTCTTGCAAAGGCATTTAGCTCGCTCCGGAGACGGTAGCGGCTGGTGCACTTGGTAAAAGCAAGGTCATAAGAGTATAGAACTCAAACTCTGCCACGAGTAACTAGCTCGCTCCGGAAACGGTAGCGGCTGTTCTTACTGCAGACGTTGCCAAGAGTATTAGCTCGCTCCGGAGACGGTAGCGGCTGTACACTGCAACACACATACATGTCTTGTACATAATACGACACACATATATATATATATATACATAAAATATAAGAAAACCAAAAAATACTGTAATCATAGTTGTAATTAATATTGATTTGTTACTTAAAGTATAATTAGTTGTTGAATAAACAAGCCATTGTTAATGTTTAAGTTGGATTTTACTCCTTTACTCTATTATAACGAAACCCCACCTATCCTATACTCGAGGGGACGCCGCTCTCCTCTCGAGAACCAGTAACGCTCAGTTGTCCCTGGCAATCGGACGTTACAGGTTGGATATTTTTGGTGACAGCGGTGGGATAGTTGATTTCATTCAGAAGGATCGTTCATTTAGAAGGAATATTTCGCTTAGTAACATACTCCAAAAGTGAGTAATTCCCAGAAATTTTTCTCTCTTCTTAGTAAATTCTACGGAGACTTAAAATTCACAATGGCTGACGGGGAACTTGACCAAGCAATGGCAAACCTAGCAATCAATACTACAGCTCAAGAAGCTACAGAAACTATAGAAATACAGGGAGATACAAACGCTCCAGAAAATTTGAACCCCCAAATTAATATAAATACAGCTACGAGTACATATCCGCAACTACCACACATTAGCTTACGCGATACGGCAGACACAGTCCCTTCTTTCAATGGCAGAAATATACCGATACATCAGTTCACTAAAAGTTGTCGACATGCACGGCGCATGGTAAACCCAAACGCGGAGTACGGACTAGTTCAACTCATTAAGAATAAACTTTTCGGGCAAGCCTCAAGAGTAGTTTTAAGCGGGGAATATAATACAATTAACGACCTTATCTCCGTACTAAGCTCACGTTTTGCACCGTTACATACCTCCATTCAATTATACGGAGAACTATCAAAAATCGCGCAATTACCGACCGAAACAACAGTAGATTATAGCAGTCGTGTATCCAACTTACTCCTACAAATCAGACATTGTAACGCAATAGAAGTACCTACACACGAAGCCCAATTCAATATAACTGCGGAGCAAAACTCTATTAAAGCCTTCCTAACGGGATTAAAAACAGAAATACACAATAGAATATACGAACACACCTTCAGTAGTCTCGATCGCGCTATCAACGTCGCTATCAAAGCAGAAGCAGAGTTCAACGAAAACCAAACGCGAACAAGAGTAGCACAGACCAACCAATGTACGAACTGTCTTGGATATGGCCATGACGTCACCACCTGTGGTAGCCAACAAACCTCGCGTACCAACTGGCGGCAAAAGAATTGTCAACATTGCAACAAGACGGGACACGCAACGCACGAATGTAGGAACCATAATAGAGGCCAATACAATACATTCTGTGACTTTTGCCGAAGACCAGGACACATGACACAGGATTGTAGAAGTCGAAGCTATTCAAATAGAGCCCCACAACCTAATACATACTGCGACTATTGCCGAAGACCAGGACACACGACGCAGGATTGCAGAAGCCGAAATTACGAAAACAGGGCCCCTCAATCCAACGCCTATTGTGACCACTGTCGAAGACCAGGTCACACAATACAGGAGTGTAGGAACAAAAATTATATAAATAGAACACAGCAGCCAGAAATATTCTGTGAATACTGCAAGTACAAAGGCCACACCATGGAACAATGCAGGAAGAAGATGTACTTCGATAGGAAGGAGAAAGAAGAAACACAACCTCGTACGGTACGTCAACAAGCCATACTTAGATTAAAAACCGAACAAGTAAGGAAACCTCCTAGTATCCTTCTTTTTGATGTAGGATTCAATGAAGAACAAGCAACATTAATGATCGATACCGGATCCGATCTAAACGTGATTAAGAGGAGCGCTGTTTCATCAGACATCCCAATCTTTACGGACATTCTCTTCGACCTCAATGGCATCACAAGCGGTCTACTCAGCACCATTGGGTATATCAAAATAAAGACCCTAAACACAGAAATTATCCTCCACGTCGTAGAGGACCTTCCTATCAAGCAGGATGGAATACTGGGGACGGATTTCTTCCAAACCAACGGGGCAACGATTGACTACATGCATTCAGCAATAACCATTGGAAGAGAAACTGTTCCATTCATTGACCCAGAGACGATCACAATACCAGCAAGATCAAGAAGCCAAATATATGTACGAGTCCTCAATACACAATCTAGCACAGGGTACATCCCAAAAATGAAAATTCACCCTAATTTACATATGGGTAACGCACTTGTATCAAACAACAACGCGTAGGTTCGGTCATGACCGAACCTACGCGCTGATATCACTTTTTGGTTTTTATATTCTAAAAATACGGTCGAAATTCTTAGTCTTTATTTCAAACAACAACGGTGTAGCATACCTATTCGCAATAAATACATCCACAAAAGACATCAAAATTCCTGTACCATCTGTCGAATTGGAACCATTCGAAGAAGTACCTGTAGGAGAAGAAACATCACACAAATACGAAAAACCCAACAGAATACACCAGCTACTTCAACTACTACGACTAGAACATTTAAATTCAGAGGAACGAGCCAGCATCGAGGAACTGATAAAAGAACATTCGGATAGATTCTACCTCCCAGGAGAAAAATTAGAAGCCACAAACAGAGTACACCATAGAATAATAACGGAAAGCAACGTTCCTGTCTTCACAAAACAATACAGATACCCTCAAGCATACAAGGAAGAAGTAAGAAAGCAAACCAAAGAATTACTTGAAAAGGAAATAATACAAGCTTCAACATCTCCTTATAATTCACCGATATGGATCGTACCTAAAAAGGAAGACGCACAAGGAAATATAAAATCCAGAATCGTAATTGATTTCAGGAAACTGAATGAACTAACGATTGGAGACGCCTATCCTCTGCCAAACATAACTGACATATTAGATCAGTTAGGAAGCGCAAAATACTTCTCCGTATTCGATCTAGCATCCGGATTCCATCAAATTCCAATGCATCCAGACGATCGCCACAAGACGGCCTTCTCTACGATATATGGACACTATGAGTTCAACAGGATGCCATTCGGACTTAAAAATGCACCAGCTACCTTCCAAAGACTCATGGACCAAGTATTGACGGGCCTTCAAGGAATAGAACTCTTTGTATATCTGGATGACATCGTAATATATGCCAGCTCACTTAAGGAACATGCAACAAAGTTTACGCGCTTGATGAATAGACTAACGGACGCTAACCTCTATCTCCAACCAGACAAATGTGAATTCCTGAAGAAGGAAGTATCGTATCTAGGACACGTAATAGGAGAAGAAGGAGTCAAGCCTGACCCACGGAAAATAGTGGCCGTCAAGGAATTTCCAACACCTACAACGGTCAAACATGTAAAACAGTTCCTAGGACTGAGTGGTTATTACAGAAGATTCATCAAAGACTTTTCAAAAATTGCACGACCACTGTCAAACCTGACCAAAAAGGACTACCAGTTTGAATGGACTCATAAGCAGCAAAAATCATTTGAAGTTCTGCGGGAAGCTCTTTGCAAAGAACCTATCCTACAATATCCGGACTTCGAGAAGACGTTCAACATTACAACAGACGCCTCAGGTATTGCTGTAGGTGCAGTCCTTAGCCAGGGTGAAATCGGGAAAGATTTACCGATAGCCTACGCATCTCGTGTCCTAAACGACGCAGAAACTCGTTACTCTCCAACCGAACGAGAGTTATTAGCAATTATATACGCAGTATTTCACTTCAGACCCTACGTTTATGGCAGAAAGTTCTACTTAATAACAGATCATAAACCGCTAGAATGGCTACAAAATCTCTCAAATCCAACATCTCGGCTAATGCGGTGGAAAATAAAACTTGCAGAATATGATTATAAAATCCTATATAAACCAGGAAAGTACAACACAAACGCAGACGCATTGTCAAGAAACCCAATAGCATTACCATTAGATGCAAAAAGAGCCCATTCAGAAACGAATTCTCACGAGAACAAAAAGCAAAAACAATTCCATCAACATAACACGCGACAACGAGATACTACAGCCTCAACCTCAGGAAACCCAGCTCCGCACAAACAATTTAGAATTATTCCAATGGACTCCGACTCATCATCATACGACGAAAGCGACTCGATAAACACAAAACGACAAAAATTAAAACGAAAAATAAAAAGAAATACCTCATCATCCCAACCAGAAATAAAGAAACAAAACGTCGAAATTTATACACCCCCTCAAATCACGGTACCAGTAGAAGTACATGCGCCTCCTCAAGATATAGTTCCAGTAGAAGTACATACACCTTCTCAACATAGAAACTACACAAGAGCATCCAGAATACCTCACATCAGAGAAAACGAAGACTTAATAGAAGAAATAGAAGAAACTTTCATAGTACCAAACCACAATTATAAAGACCCTCCCAAAATTGATGCAGAAACAAGCACAAGTACTCACCACACACCTAAAAGAAAGAAACGGAAATTAAAATCCAGTACTGACACTGCTCCTATAACTCCCATAAAAATTAAGAAGGGGAGAATACTTACACCACCATTATCTCCTCTTCCACCACTACTATGTCCTCCTCCACTAGTATCACCCATTCCATCACAACACACAACAGGCAGACCAAGAATAGTGTCGAACATTCCTGTCAAAAAACAAAACATGGAAGTAGAGGATCACTTATGGATGGGCAAAGGATACATCATAACATTCATCAACACAAAAGGTAAACCAATAGGACCAGCCGGAGATAGATTATATAAAGAGAAAAATATAAAAAGTAATAAATTTCCACTTCCACTAAGAACTGGAGAATCAATTAAACTCAAAGAAGGAAAACATACAATCCTCGGACTTGTTATAACAGACCATCCAACAGAAGAGGATTTATACAAATCATTAAGAGCACTCCATACCCAACTAGTACTTGAAAATACCACAAGAGTATACATAGCAGGCGAAGAAAACAAAATTTCACTAAACAGACTATGGAATTTAATAGACATAATATTCTTACAAGAAGACATTCAATTTATATTTTGTAAAGGCACATTAATAACTCCTTCTGTACAAGAGAGACAACAAATTATTCAAGAGAACCATCAAACTCCTATAGGCGGACACAAAGGAATAACCAAGACATACCATCGGATAAGAAATCAGTATTATTGGAAGAACATGAAGTATGAAATAACTCAGTTCATTAAAACTTGCTTGGACTGTCAAAAGACCAAATTAGTAAGAGTTAAAAATAAGGAACCTATGATATTGACAGACACACCAATTGACGCTTTTGATAAAGTTTCTATGGATATTGTGGGATTCAAAGGTTATAGAACCTCGCTCTTGCAAAGGCATTTAGCTCGCTCCGGAGACGGTAGCGGCTGGTGCACTTGGTAAAAGCAAGGTCATAAGAGTATAGAACTCAAACTCTGCCACGAGTAACTAGCTCGCTCCGGAAACGGTAGCGGCTGTTCTTACTGCAGACGTTGCCAAGAGTATTAGCTCGCTCCGGAGACGGTAGCGGCTGTACACTGCAACACACATACATGTCTTGTACATAATACGACACACATATATATATATATATACATAAAATATAAGAAAACCAAAAAATACTGTAATCATAGTTGTAATTAATATTGATTTGTTACTTAAAGTATAATTAGTTGTTGAATAAACAAGCCATTGTTAATGTTTAAGTTGGATTTTACTCCTTTACTCTATTATAACGAAACCCCACCTATCCTATACTCGAGGGGACGCCGCTCTCCTCTCGAGAACCAGTAACGCTCAGTTGTCCCTGGCAATCGGACGTTACAGGTTGGATATTTTTGGTGACAGCGGTGGGATAGTTGATTTCGTTCAGAAGGATCGTTCATTTAGAAGGAATATTTCGCTTAGTAACATACTCCAAAAGTGAGTAATTCCCAGAAATTTTTCTCTCTTCTTAGTAAATTCTACGGAGACTTAAAATTCACAATGGCTGACGGGGAACTTGACCAAGCAATGGCAAACCTAGCAATCAATACTACAGCTCAAGAAGCTACAGAAACTATAGAAATACAGGGAGATACAAACGCTCCAGAAAATTTGAACCCCCAAATTAATATAAATACAGCTACGAGTACATATCCGCAACTACCACACATTAGCTTACGCGATACGGCAGACACAGTCCCTTCTTTCAATGGCAGAAATATACCGATACATCAGTTCACTAAAAGTTGTCGACATGCACGGCGCATGGTAAACCCAAACGCGGAGTACGGACTAGTTCAACTCATTAAGAATAAACTTTTCGGGCAAGCCTCAAGAGTAGTTTTAAGCGGGGAATATAATACAATTAACGACCTTATCTCCGTACTAAGCTCACGTTTTGCACCGTTACATACCTCCATTCAATTATACGGAGAACTATCAAAAATCGCGCAATTACCGACCGAAACAACAGTAGATTATAGCAGTCGTGTATCCAACTTACTCCTACAAATCAGACATTGTAACGCAATAGAAGTACCTACACACGAAGCCCAATTCAATATAACTGCGGAGCAAAACTCTATTAAAGCCTTCCTAACGGGATTAAAAACAGAAATACACAATAGAATATACGAACACACCTTCAGTAGTCTCGATCGCGCTATCAACGTCGCTATCAAAGCAGAAGCAGAGTTCAACGAAAACCAAACGCGAACAAGAGTAGCACAGACCAACCAATGTACGAACTGTCTTGGATATGGCCATGACGTCACCACCTGTGGTAGCCAACAAACCTCGCGTACCAACTGGCGGCAAAAGAATTGTCAACATTGCAACAAGACGGGACACGCAACGCACGAATGTAGGAACCATAATAGAGGCCAATACAATACATTCTGTGACTTTTGCCGAAGACCAGGACACATGACACAGGATTGTAGAAGTCGAAGCTATTCAAATAGAGCCCCACAACCTAATACATACTGCGACTATTGCCGAAGACCAGGACACACGACGCAGGATTGCAGAAGCCGAAATTACGAAAACAGGGCCCCTCAATCCAACGCCTATTGTGACCACTGTCGAAGACCAGGTCACACAATACAGGAGTGTAGGAACAAAAATTATATAAATAGAACACAGCAGCCAGAAATATTCTGTGAATACTGCAAGTACAAAGGCCACACCATGGAACAATGCAGGAAGAAGATGTACTTCGATAGGAAGGAGAAAGAAGAAACACAACCTCGTACGGTACGTCAACAAGCCATACTTAGATTAAAAACCGAACAAGTAAGGAAACCTCCTAGTATCCTTCTTTTTGATGTAGGATTCAATGAAGAACAAGCAACATTAATGATCGATACCGGATCCGATCTAAACGTGATTAAGAGGAGCGCTGTTTCATCAGACATCCCAATCTTTACGGACATTCTCTTCGACCTCAATGGCATCACAAGCGGTCTACTCAGCACCATTGGGTATATCAAAATAAAGACCCTAAACACAGAAATTATCCTCCACGTCGTAGAGGACCTTCCTATCAAGCAGGATGGAATACTGGGGACGGATTTCTTCCAAACCAACGGGGCAACGATTGACTACATGCATTCAGCAATAACCATTGGAAGAGAAACTGTTCCATTCATTGACCCAGAGACGATCACAATACCAGCAAGATCAAGAAGCCAAATATATGTACGAGTCCTCAATACACAATCTAGCACAGGGTACATCCCAAAAATGAAAATTCACCCTAATTTACATATGGGTAACGCACTTGTATCAAACAACAACGCGTAGGTTCGGTCATGACCGAACCTACGCGCTGATATCACTTTTTGGTTTTTATATTCTAAAAATACGGTCGAAATTCTTAGTCTTTATTTCAAACAACAACGGTGTAGCATACCTATTCGCAATAAATACATCCACAAAAGACATCAAAATTCCTGTACCATCTGTCGAATTGGAACCATTCGAAGAAGTACCTGTAGGAGAAGAAACATCACACAAATACGAAAAACCCAACAGAATACACCAGCTACTTCAACTACTACGACTAGAACATTTAAATTCAGAGGAACGAGCCAGCATCGAGGAACTGATAAAAGAACATTCGGATAGATTCTACCTCCCAGGAGAAAAATTAGAAGCCACAAACAGAGTACACCATAGAATAATAACGGAAAGCAACGTTCCTGTCTTCACAAAACAATACAGATACCCTCAAGCATACAAGGAAGAAGTAAGAAAGCAAACCAAAGAATTACTTGAAAAGGAAATAATACAAGCTTCAACATCTCCTTATAATTCACCGATATGGATCGTACCTAAAAAGGAAGACGCACAAGGAAATATAAAATCCAGAATCGTAATTGATTTCAGGAAACTGAATGAACTAACGATTGGAGACGCCTATCCTCTGCCAAACATAACTGACATATTAGATCAGTTAGGAAGCGCAAAATACTTCTCCGTATTCGATCTAGCATCCGGATTCCATCAAATTCCAATGCATCCAGACGATCGCCACAAGACGGCCTTCTCTACGATATATGGACACTATGAGTTCAACAGGATGCCATTCGGACTTAAAAATGCACCAGCTACCTTCCAAAGACTCATGGACCAAGTATTGACGGGCCTTCAAGGAATAGAACTCTTTGTATATCTGGATGACATCGTAATATATGCCAGCTCACTTAAGGAACATGCAACAAAGTTTACGCGCTTGATGAATAGACTAACGGACGCTAACCTCTATCTCCAACCAGACAAATGTGAATTCCTGAAGAAGGAAGTATCGTATCTAGGACACGTAATAGGAGAAGAAGGAGTCAAGCCTGACCCACGGAAAATAGTGGCCGTCAAGGAATTTCCAACACCTACAACGGTCAAACATGTAAAACAGTTCCTAGGACTGAGTGGTTATTACAGAAGATTCATCAAAGACTTTTCAAAAATTGCACGACCACTGTCAAACCTGACCAAAAAGGACTACCAGTTTGAATGGACTCATAAGCAGCAAAAATCATTTGAAGTTCTGCGGGAAGCTCTTTGCAAAGAACCTATCCTACAATATCCGGACTTCGAGAAGACGTTCAACATTACAACAGACGCCTCAGGTATTGCTGTAGGTGCAGTCCTTAGCCAGGGTGAAATCGGGAAAGATTTACCGATAGCCTACGCATCTCGTGTCCTAAACGACGCAGAAACTCGTTACTCTCCAACCGAACGAGAGTTATTAGCAATTATATACGCAGTATTTCACTTCAGACCCTACGTTTATGGCAGAAAGTTCTACTTAATAACAGATCATAAACCGCTAGAATGGCTACAAAATCTCTCAAATCCAACATCTCGGCTAATGCGGTGGAAAATAAAACTTGCAGAATATGATTATAAAATCCTATATAAACCAGGAAAGTACAACACAAACGCAGACGCATTGTCAAGAAACCCAATAGCATTACCATTAGATGCAAAAAGAGCCCATTCAGAAACGAATTCTCACGAGAACAAAAAGCAAAAACAATTCCATCAACATAACACGCGACAACGAGATACTACAGCCTCAACCTCAGGAAACCCAGCTCCGCACAAACAATTTAGAATTATTCCAATGGACTCCGACTCATCATCATACGACGAAAGCGACTCGATAAACACAAAACGACAAAAATTAAAACGAAAAATAAAAAGAAATACCTCATCATCCCAACCAGAAATAAAGAAACAAAACGTCGAAATTTATACACCCCCTCAAATCACGGTACCAGTAGAAGTACATGCGCCTCCTCAAGATATAGTTCCAGTAGAAGTACATACACCTTCTCAACATAGAAACTACACAAGAGCATCCAGAATACCTCACATCAGAGAAAACGAAGACTTAATAGAAGAAATAGAAGAAACTTTCATAGTACCAAACCACAATTATAAAGACCCTCCCAAAATTGATGCAGAAACAAGCACAAGTACTCACCACACACCTAAAAGAAAGAAACGGAAATTAAAATCCAGTACTGACACTGCTCCTATAACTCCCATAAAAATTAAGAAGGGGAGAATACTTACACCACCATTATCTCCTCTTCCACCACTACTATGTCCTCCTCCACTAGTATCACCCATTCCATCACAACACACAACAGGCAGACCAAGAATAGTGTCGAACATTCCTGTCAAAAAACAAAACATGGAAGTAGAGGATCACTTATGGATGGGCAAAGGATACATCATAACATTCATCAACACAAAAGGTAAACCAATAGGACCAGCCGGAGATAGATTATATAAAGAGAAAAATATAAAAAGTAATAAATTTCCACTTCCACTAAGAACTGGAGAATCAATTAAACTCAAAGAAGGAAAACATACAATCCTCGGACTTGTTATAACAGACCATCCAACAGAAGAGGATTTATACAAATCATTAAGAGCACTCCATACCCAACTAGTACTTGAAAATACCACAAGAGTATACATAGCAGGCGAAGAAAACAAAATTTCACTAAACAGACTATGGAATTTAATAGACATAATATTCTTACAAGAAGACATTCAATTTATATTTTGTAAAGGCACATTAATAACTCCTTCTGTACAAGAGAGACAACAAATTATTCAAGAGAACCATCAAACTCCTATAGGCGGACACAAAGGAATAACCAAGACATACCATCGGATAAGAAATCAGTATTATTGGAAGAACATGAAGTATGAAATAACTCAGTTCATTAAAACTTGCTTGGACTGTCAAAAGACCAAATTAGTAAGAGTTAAAAATAAGGAACCTATGATATTGACAGACACACCAATTGACGCTTTTGATAAAGTTTCTATGGATATTGTGGGACCACTACCTTTCACAGATACAGGAAATGGTTATATACTTACGATTCAAGATAACCTAACTAAATATTCTCTTGCAATACCATTAGCAAACATCACCTCAGAAGACATAGCTAGAGCATTCACAGAGCACTTCATCTGCAAGTTTGGAAGTCCCAAAGCCATTCTCACAGACCAGGGACCGAATTTCATGAGTGCCCTTATGAAGAAATTTGCCAAAGCATTCCATATAAAGCAATACCGAACTTCTGCATACCATCCACAGTCTAATGGATCCTTAGAAAGAAGTCATCACGTCCTTGTAGAATATTTACGACACTATGTATCAAAGGAAAAACAATGGGATCAATGGTTACCGCAAGCAATGTTTTCATACAATACAAGCACTCACGAAGGTACAAAATTCACACCTCACGAGCTTGTTTTCGGTAGAAAAGCCCGCCTTCCTTCAAATATTACCCCAACAGATAAAATCAAAACCTATCCGGATTTCGTCGACAAATTAATAGACAAACTTCATCACATCCGACAAATGGCGCGAAACAATTTGGAAGAATCGAAAGTTCGGCAGAAATATTACTATGATCGAAAGATTCAACCCGAAACATACAAGATAGGAGATTGGATCTGGTTACTAAAACCAAGACGCGAAAAATTGGAACCAGAATACACCGGACCCTATCAAGTCATCGAAATTTTGAATAATAGCAATTTGAAAATAGCAACAAATCCCAAACAAATAAAAATCGTCCATATGAATAGAGTCAAGAAAGCCTACCTACCTTAAAAGACTCGGCAACCATGCGCAGAAACTAGTATAAATGGAAGAGCAGATACAGGATTCCTTCATTCTAGCCGAAACATTTGTACAAGAAACAACGTTCCGTAGCCACAGAAAGATGGACAAATTTATATGCCTCGAGAAAATTTATAAGCGAGACGTATACTACTACGGCAAACATATTCTGTGCGAAGATTGCGCACACAGACTAGGAGAAATACATCCCAGAAGGAAATACACAGAAATAAATATTATGAATTTAAATGTATAATAAACTTTAATAAATATTCTACATAACCTATAATTATTCAAATCTTTCGAGGGCGAAAGATCGCCTAGGGGGGAGGTGTAACGTCCCACGCGGACTCGAACCCAGTATTACCGACAGTCGGTAAAACAGCGATACATTGCGATACGCGTAGAATCACTGTACATATTATTACATATAAAATTATAATTAAGCAAATATAAATAAGACGAATATTACGAAACACATTAGGAATAGTTGATTATAAGCGTTGTTAAGAATATAAGATAAAATATAAGTTAATAAGCGAGAAAACCACTGCGCGTGCGCCAATCCGCCAAAATCATGGTATAAAACGTGGTTCACGTAGCACAGTGATTCAGTCAAGACTCTGCTTGCGAATGCACAAGCATAGAGGTAGCTAAGGTCTGACCAGTAAGATTAAGCTCGCTCCGGAGACGGTAGCGGCTGGTCTTCAGTGGATAGATACAGGTGCTCCTTTATTGATTGTGTATTCAAAGGTTATAGAACCTCGCTCTTGCAAAGGCATTTAGCTCGCTCCGGAGACGGTAGCGGCTGGTGCACTTGGTAAAAGCAAGGTCATAAGAGTATAGAACTCAAACTCTGCCACGAGTAACTAGCTCGCTCCGGAAACGGTAGCGGCTGTTCTTACTGCAGACGTTGCCAAGAGTATTAGCTCGCTCCGGAGACGGTAGCGGCTGTACACTGCAACACACATACATGTCTTGTACATAATACGACACACACATATATATATATACATAAAATATAAGAAAACCAAAAAATACTGTAATCATAGTTGTAATTAATATTGATTTGTTACTTAAAGTATAATTAGTTGTTGAATAAACAAGCCATTGTTAATGTTTAAGTTGGATTTTACTCCTTTACTCTATTATAACGAAACCCCACCTATCCTATACTCGAGGGGACGCCGCTCTCCTCTCGAGAACCAGTAACGCTCAGTTGTCCCTGGCAATCGGACGTTACACCAGTCATGAATACATTGCGATTCCCCACGGCTCCTACGAACTAGACGCCATTGCCAAGTACCTGAAGCAGCGATTACTCGAACGATATCCTAAAAATCTCGATGACACCGATGACAACAACGATAGCGATGTGTATCCTATAGTGTTGCATCCCAACAACAACACCATGAAAAGTGAACTGTACTGCTCGTTCGCTGTAGATTTTACAAAATCCAACAACATTGGATCGCTACTGGGATTCTCGATGAATCGGATATTAGAACCTGGACAATGGCACGAATCGGACGATCCAATTAATATCATGAACGTGAACATTATTCGCATAGAATGTAGCGTGACCGCTGGCGCGTACAACAATGGGAAGCGCGTACATACGATACATGAATTTTCTCCGAGAGTCCCACCAGGATATAAGATATCGGAAACGCCCGCACAGATCATTTACCTTCCGATCACCGCACGGATCATTACGGATCTAACGATACGCGTTGTGGATCAAGACGGACGGTTGCTCGATTTTCGAGGTGAAGAGATTACCATCAGACTACACGTACGACGACGTCAACGATAATACATGTGGCGCGAATGAAAGAAATGCTTGTGTTGAACGACTTCGGAAACACATTTCTTCCAAGTGAAATTGTTTGCAATAACAACAACAACAACAACAACAACAACAACAACAACAACACCTGCAACAGCTCTGATTACGCTAAAAAGAAGAGACTCAGTGCTACGAACATTGCATTTTTGAAATCATTGGGATTCATTGTACGCATATAAGTTGAAAAAAATGGCTGACATTCTAAGCCTTGGAGTGAAGTCGACGTTTGATAATCGCATCGTCAAGCTCGAGACTCACACGTACAACCCATACGTCAACACAACATTTGGATATAGTGATGAGATAAGAATACCTATACAACAGCAGGATTTATATACATTACCATGTGAAAGTTTCCTCTACGTGGAGGGGAAATTGGTGATAAATAAGCCAAACGAAGCATCAACGACGACGTTGGGAAATAATTGCATGGCGTTCTTATTTGATGAGATTCGATACGAGCTGAATGGTGTGGAGATTGACCGCAACAGAAACGTTGGAATAACTAGCACGCTTAAAAACTATGTATCGCTGACATCTGACGAAGACAAAAATATGGAGAATGCTGGATGGGGCGTGAAACGATACGATGGACTGATAGTGAAAAATCATTTCAATTTTTGCATCTCACTCAAATATTTGTTGGGATTTTGCGAGGACTACAAACGCATGATTATTAATGCACGTCACGAATTGATTTTAATACGATCGCGCAACGATAACAATTCTCTAATAGGATCGCCAATGTTGGAACCTGAAATTGAATTACTTAAAGTGCAATGGCGAATGCCTCATGTGACGCTGAACGACGTTAATAAGCTATCGTTGCTGCATGCTTTGGAAAGTGGACAAAACCTGAGCATTAGTTTTCGCTCGTGGGATCTGTACGAGTATCCTCTCTTACAGAGCACGACCAAGCATTCGTGGGCCGTGAAGGCAGCTGCACAGCTGGAGAAACCGCGATACGTTATCTTTGCTCTACAGACTGCTCGAAAGAATGTGATGACCGAAGATGTTACTAAGTTTAACAATTGCAAATTGACTAATGTAAAACTTTTTCTCAACTCGGATTTTTATCCATATGATGACTTGAACTTGGACTTTGACAAGAATAAGCACGCCATCTTGTTTCACATGTATACACATTTCCGTAAATCGTATTATGGACATAGTTGCAACGAGGCGTTATTCACTGTGGCTGAATTTTTACAATTTGGTCCTCTCGTGGTGATTGATTGCTCGCGACAAAATGAATCGATTAAAAATGGTACCGTGGACGTGCGCATAGAATTTGAGTGTAAAGAGAATGTACCTGCAAATACTACAGCCTACTGTCTGATTCTGCACGACCGGGTGGTTGAATACAATCCGCTAACAAATGTTGTGCGCAAAATAAATTAAATTGCCATACTACTTGCCCGCCCTCTCCTGTATCAAATTCGTACAACAATTTCATCGTAAAAATCGAGATGCTTTATGAGAAAGATTGCATTCTCTCATCTGTCTTGGAAGCGAGCAGACCTCTAAAATTATATCGACAATGGTTGTACCAACATTTGTTGACCTGCAAGGATTCATCGTCGACGGAAGATTTGTCGTCAAGGAAGTGGCTGTCCTACGAATGGGAACAATTCTCTCGCACTATATTTTTGGGAGTTCGATGCCGCAATATCTTCTTACGAAATCTGACAAATCAAGCATCCGATGGTTGATTGCAAAACATCATGGACTACGGTGGGACGATGGAGACGTTCCGTACAGTATGGCTAAACAGCTGATTACCAAAGCTGTAGCTGATGCGATCGACGAAGAAGATGACACATCCCATATCGTATACGTTAAAGGGTTGCAGAAACGCGATTGGCTTGCGGATTTCCTCGATGAAAATACGAGAGCGGATGTAATCATCGAGACGCTGGACATTGACTACGAGGATATAAAATCTCTAAATAAGCTAAATGTAGTTAATACTCTGCGATGTGGTAGACACGCGAAGCATTGCGCAATGCAAAATGTATTTAAAATATTCAACTGGTGGTCTAAACACCAGAGAGAATTGCATAAATAAAATATAATCAATTTTTAATGCATAAATGTTTTTTTCTTCACCCTCCCCAGCCTCCTTAATTAATTATTATGTATATGTGGTTCGATACACGTTCAGAGTGGTATCATATACGTTCAATACATGTTCAATAGATGTTCAAAATGGTACGATAGATGTTCCATAGATGTTCCATAGATGTTTAAAGTGGTATCATAGATGTTCGATAGATGTTCAAAGTGGTTCGATACACGTTCGATAGATGTTCAAAGTGGTTCGATACACGTTCGATAGATGTTCAAAGTGGTTCGATACATGTTCGATACACGTTCAAAGTGGTTCGATACAGGTTCGATACACGTTCAAAGTGGTATGATACACGTTCGATACACGTTCAAAGTGGTTCGATTCACGTTCAATACACGTTCAAAGTGGTTCGATACACGTTCGATACACGTTCGATACACGTTCAAAGTGGTACGATACATGTTCGATACACGTTCAAAGTGGTTCGATACACGTTCGATACACGTTCAAAGTGGTTCGATACACGTTCGATACACGTTCAAAGTGGTTCGATACACGTTCAATAGATGTTCAAAGTGGTTCGATACACGTTCGATACACGTTCAAAGTGGTTCGATACACGTTCAATAGATGTTTAAAGTGGTATGATTCACGTTCGATACATGTTCAAAGTGGTTCGATACACGTTCAGAGTGGTTCGATACACGTTCGATACACGTTCAAAGTGGTTCGATTCATGTTCGATTTAAGAATGGTCAGTGAATAATTCGAAGAAGATGGTTAGTGAATAATTCGAAGAAGAAGATGGTCAGCGAAAATGCAGGTGGAGCACATAGAAGGAGAGGGTGGCTAGTGAAGAAGAAGGTGAAGAACAAATGCATCTTACTTTGCAACGTATGCAACTTTATGCATGGGTGACAAATTGTATGAACGCTGTGGGACCAGTTGCTCATCAAACTCGACGACTGTCAGTCGCATTGAAAGATTGTACAATTTTGTGTTTTGTTACATACAATGGGAGTAGGACGAATCGTATTTCAAACCGGATACAGTAACATTTTTATTAAATCTTGAACCATGTGTAAGCTATGTATATTCGCGGCTGAATCAAAATGTAAGAGATGTGCAGACGAAATTTAAAACTTTTGTTAACGTGCTACAGCAGAGCGATGTTGCCTGCGAAACGTTAGACGCGCGTCATGCTGCTAAAATCATACGTGATAGCGAACATTACTGTGAGGATTATCATATAGATTGCGAACTGTTAGCATGCGCCATCAATGATATTCTAGCTGATGCTCGTAGGAAAAATGTTAAATTATATTCTTTTAATTTGAAATAAAATTTCTTAATCCTATATTCTTTCTACATTTTATTTACCCGCCTTCCGCCTCCTTCTCTCACCATCTAATTTTAAGATTCAGCATTTCTGCTGACGCCACATAATCTTATTTCATTTGTTCATTCTTCGCGCTGTCAAATGATGTCACCCTGCACGGTTGCTCCAGAGGATTCGAGTTACACGCGATCGCGCGAGACGCTGCGACGTTAAGTATTACTCTCTCTTTCCTTCCTCCGAATTTAGCTTTTAAAGTATTGCTCTCTCTTTCGCTCCTCCAAATGCGTGGTTTGGAAAAAGCCGATCTTCCCCGACATTGTCCGACGTCATCCGATAAAGTATTAAGCAATTTCAGCTTTATAATGGTTTGAAAAAAAATATTTAGGGGAAAAAAAATTTCTGGGGCTGGATCGAGTCTGAAAAAAGATTTTTCATACAAGACCCGGCCCCAGAAATTTTTTTAGAGGGAGGGGATGACCCTCGGTGGAAATTTTCGGGGGTGGGTCCGACGTGGAGAGGTCTCCGCGGCGGTTCGGCCTGGACTGATCCCCTCCACGATTGCGGCTTCCCCCACTCCGCGGCTCATGCGCGCGCAATCGGTCATCCACTCCCCGCTTCCCCCACTACCCCCCCGCGCCCATGTTTCCCTCCACCGCACTCCCCCGCGCGCCCTCACTTCCCCCCGCCCCCGCGCTCCCCTCAGAGGACCTGCGTTGGAATCCCCATTACCTTACTACTCATGTCGGCGGCTGGCCAACTTTGGCCCGGTGTCGTGGGGACGACTCTATAGTCGTCGGACATGTCGGCGGCTGGCCAACCTAGACCCGGGGTCGTGGGGACGACCCTATTGTCGTCGGACATGACGGTGGCGGGCCAATCTAGTCCCGGGGTCGTGGGGACGACCCTATAGTCGTCGGACAAGTCGGCGGCGGGCCAAGCTTGTCCCGGGGTCGTGGGGACGACCCTATAATCGTCGGACATGACGGTGGAGGGCCAATCTAGTCCCGGGGTCGTGGGGACGACCCTATAATCGTTGGACATGACGGTGGCGGGCCAATATAGTCCCGGGGTCGTAGGGACGACCCTATAGTCGTCGGACATGTTGGCGATTGGCCAACATTGGCCCGGGGTCGTCGGGACGACCCTATAGTCGTCGGACATGTCGGCGGCTGGCCAACCTAGTTCCGGGGTCGTGGGGACGACCCTATATTCGTCGGACATGTCGGCGGCTGGCCAACTTTGGCCCGTGGTCGTGGGGACGATCCAATAGTCGTCGGACATGTCGGCGGCGGGCCAATCTAGTCCCGGGGTCGTGGGGACGACCCTATTATCGTTGGACTTGGCGGTGGCGGGCCAATCTAGTCCCGGGGTCGTAGGGACGACCCTATAGTCGTCGGACATGTTGGCGATTGGCCAACATTGGCCCGGGGTCGTCGGGACGACCCTATAGTCGTCGGACATGACGGTGGCGGACCAATCTAGTCCCGGGGTCGTGGGGACGACCCTATAGTCGTCGGACATGTTGGCGATTGGCCAACATTGGCCCGGGGTCGTCGGGACGACCCTATAGTCGTCGGACATGTCGGCGGCTGGCCAACCTAGTTCCGGGGTCGTGGGGACGACCCTATATTCGTCGGACATGTCGGCGGCTGGCCAACTTTGGCCCGTGGTCGTGGGGACGATCCAATAGTCGTCGGACATGTCGGCGGCTGGCCAACCTAATCCCGGGGTCGTGGGGACGACCCTATAGTCGTCGGACATTTCGGCGGCTTGCCAACTTTGGCCCGGGGTCGTGGGGACGACCCTATAGTCGTCGGACATGTCGGCGGCTGGCCAACCTAGTTCCGGGGTCGTGGGGACGACCCTATATTCGTCGGACATGTCGGCGGCTGGCCAACTTTGGCCCGGGGTCGTGGGGACGATCCAATAGTCGTCGGACATGTCGGCGGCTGGTCAACTTTGCCCGTGGTTGTGGGGACGACCCTATAGTCGTTGGACATGTCAGCGGCTGGCCAACTTTGGCCCGGTGTCGTGGGGACGACCCAATAGTCGTCGGACCTGTCGGCGGCTGGCCAACTTTGGCCCGGTGTCGTGGGGACGACTCTATAGTCGTCGGACATGTCGGCGGCTGGTCAACTTTGGCCCGTGGTTGTGGGGACGACCCTATAGTCGTTGGACATGTCAGCGGCTGGCCAACTTTGGCCCGGTGTCGTGGGGACGACCCAATAGTCGTCGGACATGTCGGTGGCTGGCCAGCTTTGGCCTGGTGTCGTGGGGACGTCTGTATAGTTGTCGGACATTTCGGCGGCAGGCCAACTTTGGCCCCTGGTCATGGGGACGACCCTATAATCGTCGGACATGTCGGCAGCTGGCCAACCTAGACCCGGGGTCGTGGGGACGACCCTATTGTCGTCGGACAAGTCGGCGGTGGGCCAACCTAGTCCCGGGGTCGTGGGGACGACCCTATAGTCATCGGACAAGTCGGCGGTGGGCCAACCTAGTCCCGGGGTCGTGGGGACGACCCTATAGTCATCGGACATGTCGGCGGCTTGCCACCTTTGGCCCGGGGTCGTGGGGACGACCCTACAGTCGTCGGACATGTCGGCGGCTGGCCAACCTAGTCCGGGGTCGTGGGGACGACCCAATAGTCGTCGGACATGTCGGCGGCTGGCCAACTTTGGCCTGGTGTCGTGGGGACGACTGTATAGTTGTCGGACATTTCGGCGGCAGGCCAACTTTGGCCCCTGGTCATGGGGACGACCCTATAATCGTCGGACATGTCGGCAGCTGGCCAACCTAGACCCGGGGTCGTGGGGACGACCCTATTGTCGTCGGACAAGTCGGCGGTGGGCCAACCTAGTCCCGGGGTCGTGGGGACGACCCTATAGTCATCGGACAATGTCGGCGGCTTGCCAACTTTGGCCCGGGGTCGTGGGGACGATCCAATAGTCGTCGGACATGTCGGCGGCTGGTCAACTTTGGCCCGTGGTTGTGGGGACGACCCTATAGTCGTTGGACATGTCAGCGGCTGGCCAACTTTGGCCCGGTGTCGTGGGGACGACCCAATAGTCGTCGGACATGTCGGCGGCTGGCCAACTTTGGGCTGGTGTCGTGGGGACGACTGTATAGTTGTCGGACATTTCGGCGGCAGGCCAACTTTGGCCCCTGGTCATGGGGACGACCCTATAATCGTCGGACATGTCGGCAGCTGGCCAACCTAGACCCGGGGTCGTGGGGACGACCCTATTGTCGTCGGACAAGTCGGCGGTGGGCCAACCTAGTCCCGGGGTCGTGGGGACGACCCTATAGTCATCGGACATGTCGGCGGCTTGCCAACTTTGGCCCGGGGTGGTGGGGACGATCCAATAGTCGTCGGACATGTCGGCGGCTGGTCAACTTTGGCCCGTGGTCGTGGGGACGACCCTATAGTCGTCGGACAAGACGGTGGCGGACCAATCTAGTCCCGGGGTCGTGGGGACGACTCTATAGTCGTCGGACATGTCGGCGGCTGGCCAACTTTGGCCCGTGGTGGTGGGGACGATCCAATAGTCGTCGGACATGTCGGCGGCTGGCCAACTTTGGCCCGTGGTTGTGGGGACGACCCTATAGTCGTTGGACATGACGGTGGCGGGCCAATCTAGTCCCGGGGTCGTGGGGACGACCCTATAGTCGTCGGACATGTCGGCGGCTGGCCAACTTTGGCCCGGTGTCGCGGGGACGTCTCTATAGTCGTCGGAAATGTCGGCGGCTGGCCAACCTGGACCCGGGGTCGTGGGGACGACCCTATTGTCGTCGGACATGACGGTGGCGGGCCAATCTAGTCTCGCGGTCGTGGGGACGACCCTATAATCGTCGGACATGACGTTGGCGGGCCAATCTAGCCCCGGGGTCGTGGGGACGACCCTATAGTCGTCGGACATGTCGGCGGCTGGCCAACTTTGGCCCCGTGTCGTGGGGACGACTCTATAGTCGTCGGAAATGTCGGCGGCTGGCCAACCTGGACCCGGGGTCGTGGGGACGACCCTATTGTCGTCGGACATGACGGTGGCGGGCCAATCTAGTCTCGCGGTCGTGGGGACGACCCTATAATCGTCGGACATGACGTTGGCGGGCCAATCTAGCCCCGGGGTCGTGGGGACGACCCTATAGTCGTCGGACATGTCGGCGTGTGGCCAACTTTGGCCCGGGGTCGTGGGGGCGACCCTATAGTCGTCGGACTTGACGGTGGCGGGCCAATCTAGTCCCGGGGTCGTGGGGACGACCCTATAGTCGTCGGACATGTCGGCGGCTGGCCAACTTTGGCCCGGTGTCGCGGGGACGTCTCTATAGTCGTCGGAAATGTCGGCGGCTGGCCAACCTGGACCCGGGGTCGTGGGGACGACCCTATTGTCGTCGGACATGACGGTGGCGGGCCAATCTAGTCTCGCGGTCGTGGGGACGACCCTATTGTCGTCGGACCTGTCGGCGGCTGGCCAACTTTGGCCCGGTGTCGTGGGGACGACTCTATAGTCGTCGGACATGTCGGCGGCTGGTCAACTTTGGCCCGTGGTTGTGGGGACGACCCTATAGTCGTTGGACATGTCAGCGGCTGGCCAACTTTGGCCCGGTGTCGTGGGGACGACCCAATAGTCGTCGGACATGTCGGTGGCTGGCCAGCTTTGGCCTGGTGTCGTGGGGACGTCTGTATAGTTGTCGGACATTTCGGCGGCAGGCCAACTTTGGCCCCTGGTCATGGGGACGACCCTATAATCGTCGGACATGTCGGCAGCTGGCCAACCTAGACCCGGGGTCGTGGGGACGACCCTATTGTCGTCGGACAAGTCGGCGGTGGGCCAACCTAGTCCCGGGGTCGTGGGGACGACCCTATAGTCATCGGACAAGTCGGCGGTGGGCCAACCTAGTCCCGGGGTCGTGGGGACGACCCTATAGTCATCGGACATGTCGGCGGCTTGCCACCTTTGGCCCGGGGTCGTGGGGACGACCCTACAGTCGTCGGACATGTCGGCGGCTGGCCAACCTAGTCCGGGGTCGTGGGGACGACCCAATAGTCGTCGGACATGTCGGCGGCTGGCCAACTTTGGCCTGGTGTCGTGGGGACGACTGTATAGTTGTCGGACATTTCGGCGGCAGGCCAACTTTGGCCCCTGGTCATGGGGACGACCCTATAATCGTCGGACATGTCGGCAGCTGGCCAACCTAGACCCGGGGTCGTGGGGACGACCCTATTGTCGTCGGACAAGTCGGCGGTGGGCCAACCTAGTCCCGGGGTCGTGGGGACGACCCTATAGTCATCGGACAATGTCGGCGGCTTGCCAACTTTGGCCCGGGGTCGTGGGGACGATCCAATAGTCGTCGGACATGTCGGCGGCTGGTCAACTTTGGCCCGTGGTTGTGGGGACGACCCTATAGTCGTTGGACATGTCAGCGGCTGGCCAACTTTGGCCCGGTGTCGTGGGGACGACCCAATAGTCGTCGGACATGTCGGCGGCTGGCCAACTTTGGGCTGGTGTCGTGGGGACGACTGTATAGTTGTCGGACATTTCGGCGGCAGGCCAACTTTGGCCCCTGGTCATGGGGACGACCCTATAATCGTCGGACATGTCGGCAGCTGGCCAACCTAGACCCGGGGTCGTGGGGACGACCCTATTGTCGTCGGACAAGTCGGCGGTGGGCCAACCTAGTCCCGGGGTCGTGGGGACGACCCTATAGTCATCGGACATGTCGGCGGCTTGCCAACTTTGGCCCGGGGTGGTGGGGACGATCCAATAGTCGTCGGACATGTCGGCGGCTGGTCAACTTTGGCCCGTGGTCGTGGGGACGACCCTATAGTCGTCGGACAAGACGGTGGCGGACCAATCTAGTCCCGGGGTCGTGGGGACGACTCTATAGTCGTCGGACATGTCGGCGGCTGGCCAACTTTGGCCCGTGGTGGTGGGGACGATCCAATAGTCGTCGGACATGTCGGCGGCTGGCCAACTTTGGCCCGTGGTTGTGGGGACGACCCTATAGTCGTTGGACATGACGGTGGCGGGCCAATCTAGTCCCGGGGTCGTGGGGACGACCCTATAGTCGTCGGACATGTCGGCGGCTGGCCAACTTTGGCCCGGTGTCGCGGGGACGTCTCTATAGTCGTCGGAAATGTCGGCGGCTGGCCAACCTGGACCCGGGGTCGTGGGGACGACCCTATTGTCGTCGGACATGACGGTGGCGGGCCAATCTAGTCTCGCGGTCGTGGGGACGACCCTATAATCGTCGGACATGACGTTGGCGGGCCAATCTAGCCCCGGGGTCGTGGGGACGACCCTATAGTCGTCGGACATGTCGGCGGCTGGCCAACTTTGGCCCCGTGTCGTGGGGACGACTCTATAGTCGTCGGAAATGTCGGCGGCTGGCCAACCTGGACCCGGGGTCGTGGGGACGACCCTATTGTCGTCGGACATGACGGTGGCGGGCCAATCTAGTCTCGCGGTCGTGGGGACGACCCTATAATCGTCGGACATGACGTTGGCGGGCCAATCTAGCCCCGGGGTCGTGGGGACGACCCTATAGTCGTCGGACATGTCGGCGTGTGGCCAACTTTGGCCCGGGGTCGTGGGGGCGACCCTATAGTCGTCGGACTTGACGGTGGCGGGCCAATCTAGTCCCGGGGTCGTGGGGACGACCCTACAGTCGGCGGACATTTCGGCGTCTTGCCAACTTTGGCCCGGGGTCGTGGGGACGACCCTATAGTCGTCGGACATGACGGTGGCGGACCAATCTAGTCCCGGGGTCGTGGGGACGACCCTATAGTCGTCGGAAATGTCGGCGGCTGGCCAACCTGGACCCGGGGTCGTGGGGACGACCCTATTGTCGTCGGACATGACGGTGGCGGGCCAATCTAGTCTCGGGGTCGTGGGGACGACCCTATAGTCGTCGGACATGTCGGCGTGTGGCCAACTTTGGCCCCGTGTCGTGGGGACGACTCTATAGTCGTCGGAAATGTCGGCGGCTGGCCAACCTGGACCCGGGGTCGTGGGGACGACCCTATTGTCGTCGGACATGACGGTGGCGGGCCAATCTAGTCTCGGGGTCGTGGGGACGACCCTATAGTCGTCGGACATGTCGGCGTGTGGCCAACTTTGGCCCGGGGTCGTGGGGACGACTCTATAGTCGTCGGAAATGTCGGCGGCTGTCAACCTGTACTCGGGGTCGTGGGGACGACCCTATAGTCGTCGGACATGTCGGCGGCTGGTCAACTTTGACCCGTGGTCGTGGGGACGACCCTATAGGCGTCGGACAAGACGGTGGCGGACCAATCTAGTCCCGGGGTCGTGGGGACGACTCTATAGTCGTCGGACATGTCGGCGGCTGGCCAACTTTGGCCCGTGGTTGTGGGGACGACCCTATAGTCGTTGGACATGTCAGCGGCTGGCCAACTTTGGCCCGGTGTCGTGGGGACCACCCAATAGTCGTCGGACATGTCGGCGGCTGGCCAGCTTTGGCCTGGTGTCGTGGGGACGACTGTATAGTTGTCGGACATTTCGGCGGCAGGCCAACTTTGGCCCCTGGTCATGGGGACGACCCTATAATCGTCGGACATGACGGTGGCGGGCCAATCTAGTCCCGGGGTCGTGGGGACGACCCTATAGTCGTCGGACATGTCGGCGGCTGGCCAACTTTGGCCCGGTGTCGTGTGGACGACCCTATAGTCGTCGGACATTTCGGCGGCATGCCAACTTTGGCCCGTGGTCGTGGGGACGACCCTATAGTTGTTGGACATGACGGTGGCGGGCTAATCTAGTCCCGGGGTCGTAGGGACGACCCTATAGTCGTTGGACATGTCGGCGATTGGCCAACATTGCCCGGGGTCGTGGGGACGACCCTATAGTCGTCGGACATGTCGGCGGCTGGCCAACCTAGTCCCGGGGTCGTGGGGACGACCCTATTGTCGTCGGACATGGCGGTGGCGGCCCAATCTAGTCCCGTGGTCGTGGGGACGACCCTCTAGTCTTCGGACATGACGGTAGCGGGCCAATCTAGACCCGAGGTCCTGGGGACGACCCTATAGTAGTCGGACATGTCGGCGGCTGTCCAACTTTGGCCCGGAGTCGTGGGGACGACTCTATAGTCGTCGGACATGTCGGCGGCTGGCCAACCTAGACCCGGGGACGTGGGGACGACCCTATTGTCGTCGGACATGACGGTGGCGGGCCAATCTAGCCCCGGGGTCGTGGGGACGACCCTACAGTCGTCTGACAAGTCGGCGGCGGGCCAAGCTTGTCCCGGGGTCGTGGGGACGACCCTATAATCGTCGGACATGACGGTGGCGGGCCAATCTAGTCCCGGGGTCGTGGGGACGACCCTATAATCGTTGGACATGACGGTGGCGGGCCAATCTAGTCCCGGGGTCGTAGGGACGACCCTATAGTCGTCGGACATGTCGGCGGCTGGCCAACTTTGGCCCGTGGTTGTGGGGACGACCCTATAGTCGTTGGACATGACGGTGGCGGGCCAATCTAGTCCCGGGGTCGTGGGGACGACCCTATAATCGTCGGACATGACGGTGGCGGGCCAATCTAGTCCCGGGGTCGTGGGGACGACTCTATAGTCGTCGGAAATGTCGGCGGCTGGCCAACCTGGACCCGGGGTCGTGGGGACGACCCTACTGTCGTCGGACAAGTCGGCGGCGGGCCAAGCTTGTCCCGGGGTCGTGGGGACGACCCTATAATCGTCGGACATGACGGTGGCGGGCCAATCTAGTCCCGGGGTCGTGGGGACGACCCTGTAATCGTTGGACATGACGGTGGCGGGCCAATCTAGTCCCGGGGTCGTAGGGACGACCCTATAGTCGTCGGACATGTCGGCGGCTGGCCAACTTTGGCCCGGTGTCGTGGGGACGACCCTATAGTCGTCGGACATTTCGGCGGCATGCCAACTTTGGCCCGTGGTCGTGGGGACGACCCTATAGTTGTTGGACATGACGGTGGCGGGCTAATCTAGTCCCGGGGTCGTAGGGACGACCCTATAGTCGTTGGACATGTCGGCGATTGGCCAACATTGGCCCGGGGTCGTGGGGACGACCCTATAGTCGTCGGACATGTCGGCGGCTGGCCAACTTTGGCCCGTGGTCGTGGGGACGATCCAATAGTCTTCGGACATGTCGGCGGCTGGCCAACCTAATCCCGGGGTCGTGGGGACGACCCTATAGTCGTCGGACATTTCGGCGGCTTGCCAACTTTGGCCCGGGGTCGTGGGGACGACCCTATAGTCGTCGGACATGTCGGCGGCTGGCCAACCTAGTTCCGGGGTCGTGGGGACGACCCTATATTCGTCGGACATGTCGGCGGCTGGCCAACTTTGGCCCGGGGTCGTGGGGACGATCCAATAGTCGTCGGACATGTCGGCGGCTGGTCAACTTTGGCCCGTGGTTGTGGGGACGACCCTATAGTCGTTTGACATGTCAGCGGCTGGCCAACTTTGGCCCGGTGTCGTGGGGACGACCCAATAGTCGTCGGACCTGTCGGCGGCTGGCCAACTTTGGCCCGGTGTCGTGGGGACGACTCTATAGTCGTCGGACATGTCGGCGGCTGGTCAACTTTGGCCCGTGGTTGTGGGGACGACCCTATAGTCGTTGGACATGTCAGCGGCTGGCCAACTTTGGCCCGGTGTCGTGGGGACGACCCAAGAGTCGTCGGACATGTCGGCGGCTGGCCAGCTTTGGCCTGGTGTCGTGGGGACGACTGTATAGTTGTCGGACATTTCGGCGGCAGGCCAACTTTGGCCCCTGGTCATGGGGACGACCCTATAATCGTCGGACATGTCGGCAGCTATCCAACCTAGACCCGGGGTCGTGGGGACGACCCTATTGTCGTCGGACAAGTCGGCGGTGGGCCAACCTAGTCCCGGGGTCGTGGGGACGACCCTATAGTCATCGGACAAGTCGGCGGTGGGCCAACCTAGTCCCGGGGTCGTGGGGACGACCCTATAGTCATCGGACATGTCGGCGGGTTGCCAACTTTGGCCCGGTGTCGTGGGGACGACCCTACAATCGTCGGACATGTCGGCGGCTGGCCAACCTAGTCCGGGGTCGTGGGGACGACCCAATAGTCGTCGGACATTTCGGCGGCTTGCCAACTTTGGCCCGGGGTCGTGGGGGCGACCCTATAGTCGTCGGACTTGACGGTGGCGGGCCAATCTAGTCCCGGGGTCGTGGGGACGACCCTACAGTCGGCGGACATTTCGGCGTCTTGCCAACTTTGGCCCGGGGTCGTGGGGACGACCCTATAGTCGTCGGACATGACGGTGGCGGACCAATCTAGTCCCGGGGTCGTGGGGACGACCCTATAGTCGTCGGACATGTCGGCGGCTGGCCAACTTTGGCCCGTGGTCGTGGGGACGATCCAAAAGTCGTCGGACATGTCGGTGGCTGGCCAACTTTGGCGCGTGGTCGTGGGGACGATCCGATTGTCGTCGGACATGTCGGCGGCTGGCCAACCTAGACCCGGGGTCGTGGGGACGACCCTATAGTCTTCGGACATGACGGTAGCGGGCCAATCTAGACCCGAGGTCGTGGGGACGACCCTATAGTCGTTGGACATGTCAGCGGCTGGCCAACTTTGGCCCGGTGTCGTGGGGACGACCCTATAGTCGTCGGACATGTCGGCGGCTGGCCATCTTTGGCCCGGTGTCGTGGGGACGACTCTATAGTCGTCGGACATGTCGGCGGCCGGCCCACCTAGACCCGGGGTCGTGGGGACGACCCTATTGTCGTCGGACATGACGGTGGCGGGCCAATCTAGTCCCGGGGTCGTGGGGACGACCCTATAGTCGTCGGACAAGTCGGCGGCGGGCCAAGCTTGTCCCGGGGTCGTGGGGACGACCCTATAATCGTCGGACATGACGGTGGCGGGCCAATCTAGTCCCGGGGTCGTGGGGACGACCCTATAATCGTTGGACATGACGGTGGCGGGCCAATATAGTCCCGGGGTCGTAGGGACGACCCTATATTCGTCGGACATGTTGGCAATTGGCCAACATTGGCCCGGGGTCGTCGGGACGACCCTATAGTCGTCGGACATGTCGGCGGCTGGCCAACCTAGTTCCGGGATCGTGGGGACGACCCTATATTCGTCGGACATGTCGGCGGCTGGCCAACTTTGGCCCGTGGTCGTGGGGACGATCCAATAGTCGTCGGACATGTCGGCGGCGGGCCAATCTAGTCCCGGGGTCGTGGGGACGACCCTATAATCGTTGGACTTGACGGTGGCGGGCCAATCTAGTCCCGGGGTCGTAGGGACGACCCTATAGTCGTCGGACATGTTGGCGATTGGCCAACATTGGCCCGGGGTCGTCGGGACGACCCTATAGTCGTCGGACATGACGGTGGCGGACCAATCTAGTCCCGGGGTCGTGGGGACGACCCTATAGTCGTCGGACATGTTGGCGATTGGCCAACATTGGCCCGGGGTCGTCGGGACGACCCTATAGTCGTCGGACATGTCGGCGGCTGGCCAACCTAGTTCCGGGGTCGTGGGGACGACCCTATATTCGTCGGACATGTCGGCGGCTGGCCAACTTTGGCCCGTGGTCGTGGGGACGATCCAATAGTCGTCGGACATTTCGGCGGCTTGCCAACTTTGGCCCGGGGTCGTGGGGACGACCCTATTGTCGTCGGACATGTCGGCGGCTGGCCAACCTACTTCCGGGGTCGTGGGGACGACCCTATATTCGTCGGACATGTCGGCGGCTGGCCAACTTTGGCCCGGGGTCGTGGGGACGATCCAATAGTCGTCGGACATGTCGGCGGCTGGTCAAGTTTGGCCCGTGGTTGTGGGGACGACCCTATAGTCGTTGGACATGTCAGCGGCTGGCCAACTTTGGCCCGGTGTCGTGGGGACGACCCAATAGTCGTCGGACCTGTCGGCGGCTGGCCAACTTTGGCCCGGTGTCGTGGGGACGACTCTATAGTCGTCGGACATGTCGGCGGCTGGTCAACTTTGGCCCGTGGTTGTGGGGACGACCCTATAGTCGTTGGACATGTCAGCGGCTGGCCAACTTTGGCCCGGTGTCGTGGGGACGACCCAATAGTCGTCGGACATGTCGGCGGCTGGCCAGCTTTGGCCTGGTGTCGTGGGGACGTCTGTATAGTTGTCGGACATTTCGGCGGCAGGCCAACTTTGGTCCCTGGTCATGGGGACGACCCTATAATCGTCGGACATGTCCGCAGCTGGCCAACCTAGACCCGGGGTCGTGGGGACGACCCTATTGTCGTCGGACAAGTCGGCGGTGGGCCAACCTAGTCCCGGGGTCGTGGGGACGACCCTATAGTCATCGGACATGTCGGCGGCTTGCCAACTTTGGCCCGGGGTCGTGGGGACGACCCTACAGTCGTCGGACATGTCGGCGGCTGGCCAACCTAGTCCGGGGTCGTGGGGACGACCCAATAGTCGTCGGACATGTCGGCGTCTGGCCAACTTTGGCCTGGTGTCGTGGGGACGACTGTATAGTTGTCGGACATTTCGGCGGCAGGCCAACTTTGGCCCCTGGTCATGGGGACGACCCTATAATCGTCGGACATGTCGGCAGCTGGCCAACGTAGACCCGGGGTCGTGGGGACGACCCTATTGTCGTCGGACAAGTCGGCGGTGGGCCAACCTAGACCCGGGGTCGTGGGGACGACCCTATAGTCATCGGACAATGTCGGCGGCTTGCCAACTTTGGCCCGGGGTCGTGGGGACGATCCAATAGTCGTCGGACATGTCGGCGGCTGGTCAACTTTGGCCCGTGGTTGTGGGGACGACCCTATAGTCGTTGGACATGTCAGCGGCTGGCCAACTTTGGCCCGGTGTCGTGGGGACGACCCAATAGTCGTCGGACATGTCGGCGGCTGGTCAACTTTGGCCCGTGGTTGTGGGGACGACCCTATAGTCGTTGGACATGTCAGCGGCTGGCCAACTTTGGCCCGGTGTCGTGGGGACGACCCAATAGTCGTCGGACATGTCGGCGGCTGGCCAACTTTGGCCTGGTGTCGTGGGGACGACTGTATAGTTGTCGGACATTTCGGCGGCAGGCCAACTTTGGCCCCTGGTCATGGGGACGACCCTATAATCGTCGGACATGTCGGCAGCTGGCCAACCTAGACCCGGGGTCGTGGGGACGACCCTATTGTCGTCGGACAAGTCGGCGGTGGGCCAACCTAGTCCCGGGGTCGTGGGGACGACCCTATAGTCATCGGACATGTCGGCGGCTTGCCAACTTTGGCCCGGGGTCGTGGGGACGACCCTATAGTCGTCGGACATGTCGGCGGCTGGCCAACCTAGTCCGGGGTCGTAGGGACGACCTTATAGTCGTCGGACATGTCGGCGATTGGCCAACATTGGCCCGGGGTCGTGGCGACGACCCTATAGTCGTCGGACATGTCGGCGGCTGGCCAACTTTGGCCCGTGGCCGTGGGGACGACCCTATAGTCGTCGGAAATGTCGCCGGCTGGCCAACTTTGGCCCGTGGTCGTGGGGACGACCCTTTAGACGTCGGACAAGTCGGCGGCTGTCCAACTTTGGCCCGGGGTCGTGGGGACGATCCAAAAGTCGTCGGACATGTCGGCGGCTGGCCAACTTTGGCCCGTGGTCGTGGGGACGATCCAATAGTCGTCGGACATGTCGGCGGCGGGCCAATCTAGTCCCGGGGTCGTGGGGACGACCCTATAATCGTTGGACTTGACGGTGGCGGGCCAATCTAGTCCCGGGGTCGTAGGGACGACCCTATAGTCGTCGGACATGTTGGCGATTGGCCAACATTGGCCCGGGGTCGTCGGGACGACCCTATAGTCGTCGGACATGACGGTGGCGGACCAATCTAGTCCCGGGGTCGTGGGGACGACCCTATAGTCGTCGGACATGTTGGCGATTGGCCAACATTGGCCCGGGGTCGTCGGGACGACCCTATAGTCGTCGGACATGTCGGCGGCTGGCCAACCTAGTTCCGGGGTCGTGGGGACGACCCTATATTCGTCGGACATGTCGGCGGCTGGCCAACTTTGGCCCGTGGTCGTGGGGACGATCCAATAGTCGTCGGACATTTCGGCGGCTTGCCAACTTTGGCCCGGGGTCGTGGGGACGACCCTATAGTCGTCGGACATGTCGGCGGCTGGCCAACCTACTTCCGGGGTCGTGGGGACGACCCTATATTCGTCGGACATGTCGGCGGCTGGCCAACTTTGGCCCGGGGTCGTGGGGACGATCCAATAGTCGTCGGACATGTCGGCGGCTGGTCAACTTTGGCCCGTGGTTGTGGGGACGACCCTATAGTCGTTGGACATGTCAGCGGCTGGCCAACTTTGGCCCGGTGTCGTGGGGACGACCCAATAGTCGTCGGACCTGTCGGCGGCTGGCCAACTTTGGCCCGGTGTCGTGGGGACGACTCTATAGTCGTCGGACATGTCGGCGGCTGGTCAACTTTGGCCCGTGGTTGTGGGGACGACCCTATAGTCGTTGGACATGTCAGCGGCTGGCCAACTTTGGCCCGGTGTCGTGGGGACGACCCAATAGTCGTCGGACATGTCGGCGGCTGGCCAGCTTTGGCCTGGTGTCGTGGGGACGTCTGTATAGTTGTCGGACATTTCGGCGGCAGGCCAACTTTGGTCCCTGGTCATGGGGACGACCCTATAATCGTCGGACATGTCCGCAGCTGGCCAACCTAGACCCGGGGTCGTGGGGACGACCCTATTGTCGTCGGACAAGTCGGCGGTGGGCCAACCTAGTCCCGGGGTCGTGGGGACGACCCTATAGTCATCGGACATGTCGGCGGCTTGCCAACTTTGGCCCGGGGTCGTGGGGACGACCCTACAGTCGTCGGACATGTCGGCGGCTGGCCAACCTATTCCGGGGTCGTGGGGACGACCCAATAGTCGTCGGACATGTCGGCGGCTGGCCAACTTTGGCCTGGTGTCGTGGGGACGACTGTATAGTTGTCGGACATTTCGGCGGCAGGCCAACTTTGGCCCCTGGTCATGGGGACGACCCTATAATCGTCGGACATGTCGGCAGCTGGCCAACGTAGACCCGGGGTCGTGGGGACGACCCTATTGTCGTCGGACAAGTCGGCGGTGGGCCAACCTAGACCCGGGGTCGTGGGGACGACCCTATAGTCATCGGACAATGTCGGCGGCTTGCCAACTTTGGCCCGGGGTCGTGGGGACGATCCAATAGTCGTCGGACATGTCGGCGGCTGGTCAACTTTGGCCCGTGGTTGTGGGGACGACCCAATAGTCGTCGGACATGTCGGCGGCTTGCCAACTTTGGCCCGGGGTCGTGGGGACGACCCTATAGTCGTCGGACATGTCGGCGGCTGGCCAACCTAGTCCGGGGTCGTAGGGACGACCTTATAGTCGTCGGACCTGTCGGCGGCTGGCCAACTTTGGCCCGGTGTCGTGGGGACGACTCTATAGTCGTCGGACATGTCGGCGGCTGGTCAACTTTGGCCCGTGGTTGTGGGGACGACCCTATAGTCGTTGGACATGTCAGCGGCTGGCCAACTTTGGCCCGGTGTCGTGGGGACGACCCAATAGTCGTCGGACATGTCGGCGGCTGGCCAGCTTTGGCCTGGTGTCGTGGGGACGTCTGTATAGTTGTCGGACATTTCGGCGGCAGGCCAACTTTGGTCCCTGGTCATGGGGACGACCCTATAATCGTCGGACATGTCCGCAGCTGGCCAACCTAGACCCGGGGTCGTGGGGACGACCCTATTGTCGTCGGACAAGTCGGCGGTGGGCCAACCTAGTCCCGGGGTCGTGGGGACGACCCTATAGTCATCGGACATGTCGGCGGCTTGCCAACTTTGGCCCGGGGTCGTGGGGACGACCCTACAGTCGTCGGACATGTCGGCGGCTGGCCAACCTAGTCCGGGGTCGTGGGGACGACCCAATAGTCGTCGGACATGTCGGCGGCTGGCCAACTTTGGCCTGGTGTCGTGGGGACGACTGTATAGTTGTCGGACATTTCGGCGGCAGGCCAACTTTGGCCCCTGGTCATGGGGACGACCCTATAATCGTCGGACATGTCGGCAGCTGGCCAACGTAGACCCGGGGTCGTGGGGACGACCCTATTGTCGTCGGACAAGTCGGCGGTGGGCCAACCTAGACCCGGGGTCGTGGGGACGACCCTATAGTCATCGGACAATGTCGGCGGCTTGCCAACTTTGGCCCGGGGTCGTGGGGACGATCCAATAGTCGTCGGACATGTCGGCGGCTGGTCAACTTTGGCCCGTGGTTGTGGGGACGACCCAATAGTCGTCGGACATGTCGGCGGCTTGCCAACTTTGGCCCGGGGTCGTGGGGACGACCCTATAGTCGTCGGACATGTCGGCGGCTGGCCAACCTAGTCCGGGGTCGTAGGGACGACCTTATAGTCGTCGGACATGTCGGCGATTGGCCAACATTGGCCCGGGGTCGTGGCGACGACCCTATAGTCGTCGGACATGTCGGCGGCTGGCCAACTTTGGCCCGTGGCCGTGGGGACGACCCTATAGTCGTCGGAAATGTCGCCGGCTGGCCAACTTTGGCCCGTGGTCGTGGGGACGACCCTTTAGACGTCGGACAAGTCGGCGGCTGTCCAACTTTGGCCCGGGGTCGTGGGGACGATCCAAAAGTCGTCGGACATGTCGGCGGCTGGCCAACTTTGGCCCGTGGTCGTGGGGACGATCCAATAGTCGTCGGACATGTCGGCGGCGGGCCAATCTAGTCCCGGGGTCGTGGGGACGACCCTATAATCGTTGGACTTGACGGTGGCGGGCCAATCTAGTCCCGGGGTCGTAGGGACGACCCTATAGTCGTCGGACATGTTGGCGATTGGCCAACATTGGCCCGGGGTCGTCGGGACGACCCTATAGTCGTCGGACATGACGGTGGCGGACCAATCTAGTCCCGGGGTCGTGGGGACGACCCTATAGTCGTCGGACATGTTGGCGATTGGCCAACATTGGCCCGGGGTCGTCGGGACGACCCTATAGTCGTCGGACATGTCGGCGGCTGGCCAACCTAGTTCCGGGGTCGTGGGGACGACCCTATATTCGTCGGACATGTCGGCGGCTGGCCAACTTTGGCCCGTGGTCGTGGGGACGATCCAATAGTCGTCGGACATTTCGGCGGCTTGCCAACTTTGGCCCGGGGTCGTGGGGACGACCCTATAGTCGTCGGACATGTCGGCGGCTGGCCAACCTACTTCCGGGGTCGTGGGGACGACCCTATATTCGTCGGACATGTCGGCGGCTGGCCAACTTTGGCCCGGGGTCGTGGGGACGATCCAATAGTCGTCGGACTTGTCGGCGGCTGGTCAACTTTGGCCCGTGGTTGTGGGGACGACCCTATAGTCGTTGGACATGTCAGCGGCTGGCCAACTTTGGCCCGGTGTCGTGGGGACGACCCAATAGTCGTCGGACCTGTCGGCGGCTGGCCAACTTTGGCCCGGTGTCGTGGGGACGACTCTATAGTCGTCGGACATGTCGGCGGCTGGTCAACTTTGGCCCGTGGTTGTGGGGACGACCCTATAGTCGTTGGACATGTCAGCGGCTGGCCAACTTTGGCCCGGTGTCGTGGGGACGACCCAATAGTCGTCGGACATGTCGGCGGCTGGCCAGCTTTGGCCTGGTGTCGTGGGGACGTCTGTATAGTTGTCGGACATTTCGGCGGCAGGCCAACTTTGGTCCCTGGTCATGGGGACGACCCTATAATCGTCGGACATGTCCGCAGCTGGCCAACCTAGACCCGGGGTCGTGGGGACGACCCTATTGTCGTCGGACAAGTCGGCGGTGGGCCAACCTAGTCCCGGGGTCGTGGGGACGACCCTATAGTCATCGGACATGTCGGCGGCTTGCCAACTTTGGCCCGGGGTCGTGGGGACGACCCTACAGTCGTCGGACATGTCGGCGGCTGGCCAACCTAGTCCGGGGTCGTGGGGACGACCCAATAGTCGTCGGACATGTCGGCGGCTGGCCAACTTTGGCCTGGTGTCGTGGGGACGACTGTATAGTTGTCGGACATTTCGGCGGCAGGCCAACTTTGGCCCCTGGTCATGGGGACGACCCTATAATCGTCGGACATGTCGGCAGCTGGCCAACGTAGACCCGGGGTCGTGGGGACGACCCTATTGTCGTCGGACAAGTCGGCGGTGGGCCAACCTAGACCCGGGGTCGTGGGGACGACCCTATAGTCATCGGACAATGTCGGCGGCTTGCCAACTTTGGCCCGGGGTCGTGGGGACGATCCAATAGTCGTCGGACATGTCGGCGGCTGGTCAACTTTGGCCCGTGGTTGTGGGGACGACCCTATAGTCGTTGGACATGTCAGCGGCTGGCCAACTTTGGCCCGGTGTCGTGGGGACGACCCAATAGTCGTCGGACATGTCGGCGGCTGGTCAACTTTGGCCCGTGGTTGTGGGGACGACCCTATAGTCGTTGGACATGTCAGCGGCTGGCCAACTTTGGCCCGGTGTCGTGGGGACGACCCAATAGTCGTCGGACATGTCGGCGGCTGGCCAACTTTGGCCTGGTGTCGTGGGGACGACTGTATAGTTGTCGGACATTTCGGCGGCAGGCCAACTTTGGCCCCTGGTCATGGGGACGACCCTATAATCGTCGGACATGTCGGCAGCTGGCCAACCTAGACCCGGGGTCGTGGGGACGACCCTATTGTCGTCGGACAAGTCGGCGGTGGGCCAACCTAGTCCCGGGGTCGTGAGGACGACCCTATAGTCATCGGACATGTCGGCGGCTTGCCAACTTTGGCCCGGGGTCGTGGGGACGACCCTATAGTCGTCGGACATGTCGGCGGCTGGCCAACCTAGTCCGGGGTCGTAGGGACGACCCTATAGTCGTCGGACATGTCCGCAGCTGGCCAACCTAGACCCGGGGTCGTGGGGACGACCCTATTGTCGTCGGACAAGTCGGCGGTGGGCCAACCTAGTCCCGGGGTCGTGGGGACGACCCTATAGTCATCGGACATGTCGGCGGCTTGCCAACTTTGGCCCGGGGTCGTGGGGACGACCCTACAGTCGTCGGACATGTCGGCGGCTGGCCAACCTAGTCCGGGGTCGTGGGGACGACCCAATAGTCGTCGGACATGTCGGCGGCTGGCCAACTTTGGCCTGGTGTCGTGGGGACGACTGTATAGTTGTCGGACATTTCGGCGGCAGGCCAACTTTGGCCCCTGGTCATGGGGACGACCCTATAATCGTCGGACATGTCGGCAGCTGGCCAACGTAGACCCGGGGTCGTGGGGACGACCCTATTGTCGTCGGACAAGTCGGCGGTGGGCCAACCTAGACCCGGGGTCGTGGGGACGACCCTATAGTCATCGGACAATGTCGGCGGCTTGCCAACTTTGGCCCGGGGTCGTGGGGACGATCCAATAGTCGTCGGACATGTCGGCGGCTGGTCAACTTTGGCCCGTGGTTGTGGGGACGACCCAATAGTCGTCGGACATGTCGGCGGCTTGCCAACTTTGGCCCGGGGTCGTGGGGACGACCCTATAGTCGTCGGACATGTCGGCGGCTGGCCAACCTAGTCCGGGGTCGTAGGGACGACCTTATAGTCGTCGGACATGTCGGCGATTGGCCAACATTGGCCCGGGGTCGTGGCGACGACCCTATAGTCGTCGGACATGTCGGCGGCTGGCCAACTTTGGCCCGTGGCCGTGGGGACGACCCTATAGTCGTCGGAAATGTCGCCGGCTGGCCAACTTTGGCCCGTGGTCGTGGGGACGACCCTTTAGACGTCGGACAAGTCGGCGGCTGTCCAACTTTGGCCCGGGGTCGTGGGGACGATCCAAAAGTCGTCGGACATGTCGGCGGCTGGCCAACTTTGGCCCGTGGTCGTGGGGACGATCCAATAGTCGTCGGACATGTCGGCGGCGGGCCAATCTAGTCCCGGGGTCGTGGGGACGACCCTATAATCGTTGGACTTGACGGTGGCGGGCCAATCTAGTCCCGGGGTCGTAGGGACGACCCTATAGTCGTCGGACATGTTGGCGATTGGCCAACATTGGCCCGGGGTCGTCGGGACGACCCTATAGTCGTCGGACATGACGGTGGCGGACCAATCTAGTCCCGGGGTCGTGGGGACGACCCTATAGTCGTCGGACATGTTGGCGATTGGCCAACATTGGCCCGGGGTCGTCGGGACGACCCTATAGTCGTCGGACATGTCGGCGGCTGGCCAACCTAGTTCCGGGGTCGTGGGGACGACCCTATATTCGTCGGACATGTCGGCGGCTGGCCAACTTTGGCCCGTGGTCGTGGGGACGATCCAATAGTCGACGGACATTTCGGCGGCTTGCCAACTTTGGCCCGGGGTCGTGGGGACGACCCTATAGTCGTCGGACATGTCGGCGGCTGGCCAACCTACTTCCGGGGTCGTGGGGACGACCCTATATTCGTCGGACATGTCGGCGGCTGGCCAACTTTGGCCCGGGGTCGTGGGGACGATCCAATAGTCGTCGGACATGTCGGCGGCTGGTCAACTTTGGCCCGTGGTTGTGGGGACGACCCTATAGTCGTTGGACATGTCAGCGGCTGGCCAACTTTGGCCCGGTGTCGTGGGGACGACCCAATAGTCGTCGGACCTGTCGGCGGCTGGCCAACTTTGGCCCGGTGTCGTGGGGACGACTCTATAGTCGTCGGACATGTCGGCGGCTGGTCAACTTTGGCCCGTGGTTGTGGGGACGACCCTATAGTCGTTGGACATGTCAGCGGCTGGCCAACTTTGGCCCGGTGTCGTGGGGACGACCCAATAGTCGTCGGACATGTCGGCGGCTGGCCAGCTTTGGCCTGGTGTCGTGGGGACGTCTGTATAGTTGTCGGACATTTCGGCGGCAGGCCAACTTTGGTCCCTGGTCATGGGGACGACCCTATAATCGTCGGACATGTCCGCAGCTGGCCAACCTAGACCCGGGGTCGTGGGGACGACCCTATTGTCGTCGGACAAGTCGGCGGTGGGCCAACCTAGTCCCGGGGTCGTGGGGACGACCCTATAGTCATCGGACATGTCGGCGGCTTGCCAACTTTGGCCCGGGGTCGTGGGGACGACCCTACAGTCGTCGGACATGTCGGCGGCTGGCCAACCTAGTCCGGGGTCGTGGGGACGACCCAATAGTCGTCGGACATGTCGGCGGCTGGCCAACTTTGGCCTGGTGTCGTGGGGACGACTGTATAGTTGTCGGACATTTCGGCGGCAGGCCAACTTTGGCCCCTGGTCATGGGGACGACCCTATAATCGTCGGACATGTCGGCAGCTGGCCAACGTAGACCCGGGGTCGTGGGGACGACCCTATTGTCGTCGGACAAGTCGGCGGTGGGCCAACCTAGACCCGGGGTCGTGGGGACGACCCTATAGTCATCGGACAATGTCGGCGGCTTGCCAACTTTGGCCCGGGGTCGTGGGGACGATCCAATAGTCGTCGGACATGTCGGCGGCTGGTCAACTTTGGCCCGTGGTTGTGGGGACGACCCTATAGTCGTTGGACATGTCAGCGGCTGGCCAACTTTGGCCCGGTGTCGTGGGGACGACCCAATAGTCGTCGGACATGTCGGCGGCTGGTCAACTTTGGCCCGTGGTTGTGGGGACGACCCTATAGTCGTTGGACATGTCAGCGGCTGGCCAACTTTGGCCCGGTGTCGTGGGGACGACCCAATAGTCGTCGGACATGTCGGCGGCTGGCCAACTTTGGCCTGGTGTCGTGGGGACGACTGTATAGTTGTCGGACATTTCGGCGGCAGGCCAACTTTGGCCCCTGGTCATGGGGACGACCCTATAATCGTCGGACATGTCGGCAGCTGGCCAACCTAGACCCGGGGTCGTGGGGACGACCCTATTGTCGTCGGACAAGTCGGCGGTGGGCCAACCTAGTCCCGGGGTCGTGAGGACGACCCTATAGTCATCGGACATGTCGGCGGCTTGCCAACTTTGGCCCGGGGTCGTGGGGACGACCCTATAGTCGTCGGACATGTCGGCGGCTGGCCAACCTAGTCCGGGGTCGTAGGGACGACCCTATAGTCGTCGGACATGTCGGCGATTGGCCAACATTGGCCCGGGGTCGTGGCGACGACCCTATAGTCGTCGGACATGTCGGCGGCTGGCCAACCTAGTCCCGAGGTCGTGGGGATGACCCTATAGTCGTCGGACTTGTCGGGGGCGGGCCAATCTACTCCCGGGGTCGTTTGGACGACACTATAATCGTCGGACATGTCGGCGGCTGGCCAACTTTGGCCCGGGGTCGTGGGGACGACCTTATAGTCGTCGGACATGACGGTGGCGGGCCAATCTAGTCCCGGGGTCGTGGGGTCGACCCTATAGTCGTCGGTCAAGCCGGCAGCTGGCCAATATTGGCCCGGGGTCGTGGGGACGACCCTATAGTCGTCGGACAAGTCGGCGGCGAGCCAACCTAGTCCGGGGGTCGTGGGGACGACACTATAGTCGTCGGACAAGTCGGCGGCTGGCAAACTTTGGCCCGTGGTCGTGGGGACGACCCTTTAGTCGTCGGATATGTCGGCGGCTGGCCAAAGTTGGCCCGTGGTCGTGGGGACAACCCTATAATCGTCGGACATGGCGGTGGCGGGCCAATCTAGTCCCGGGATCGTGGGGACGACCCTATTGTCGTCGGACATGGCGGTGGCGGGCCAATCTAGTCCCGGGATCGTGGGGACGACCCTATAGTCGTCGGACAAGTCGGCGGCTGCCCAATCTAGTCCCGGGATCGAAGGGACGACCCTATAGTCGTCGGACAAGTCGGCGGCTGGCCAACTTTGGCCCGGGGTCGTGGGGACGAATCTATAGTCGTCGGACATGTCGGCGGCTGGCCAACTTTGGCCCGTGGCCGTGGGGACGACCTTATTGTCGTCGGACATGGCGGTGGCGGCCCAATCTAGTCCCGGGATCGTAGGGACGACCCTATAGTCGTCGGACAAGTCGGCGGCTGGCCATCTTTGGCCCGGGGTTGTGGGGACGAATCTATAGTCGTCGGACATGTCGGCGGCTGGCCAACTTTGGCCCGTGGCCGTGGGGACGACCCTATAGTCGTCGGAAATGTCGCCGGCTGGCCAACTTTGGCCCGTGGTCGTGGGGACGACCCTTTAGACGTCGGACAAGTCGGCGGCTGTCCAACTTTGGCCCGGGGTCGTGGGGACGATCCAAAAGTCGTCGGACATGTCGGCGGCTGGCCAACTTTGGCGCGTGGTCGTGGGGACGATCCGATTGTCGTCGGACATGTCGGCGGCTGGCCAACCTAGTCCCGAGGTCGTCGGACTTGACGGTGGCGGGCCAATCTAGTCCCGGGGTCGTAGGGACGACCCTATAGTCGTCGGACATGTCGGCGATTGGCCAACATTGGCCCGGGGTCGTGGGGACGACCCTATAGTCGACGGACATGTCGGCGGCTGGCCAACTTTGGCCCGTGGTCGTGGAGACGATCCTATAGTCGTCGGACTTGACGGTGGCGGGCCAATCTAGTCCCGAGGTCGTGGGGACGACCGTATAGTCGTCGGATATGTTGGCGGCTTGTCAACCTAGTCCCGGGGTCGTGGGGACGACCCTATAGTCGTTGGACATGACGGTGGCCGGCCAATCTAGTGCCGGGGTCGTAGGGACGACCCTATAGTCGTCGGACATGTTGGCGATTGGCCAACATTGGCCCGGGGTCGTCGGACATGTTGGCGGCTTGTCAGCCTAGTCCCGGGGTCGTGGGGGCGACCGTATTGTCGTCGGATATGTTGGCGGCTTGTCAACCTAGTCCCGGGGTCGTGGGGACGACCCTATAGTCGTTGAACATGACGGTGGCGGGCCAATCTAGTCCCGGGGTCGTAGGGACGACCCTATAGTCGTCGGACAAGTCGGCGGCGGGCCAACCTTGTCCCGGGGTCATGGGGACGACCGTATAGTCGTCGGACATGACGGTGGCGGGCCAATCTAGTCCCGGGGTCGTGGGGACGACCCTATACTTGTCGGATATGTCGGCCGCTTGCCAAATTTGCCCGGGGTCGTGGGGACGACCCTATAGTCGTCGGACTTGACGGTGGCGGGCCAATCTAGTCCCGGGGTCGTGGGGACGACCCAATAGTCGTTGGACATTACGGAGGCTGGCGAACTTTGGCCCGGGGTCGTGGGGACGACCCTATAGTCGTCGGACATGTGGGCGGCTTGTCAACCTAGTCCCGGGGTCGTGGGGACGACCCTATAGTCGTTGGACATGACGGTGGCGGGCCAATAGAGTCCCGGGGTCGTGGGTACGAACCTATAGTCGTCGGACAAGTCGGCGGCGGGCCAACCTTGTCCCGGGGTCGTGGGGACGACCGTATAGTCGTCGGACATGACGGTGGCGGGCCAATCTAGTCCCGGGGTCGTGGGGACGACCCTATAGTCGTCGGGCAAGACGGCGGCTGGACATCTTTGGCCCGCGGTCGTGGGGACGACCCTATAGTCGTCGGACATTTCGGCGGCTTGCCAACTTTGGCTCGGGGTCGTGGGGACGACCCTATAGTCGTCGGACATGTCTGCGGCTGGCTAACTTTGGCCCGTAGTCGTGGGGACGACCCAATAGTCGTTGGACATATCGGCAGCTGGCCAACTTTGGGCCGTGGTCGTGGAGACGATCCTATAGTCGTCGGACTGGACGGTGGCGGGCCAATCTAGTCCCGGGGTCGTGGGGACGACCCTATAGTCGTCGGACATGACGGTGGCGGACCAATCTAGTCCCGGGGTCGTGGGGACGACCCTATAGTCGTCGGACATGACGGTGGCGGACCAATCTAGTCCCGGAGTCGTGGGGACGACCCTATAGTCGTCGGACATGTCGGCGGCTGGCCAACTTTGGCCCGTGGTCGTGGGGACGATCCAATAGTCGTCGGACATGTCGGCGGCTGGCCAACTTTGGCCCGTGGTCGTGGGGACGACCCTATAGTCGTTGGACATGTCAGCGGCTGGCCAACTTTGGCCCGGTGTCGTGGGGACGACTCTATAGTCGTCGGATATGTTGGCGGCTTGTCAGCCTAGATCCGGGGTCGTGGGTACGACCCTATAGTCGTCGGACAAGTCGGCGGCGGGCCAACCTTGTCCCGGGGTCGTGGAGACGACCCTATAGTCGTCGGACATGACGGTGGCTGGCCAATCTAGTCCCGGGGTCATGGGGACGACCCTATAGTCGTTGGACATGACGGCGGCTGGACATCTTTGGCCCGCGGTCGTGGGGACGACCCTATAGTCGTCGGACATTTCGGCGGCATGCCAACTTTGGCCCGGGGTTGTGGGGACGACCCTATAGTCGTCGGACATTTCGGCGGCTTGTCAACCTAGTCCCGGGGTCGTGGGGACGACCCTATAGTCGTTGGACATGAGGGTGGCGGGCCAATCTAGTCCCGGGGTCGTGGGTACGACCCTATAGTCGTCGGACAAGACGGCGGCTGGACATCCTTGGCTCGCGGTCGTGGGGACGACCCTATAGTCGTCGGACATTTCGGCGGCTTGTCAACCTAGTCCCGGGGTCGTGGGGACGACCCTATAGTCGTTGGACATGACGGTGGCGGGCCAATCTAGTCCCGGGGTCGTGGGTACGAACCTATAGTCGTCGGACAAGTCGGCGGCGGGCCAACCTTGTCCCGGGGTCGTGGGGACGACCGTATAGTCGTCGGACATGACGGTGGCGGGCCAATCTAGTCCCGGGGTCGTGGGGACGACCCTATAGTCGTCGGACAAGACGGCGGCTGGACATCTTTGGCCCGCGGTCGTGGGGACGACCCTATAGTCGTCGGATATGTCGGCGGCTGGCCAACTTTGGCCCGGGGTCGTGGGGACGACCCTATAGTCGTCGGACAAGTCGGCAGCTTGCCAACATTGGCCCGGGGTCGTGGGGACGACTCTATAGTCGTCGGACATGTCGCCGGCTGGCCAACTTTGGCCCGTGGTCGTGGGGACGACCCTATAGTCGTCGGACATGTCGGCGGCTGGCCAACTTTGACCCGGGGACGTGGGGACGACCCTATAGTCTTCGGACAAGTCGACGGCTGGCCAAATTTGGCCCGTGGTCGTGGGGACGACCCTATAGTCGTCGGACAAGACGGTTGCGGGCCAATCTAGTCCCGGGGTCGTGGGGACGACCCTATAGTCGTTGGACATGTCAGCGGCTGGCCAACTTTGGCCCGGTGTCGTGGGGACGACTCTATAGTCGTCGGACATGTCGGCGGCTGGCCAACCTAGACCCGGGGTCGTGGGGACGACCCTATTGTCGTCGGACATGACGGTGACGGGCCAATCTATTCCCAGGGTCGTACGGACGACCCTATAGTCGTCGGACATGTTGGCGATTGGCCAACATTGGCCCGGGGTCGTGGGGACGACTCTATAGTCTTCGGACATGTTGGCGGCTTGTCAGCCTAGATCCGGGGTCGTGGGTACGACCCTATAGCCGTCGGACAAGTCGGCGGCGGGCCAACCTTGTCCCGGGGTCGTGGAGACGACCCTATAGTCGTCGGACATGACGGTGGCGGGCCAATCTAGTCCCGGGGTCATGGGGACGACCCTATAGTCGTCGGACAAGACGGCGGCTGGACATCCTTGGCTCGCGGTCGTGGGGACGACCCTATAGTCGTCGGACATTTCGGCGGCTTGTCAACCTAGTCCCGGGGTCGTGGGGACGACCCTATAGTCGTTGGACATGACGGTGGCGGGCCAATATAGTCCCGGCGTCGTGGGTACGAACCTATAGTCGTCGGACAAGTCGGCGGCGGGCCAACCTTGTCCCGGGGTCGTGGGGACGACCGTATAGTCGTCGGACATGACGGTGGCGGGCCAATCTAGTCCCGGGGTCGTGGGGACGACCCTATAGTCGTCGGACAAGACGGCGGCTGGACATCATTGGCTCGCGGTCGTGGGGACGACCCTATAGTCGTCGGACATTTCGGCGGCTGGTCAACCTAGTCCCGGGGTCGTGGGGACGACCCTATAGTCGTTGGACATGACGGTGGCGGGCCAATCTAGTCCCGGGGTCGTGGGTACGAACCTATAGTCGTCGGACAAGTCGGCGGCGGGCCAACCTTGTCCCGGGGTCGTGGGGACGACCGTATAGTCGTCGGACATGACGGTGGCGGGCCAATCTAGTCCCGGGGTCGTGGGGACGACCCTATAGTCGTCGGACAAGACGGCGGCTGGACATCCTTGGCTCGCGGTCGTGGGGACGACCCTATAGTCGTCGGACATTTCGGCGGCTGGTCAACCTAGTCCCGGGGTCGTGGGGACGACCCTATAGTCGTTGGACATGACGGTGGCGGGCCAATCTAGTCCCGGGGTCGTGGGTACGAACCTATAGTCGTCGGACAAGTCGGCGGCGGGCCAACCTTGTCCCGGGGTCGTGGGGACGACCGTATAGTCGTCGGACATGACGGTGGCGGGCCAATCTAGTCCCGGGGTCGTGGGGACGACCCTATAGTCGTCGGACAAGACGGCGGCTGGACATCTTTGGCCCGCGGTCGTGGGGACGACCCTATAGTCGTCGGACATTTCGGCGGCTTGCCAACTTTGGCCCGGGGTCGTGGGGACGACCCTATAGTGGTCGGACATGTCGGCGGCTGGCTAACTTTGGCCCGCGGTCGTGGGGACGACCCAATAGTCGTTGGACATGTCGGCGGCTGGCCATCTTTGGTCCGTGGTCGTGGAGACGACCCTATAGTCGTCGGATATGTCGGCGGCTTGCCAAATTTGCCCGGGGTCGTGGGGACGACCCTATAGTCGTCGGACTTGACGGTGGCGGGCCAATCTAGTCCCGGGGTCGTAGGGACGACCCTATAGTCGTCGGACATGTCGGCGATTGGCCAACATTGGCCCGGGGTCGTGGGGACGACCCTATAGTCGACGGACATGTCGGCGGCTGGCCAACTTTGGCCCGTGGTCGTGGAGACGATCCTATAGTCGTCGGACTTGACGGTGGCGGGCCAATCTAGTCGCGGGGTTGTGGGGACGACCCTATAGTCGTCGGACATTTCGGCGGCTTGCCAACTTTGGCCCGGGGTCGTGGGGACGACCCTATAATTGTCGGACATGACGGCGGCTGGCCGACCTAGTCCCGAGGTCGTGGGGACGACCGTATAGTCGTCGGATATGTTGGCGGCTTGTCAACCTAGTCCCGGGGTCGTGGGGACGACCCTATAGTCGTTGGACATGACGGTGGCCGGCCAATCTAGTGCCGGGGTCGTAGGGACGACCCTATAGTCGTCGGACATGTTGGCGATTGGCCAACATTGGCCCGGGGTCGTCGGGACGACCCTATAGTCGTCGGACTTGACGGTGGCGGGCCAATCTAGTCCCGGGGTCGTGGGGACGACCCAATAGTCGTTGGACATTACGGCGGCTGGCCAACTTTGGCCCATGGTCGTGGGGACGACCCTATAATCGTTGGACATGACGGTGGCGGGCCAATCTAGTCTAGGGGTCGTAGGGACGACCCTATAGTCGTCGGACATGTCGGCGATTGGCCAACATTGGCCCGGGGTCGTGGGGACGACCCTACAGTCGTCGGACATTTCGGCGGCTTGCCAACTTTGGCCCGGGGTCGTGGGGACGACCCTATAGTCGTTGGACATGACGGTGGCGGGCCAACCTAGTCCCGGGGTCGTAGGGACGACCCTATAGTCGTCGGACATGTCGGCGATCGGCCAACATTGGCCCGGGGTCGTGGGGACGACCCTACAGTCGTCGGACATTTCGGCGGTTGCCAACTTTGGCCCGGGGTCGTGGGGACGACCCTATAGTTGTCGGACATGACGGCGGCTGGCCGACCTAGTCCCGAGGTCGTGGGGACGACCGTATAGTCGTCGGATATGTTGGCGGCTTGTCAACCTAGTCCCGGGGTCGTGGGGAAGACCCAATAGTCGTTGGACATTACGGCGGCTGGCCAACTTTGGCCCATGGTCGTGGGGACGACCCTATAATCGTTGGACATGACGGTGGCGGGCCAATCTAGTCTAGGGGTCGTAGGGACGACCCTATAGTCGTCGGACATGTCGGCGATTGGCCAACATTGGCGCGGGGTCGTGGGGACGACCCTACAGTCGTCGGACATTTCGGCGGCTTGCCAACTTTGGCCCGGGGTCGTGGGGACGACCCTATAGTCGTTGGACATGACGGTGGCGGGACAACCTAGTCCCGGGGTCGTAGGGACGACCCTATAGTCGTCGGACATGTCGGCGATCGGCCAACATTGGCCCGGGGTCGTGGGGACGACCCTACAGTCGTCGGACATTTCGGCGGTTGCCAACTTTGGCCCGGGGTCGTGGGGACGACCCTATAGTTGTCGGACATGACGGCGGCTGGCCGACCTAGTCCCGAGGTCGTGGGGACGACCGTATAGTCGTCGGATATGTTGGCGGCTTGTCAACCTAGTCCCGGGGTCGTGGGGACGACCCTATAGTCGTTGGACATGACGGTGGCCGGCCAATCTAGTGCCGGGGTCGTAGGGACGACCCTATAGTCGTCGGACATGTTGGCGATTGGCCAACATTGGCCCGGGGTCGTCGGGACGACCCTATAGTCGTCGGACATGTTGGCGGCTTGTCAGCCTAGTCCCGGGGTCGTGGGGGCGAACGTATAGTCGTCGGATATGTTGGCGGCTTGTCAACCTAGTCCCGGGGTCGTGGGGACGACCCTATAGTCGTTGAACTTGACGGTGGCGGGCCAATCTAGTCCCGGGGTCGTGGGGACGACCCAATAGTCGTTGGACATTACGGAGGCTGGTCAACTTTGGCCCGGGGTCGTGGGGACGACCCTATAGTCGTCGGACATGTTGGCGGCTTGTCAACCTAGTCCCGGGGTCGTGGGGACGACCCTATAGTCGTTGGACATGACGGTGGCGGGCCAATATAGTCCCGGGGTCGTGGGTACGAACCTATAGTCGTCGGACAAGTCGGCGGCGGGCCAACCTTGTCCCGGGGTCGTGGGGACGACCGTATAGTCGTCGGACATGACGGTGGCGGGCCAATCTAGTCCCGGGGTCGTGGGGACGACCCTATAGTCGTCGGACAAGACGGCGGCTGGACATCCTTGGCTCGCGGTCGTGGGGACGACCCTATAGTCGTCGGACATTTCGGCGGCTGGTCAACCTAGTCCCGGGGTCGTGGGGACGACCCGCTAGTCGTTGGACATGACGGTGGCGGGCCAATCTAGTCCCGGGGTCGTGGGAACGACCCTATAGTCGTCGGACAAGACGGCGGCTGGACATCTTTGGCCCGCGGTCGTGGGGACGACCCTATAATCGTCGGACATTTCGGCGGCTTGCCAACTTTGGCCCGGGGTCGTGGGGACGACCCTATAGTCGTCGGACATGTCGGCGGATGGCTAACTTTGGCCCGCGGTCGTGGGGACGTCCCAATAGTCGTTGGACATGTCGGCGGCTGGCCAACTTTGGGCCGTGGTCGTGGAGACGATCCTATAGTCGTCGGACTTGACGGTGGCGGGCCAATCTAGTCCCGGGTATGTGGGGACGACCCTATAGTCGTCGGACATGTCGGCGGATGGCTAACTTTGGCCCGCGGTCGTGGGGACGTCCCAATAGTCGTTGGACATGTCGGCGGCTGGCCAACTTTGGGCCGTGGTCGTGGAGACGATCCTATAGTCGTCGGACTTGACGGTGGCGGGCCAATCTAGTCCCGGGTATGTGGGGACGACCCTATAGTCGTCGGATATGTCGGCGGCTTGCCAAATTTGCCCGGGGTCGTGGGGACGACCTTATAGTCGTCGGACATGACGGTGGCGGGCCAATCTAGTCCCGGGGTCGTGGGGTCGACCCTATAGTCGTCGGTCAAGCCGGCAGCTGGCCAATATTGGCCCGGGGTCGTGGGGACGACCCTATAGTCGTCGGACAAGTCGGCGGCGAGCCAACCTAGTCCGGGGGTCGTGGGGACGACACTATAGTCGTCGGACAAGTCGGCGGCTGGCAAACTTTGGCCCGTGGTCGTGGGGACGACCCTTTAGTCGTCGGATATGTCGGCGGCTGGCCAAAGTTGGCCCGTGGTCGTGGGGACAACCCTATAATCGTCGGACATGGCGGTGGCGGGCCAATCTAGTCCCGGGATCGTGGGGACGACCCTATTGTCGTCGGACATGGCGGTGGCGGGCCAATCTAGTCCCGGGATCGTGGGGACGACCCTATAGTCGTCGGACAAGTCGGCGGCTGCCCAATCTAGTCCCGGGATCGAAGGGACGACCCTATAGTCGTCGGACAAGTCGGCGGCTGGCCAACTTTGGCCCGGGGTCGTGGGGACGAATCTATAGTCGTCGGACATGTCGGCGGCTGGCCAACTTTGGCCCGTGGCCGTGGGGACGACCTTATTGTCGTCGGACATGGCGGTGGCGGCCCAATCTAGTCCCGGGATCGTAGGGACGACCCTATAGTCGTCGGACAAGTCGGCGGCTGGCCATCTTTGGCCCGGGGTTGTGGGGACGAATCTATAGTCGTCGGACATGTCGGCGGCTGGCCAACTTTGGCCCGTGGCCGTGGGGACGACCCTATAGTCGTCGGAAATGTCGCCGGCTGGCCAACTTTGGCCCGTGGTCGTGGGGACGACCCTTTAGACGTCGGACAAGTCGGCGGCTGTCCAACTTTGGCCCGGGGTCGTGGGGACGATCCAAAAGTCGTCGGACATGTCGGCGGCTGGCCAACTTTGGCGCGTGGTCGTGGGGACGATCCGATTGTCGTCGGACATGTCGGCGGCTGGCCAACCTAGTCCCGAGGTCGTCGGACTTGACGGTGGCGGGCCAATCTAGTCCCGGGGTCGTAGGGACGACCCTATAGTCGTCGGACATGTCGGCGATTGGCCAACATTGGCCCGGGGTCGTGGGGACGACCCTATAGTCGACGGACATGTCGGCGGCTGGCCAACTTTGGCCCGTGGTCGTGGAGACGATCCTATAGTCGTCGGACTTGACGGTGGCGGGCCAATCTAGTCCCGAGGTCGTGGGGACGACCGTATAGTCGTCGGATATGTTGGCGGCTTGTCAACCTAGTCCCGGGGTCGTGGGGACGACCCTATAGTCGTTGGACATGACGGTGGCCGGCCAATCTAGTGCCGGGGTCGTAGGGACGACCCTATAGTCGTCGGACATGTTGGCGATTGGCCAACATTGGCCCGGGGTCGTCGGGACGACCCTATAGTCGTCGGACATGTTGGCGGCTTGTCAGCCTAGTCCCGGGGTCGTGGGGGCGACCGTATTGTCGTCGGATATGTTGGCGGCTTGTCAACCTAGTCCCGGGGTCGTGGGGACGACCCTATAGTCGTTGAACATGACGGTGGCGGGCCAATCTAGTCCCGGGGTCGTAGGGACGACCCTATAGTCGTCGGACAAGTCGGCGGCGGGCCAACCGTGTCCCGGGGTCATGGGGACGACCGTATAGTCGTCGGACATGACGGTGGCGGGCCAATCTAGTCCCGGGGTCGTGGGGACGACCCTATACTTGTCGGATATGTCGGCCGCTTGCCAAATTTGCCCGGGGTCGTGGGGACGACCCTATAGTCGTCGGACTTGACGGTGGCGGGCCAATCTAGTCCCGGGGTCGTGGGGACGACCCAATAGTCGTTGGACATTACGGAGGCTGGCGAACTTTGGCCCGGGGTCGTGGGGACGACCCTATAGTCGTCGGACATGTGGGCGGCTTGTCAACCTAGTCCCGGGGTCGTGGGGACGACCCTATAGTCGTTGGACATGACGGTGGCGGGCCAATAGAGTCCCGGGGTCGTGGGTACGAACCTATAGTCGTCGGACAAGTCGGCGGCGGGCCAACCTTGTCCCGGGGTCGTGGGGACGACCGTATAGTCGTCGGACATGACGGTGGCGGGACAATCTAGTCCCGGGGTCGTGGGGACGACCCTATAGTCGTCGGGCAAGACGGCGGCTGGACATCTTTGGCCCGCGGTCGTGGGGACGACCCTATAGTCGTCGGACATTTCGGCGGCTTGCCAACTTTGGCTCGGGGTCGTGGGGACGACCCTATAGTCGTCGGACATGTCTGCGGCTGGCTAACTTTGGCCCGTAGTCGTGGGGACGACCCAATAGTCGTTGGACATATCGGCAGCTGGCCAACTTTGGGCCGTGGTCGTGGAGACGATCCTATAGTCGTCGGACTGGACGGTGGCGGGCCAATCTAGTCCCGGGGTCGTGGGGACGACCCTATAGTCGTCGGACATGACGGTGGCGGACCAATCTAGTCCCGGGGTCGTGGGGACGACCCTATAGTCGTCGGACATGACGGTGGCGGACCAATCTAGTCCCGGAGTCGTGGGGACGACCCTATAGTCGTCGGACATGTCGGCGGCTGGCCAACTTTGGCCCGTGGTCGTGGGGACGATCCAATAGTCGTCGGACATGTCGGCGGCTGGCCAACTTTGGCCCGTGGTCGTGGGGACGACCCTATAGTCGTTGGACATGTCAGCGGCTGGCCAACTTTGGCCCGGTGTCGTGGGGACGACTCTATAGTCGTCGGATATGTTGGCGGCTTGTCAGCCTAGATCCGGGGTCGTGGGTACGACCCTATAGTCGTCGGACAAGTCGGCGGCGGGCCAACCTTGTCCCGGGGTCGTGGAGACGACCCTATAGTCGTCGGACATGACGGTGGCTGGCCAATCTAGTCCCGGGGTCATGGGGACGACCCTATAGTCGTTGGACATGACGGCGGCTGGACATCTTTGGCCCGCGGTCGTGGGGACGACCCTATAGTCGTCGGACATTTCGGCGGCATGCCAACTTTGGCCCGGGGTTGTGGGGACGACCCTATAGTCGTCGGACATTTCGGCGGCTTGTCAACCTAGTCCCGGGGTCGTGGGGACGACCCTATAGTCGTTGGACATGAGGGTGGCGGGCCAATCTAGTCCCGGGGTCGTGGGTACGACCCTATAGTCGTCGGACAAGACGGCGGCTGGACATCCTTGGCTCGCGGTCGTGGGGACGACCCTATAGTCGTCGGACATTTCGGCGGCTTGTCAACCTAGTCCCGGGGTCGTGGGGACGACCCTATAGTCGTTGGACATGACGGTGGCGGGCCAATCTAGTCCCGGGGTCGTGGGTACGAACCTATAGTCGTCGGACAAGTCGGCGGCGGGCCAACCTTGTCCCGGGGTCGTGGGGACGACCGTATAGTCGTCGGACATGACGGTGGCGGGCCAATCTAGTCCCGGGGTCGTGGGGACGACCCTATAGTCGTCGGACAAGACGGCGGCTGGACATCTTTGGCCCGCGGTCGTGGGGACGACCCTATAGTCGTCGGATATGTCGGCGGCTGGCCAACTTTGGCCCGGGGTCGTGGGGACGACCCTATAGTCGTCGGACAAGTCGGCAGCTTGCCAACATTGGCCCGGGGTCGTGGGGACGACTCTATAGTCGTCGGACATGTCGCCGGCTGGCCAACTTTGGCCCGTGGTCGTGGGGACGACCCTATAGTCGTCGGACATGTCGGCGGCTGGCCAACTTTGACCCGGGGACGTGGGGACGACCCTATAGTCTTCGGACAAGTCGACGGCTGGCCAAATTTGGCCCGTGGTCGTGGGGACGACCCTATAGTCGTCGGACAAGACGGTTGCGGGCCAATCTAGTCCCGGGGTCGTGGGGACGACCCTATAGTCGTTGGACATGTCAGCGGCTGGCCAACTTTGGCCCGGTGTCGTGGGGACGACTCTATAGTCGTCGGACATGTCGGCGGCTGGCCAACCTAGACCCGGGGTCGTGGGGACGACCCTATTGTCGTCGGACATGACGGTGACGGGCCAATCTATTCCCAGGGTCGTACGGACGACCCTATAGTCGTCGGACATGTTGGCGATTGGCCAACATTGGCCCGGGGTCGTGGGGACGACTCTATAGTCTTCGGACATGTTGGCGGCTTGTCAGCCTAGATCCGGGGTCGTGGGTACGACCCTATAGCCGTCGGACAAGTCGGCGGCGGGCCAACCTTGTCCCGGGGTCGTGGAGACGACCCTATAGTCGTCGGACATGACGGTGGCGGGCCAATCTAGTCCCGGGGTCATGGGGACGACCCTATAGTCGTCGGACAAGACGGCGGCTGGACATCCTTGGCTCGCGGTCGTGGGGACGACCCTATAGTCGTCGGACATTTCGGCGGCTTGTCAACCTAGTCCCGGGGTCGTGGGGACGACCCTATAGTCGTTGGACATGACGGTGGCGGGCCAATATAGTCCCGGCGTCGTGGGTACGAACCTATAGTCGTCGGACAAGTCGGCGGCGGGCCAACCTTGTCCCGGGGTCGTGGGGACGACCGTATAGTCGTCGGACATGACGGTGGCGGGCCAATCTAGTCCCGGGGTCGTGGGGACGACCCTATAGTCGTCGGACAAGACGGCGGCTGGACATCATTGGCTCGCGGTCGTGGGGACGACCCTATAGTCGTCGGACATTTCGGCGGCTGGTCAACCTAGTCCCGGGGTCGTGGGGACGACCCTATAGTCGTTGGACATGACGGTGGCGGGCCAATCTAGTCCCGGGGTCGTGGGTACGAACCTATAGTCGTCGGACAAGTCGGCGGCGGGCCAACCTTGTCCCGGGGTCGTGGGGACGACCGTATAGTCGTCGGACATGACGGTGGCGGGCCAATCTAGTCCCGGGGTCGTGGGGACGACCCTATAGTCGTCGGACAAGACGGCGGCTGGACATCCTTGGCTCGCGGTCGTGGGGACGACCCTATAGTCGTCGGACATTTCGGCGGCTGGTCAACCTAGTCCCGGGGTCGTGGGGACGACCCTATAGTCGTTGGACATGACGGTGGCGGGCCAATCTAGTCCCGGGGTCGTGGGTACGAACCTATAGTCGTCGGACAAGTCGGCGGCGGGCCAACCTTGTCCCGGGGTCGTGGGGACGACCGTATAGTCGTCGGACATGACGGTGGCGGGCCAATCTAGTCCCGGGGTCGTGGGGACGACCCTATAGTCGTCGGACAAGACGGCGGCTGGACATCTTTGGCCCGCGGTCGTGGGGACGACCCTATAGTCGTCGGACATTTCGGCGGCTTGCCAACTTTGGCCCGGGGTCGTGGGGACGACCCTATAGTGGTCGGACATGTCGGCGGCTGGCTAACTTTGGCCCGCGGTCGTGGGGACGACCCAATAGTCGTTGGACATGTCGGCGGCTGGCCATCTTTGGTCCGTGGTCGTGGAGACGACCCTATAGTCGTCGGATATGTCGGCGGCTTGCCAAATTTGCCCGGGGTCGTGGGGACGACCCTATAGTCGTCGGACTTGACGGTGGCGGGCCAATCTAGTCCCGGGGTCGTAGGGACGACCCTATAGTCGTCGGACATGTCGGCGATTGGCCAACATTGGCCCGGGGTCGTGGGGACGACCCTATAGTCGACGGACATGTCGGCGGCTGGCCAACTTTGGCCCGTGGTCGTGGAGACGATCCTATAGTCGTCGGACTTGACGGTGGCGGGCCAATCTAGTCGCGGGGTTGTGGGGACGACCCTATAGTCGTCGGACATTTCGGCGGCTTGCCAACTTTGGCCCGGGGTCGTGGGGACGACCCTATAATTGTCGGACATGACGGCGGCTGGCCGACCTAGTCCCGAGGTCGTGGGGACGACCGTATAGTCGTCGGATATGTTGGCGGCTTGTCAACCTAGTCCCGGGGTCGTGGGGATGAGCCTATAGTCGTTGGACATGACGGTGGCCGGCCAATCTAGTGCCGGGGTCGTAGGGACGACCCTATAGTCGTCGGACATGTTGGCGATTGGCCAACATTGGCCCGGGGTCGTCGGGACGACCCTATAGTCGTCGGACTTGACGGTGGCGGGCCAATCTAGTCCCGGGGTCGTGGGGACGACCCAATAGTCGTTGGACATTACGGCGGCTGGCCAACTTTGGCCCATGGTCGTGGGGACGACCCTATAATCGTTGGACATGACGGTGGCGGGCCAATCTAGTCTAGGGGTCGTAGGGACGACCCTATAGTCGTCGGACATGTCGGCGATTGGCCAACATTGGCCCGGGGTCGTGGGGACGACCCTACAGTCGTCGGACATTTCGGCGGCTTGCCAACTTTGGCCCGGGGTCGTGGGGACGACCCTATAGTCGTTGGACATGACGGTGGCGGGCCAACCTAGTCCCGGGGTCGTAGGGACGACCCTATAGTCGTCGGACATGTCGGCGATCGGCCAACATTGGCCCGGGGTCGTGGGGACGACCCTACAGTCGTCGGACATTTCGGCGGTTGCCAACTTTGGCCCGGGGTCGTGGGGACGACCCTATAGTTGTCGGACATGACGGCGGCTGGCCGACCTAGTCCCGAGGTCGTGGGGACGACCGTATAGTCGTCGGATATGTTGGCGGCTTGTCAACCTAGTCCCGGGGTCGTGGGGAAGACCCAATAGTCGTTGGACATTACGGCGGCTGGCCAACTTTGGCCCATGGTCGTGGGGACGACCCTATAATCGTTGGACATGACGGTGGCGGGCCAATCTAGTCTAGGGGTCGTAGGGACGACCCTATAGTCGTCGGACATGTCGGCGATTGGCCAACATTGGCGCGGGGTCGTGGGGACGACCCTACAGTCGTCGGACATTTCGGCGGCTTGCCAACTTTGGCCCGGGGTCGTGGGGACGACCCTATAGTCGTTGGACATGACGGTGGCGGGACAACCTAGTCCCGGGGTCGTAGGGACGACCCTATAGTCGTCGGACATGTCGGCGATCGGCCAACATTGGCCCGGGGTCGTGGGGACGACCCTACAGTCGTCGGACATTTCGGCGGTTGCCAACTTTGGCCCGGGGTCGTGGGGACGACCCTATAGTTGTCGGACATGACGGCGGCTGGCCGACCTAGTCCCGAGGTCGTGGGGACGACCGTATAGTCGTCGGATATGTTGGCGGCTTGTCAACCTAGTCCCGGGGTCGTGGGGACGACCCTATAGTCGTTGGACATGACGGTGGCCGGCCAATCTAGTGCCGGGGTCGTAGGGACGACCCTATAGTCGTCGGACATGTTGGCGATTGGCCAACATTGGCCCGGGGTCGTCGGGACGACCCTATAGTCGTCGGACATGTTGGCGGCTTGTCAGCCTAGTCCCGGGGTCGTGGGGGCGAACGTATAGTCGTCGGATATGTTGGCGGCTTGTCAACCTAGTCCCGGGGTCGTGGGGACGACCCTATAGTCGTTGAACTTGACGGTGGCGGGCCAATCTAGTCCCGGGGTCGTGGGGACGACCCTATAGTCGTCGGACATTTCGACGGCTGGCCGACCTAGTCCCGAGGTCGTGGGGACGACCGTATAGTCGTCGGATATGTTGGCGGCTTGTCAACCTAGTCCCGGGGTCGTGGGGACGACCCTATAGTCGTCGGACTTGACGGTGGCGGGCCAATCTAGTCCCGGGGTCGTGGGGACGACCCAATAGTCGTTGGACATTACGGAGGCTGGTCAACTTTGGCCCGGGGTCGTGGGGACGACCCTATAGTCGTCGGACATGTTGGCGGCTTGTCAACCTAGTCCCGGGGTCGTGGGGACGACCCTATAGTCGTTGGACATGACGGTGGCGGGCCAATATAGTCCCGGGGTCGTGGGTACGAACCTATAGTCGTCGGACAAGTCGGCGGCGGGCCAACCTTGTCCCGGGGTCGTGGGGACGACCGTATAGTCGTCGGACATGACGGTGGCGGGCCAATCTAGTCCCGGGGTCGTGGGGACGACCCTATAGTCGTCGGACAAGACGGCGGCTGGACATCCTTGGCTCGCGGTCGTGGGGACGACCCTATAGTCGTCGGACATTTCGGCGGCTGGTCAACCTAGTCCCGGGGTCGTGGGGACGACCCGCTAGTCGTTGGACATGACGGTGGCGGGCCAATCTAGTCCCGGGGTCGTGGGAACGACCCTATAGTCGTCGGACAAGACGGCGGCTGGACATCTTTGGCCCGCGGTCGTGGGGACGACCCTATAATCGTCGGACATTTCGGCGGCTTGCCAACTTTGGCCCGGGGTCGTGGGGACGACCCTATAGTCGTCGGACATGTCGGCGGATGGCTAACTTTGGCCCGCGGTCGTGGGGACGTCCCAATAGTCGTTGGACATGTCGGCGGCTGGCCAACTTTGGGCCGTGGTCGTGGAGACGATCCTATAGTCGTCGGACTTGACGGTGGCGGGCCAATCTAGTCCCGGGTATGTGGGGACGACCCTATAGTCGTCGGATATGTCGGCGGCTTGCCAAATTTGCCCGGGGTCGTGGGGACGACCCTATAGTCGTCGGACTTGACGGTGGAGGGCCAATCTAGTCCCGGGGTCGTGGGGACGACCCAATAGTCGTTGGACATTACGGCGGCTGGCCAACTTTGGCCCATGGTCGTGGGGACGACCCTATACTCGTTGGACATGACGGTGGCGGGCCAATCTAGTCCCGGGGTCGTAGGGACGACCCTATAGTCGTCGGACATGTCGGCGATTGGCCAACATTGGCCCGGGGTCGTGGGGACGACCCTATAGTCGACGAACATGTCGGCGGCAGGCCAACTTTGGCCCGTTGTCGTGGTGACGATCCTATAGTCGTCGGACTTAACGGTGGCGGGCCAATCTAGTCCCGGGGTTGTGGGGACGACCCTATAGTCGTCGGACATTTCGGCGGCGTGCCAACTTTGGCCCGGGGTCGTGGGGACGACCCTATAGTTGTCGGACATGACGGCGGCTGGCCGACCTAGTCCCGAGGTCGTGGGGCCGACCGTATAGTCGTCGGATATGTTAGCGGCTTGTCAACCTAGTCCCGGGGTCGTGGGGACGACCCTATAGTCGTTGGACATGACGGTGGCCGGCCAATCTAGTCCCGGGGTCGTGGGGACGACCCAATAGTCGTTGGACATTACGGCGGCTGGCCAACTTTGGCCCATGGTCGTGGGGACGACCCTATAGTCGTTGGACATGACGGTGGCGGGCCAACCTAGTCCCGGGGTCGTAGGGACGACCCTATAGTCGTCGGACATGTCGGCGATTGGCCAACATTGGCCCGGGGTCGTGGGGACGACCCTACAGTCGTCGGACATTTCGGCGGTTGCCAACTTTGGCCCGGGGTCGTGGGGACGACCTTATTGTCGTCGGACATGGCGGTGGCGGCCCAATCTAGTCCCGGGATCGTAGGGACGACCCTATAGTCGTCGGACAAGTCGGCGGCTGGCCATCTTTGGCCCGGGGTTGTGGGGACGAATCTATAGTCGTCGGACATGTCGGCGGCTGGCCAACTTTGGCCCGTGGCCGTGGGGACGACCCTATAGTCGTCGGAAATGTCGCCGGCTGGCCAACTTTGGCCCGTGGTCGTGGGGACGACCCTTTAGACGTCGGACAAGTCGGCGGCTGTCCAACTTTGGCCCGGGGTCGTGGGGACGATCCAAAAGTCGTCGGACATGTCGGCGGCTGGCCAACTTTGGCGCGTGGTCGTGGGGACGATCCGATTGTCGTCGGACATGTCGGCGGCTGGCCAACCTAGTCCCGAGGTCGTCGGACTTGACGGTGGCGGGCCAATCTAGTCCCGGGGTCGTAGGGACGACCCTATAGTCGTCGGACATGTCGGCGATTGGCCAACATTGGCCCGGGGTCGTGGGGACGACCCTATAGTCGACGGACATGTCGGCGGCTGGCCAACTTTGGCCCGTGGTCGTGGAGACGATCCTATAGTCGTCGGACTTGACGGTGGCGGGCCAATCTAGTCCCGAGGTCGTGGGGACGACCGTATAGTCGTCGGATATGTTGGCGGCTTGTCAACCTAGTCCCGGGGTCGTGGGGACGACCCTATAGTCGTTGGACATGACGGTGGCCGGCCAATCTAGTGCCGGGGTCGTAGGGACGACCCTATAGTCGTCGGACATGTTGGCGATTGGCCAACATTGGCCCGGGGTCGTCGGGACGACCCTATAGTCGTCGGACATGTTGGCGGCTTGTCAGCCTAGTCCCGGGGTCGTGGGGGCGACCGTATTGTCGTCGGATATGTTGGCGGCTTGTCAACCTAGTCCCGGGGTCGTGGGGACGACCCTATAGTCGTTGAACATGACGGTGGCGGGCCAATCTAGTCCCGGGGTCGTAGGGACGACCCTATAGTCGTCGGACAAGTCGGCGGCGGGCCAACCGTGTCCCGGGGTCATGGGGACGACCGTATAGTCGTCGGACATGACGGTGGCGGGCCAATCTAGTCCCGGGGTCGTGGGGACGACCCTATACTTGTCGGATATGTCGGCCGCTTGCCAAATTTGCCCGGGGTCGTGGGGACGACCCTATAGTCGTCGGACTTGACGGTGGCGGGCCAATCTAGTCCCGGGGTCGTGGGGACGACCCAATAGTCGTTGGACATTACGGAGGCTGGCGAACTTTGGCCCGGGGTCGTGGGGACGACCCTATAGTCGTCGGACATGTGGGCGGCTTGTCAACCTAGTCCCGGGGTCGTGGGGACGACCCTATAGTCGTTGGACATGACGGTGGCGGGCCAATAGAGTCCCGGGGTCGTGGGTACGAACCTATAGTCGTCGGACAAGTCGGCGGCGGGCCAACCTTGTCCCGGGGTCGTGGGGACGACCGTATAGTCGTCGGACATGACGGTGGCGGGACAATCTAGTCCCGGGGTCGTGGGGACGACCCTATAGTCGTCGGGCAAGACGGCGGCTGGACATCTTTGGCCCGCGGTCGTGGGGACGACCCTATAGTCGTCGGACATTTCGGCGGCTTGCCAACTTTGGCTCGGGGTCGTGGGGACGACCCTATAGTCGTCGGACATGACGGTGGCTGGCCAATCTAGTCCCGGGGTCATGGGGACGACCCTATAGTCGTTGGACATGACGGCGGCTGGACATCTTTGGCCCGCGGTCGTGGGGACGACCCTATAGTCGTCGGACATTTCGGCGGCATGCCAACTTTGGCCCGGGGTTGTGGGGACGACCCTATAGTCGTCGGACATTTCGGCGGCTTGTCAACCTAGTCCCGGGGTCGTGGGGACGACCCTATAGTCGTTGGACATGAGGGTGGCGGGCCAATCTAGTCCCGGGGTCGTGGGTACGACCCTATAGTCGTCGGACAAGACGGCGGCTGGACATCCTTGGCTCGCGGTCGTGGGGACGACCCTATAGTCGTCGGACATTTCGGCGGCTTGTCAACCTAGTCCCGGGGTCGTGGGGACGACCCTATAGTCGTTGGACATGACGGTGGCGGGCCAATCTAGTCCCGGGGTCGTGGGTACGAACCTATAGTCGTCGGACAAGTCGGCGGCGGGCCAACCTTGTCCCGGGGTCGTGGGGACGACCGTATAGTCGTCGGACATGACGGTGGCGGGCCAATCTAGTCCCGGGGTCGTGGGGACGACCCTATAGTCGTCGGACAAGACGGCGGCTGGACATCTTTGGCCCGCGGTCGTGGGGACGACCCTATAGTCGTCGGATATGTCGGCGGCTGGCCAACTTTGGCCCGGGGTCGTGGGGACGACCCTATAGTCGTCGGACAAGTCGGCAGCTTGCCAACATTGGCCCGGGGTCGTGGGGACGACTCTATAGTCGTCGGACATGTCGCCGGCTGGCCAACTTTGGCCCGTGGTCGTGGGGACGACCCTATAGTCGTCGGACATGTCGGCGGCTGGCCAACTTTGACCCGGGGACGTGGGGACGACCCTATAGTCTTCGGACAAGTCGACGGCTGGCCAAATTTGGCCCGTGGTCGTGGGGACGACCCTATAGTCGTCGGACAAGACGGTTGCGGGCCAATCTAGTCCCGGGGTCGTGGGGACGACCCTATAGTCGTTGGACATGTCAGCGGCTGGCCAACTTTGGCCCGGTGTCGTGGGGACGACTCTATAGTCGTCGGACATGTCGGCGGCTGGCCAACCTAGACCCGGGGTCGTGGGGACGACCCTATTGTCGTCGGACATGACAGTGACGGGCCAATCTATTCCCAGGGTCGTACGGACGACCCTATAGTCGTCGGACATGTTGGCGATTGGCCAACATTGGCCCGGGGTCGTGGGGACGACTCTATAGTCTTCGGACATGTTGGCGGCTTGTCAGCCTAGATCCGGGGTCGTGGGTACGACCCTATAGCCGTCGGACAAGTCGGCGGCGGGCCAACCTTGTCCCGGGGTCGTGGAGACGACCCTATAGTCGTCGGACATGACGGTGGCGGGCCAATCTAGTCCCGGGGTCATGGGGACGACCCTATAGTCGTCGGACAAGACGGCGGCTGGACATCCTTGGCTCGCGGTCGTGGGGACGACCCTATAGTCGTCGGACATTTCGGCGGCTTGTCAACCTAGTCCCGGGGTCGTGGGGACGACCCTATAGTCGTTGGACATGACGGTGGCGGGCCAATATAGTCCCGGCGTCGTGGGTACGAACCTATAGTCGTCGGACAAGTCGGCGGCGGGCCAACCTTGTCCCGGGGTCGTGGGGACGACCGTATAGTCGTCGGACATGACGGTGGCGGGCCAATCTAGTCCCGGGGTCGTGGGGACGACCCTATAGTCGTCGGACAAGACGGCGGCTGGACATCATTGGCTCGCGGTCGTGGGGACGACCCTATAGTCGTCGGACATTTCGGCGGCTGGTCAACCTAGTCCCGGGGTCGTGGGGACGACCCTATAGTCGTTGGACATGACGGTGGCGGGCCAATCTAGTCCCGGGGTCGTGGGTACGAACCTATAGTCGTCGGACAAGTCGGCGGCGGGCCAACCTTGTCCCGGGGTCGTGGGGACGACCGTATAGTCGTCGGACATGACGGTGGCGGGCCAATCTAGTCCCGGGGTCGTGGGGACGACCCTATAGTCGTCGGACAAGACGGCGGCTGGACATCCTTGGCTCGCGGTCGTGGGGACGACCCTATAGTCGTCGGACATTTCGGCGGCTGGTCAACCTAGTCCCGGGGTCGTGGGGACGACCCTATAGTCGTTGGACATGACGGTGGCGGGCCAATCTAGTCCCGGGGTCGTGGGTACGAACCTATAGTCGTCGGACAAGTCGGCGGCGGGCCAACCTTGTCCCGGGGTCGTGGGGACGACCGTATAGTCGTCGGACATGACGGTGGCGGGCCAATCTAGTCCCGGGGTCGTGGGGACGACCCTATAGTCGTCGGACAAGACGGCGGCTGGACATCTTTGGCCCGCGGTCGTGGGGACGACCCTATAGTCGTCGGACATTTCGGCGGCTTGCCAACTTTGGCCCGGGGTCGTGGGGACGACCCTATAGTGGTCGGACATGTCGGCGGCTGGCTAACTTTGGCCCGCGGTCGTGGGGACGACCCAATAGTCGTTGGACATGTCGGCGGCTGGCCATCTTTGGTCCGTGGTCGTGGAGACGACCCTATAGTCGTCGGATATGTCGGCGGCTTGCCAAATTTGCCCGGGGTCGTGGGGACGACCCTATAGTCGTCGGACTTGACGGTGGCGGGCCAATCTAGTCCCGGGGTCGTAGGGACGACCCTATAGTCGTCGGACATGTCGGCGATTGGCCAACATTGGCCCGGGGTCGTGGGGACGACCCTATAGTCGACGGACATGTCGGCGGCTGGCCAACTTTGGCCCGTGGTCGTGGAGACGATCCTATAGTCGTCGGACTTGACGGTGGCGGGCCAATCTAGTCGCGGGGTTGTGGGGACGACCCTATAGTCGTCGGACATTTCGGCGGCTTGCCAACTTTGGCCCGGGGTCGTGGGGACGACCCTATAATTGTCGGACATGACGGCGGCTGGCCGACCTAGTCCCGAGGTCGTGGGGACGACCGTATAGTCGTCGGATATGTTGGCGGCTTGTCAACCTAGTCCCGGGGTCGTGGGGATGACCCTATAGTCGTTGGACATGACGGTGGCCGGCCAATCTAGTGCCGGGGTCGTAGGGACGACCCTATAGTCGTCGGACATGTTGGCGATTGGCCAACATTGGCCCGGGGTCGTCGGGACGACCCTATAGTCGTCGGACTTGACGGTGGCGGGCCAATCTAGTCCCGGGGTCGTGGGGACGACCCAATAGTCGTTGGACATTACGGCGGCTGGCCAACTTTGGCCCATGGTCGTGGGGACGACCCTATAATCGTTGGACATGACGGTGGCGGGCCAATCTAGTCTAGGGGTCGTAGGGACGACCCTATAGTCGTCGGACATGTCGGCGATTGGCCAACATTGGCCCGGGGTCGTGGGGACGACCCTACAGTCGTCGGACATTTCGGCGGCTTGCCAACTTTGGCCCGGGGTCGTGGGGACGACCCTATAGTCGTTGGACATGACGGTGGCGGGCCAACCTAGTCCCGGGGTCGTAGGGACGACCCTATAGTCGTCGGACATGTCGGCGATCGGCCAACATTGGCCCGGGGTCGTGGGGACGACCCTACAGTCGTCGGACATTTCGGCGGTTGCCAACTTTGGCCCGGGGTCGTGGGGACGACCCTATAGTTGTCGGACATGACGGCGGCTGGCCGACCTAGTCCCGAGGTCGTGGGGACGACCGTATAGTCGTCGGATATGTTGGCGGCTTGTCAACCTAGTCCCGGGGTCGTGGGGAAGACCCAATAGTCGTTGGACATTACGGCGGCTGGCCAACTTTGGCCCATGGTCGTGGGGACGACCCTATAATCGTTGGACATGACGGTGGCGGGCCAATCTAGTCTAGGGGTCGTAGGGACGACCCTATAGTCGTCGGACATGTCGGCGATTGGCCAACATTGGCGCGGGGTCGTGGGGACGACCCTACAGTCGTCGGACATTTCGGCGGCTTGCCAACTTTGGCCCGGGGTCGTGGGGACGACCCTATAGTCGTTGGACATGACGGTGGCGGGACAACCTAGTCCCGGGGTCGTAGGGACGACCCTATAGTCGTCGGACATGTCGGCGATCGGCCAACATTGGCCCGGGGTCGTGGGGACGACCCTACAGTCGTCGGACATTTCGGCGGTTGCCAACTTTGGCCCGGGGTCGTGGGGACGACCCTATAGTTGTCGGACATGACGGCGGCTGGCCGACCTAGTCCCGAGGTCGTGGGGACGACCGTATAGTCGTCGGATATGTTGGCGGCTTGTCAACCTAGTCCCGGGGTCGTGGGGACGACCCTATAGTCGTTGGACATGACGGTGGCCGGCCAATCTAGTGCCGGGGTCGTAGGGACGACCCTATAGTCGTCGGACATGTTGGCGATTGGCCAACATTGGCCCGGGGTCGTCGGGACGACCCTATAGTCGTCGGACATGTTGGCGGCTTGTCAGCCTAGTCCCGGGGTCGTGGGGGCGAACGTATAGTCGTCGGATATGTTGGCGGCTTGTCAACCTAGTCCCGGGGTCGTGGGGACGACCCTATAGTCGTTGAACTTGACGGTGGCGGGCCAATCTAGTCCCGGGGTCGTGGGGACGACCCTATAGTCGTCGGACATTTCGACGGCTGGCCGACCTAGTCCCGAGGTCGTGGGGACGACCGTATAGTCGTCGGATATGTTGGCGGCTTGTCAACCTAGTCCCGGGGTCGTGGGGACGACCCTATAGTCGTCGGACTTGACGGTGGCGGGCCAATCTAGTCCCGGGGTCGTGGGGACGACCCAATAGTCGTTGGACATTACGGAGGCTGGTCAACTTTGGCCCGGGGTCGTGGGGACGACCCTATAGTCGTCGGACATGTTGGCGGCTTGTCAACCTAGTCCCGGGGTCGTGGGGACGACCCTATAGTCGTTGGACATGACGGTGGCGGGCCAATATAGTCCCGGGGTCGTGGGTACGAACCTATAGTCGTCGGACAAGTCGGCGGCGGGCCAACCTTGTCCCGGGGTCGTGGGGACGACCGTATAGTCGTCGGACATGACGGTGGCGGGCCAATCTAGTCCCGGGGTCGTGGGGACGACCCTATAGTCGTCGGACAAGACGGCGGCTGGACATCCTTGGCTCGCGGTCGTGGGGACGACCCTATAGTCGTCGGACATTTCGGCGGCTGGTCAACCTAGTCCCGGGGTCGTGGGGACGACCCGCTAGTCGTTGGACATGACGGTGGCGGGCCAATCTAGTCCCGGGGTCGTGGGAACGACCCTATAGTCGTCGGACAAGACGGCGGCTGGACATCTTTGGCCCGCGGTCGTGGGGACGACCCTATAATCGTCGGACATTTCGGCGGCTTGCCAACTTTGGCCCGGGGTCGTGGGGACGACCCTATAGTCGTCGGACATGTCGGCGGATGGCTAACTTTGGCCCGCGGTCGTGGGGACGTCCCAATAGTCGTTGGACATGTCGGCGGCTGGCCAACTTTGGGCCGTGGTCGTGGAGACGATCCTATAGTCGTCGGACTTGACGGTGGCGGGCCAATCTAGTCCCGGGTATGTGGGGACGACCCTATAGTCGTCGGATATGTCGGCGGCTTGCCAAATTTGCCCGGGGTCGTGGGGACGACCCTATAGTCGTCGGACTTGACGGTGGAGGGCCAATCTAGTCCCGGGGTCGTGGGGACGACCCAATAGTCGTTGGACATTACGGCGGCTGGCCAACTTTGGCCCATGGTCGTGGGGACGACCCTATACTCGTTGGACATGACGGTGGCGGGCCAATCTAGTCCCGGGGTCGTAGGGACGACCCTATAGTCGTCGGACATGTCGGCGATTGGCCAACATTGGCCCGGGGTCGTGGGGACGACCCTATAGTCGACGAACATGTCGGCGGCAGGCCAACTTTGGCCCGTTGTCGTGGTGACGATCCTATAGTCGTCGGACTTAACGGTGGCGGGCCAATCTAGTCCCGGGGTTGTGGGGACGACCCTATAGTCGTCGGACATTTCGGCGGCGTGCCAACTTTGGCCCGGGGTCGTGGGGACGACCCTATAGTTGTCGGACATGACGGCGGCTGGCCGACCTAGTCCCGAGGTCGTGGGGCCGACCGTATAGTCGTCGGATATGTTAGCGGCTTGTCAACCTAGTCCCGGGGTCGTGGGGACGACCCTATAGTCGTTGGACATGACGGTGGCCGGCCAATCTAGTCCCGGGGTCGTGGGGACGACCCAATAGTCGTTGGACATTACGGCGGCTGGCCAACTTTGGCCCATGGTCGTGGGGACGACCCTATAGTCGTTGGACATGACGGTGGCGGGCCAACCTAGTCCCGGGGTCGTAGGGACGACCCTATAGTCGTCGGACATGTCGGCGATTGGCCAACATTGGCCCGGGGTCGTGGGGACGACCCTACAGTCGTCGGACATTTCGGCGGTTGCCAACTTTGGCCCGGGGTCGTGGGGACGACCCTATAGTTGTCGGACATGACGGCGGCTGGCCGACCTAGTCCCGAGGTCGTGGGGACGACCTTATAGTCGTCGGATATGTTAGCGGCTTGTCAACCTAGTCCCAGGGTCGTGGGGACGACCCTATAGTCGTTGGACATGACGGTGGCCGGCCAATCTAGTGCCGGGGTCGTAGGGACGACCCTATAGTCGTCGGACATGTTGGCGATTGGCCAACATTGGCCCGGGGTCGTCGGGACGACCCTATAGTCGTCGGACAAGTCGGCGGCGGGCCAACCTTGTCCCGGGGTCATGGGGACGACCGTATAGTCGTCGGACATGACGGTGGCGGGCCAATCTAGTCCCGGGGTCGTGGGGACGACCCTATAGTCGTCGGACATGTCGGCGGCTGGCTAACTTTGGCCCGTGGTCGTGGGGACGACCCAATAGTCGTTGGACATGTCGGCGGCTGGCCAACTTTGGGCCGTGGTCGTGGAGACGATCCTATAGTCGTCGGACTTGACGGTGGCGGGCCAATCTAGTCCCGGGGTTGTGGGGACGACCCTATACTTGTCGGATATGTCGGCGGCTTGCCAAATTTGCCCGGGGTCGTGGGGACGACCCTATAGTCGTCGGACTTGACGGTGGCGGGCCAATCTAGTCCCGGGGTCGTGGGGACGACCCAATAGTCGTTGGACATTACGGAGGCTGGCCAACTTTGGCCCGGGGTCGTGGGGACGACCCTATAGTCGTCGGACATGTTGGCGGCTTGTCAACCTAGTCCCGGGGTCGTGGGGACGACCCTATAGTCGTTGGACATGACGGTGGCGGGCCAATATAGTCCCGGGGTCGTGGGTACGAACCTATAGTCGTCGGACAAGTCGGCGGCGGGCCAACCTTGTCCCGGGGTCGTGGGGACGACCGTATAGTCGTCGGACATGACGGTGGCGGGCCAATCTAGTCCCGGGGTCGTGGGGACGACCCTATAGTCGTCGGACAAGACGGCGGCTGGACATCCTTGGCTCGCGGTCGTGGGGACGACCCTATAGTCGTCGGACATTTCGGCGGCTGGTCAACCTAGTCCCGGGGTCGTGGGGACGACCCGCTAGTCGTTGGACATGACGGTGGCGGGCCAATCTAGTCCCGGGGTCGTGGGTACGAACCTATAGTCGTCGGACAAGTCGGCGGCGGGCCAACCTTGTCCCGGGGTCGTGGGGACGACCGTATAGTCGTCGGACATGACGGTGGCGGGCCAATCTAGTCCCGGGGTCGTGGGGACGACCCTATAGTCGTCGGACAAGACGGCGGCTGGACATCTTTGGCCCGCGGTCGTGGGGACGACCCTATAGTCGTCGGACATTTCGGCGGCTTGCCAACTTTGGCCCGGGGTCGTGGGGACGACCCTATAGTCGTCGGACATGTCGGCGGCTGGCTAACTTTGGCCCGCGGTCGTGGGGACGACCCAATAGTCGTTGGACATGTCGGCGGCTGGCCATCTTTGGGCCGTGGTCGTGGAGACGATCCTATAGTCGTCGGACTTGACGGTGGCGGGCCAATCTAGTCCCGGGGTTGTGGGGACGACCCTATAGTCGTCGGATATGTCGGCGGCTTGCCAAATTTGCCCGGGGTCGTGGGGACGACCCTATAGTCGTCGGACTTGACGGTGGCGGGCCAATCTAGTCCCGGGGTCGTGGGGACGACCCAATAGTCGCTGGACATTACGGCGGCTGGGCAACTTTGGCCCATGGTCGTGGGGACGACCCTATAGTCGTTGGACATGACGGTGGCGGGCCAATCTAGTCCCGGGGTCGTAGGGACGACCCTATAGTCGACGGACATGTCGGCGGCTGGCCAACTTTGGCCCGTGGTCGTGGAGACGATCCTATAGTCGTCGGACTTGACGGTGGCGGGCCAATCTAGTCCCGGGGATGTGGGGACGACCCTATAGTCGTCGGACATTTCGGCGGCTTGCCAACTTTGGCCCGGGGTCGTGGGGACGACCCTATAGTTGTCGGACATGACGGCGGCTGGCCGACCTAGTCCCGAGGTCGTGGGGACGACCGTATAGTCGTCGGATATGTTGGCGGCTTGTCAACCTAGTCCCGGGGTCGTGGGGACGACCCTATAGTCGTCGGACATGACGGTGGCCGGCCAATCTAGTGCCGGGGTCGTAGGGACGACCCTATAGTCGTCGGACATGTTGGCGATTGGCCAACATTGGCCCGGGGTCGTCGGGACGACCCTATAGTCGTCGGACATGTTGGCGGCTTGTCAGCCTAGTCCCGGGGTCGTGGGGGCGACCGTATAGTCGTCGGATATGTTGGCCGCTTGTCAACCTAGTCCCGGGGTCGTGGGGACGACCCTATAGTCGTTGAACATGACGGTGGCGGGCCAATCTAGTCCCGGGGTCGTAGGGACGACCCTATAGTCGTCGGACAAGTCGGCGGCGGGCCAACCTTGTCCCGGGGTCATGGGGACGACCGTATAGTCGTCGGACATGACGGTGGCGGGCCAATCTAGTCCCGGGGTCGTGGGGACGACCCTATACTTGTCGGATATGTCGGCGGCTTGCCAAATTTGCCCGGGGTCGTGGGGACGACCCTATAGTCGTCGGACTTGACGGTGGCGGGCCAATCTAGTCCCGGGGTCGTGGGGACGACCCAATAGTCGTTGGACATTACGGCGGCTGGCCAACTTTGGCCCATGGTCGTGGGGACGACCCTATAATCGTTGGACATGACGGTAGCGGGCCAATCTAGTCTAGGGGTCGTAGGGACGACCCTATAGTCGTCGGACATGTCGGCGATTGGCCAACATTGGCCCGGGGTCGTGGGGACGACCCTACAGTCGTCGGACATTTCGGCGGCTTGCCAAATTTGCCCGGGGTCGTGGGGACGACCCTATAGTCGTCGGACTTGACGGTGGCGGGCCAATCTAGTCCCGGGGTCGTGGGGACGACCCAATAGTCGTTGGACATTACGGCGGCTGGCCAACTTTGGCCCATGGTCATGGGGAAGACCCTATAGTCGTTGGACATGACGGTGGCGGGCCAACCTAGTCCCGGGGTCGTAGGGACGACCCTATAGTCGTCGGACATGTCGGCGATTGGCCAACATTGGCCCGGGGTCGTGGGGACGACCCTACAGTCGTCGGACATTTCGGCGGTTGCCAACTTTGGCCCGGGGTCGTGGGGACGACCCTATAGTCGTCGGACATGACGGTGGCGGACCAATCTAGTCCCGGGGTCGTGGGGACGACCCTATAGTCGTCGGACAAGTCGGCGGCGGGCCAACCTAGTCCCGGGGTCATGGGGACGACCCTATAGTCGTCGGACAAGACGGCGGCTGGACATCCTTGGCTCGCGGTCGTGGGGACGACCCTATAGTCGTCGGACATTTCGGCGGCTTGTCAACCTAGTCCCGGGGTCGTGGGGACGACCCTATAGTCGTCGGACATGACGGTGGCGGACCAATCTAGTCCCGGAGTCGTGGGGACGACCCTATAGTCGTCGGACATGTCGGCGGCTGGCCAACTTTGGCTCGTGGTCGTGGGGACGATCCAATAGTCGTCGGACATGTCGGCGGCTGGCCAACTTTAGCCCGTGGTCGTGGGGACGACCCTATAGTCGTTGGACATGTCAGCGGCTGGCCAACTTTGGCCCGGTGTCGTGGGGACGACTCTATAGTCGTCGGACATGTCGGCGGCTGGCCATCCTAGACCCGGGGTCGTGGGGACGACCCTATTGTCGTCGGACATGACGGTGGCGGGCCAATCTATTCCCGGGGTCGTACGGACGACCCTATAGTCGTCGGACATGTTGGCGATTGGCCAACATTGGCCCGGGGTCGTGGGGACGACTCTATAGTCTTCGGATATGTTGGCGGCTTGTCAGCCTAGATCCGGGGTCGTGGGTACGTCCCTATAGTCGTCGGACGAGTCGGCGGCGGGACAACCTTGTCCCGGGGTCGTGGAGACGACCCTATAGTCGTCGGACATGACGGTGGCGGACCAATCTAGTCCCGGGGTCATGGGGACGACCCTATAGTCGTCGGACAAGACGGCGGCTGGACATCCTTGGCTCGCGGTCGTGGGGACGACCCTATAGTCGTCGGACATTTCGGCGGCTTGCCAACTTTGGCCCGGGGTCGTGGGGACGACCCTATAGTCGTCGGACATTTCGGCGGCATGCCAACTTTGGCCCGGGGTCGTGGGGACGACCCTATAGTCGTTGGACATGACGGTGGCGGGCCAATCTAGTCCCGGGGTCGTAGGGACGACCCTATAGTCGTCGGACAAGACGGCGGCTGGATATCCTTGGCTCGCGGTCGTGGGGACGACCCTATAGTCGTCGGACATGTCGGCGATTGGCCAACATTGGCCCGGGGTCGTGGGGACGACCCTATAGTCGTCGGACATGTCGGCGGCTGGCCAAACTAGTCCCGAGGTCGTGGGGACGAGCCTATAGTCGTCGGACTTCACGGTGGCGGGCCAATCTAGTCCCGGGGTCGTGGGGACGACCCTACAGTCGTCGGACATTTCGGCGGCTTGCCAACTTTGGCCCGGGGTCGTGGGGACGACCCTATAGTCGTCGGATATGACGGTGGCGGACCAATCTAGTCCCGGGGTCGTGGGGACGACCCTATAGTCGTCGGACATGTCGGCGGCTGGCCAACTTTGGCCCGTGGTCGTGGGGACGATCCAATAGTCGTCGGACATGTCGGCGGCTGGCCAACTTTGGCCCGTGGTCGTGGGGACGACCCTATAGTCGTTGGACATGTCAGCGGCTGGCCAACTTTGGCCCGGTGTCGTGGGGACGACTCTATAGTCGTCGGACATGTCGGCGGCTGGCCAACTTAGACCCGGGGTCGTGGGGACGACCCTATTGTCGTCGGACATGACGGTGGCGGGCCAATCTATTCCCGGGGTCGTACGGACGACCCTATAGTCGTCGGACATGTTGGCGATTGGCCAACTTTGGCCCGGGGTCGTGGGGACGACCCTATAGTCGTCGGACATGTCGGCGGCTGGCCAACTTTGGCCCGGGGTCGTGGGGACGACCCTATAGTCGTCGGATATGTCGGCGGCTGGCCAACTTTGGCCCGTGGTCGTGGGGACGACCCTATAGTCGTCGGACTTGTCGCTGGCGGGCCAATCTAGTGCCGGGGTCGTGGGGACGACCCTATAGTCGTCGGACATGACGGTGGCGGACCAATCTAGTCCCGGGGTCGTGGGGACGACCCTATAGTCGTCGGACATGTCGGCGGCTGGCCAAACTAGTCCCGAGGTCGTGGGGACGACCCTATAGTCGTCGGACATGACGGTGGCGGACCAATCTAGCCCCGGGGTCGTGGGGGCGACCCTATAGTCGTCGGACATGTCGGCGGCTGGCCATCTTTGGCCCGTGGTCGTGGGGACGATCCAATAGTCGTCGGACATGTCGACGGCTGGCCAACTTTGGCCCGTGGTCGTGGGGACGACCCTATAGTCGTTGGACATGTCAGCGGCTGGCCAACTTTGGCCCGGTGTCGTGCGGACGACTCTATAGTCGTCGGATATGTCGGCGGCTGGCCAACCTAGACCCGGGGTCGTGGGGACGACCCCATTGTCTTCGGACTTGACGGTAGCGGGCCAATCTATTCCCGGGGTCGTATGGACGACCCTATAGTCGTCGGACATGTTGGCGATTGGCCAACATTGGCCCGGGGTCGTGGGGTCGACTCTATAGTCGTCGGACATGTTGGCGGCTTGTCAGCCTAGTCCCGGGGTCGTGGGTACGACCCTATAGTCGTCGGACAAGTCGGCGGCGGGCCAACCTTGCCCCGGGGTCGTGGGGACGACCCTATAGTCGTCGGACAAGACGGCGGCTGGACATCCTTGGCTCGCGGTCGTGGGGACGACCCTATAGTCGTCGGACATGTCGGCAGCTGGCCAACTTTGGCCCGTGGTCGTGGGGACGATCCAATAGTCGTCGGACATGTCGGCGGCTGGCCAACTTTGGCCCGTGGTCGTGGGGACGATCCGATAGTCGTCGGACATGTCGGCGGCTGGCCAACCTAGACCCGGGGTCGTGGGGACGACCCTATAGTCGTCGGACATTGCGGCGGCATGCCAACATTGGCCCGGGGTCGTGGGGACGACCCTATAGTCGTCGGACATTTTGGCGGCTTGTCAACCTAGTCCCGAGGTCGTGGGGACGACCCTATAATCGTCGGACATGACGGTGGCGGGCCAATCTAGTCCCGGGATCGTAGGGACGACCCTATAGTCGTCGGACAAGTCGGCGGCGAGCCAACCTAGTCCGGGCGTCGTGGGGACGACCCTATTGTCGTCGGACATGACGGCGGCTGGACATCTTTGGCCCGGGGTCGTGGGGACGACCCTATAGTCGTCGGACATTTCGGCGGCATGCCAACTTTGGCCCGGGGTCGTGGGGACCACCCTATAGTCGTTGGACAAGACGGTGGCGGGACAATCTAGTCCCGGGGTCGTGGGGACGACCCTATAGTCGTCGGACATGTCGGCGGCTGGACAACTTTGGCCCGGTGTCGTGGGGACGACTCTATAGTCGTCGGAAATGTCGGCGGCTGGCCAACCTGGACCCGGGGTCGTGGGGACGACCCTATTGTCGTCGGACATGACGGTAGCGGGCCAATCTAGTCTCGGGGTCGTGGGGACGACCCTATAGTCGTCGGACATGTCGGCGGCTGGCCAACTTTGGCCCGGGGTCGTGGGGACGATCCAATAATCGTCGGACATGTCGGCGGCTGGCCAACTTTGTCCCGTGGCGGTGGGGACGACCCTATAGTCGTCGGACATGTCGGCGGCTGGACAACTTTGGCCCGGGGTCGTGGGGACGACCCTATAGTCGTCGGACATGACGGTGGCGGGCCAATCTATTCCCGGGGTCGTACGGACGACCCTATAGTCGTCGGACATGTTGGCGATTGGCCAACTTTGGCCCGGGGTCGTGGGGACGACCCTATAGTCGTCGGACATGTCGGCGGCTGGCCAACTTTGGCCCGGGGTCGTGGGGACGACCCTATAGTCGTCGGATATGTCGGCGGCTGGCCAACTTTGGCCCGTGGTCGTGGGGACGATCCGATAGTCGTCGGACATGTCGGCGGCTGGCCAACCTAGACCCGGGGTCGTGGGGACGACCCTATAGTCGTCGGACATTTCGGCGGCATGCCAACTTTGGCCCGGGGTCGTGGGGACCACCCTATAGTCGTTGGACAAGACGGTGGCGGGACAATCTAGTCCCGGGGTCGTGGGGACGACCCTATAGTCGTCGGACATGTCGGCGGCTGGACAACTTTGGCCCGGGGTCGTGGGGACGACCCTATAGTCGTCGGACATTTCGGCGGCATGCCAACTTTGGCCCGGGGTCGTGGGGACCACCCTATAGTCGTTGGACAAGACGGTGGCGGGACAATCTAGTCCCGGGGTCGTGGGGACGACCCTATAGTCGTCGGACAAGACGGCGGCTGGACATCTTTGGCCCGCGGTCGTGGGGACGACCCTATAGTCGTCGGACACTTCGGCGGCTTGCCAACTTTGGCCCGGGGTCGTGGGGACGACCCTATAGTCGTCGGACATGTCGGCGGCTGGCTAACTTTGGCCCGCGGTCGTGGGGACAACCCAATAGTCGTTGGACATGTCGGCGGCTGGCCAACTTTGGGCCGTGGTCGTGGAGACGATCCTATAGTCGTCGAACTTGACGGTGGCGGGCCAATCTAGTCCCGGGGTTGTGGGGACGACCCTATAGTCGTCGGACATGTCGGCGGCTTGCCAAATTTGCCCGGGGTCGTGGGGACGACCCTATAGTCGTCGGACTTGACGGTGGCGGGCCAATCTAGTCCCGGGGTCGTGGGGACGACCCAATAGTCGTTGGACATTACGGCGGCTGGCCAACTTTGGCCCATGGTCGTGGGGACGACCCTATAGTCGTTGGACATGACGGTGGCGGGCCAATCTAGTCCCGGGGTCGTAGGGACGACCCTATAGTCGTCGGACATGTCGGCGATTGGCCAACATTGGCCCGGGGTCGTGGGGACGACCCTACAGTCGTCGGACATTTCGGCGGCTTGCCAACTTTGGCCCGGGGTCGTGGGGACGACCCTATAGTCGTCGGACATGACGGTGGCGGACCAATCTAGTCCCGGGGTCGTGGGGACGACCCTACAGTCGTCGGACATGTCGGCGGCTTGCCAAATTTGCCCGGGGTCGTGGGGACGACCCTATAGTCGTCGGAATTGACGGTGGCGGGCCAACCTAGTCCCGGGGTCGTAGGGACGACCCTACAGTCGTCGGACATTTCGGCGCCTTGCCAACTTTGGCCCGGGGTCGTGGGGACGACCCTATAGTCGTCGGACATGACGGTGGCGGACCAATCTAGTCCCGGGGTCGTGGGGACGACCCTATAGTAGTCGGGCATGTCGGCGGCTGGCCAACTTTGGCCCGTGGTCGTGGGGACGATCCAATAGTCGTCGGACATGTCGGCGGCTGGCTAACTTTGGCCCGGTGTCGTGGGGACGACCCTATAGTCGTCGGACATGTTGGCGATTGGCCAAATTTGCCCGGGGTCGTGGGGACGACCCTATAGTCGTCGGAATTGACGGTGGCGGGCCAATCTAGTCCCGGGGTTGTGGGGACGACCCTATAGTCGTCGGACATTTCGGCGGCGTGCCAACTTTGGCCCGGGGTCGTGGGGACGACCCTATAGTTGTCGGACATGACGGCGGCTGGCCGACCTAGTCCCGAGGTCGTGGGGACGACCGTATAGTCGTCGGATATGTTAGCGGCTTGTCAACCTAGTCCCGGGGTCGTGGGGACGACCCTATAGTCGTTGGACATGACGGTGGCCGGCCAATCTAGTCCCGGGGTCGTGGGGACGACCCAATAGTCGTTGGACATTACGGCGGCTGGCCAACTTTGGCCCATGGTCGTGGGGACGACCCTATAGTCGTCGGACATGTCGGCGGCTGGCTAACTTTGGCCCGCGATCGTGGGGACGACCCAATAGTCGTTGGACATGTCGGCGGCTGGCCAACTTTGGGCCGTGGTCGTGGAGACGATCCTATAGTCGTCGAACTTGACGGTGGCGGGCCAATCTAGTCCCGGGGTTGTGGGGACGACCCTATAGTCGTCGGACATGTCGGCGGCTTGCCAAATTTGCCCGGGGTCGTGGGGACGACCCTATAGTCGTCGGACTTGACGGTGGCGGGCCAATCTAGTCCCGGGGTCGTGGGGACGACCGTATAGTCGTCGGACATGACGGTGGCGGGCCAATCTAGTCCCGGGGTCGTGGGGACGACCCTATAGTCGTCGGACAAGACGGCGGCTGGACATCTTTGGCCCGCGGTCGTGGGGACGACCCTATAGTCGTCGGACATTTCGGCGGCTTGCCAACTTTGGCCCGGGGTCGTGGGGACGACCCTATAGTCGTCGGACATGTCGGCGGCTGGCTAACTTTGGCCCGCGGTCGTGGGGACGACCCAATAGTCGTTGGACATGTCGGCGGCTGGCCATCTTTGGGCCGTGGTCGTGGAGACGATCCTATAGTCGTCGGACTTGACGGTGGCGGGCCAATCTAGTCCCGGGGTTGTGGGAACGACCCTATAGTCGTCGGATATGTCGGCGGCTTGCCAAATTTGCCCGGGGTCGTGGGGACGACCCTATAGTCGTCGCACTTGACGGTGGCGGGCCAATCTAGTCCCGGGGTCGTGGGGACGACCCAATAGTCGCTGGACATTACGGCGGCTGGGCAACTTTGGCCCATGGTCTTGGGGACGACCCTATAGTCGTTGGACATGACGGTGGCGGGCCAATCTAGTCCCGGGGTCGTAGGGACGACCCTATAGTCGACGGACGTGTCGGCGGCTGGCCAACTTTGGCCCGTGGTCGTGGAGACGATCCTATAGTCGTCGGACTTGACGGTGGCGGGCCAATCTAGTCCCGGGGATGTGGGGACGACCCTATAGTCGTCGGACATTTCGGCGGCTTGCCAACTTTGGCCCGGGGTCGTGGGGACGACCCTATAGTTGTCGGACATGACGGCGGCTGGCCGACCTAGTCCCGAGGTCGTGGGGACGACCGTATAGTCGTCGGATATGTTGGCGGCTTGTCAACCTAGTCCCGGGGTCGTGGGGACGACCCTATAGTCGTCGGACATGACGGTGGCCGGCCAATCTAGTGCCGGGGTCGTAGGGACGACCCTATAGTCGTCGGACATGTTGGCGATTGGCCAACATTGGCCCGGGGTCGTCGGGACGACCCTATAGTCGTCGGACATTTCGGCGGCTTGTCAACCTAGTCCCGGGGTCGTGGGGACGACCCTATAGTCGTCGGACATGACGGTGGCGGACCAATCTAGTCCCGGAGTCGTGGGGACGACCCTATAGTCGTCGGACATGTCGGCGGCTGGCCAACTTTGGCCCGTGGTCGTGGGGACGATCCAATAGTCGTCGGACATGTCGGCGGCTGGCCAACTTTGGCCCGTGGTCGTGGGGACGACCCTATAGTCGTTGGACATGTCAGCGGCTGGCCAACTTTGGCCCGGTGTCGTGGGGACGACTCTATAGTCGTCGGACATGTCGGCGGCTGGCCAACTTAGACCCGGGGTCGTGGGGACGACCCTATTGTCGTCGGACATGACGGTGGCGGGCCAATCTATTCCCGGGGTCGTACGGACGACCCTATAGTCGTCGGACATGTTGGCGATTGGCCAACTTTGGCCCGGGGTCGTGGGGACGACCCTATAGTCGTCGGACATGTCGGCGGCTGGCCAACTTTGGCCCGGGGTCGTGGGGACGACCCTATAGTCGTCGGATATGTCGGCGGCTGGCCAACTTTGGCCCGTGGTCGTGGGGACGACCCTATAGTCGTCGGACTTGTCGCTGGCGGGCCAATCTAGTGCCGGGGTCGTGGGGACGACCCTATAGTCGTCGGACATGACGGTGGCGGACCAATCTAGTCCCGGGGTCGTGGGGACGACCCTATAGTCGTCGGACATGTCGGCGGCTGGCCAAACTAGTCCCGAGGTCGTGGGGACGACCCTATATTCGTCGGACATGACGGTGGCGGACCAATCTAGCCCCGGGGTCGTGGGGGCGACCCTATAGTCGTCGGACATGTCGGCGGCTGGCCATCTTTGGCCCGTGGTCGTGGGGACGATCCAATAGTCGTCGGACATGTCGACGGCTGGCCAACTTTGGCCCGTGGTCGTGGGGACGACCCTATAGTCGTTGGACATGTCAGCGGCTGGCCAACTTTGGCCCGGTGTCGTGCGGACGACTCTATAGTCGTCGGATATGTCGGCGGCTGGCCAACCTAGACCCGGGGTCGTGGGGACGACCCCATTGTCTTCGGACTTGACGGTAGCGGGCCAATCTATTCCCGGGGTCGTATGGACGACCCTATAGTCGTCGGACATGTTGGCGATTGGCCAACATTGGCCCGGGGTCGTGGGGTCGACTCTATAGTCGTCGGACATGTTGGCGGCTTGTCAGCCTAGTCCCGGGGTCGTGGGTACGACCCTATAGTCGTCGGACAAGTCGGCGGCGGGCCAACCTTGCCCCGGGGTCGTGGGGACGACCCTATAGTCGTCGGACAAGACGGCGGCTGGACATCCTTGGCTCGCGGTCGTGGGGACGACCCTATAGTCGTCGGACATGTCGGCAGCTGGCCAACTTTGGCCCGTGGTCGTGGGGACGATCCAATAGTCGTCGGACATGTCGGCGGCTGGCCAACTTTGGCCCGTGGTCGTGGGGACGATCCGATAGTCGTCGGACATGTCGGCGGCTGGCCAACCTAGACCCGGGGTCGTGGGGACGACCCTATAGTCGTCGGACATTGCGGCGGCATGCCAACATTGGCCCGGGGTCGTGGGGACGACCCTATAGTCGTCGGACATTTTGGCGGCTTGTCAACCTAGTCCCGAGGTCGTGGGGACGACCCTATAATCGTCGGACATGACGGTGGCGGGCCAATCTAGTCCCGGGATCGTAGGGACGACCCTATAGTCGTCGGACAAGTCGGCGGCGAGCCAACCTAGTCCGGGCGTCGTGGGGACGACCCTATTGTCGTCGGACATGACGGCGGCTGGACATCTTTGGCCCGGGGTCGTGGGGACGACCCTATAGTCGTCGGACATTTCGGCGGCATGCCAACTTTGGCCCGGGGTCGTGGGGACCACCCTATAGTCGTTGGACAAGACGGTGGCGGGACAATCTAGTCCCGGGGTCGTGGGGACGACCCTATAGTCGTCGGACATGTCGGCGGCTGGACAACTTTGGCCCGGTGTCGTGGGGACGACTCTATAGTCGTCGGAAATGTCGGCGGCTGGCCAACCTGGACCCGGGGTCGTGGGGACGACCCTATTGTCGTCGGACATGACGGTAGCGGGCCAATCTAGTCTCGGGGTCGTGGGGACGACCCTATAGTCGTCGGACATGTCGGCGGCTGGCCAACTTTGGCCCGGGGTCGTGGGGACGATCCAATAATCGTCGGACATGTCGGCGGCTGGCCAACTTTGTCCCGTGGCGGTGGGGACGACCCTATAGTCGTCGGACATGTCGGCGGCTGGACAACTTTGGCCCGGGGTCGTGGGGACGACCCTATAGTCGTCGGACATGACGGTGGCGGGCCAATCTATTCCCGGGGTCGTACGGACGACCCTATAGTCGTCGGACATGTTGGCGATTGGCCAACTTTGGCCCGGGGTCGTGGGGACGACCCTATAGTCGTCGGACATGTCGGCGGCTGGCCAACTTTGGCCCGGGGTCGTGGGGACGACCCTATAGTCGTCGGATATGTCGGCGGCTGGCCAACTTTGGCCCGTGGTCGTGGGGACGATCCGATAGTCGTCGGACATGTCGGCGGCTGGCCAACCTAGACCCGGGGTCGTGGGGACGACCCTATAGTCGTCGGACATTTCGGCGGCATGCCAACTTTGGCCCGGGGTCGTGGGGACCACCCTATAGTCGTTGGACAAGACGGTGGCGGGACAATCTAGTCCCGGGGTCGTGGGGACGACCCTATAGTCGTCGGACATGTCGGCGGCTGGACAACTTTGGCCCGGGGTCGTGGGGACGACCCTATAGTCGTCGGACATTTCGGCGGCATGCCAACTTTGGCCCGGGGTCGTGGGGACCACCCTATAGTCGTTGGACAAGACGGTGGCGGGACAATCTAGTCCCGGGGTCGTGGGGACGACCCTATAGTCGTCGGACAAGACGGCGGCTGGACATCTTTGGCCCGCGGTCGTGGGGACGACCCTATAGTCGTCGGACACTTCGGCGGCTTGCCAACTTTGGCCCGGGGTCGTGGGGACGACCCTATAGTCGTCGGACATGTCGGCGGCTGGCTAACTTTGGCCCGCGGTCGTGGGGACGACCCAATAGTCGTTGGACATGTCGGCGGCTGGCCAACTTTGGGCCGTGGTCGTGGAGACGATCCTATAGTCGTCGAACTTGACGGTGGCGGGCCAATCTAGTCCCGGGGTTGTGGGGACGACCCTATAGTCGTCGGACATGTCGGCGGCTTGCCAAATTTGCCCGGGGTCGTGGGGACGACCCTATAGTCGTCGGACTTGACGGTGGCGGGCCAATCTAGTCCCGGGGTCGTGGGGACGACCCAATAGTCGTTGGACATTACGGCGGCTGGCCAACTTTGGCCCATGGTCGTGGGGACGACCCTATAGTCGTTGGACATGACGGTGGCGGGCCAATCTAGTCCCGGGGTCGTAGGGACGACCCTATAGTCGTCGGACATGTCGGCGATTGGCCAACATTGGCCCGGGGTCGTGGGGACGACCCTACAGTCGTCGGACATTTCGGCGGCTTGCCAACTTTGGCCCGGGGTCGTGGGGACGACCCTATAGTCGTCGGACATGACGGTGGCGGACCAATCTAGTCCCGGGGTCGTGGGGACGACCCTACAGTCGTCGGACATGTCGGCGGCTTGCCAAATTTGCCCGGGGTCGTGGGGACGACCCTATAGTCGTCGGAATTGACGGTGGCGGGCCAACCTAGTCCCGGGGTCGTAGGGACGACCCTACAGTCGTCGGACATTTCGGCGCCTTGCCAACTTTGGCCCGGGGTCGTGGGGACGACCCTATAGTCGTCGGACATGACGGTGGCGGACCAATCTAGTCCCGGGGTCGTGGGGACGACCCTATAGTAGTCGGGCATGTCGGCGGCTGGCCAACTTTGGCCCGTGGTCGTGGGGACGATCCAATAGTCGTCGGACATGTCGGCGGCTGGCTAACTTTGGCCCGGTGTCGTGGGGACGACCCTATAGTCGTCGGACATGTTGGCGATTGGCCAAATTTGCCCGGGGTCGTGGGGACGACCCTATAGTCGTCGGAATTGACGGTGGCGGGCCAATCTAGTCCCGGGGTTGTGGGGACGACCCTATAGTCGTCGGACATTTCGGCGGCGTGCCAACTTTGGCCCGGGGTCGTGGGGACGACCCTATAGTTGTCGGACATGACGGCGGCTGGCCGACCTAGTCCCGAGGTCGTGGGGACGACCGTATAGTCGTCGGATATGTTAGCGGCTTGTCAACCTAGTCCCGGGGTCGTGGGGACGACCCTATAGTCGTTGGACATGACGGTGGCCGGCCAATCTAGTCCCGGGGTCGTGGGGACGACCCAATAGTCGTTGGACATTACGGCGGCTGGCCAACTTTGGCCCATGGTCGTGGGGACGACCCTATAGTCGTCGGACATGTCGGCGGCTGGCTAACTTTGGCCCGCGATCGTGGGGACGACCCAATAGTCGTTGGACATGTCGGCGGCTGGCCAACTTTGGGCCGTGGTCGTGGAGACGATCCTATAGTCGTCGAACTTGACGGTGGCGGGCCAATCTAGTCCCGGGGTTGTGGGGACGACCCTATAGTCGTCGGACATGTCGGCGGCTTGCCAAATTTGCCCGGGGTCGTGGGGACGACCCTATAGTCGTCGGACTTGACGGTGGCGGGCCAATCTAGTCCCGGGGTCGTGGGGACGACCGTATAGTCGTCGGACATGACGGTGGCGGGCCAATCTAGTCCCGGGGTCGTGGGGACGACCCTATAGTCGTCGGACAAGACGGCGGCTGGACATCTTTGGCCCGCGGTCGTGGGGACGACCCTATAGTCGTCGGACATTTCGGCGGCTTGCCAACTTTGGCCCGGGGTCGTGGGGACGACCCTATAGTCGTCGGACATGACGGTGGCGGACCAATCTAGTCCCGGGGTCGTGGGGACGACCCTACAGTCGTCGGACATGTCGGCGGCTTGCCAAATTTGCCCGGGGTCGTGGGGAAGACCCTATAGTCGTTGGACATGACGGTGGCGGGCCAACCTAGTCCCGGGGTCGTAGGGACGACCCTATAGTCGTCGGACATGTCGGCGATTGGCCAACATTGGCCCGGGGTCGTGGGGACGACCCTACAGTCGTCGGACATTTCGGCGGTTGCCAACTTTGGCCCGGGGTCGTGGGGACGACCCTATAGTCGTCGGACATGACGGTGGCGGACCAATCTAGTCCCGGGGTCGTGGGGACGACCCTATAGTCGTCGGACAAGTCGGCGGCGGGCCAACCTAGTCCCGGGGTCATGGGGACGACCCTATAGTCGTCGGACAAGACGGCGGCTGGACATCCTTGGCTCGCGGTCGTGGGGACGACCCTATAGTCGTCGGACATTTCGGCGGCTTGTCAACCTAGTCCCGGGGTCGTGGGGACGACCCTATAGTCGTCGGACATGACGGTGGCGGACCAATCTAGTCCCGGAGTCGTGGGGACGACCCTATAGTCGTCGGACATGTCGGCGGCTGGCCAACTTTGGCTCGTGGTCGTGGGGACGATCCAATAGTCGTCGGACATGTCGGCGGCTGGCCAACTTTGGCCCGTGGTCGTGGGGACGACCCTATAGTCGTTGGACATGTCAGCGGCTGGCCAACTTTGGCCCGGTGTCGTGGGGACGACTCTATAGTCGTCGGACATGTCGGCGGCTGGCCATCCTAGACCCGGGGTCGTGGGGACGACCCTATTGTCGTCGGACATGACGGTGGCGGGCCAATCTATTCCCGGGGTCGTACGGACGACCCTATAGTCGTCGGACATGTTGGCGATTGGCCAACATTGGCCCGGGGTCGTGGGGACGACTCTATAGTCTTCGGATATGTTGGCGGCTTGTCAGCCTAGATCCGGGGTCGTGGGTACGACCCTATAGTCGTCGGACAAGTCGGCGGCGGGACAACCTTGTCCCGGGGTCGTGGAGACGACCCTATAGTCGTCGGACATGACGGTGGCGGGCCAATCTAGTCCCGGGGTCATGGGGACGACCCTATAGTCGTCGGACAAGACGGCGGCTGGACATCCTTGGCTCGCGGTCGTGGGGACGACCCTATAGTCGTCGGACATTTCGGCGGCTTGCCAACTTTGGCCCGGGGTCGTGGGGACGACCCTATAGTCGTCGGACATTTCGGCGGCATGCCAACTTTGGCCCGGGGTCGTGGGGACGACCCTATAGTCGTTGGACATGACGGTGGCGGGCCAATCTAGTCCCGGGGTCGTAGGGACGACCCTATAGTCGTCGGACAAGACGGCGGCTGGATATCCTTGGCTCGCGGTCGTGGGGACGACCCTATAGTCGTCGGACATGTCGGCGATTGGCCAACATTGGCCCGGGGTCGTGGGGACGACCCTATAGTCGTCGGACATGTCGGCGGCTGGCCAAACTAGTCCCGAGGTCGTGGGGACGAGCCTATAGTCGTCGGACTTCACGGTGGCGGGCCAATCTAGTCCCGGGGTCGTGGGGACGACCCTACAGTCGTCGGACATTTCGGCGGCTTGCCAACTTTGGCCCGGGGTCGTGGGGACGACCCTATAGTCGTCGGATATGACGGTGGCGGACCAATCTAGTCCCGGGGTCGTGGGGACGACTCTATAGTCGTCGGACATGTCGGCGGCTGGCCAACTTTGGCCCGTGGTCGTGGGGACGATCCAATAGTCGTCGGACATGTCGGCGGCTGGCCAACTTTGGCCCGTGGTCGCGGGGACGACCCTATAGTCGTTGGACATGTCAGCGGCTGGCCAACTTTGGCCCGGTGTCGTGGGGACGACTCTATAGTCGTCGGACATGTCGGCGGCTGGCCAACTTAGACCCGGGGTCGTGGGGACGACCCTATTGTCGTCGGACATGACGGTGGCGGGCCAATCTATTCCCGGGGTCGTACGGACGACCCTATAGTCGTCGGACATGTTGGCGATTGGCCAACTTTGGCCCGGGGTCGTGGGGACGACCCTATAGTCGTCGGATATGTCGGCGGTTGGCCAACTTTGGCCCGGGGTCGTGGGGACGACCCTATAGTCGTCGGATATGTCGGCGGCTGGCCAACTTTGGCCCGTGGTCGTGGGGACGACCCTATAGTCGTCGGACTTGTCGCTGGCGGGCCAATCTAGTGCCGGGGTCGTGGGGACGACCCTATAGTCGTCGGACATGACGGTGGCGGACCAATCTAGTCCCGGGGTCGTGGGGACGACCCTATAGTCGTCGGACATGTCGGCGGCTGGCCAACTTTGGCGCGTGGTCGTGGGGACGATCCGATTGTCGTCGGACCTGTCGGCGGCTGGCCAACTTTGGCCCGTGGTCGTGGGGACGATCCAATAGTCGTCGGACATGTCGGCGGCTGGCCAACTTTGGCGCGTGGGCGTGGGGACGATCCGATTGTCGTCGGACATGTCGGCGGCTGGCCAACCTAGACCCGGGGTCGTGGGGACGACCCTATTGTCGTCGGACATGGCGGTGGCGGGCCAATCTAGTCCCGTGGTCGTGGGGACGACCCTATAGTCTTCGGACATGACGGTAGCGGGCCAATCTAGACCCGAGGTCCTGGGGACGACCCTATAGTAGTCGGACATGTTGGCGATTGGCCAACATTGGCCCGGGGTCGTCGGGACGACCCTATAGTCGTCGGACATGTTGGCGATTGGCCAACATTGGCCCGGGGTCGTCGGGACGACCCTATAGTCGTCGGACATGTCGGCGGCTGGCCAACATAGTCCCGGGGTCGTGGGGACGACCCTATTGTCGTCGGACATGACGGCGGCGTGCCAATCTAGTCCCGGGGTCGTGGGGACGACCCTATAGTCGTCGGACATGTCGGCGGCTGGCCAACTTTGGCCCGGTGTCGTGGGGACGACTCCATAGTCGTCGGAAATGTCGGCGGCTGGCCAACCTGGACCCGGGGGCGTGGGGACGACCCTATTGTCATCGGACATGACGGTGGCGGGCCAATCTAGTCTCGGGGTTGTGGGGACGACCCTATAGTCGTCGGACATGTCGGCGTCTGGCCAACTTTGGCCCGGGGTCGTGGGGACGACTCTATAGTCGTCGGAAATGTCGGCGGCTGGCCAACCTGGACTCGGGGTCGTGGGGTCGACCCTATAGTCGTCGGACAAGACGGCGGCTGGACATCTTTGGCCCGGGGTCGTAGGGACGACCCTATAGTCGTTGGACATGTCGGCGATTGGCCAACATTGGCCCGGGGTCGTGGGGACGACCCTATAGTCGTCGGACATGTCGGCGGCTGGCCAACTTTGGCGCGTGGTCGTGGGGACGATCCGATTGTCGTCGGACCTATCGGCGGCTGGCCAACTTTGGCCCGTGGTCGTGGGGACGATCCAATAGTCGTCGGACATGTCGGCGGCTGGCCAACTTTGGCGCGTGGGCGTGGGGACGATCCGATTGTCGTCGGACATGTCGGTGGCGGGCCAATCTAGTCTCGGGGTCGTGGGGACGACCCAATAGTCGTTGGACATTACGGCGGCTGGCCAACTTTGGCCCATGGTCGTGGGGACGACCCTATAATCGTTGGACATGACGGTAGCGGGCCAATCTAGTCTAGGGGTCGTAGGGACGACCCTATAGTCGTCGGACATGTCGGCGATTGGCCAACATTGGCCCGGGGTCGTGGGGACGACCCTACAGTCGTCGGACATTTCGGCGGCTTGCCAACTTTGGCCCGGGGTCGTGGGGACGACCCTATAGTCGTCGGACATGACGGTGGCGGACCAATCTAGTCCCGGGGTCGTGGGGACGACCCTACAGTCGTCGGACATGTCGGCGGCTTGCCAAATTTGCCCGGGGTCGTGGGGACGACCCTATAGTCGTCGGACTTGACGGTGGCGGGCCAATCTAGTCCCGGGGTCGTGGGGACGACCCAATAGTCGTTGGATATTACGGCGGCTGGCCAACTTTGGCCCATGGTCATGGGGAAGACCCTATAGTCGTTGGACATGACGGTGGCGGGCCAACCTAGTCCCGGGGTCGTAGGGACGACCCTATAGTCGTCGGACATGTCGGCGATTGGCCAACATTGGCCCGGGGTCGTGGGGACGACCCTACAGTCGTCGGACATTTCGGCGGTTGCCAACTTTGGCCCGGGGTCGTGGGGACGACCCTATAGTCGTCGGACATGACGGTGGCGGACCAATCTAGTCCCGGGGTCGTGGGGACGACCCTATAGTCGTCGGACAAGTCGGCGGCGGGCCAACCTAGTCCCGGGGTCATGGGGACGACCCTATAGTCGTCGGACAAGACGGCGGCTGGACATCCTTGGCTCGCGGTCGTGGGGACGACCCTATAGTCGTCGGACATTTCGGCGGCTTGTCAACCTAGTCCCGGGGTCGTGGGGACGACCCTATAGTCGTCGGACATGACGGTGGCGGACCAATCTAGTCCCGGAGTCGTGGGGACGACCCTATAGTCGTCGGACATGTCGGCGGCTGGCCAACTTTGGCTCGTGGTCGTGGGGACGATCCAATAGTCGTCGGACATGTCGGCGGCTGGCCAACTTTGGCCCGTGGTCGTGGGGACGACCCTATAGTCGTTGGACATGTCAGCGGCTGGCCAACTTTGGCCCGGTGTCGTGGGGACGACTCTATAGTCGTCGGACATGTCGGCGGCTGGCCATCCTAGACCCGGGGTCGTGGGGACGACCCTATTGTCGTCGGACATGACGGTGGCGGGCCAATCTATTCCCGGGGTCGTACGGACGACCCTATAGTCGTCGGACATGTTGGCGATTGGCCAACATTGGCCCGGGGTCGTGGGGACGACTCTATAGTCTTCGGATATGTTGGCGGCTTGTCAGCCTAGATCCGGGGTCGTGGGTACGACCCTATAGTCGTCGGACAAGTCGGCGGCGGGACAACCTTGTCCCGGGGTCGTGGAGACGACCCTATAGTCGTCGGACATGACGGTGGCGGGCCAATCTAGTCCCGGGGTCATGGGGACGACCCTATAGTCGTCGGACAAGACGGCGGCTGGACATCCTTGGCTCGCGGTCGTGGGAACGACCCTATAGTCGTCGGACATTTCGGCGGCTTGCCAACTTTGGCCCGGGGTCGTGGGGACGACCCTATAGTCGTCGGACATTTCGGCGGCATGCCAACTTTGGCCCGGGGTCGTGGGGACGACCCTATAGTCGTTGGACATGACGGTGGCGGGCCAATCTAGTCCCGGGGTCGTAGGGACGACCCTATAGTCGTCGGACAAGACGGCGGCTGGATATCCTTGGCTCGCGGTCGTGGGGACGACCCTATAGTCGTCGGACATGTCGGCGATTGGCCAACATTGGCCCGGGGTCGTGGGGACGACCCTATAGTCGTCGGACATGTCGGCGGCTGGCCAAACTAGTCCCGAGGTCGTGGGGACGAGCCTATAGTCGTCGGACTTCACGGTGGCGGGCCAATCTAGTCCCGGGGTCGTGGGGACGACCCTACAGTCGTCGGACATTTCGGCGGCTTGCCAACTTTGGCCCGGGGTCGTGGGGACGACCCTATAGTCGTCGGATATGACGGTGGCGGACCAATCTAGTCCCGGGGTCGTGGGGACGACTCTATAGTCGTCGGACATGTCGGCGGCTGGCCAACTTTGGCCCGTGGTCGTGGGGACGATCCAATAGTCGTCGGACATGTCGGCGGCTGGCCAACTTTGGCCCGTGGTCGTGGGGACGACCCTATAGTCGTTGGACATGTCAGCGGCTGGCCAACTTTGGCCCGGTGTCGTGGGGACGACTCTATAGTCGTCGGACATGTCGGCGGCTGGCCAACTTAGACCCGGGGTCGTGGGGACGACCCTGTTGTCGTCGGACATGACGGTGGCGGGCCAATCTATTCCCGGGGTCGTACGGACGACCCTATAGTCGTCGGACATGTTGGCGATTGGCCAACTTTGGCCCGGGGTCGTGGGGACGACCCTATAGTCGTCGGACATGTCGGCGGTTGGCCAACTTTGGCCCGGGGTCGTGGGGACGACCCTATAGTCGTCGGATATGTCGGCGGCTGGCCAACTTTGGCCCGTGGTCGTGGGGACGACCCTATAGTCGTCGGACTTGTCGCTGGCGGGCCAATCTAGTGCCGGGGTCGTGGGGACGACCCTATAGTCGTCGGACATGACGGTGGCGGACCAATCTAGTCCCGGGGTCGTGGGGACGACCCTATAGTCGTCGGACATGTCGGCGGCTGGCCAAACTAGTCCCGAGGTCGTGGGGACGACCCTATAGTCGTCGGACATGACGGTGGCGGACCAATCTAGCCCCGGGGTCGTGGGGGCGACCCTATAGTCGTCGGACATGTCGGCGGCTGGCCATCTTTGGCCCGTGGTCGTGGGGACGATCCAATAGTCGTCGGACATGTCGACGGCTGGCCAACTTTGGCCCGTGGTCGTGGGGACGACCCTATAGTCGTTGGACATGTCAGCGGCTGGCCAACTTTGGCCCGGTGTCGTGGGGACGACTCTATAGTCGTCGGATATGTCGGCGGCTGGCCAACCTAGACCCGGGGTCGTGGGGACAACCCCATTGTCTTCGGACATGACGGTAGCGGGCCAATCTATTCCCGGGGTCGTATGGACGACCCTATAGTCGTCGGACATGTTGGCGATTGGCCAACATTGGCCCGGGGTCGTGGGGTCGACTCTATAGTCGTCGGACATGTTGGCGGCTTGTCAGCCTAGTCCCGGGGTCGTGGGTACGACCCTATAGTCGTCGGACAAGTCGGCGGCGGGCCAACCTTGCCCCGGGGTCGTGGGGACGACCCTATAGTCGTCGGACATGTCGGCGGCTGGCCAACTTTGGCCCGTGGTCGTGGGGACGATCCAATAGTCGTCGGACATGTCGGCGGCTGGCCAACTTTGGCCCGTGGTCGTGGGGACGACCCTATAGTCGTTGGACATGTCAGCGGCTGGCCAACTTTGGCCCGGTGTCGTGGGGACGACTCTATAGTCGTCGGACATGTCGGCGGCTGGCCAACTTAGACCCGGGGTCGTGGGGACGACCCTATTGTCGTCGGACATGACGGTGGCGGGCCAATCTATTCCCGGGGTCGTACGGACGACCCTATAGTCGTCGGACATGTTGGCGATTGGCCAACTTTGGCCCGGGGTCGTGGGGACGACCCTATAGTCGTCGGATATGTCGGCGGTTGGCCAACTTTGGCCCGGGGTCGTGGGGACGACCCTATAGTCGTCGGATATGTCGGCGGCTGGCCAACTTTGGCCCGTGGTCGTGGGGACGACCCTATAGTCGTCGGACTTGTCGCTGGCGGGCCAATCTAGTGCCGGGGTCGTGGGGACGACCCTATAGTCGTCGGACATGACGGTGGCGGACCAATCTAGTCCCGGGGTCGTGGGGACGACCCTATAGTCGTCGGACATGTCGGCGGCTGGCCAACTTTGGCGCGTGGTCGTGGGGACGATCCGATTGTCGTCGGACCTGTCGGCGGCTGGCCAACTTTGGCCCGTGGTCGTGGGGACGATCCAATAGTCGTCGGACATGTCGGCGGCTGGCCAACTTTGGCGCGTGGGCGTGGGGACGATCCGATTGTCGTCGGACATGTCGGCGGCTGGCCAACCTAGACCCGGGGTCGTGGGGACGACCCTATTGTCGTCGGACATGGCGGTGGCGGGCCAATCTAGTCCCGTGGTCGTGGGGACGACCCTATAGTCTTCGGACATGACGGTAGCGGGCCAATCTAGACCCGAGGTCCTGGGGACGACCCTATAGTAGTCGGACATGTTGGCGATTGGCCAACATTGGCCCGGGGTCGTCGGGACGACCCTATAGTCGTCGGACATGTTGGCGATTGGCCAACATTGGCCCGGGGTCGTCGGGACGACCCTATAGTCGTCGGACATGTCGGCGGCTGGCCAACATAGTCCCGGGGTCGTGGGGACGACCCTATTGTCGTCGGACATGACGGCGGCGTGCCAATCTAGTCCCGGGGTCGTGGGGACGACCCTATAGTCGTCGGACATGTCGGCGGCTGGCCAACTTTGGCCCGGTGTCGTGGGGACGACTCCATAGTCGTCGGAAATGTCGGCGGCTGGCCAACCTGGACCCGGGGGCGTGGGGACGACCCTATTGTCATCGGACATGACGGTGGCGGGCCAATCTAGTCTCGGGGTTGTGGGGACGACCCTATAGTCGTCGGACATGTCGGCGTCTGGCCAACTTTGGCCCGGGGTCGTGGGGACGACTCTATAGTCGTCGGAAATGTCGGCGGCTGGCCAACCTGGACTCGGGGTCGTGGGGTCGACCCTATAGTCGTCGGACAAGACGGCGGCTGGACATCTTTGGCCCGGGGTCGTAGGGACGACCCTATAGTCGTTGGACATGTCGGCGATTGGCCAACATTGGCCCGGGGTCGTGGGGACGACCCTATAGTCGTCGGACATGTCGGCGGCTGGCCAACTTTGGCGCGTGGTCGTGGGGACGATCCGATTGTCGTCGGACCTATCGGCGGCTGGCCAACTTTGGCCCGTGGTCGTGGGGACGATCCAATAGTCGTCGGACATGTCGGCGGCTGGCCAACTTTGGCGCGTGGGCGTGGGGACGATCCGATTGTCGTCGGACATGTCGGTGGCGGGCCAATCTAGTCTCGGGGTCGTGGGGACGACCCAATAGTCGTTGGACATTACGGCGGCTGGCCAACTTTGGCCCATGGTCGTGGGGACGACCCTATAATCGTTGGACATGACGGTAGCGGGCCAATCTAGTCTAGGGGTCGTAGGGACGACCCTATAGTCGTCGGACATGTCGGCGATTGGCCAACATTGGCCCGGGGTCGTGGGGACGACCCTACAGTCGTCGGACATTTCGGCGGCTTGCCAACTTTGGCCCGGGGTCGTGGGGACGACCCTATAGTCGTCGGACATGACGGTGGCGGACCAATCTAGTCCCGGGGTCGTGGGGACGACCCTACAGTCGTCGGACATGTCGGCGGCTTGCCAAATTTGCCCGGGGTCGTGGGGACGACCCTATAGTCGTCGGACTTGACGGTGGCGGGCCAATCTAGTCCCGGGGTCGTGGGGACGACCCAATAGTCGTTGGATATTACGGCGGCTGGCCAACTTTGGCCCATGGTCATGGGGAAGACCCTATAGTCGTTGGACATGACGGTGGCGGGCCAACCTAGTCCCGGGGTCGTAGGGACGACCCTATAGTCGTCGGACATGTCGGCGATTGGCCAACATTGGCCCGGGGTCGTGGGGACGACCCTACAGTCGTCGGACATTTCGGCGGTTGCCAACTTTGGCCCGGGGTCGTGGGGACGACCCTATAGTCGTCGGACATGACGGTGGCGGACCAATCTAGTCCCGGGGTCGTGGGGACGACCCTATAGTCGTCGGACAAGTCGGCGGCGGGCCAACCTAGTCCCGGGGTCATGGGGACGACCCTATAGTCGTCGGACAAGACGGCGGCTGGACATCCTTGGCTCGCGGTCGTGGGGACGACCCTATAGTCGTCGGACATTTCGGCGGCTTGTCAACCTAGTCCCGGGGTCGTGGGGACGACCCTATAGTCGTCGGACATGACGGTGGCGGACCAATCTAGTCCCGGAGTCGTGGGGACGACCCTATAGTCGTCGGACATGTCGGCGGCTGGCCAACTTTGGCTCGTGGTCGTGGGGACGATCCAATAGTCGTCGGACATGTCGGCGGCTGGCCAACTTTGGCCCGTGGTCGTGGGGACGACCCTATAGTCGTTGGACATGTCAGCGGCTGGCCAACTTTGGCCCGGTGTCGTGGGGACGACTCTATAGTCGTCGGACATGTCGGCGGCTGGCCATCCTAGACCCGGGGTCGTGGGGACGACCCTATTGTCGTCGGACATGACGGTGGCGGGCCAATCTATTCCCGGGGTCGTACGGACGACCCTATAGTCGTCGGACATGTTGGCGATTGGCCAACATTGGCCCGGGGTCGTGGGGACGACTCTATAGTCTTCGGATATGTTGGCGGCTTGTCAGCCTAGATCCGGGGTCGTGGGTACGACCCTATAGTCGTCGGACAAGTCGGCGGCGGGACAACCTTGTCCCGGGGTCGTGGAGACGACCCTATAGTCGTCGGACATGACGGTGGCGGGCCAATCTAGTCCCGGGGTCATGGGGACGACCCTATAGTCGTCGGACAAGACGGCGGCTGGACATCCTTGGCTCGCGGTCGTGGGGACGACCCTATAGTCGTCGGACATTTCGGCGGCTTGCCAACTTTGGCCCGGGGTCGTGGGGACGACCCTATAGTCGTCGGACATTTCGGCGGCATGCCAACTTTGGCCCGGGGTCGTGGGGACGACCCTATAGTCGTTGGACATGACGGTGGCGGGCCAATCTAGTCCCGGGGTCGTAGGGACGACCCTATAGTCGTCGGACAAGACGGCGGCTGGATATCCTTGGCTCGCGGTCGTGGGGACGACCCTATAGTCGTCGGACATGTCGGCGATTGGCCAACATTGGCCCGGGGTCGTGGGGACGACCCTATAGTCGTCGGACATGTCGGCGGCTGGCCAAACTAGTCCCGAGGTCGTGGGGACGAGCCTATAGTCGTCGGACTTCACGGTGGCGGGCCAATCTAGTGCCGGGGTCGTGGGGACGACCCTATAGTCGTCGGACATGACGGTGGCGGACCAATCTAGTCCCGGGGTCGTGGGGACGACCCTATAGTCGTCGGACATGTCGGCGGCTGGCCAAACTAGTCCCGAGGTCGTGGGGACGACCCTATAGTCGTCGGACATGACGGTGGCGGACCAATCTAGCCCCGGGGTCGTGGGGGCGACCCTATAGTCGTCGGACATGTCGGCGGCTGGCCATCTTTGGCCCGTGGTCGTGGGGACGATCCAATAGTCGTCGGACATGTCGACGGCTGGCCAACTTTGGCCCGTGGTCGTGGGGACGACCCTATAGTCGTTGGACATGTCAGCGGCTGGCCAACTTTGGCCCGGTGTCGTGGGGACGACTCTATAGTCGTCGGATATGTCGGCGGCTGGCCAACCTAGACCCGGGGTCGTGGGGACAACCCCATTGTCTTCGGACATGACGGTAGCGGGCCAATCTATTCCCGGGGTCGTATGGACGACCCTATAGTCGTCGGACATGTTGGCGATTGGCCAACATTGGCCCGGGGTCGTGGGGTCGACTCTATAGTCGTCGGACATGTTGGCGGCTTGTCAGCCTAGTCCCGGGGTCGTGGGTACGACCCTATAGTCGTCGGACAAGTCGGCGGCGGGCCAACCTTGCCCCGGGGTCGTGGGGACGACCCTATAGTCGTCGGACAAGACGGCGGCTGGACATCCTTGGCTCGCGGTCGTGGGGACGACCCTATAGTCGTCGGACATGTCGGCAGCTGGCCAACTTTGGCCCGTGGTCGTGGGGACGATCCAATAGTCGTCGGACATGTCGGCGGCTGGCCAACCTTGGCCCGGGGTCGTGGGGACGATCCGATAGTCGTCGGACATGTCGGCGGCTGGCCAACCTAGACCCGGGGTCGTGGGGACGACCCTATAGTCGTCGGACATTGCGGCGGCATGCCGACATTGGCCCGGGGTCGTGGGGACGACCCTATAGTCGTCGGACATTTTGGCGGCTTGTCAACCTAGTCCCGAGGTCGTGGGGACGACCCTATAATCGTCGGACATGACGGTGGCGGGCCAATCTAGTCCCGGGATCGTAGGGACGACCCTATAGTCGTCGGACAAGTCGGCGGCGAGCCAACCTAGTCCGGGCGTCGTGGGGACGACCCTATTGTCGTCGGACATGACGGCGGCTGGACATCTTTGGCCCGGGGTCGTGGGGACGACCCTATAGTCGTCGGACATTTCGGCGGCATGCCAACTTTGGCCCGGGGTCGTGGGGACCACCCTATAGTCGTTGGACAAGACGGTGGCGGGACAATCTAGTCCCGGGGTCGTGGGGACGACCCTATAGTCGTCGGACATGTCGGCGGCTGGACAACTTTGGCCCGGTGTCGTGGGGACGACTCTATAGTCGTCGGAAATGTCGGCGGCTGGCCAACCTGGACCCGGGGTCGTGGGGACGACCCTATTGTCGTCGGACATGACGGTAGCGGGCCAATCTAGTCTCGGGGTCGTGGGTACGACCCTATAGTCGTCGGACTTGTCGCTGGCGGGCCAATCTAGTGCCGGGGTCGTGGGGACGACCCTATAGTCGTCGGACATGACGGTGGCGGACCAATCTAGTCCCGGGGTCGTGGGGACGACCCTATAGTCGTCGGACATGTCGGCGGCTGGCCAACTTTGGCCCGTGGTCGTGGGGACGACCCAATAGTGGTCGGACATGTCGGCGGCCGGCCAACTTTGGCCCGGTGTCGTGGGGACGACTCTATAGTCGTCGGAAATGTCGGCGGCTGGCCAACCTGGACCCGGGGTCGTGGGGACGACCCTATTGTCGTCGGACATGACGGCGGCTGGCCAACTTTGGCCCGGTGTCGTGGGGACGACTCTATAGTCGTCGGAAATGTCGGCGGCTGGCCAAGCTTGTCCCGGGGTCGTGGGGACGACCCTATAGTCGTCGGACATGTTGGCGGCTTGCCAACTTTGGCCCGGGGTCGTGGGGACGACCCTATAGTCGTCGGACATGTCGGGCCTGGCCAACTTTAGCGCGTGGTCGTGGGGACGATCCGATTGTCGTCGGACATGTCGGCGGCTGGCCAACTTTGGCCCGTGGTCGTGGGGACGATCCAATAGTCGTCGGACATGTCGGCGGCTGGCCAACTTTGGCGCGTGGGCGTGGGGACGACCCTATAGTCGTCGGACATTTCGGCGGCATGCCAACTTTGGCCCGTGGTCGTGGGGACGACCCTATAGTCGTTGGACATGACGGTGGCGGGCTAATCTAGTCCCGGGGTCGTAGGGACGACCCTATAGTCGTTGGACATGTCGGTGGCTGGCCAACCTAGTCCCGAGGTCGTGGGGACGACCCTATAGTCGTCGGACTTGACGGTGGCGGGCCAATCTAGTCCCGGGGTCGTGGAGACGACCCTACAGTCGTCGGACATTTCGGCGGCTTGCCAACTTTGGCCCGGGGTCGTGGGTACGACCCTATAGTCGTCGGACAATTCGGCGGCTGGCCAACCTAGACCCGGGGTCGTGGGGACGACCCTATTGTCGTCGGACATGACGGCGGCGTGCCAATCTAGTCCCGGGGTCGTGGGGACGACCCTATAGTCGTCGGACATGTCGGCGGCTGGCCAACTTTGGCCCGGTGTCGTGGGGACGACTCTATAGTCGTCGGAAATGTCGGCGGCTGGCCAACCTGGACCCGGGGTCGTGGGGACGACCCTATTGTCATCGGACATGACGGTGGCGGGCCAATCTAGTCTCGGGGTTGTGGGGACGACCCTATAGTCGTCGGACATGTCGGCGTCTGGCCAACTTTGGCCCGGGGTCGTGGGGACGACTCTATAGTCGTCGGAAATGTCGGCGGCTGGCCAAGCTTGTCCCGGGGTCGTGGGGACGACCCTATAATCGTCGGACATGACGGTGGCGGGCCAATCTAGTCCCGGGGTCGTGGGGACGACTCTATAGTCGTCGGACATGTCGGCGGCTGGCCAACTTTGGCCCGGTGTCGTCGGGACGACCCTATAGTCGTCGGACATGTTGGCGATTGGCCAACATTGGCCCGGGGTCGTCGGGACGACCCTATAGTCGTCGGACATGTCGGCGGCTGGCCAACATAGTCCCGGGGTCGTGGGGACGACCCTATTGTCGTCGGACATGACGGCGGCGTGCCAATCTAGTCCCGGGGTCGTGGGGACGACCCTATAGTCGTCGGACATGTCGGCGGCTGGCCAACTTTGGCCCGGTGTCGTCGGGACGACCCTATAGTCGTCGGACATGTTGGCGATTGGCCAACATTGGCCCGGGGTCGTCGGGACGACCCTATAGTCGTCGGACATGTCGGCGGCTGGCCAACATAGTCCCGGGGTCGTGGGGACGACCCTATTGTCGTCGGACATGACGGCGGCGTGCCAATCTATTCCCGGGGTCGTATGGACGACCCTATAGTCGTCGGACATGTTGGCGATTGGCCAACATTGGCCCGGGGTCGTGGGGTCGACTCTATAGTCGTCGGACATGTTGGCGGCTTGTCAGCCTAGTCCCGGGGTCGTGGGTACGACCCTATAGTCGTCGGACAAGTCGGCGGCGGGCCAACCTTGCCCCGGGGTCGTGGGGACGACCCTATAGTCGTCGGACATGTCGGCGGCTGGCCAACTTTGGCCCGTGGTCGTGGGGACGATCCAATAGTCGTCGGACATGTCGGCGGCTGGCCAACTTTGGCCCGTGGTCGTGGGGACGACCCTATAGTCGTTGGACATGTCAGCGGCTGGCCAACTTTGGCCCGGTGTCGTGGGGACGACTCTATAGTCGTCGGACATGTCGGCGGCTGGCCAACTTAGACCCGGGGTCGTGGGGACGACCCTATTGTCGTCGGACATGACGGTGGCGGGCCAATCTATTCCCGGGGTCGTACGGACGACCCTATAGTCGTCGGACATGTTGGCGATTGGCCAACTTTGGCCCGGGGTCGTGGGGACGACCCTATAGTCGTCGGATATGTCGGCGGTTGGCCAACTTTGGCCCGGGGTCGTGGGGACGACCCTATAGTCGTCGGATATGTCGGCGGCTGGCCAACTTTGGCCCGTGGTCGTGGGGACGACCCTATAGTCGTCGGACTTGTCGCTGGCGGGCCAATCTAGTGCCGGGGTCGTGGGGACGACCCTATAGTCGTCGGACATGACGGTGGCGGACCAATCTAGTCCCGGGGTCGTGGGGACGACCCTATAGTCGTCGGACATGTCGGCGGCTGGCCAACTTTGGCGCGTGGTCGTGGGGACGATCCGATTGTCGTCGGACCTGTCGGCGGCTGGCCAACTTTGGCCCGTGGTCGTGGGGACGATCCAATAGTCGTCGGACATGTCGGCGGCTGGCCAACTTTGGCGCGTGGGCGTGGGGACGATCCGATTGTCGTCGGACATGTCGGCGGCTGGCCAACCTAGACCCGGGGTCGTGGGGACGACCCTATTGTCGTCGGACATGGCGGTGGCGGGCCAATCTAGTCCCGTGGTCGTGGGGACGACCCTATAGTCTTCGGACATGACGGTAGCGGGCCAATCTAGACCCGAGGTCCTGGGGACGACCCTATAGTAGTCGGACATGTTGGCGATTGGCCAACATTGGCCCGGGGTCGTCGGGACGACCCTATAGTCGTCGGACATGTTGGCGATTGGCCAACATTGGCCCGGGGTCGTCGGGACGACCCTATAGTCGTCGGACATGTCGGCGGCTGGCCAACATAGTCCCGGGGTCGTGGGGACGACCCTATTGTCGTCGGACATGACGGCGGCGTGCCAATCTAGTCCCGGGGTCGTGGGGACGACCCTATAGTCGTCGGACATGTCGGCGGCTGGCCAACTTTGGCCCGGTGTCGTGGGGACGACTCCATAGTCGTCGGAAATGTCGGCGGCTGGCCAACCTGGACCCGGGGGCGTGGGGACGACCCTATTGTCATCGGACATGACGGTGGCGGGCCAATCTAGTCTCGGGGTTGTGGGGACGACCCTATAGTCGTCGGACATGTCGGCGTCTGGCCAACTTTGGCCCGGGGTCGTGGGGACGACTCTATAGTCGTCGGAAATGTCGGCGGCTGGCCAACCTGGACTCGGGGTCGTGGGGTCGACCCTATAGTCGTCGGACAAGACGGCGGCTGGACATCTTTGGCCCGGGGTCGTAGGGACGACCCTATAGTCGTTGGACATGTCGGCGATTGGCCAACATTGGCCCGGGGTCGTGGGGACGACCCTATAGTCGTCGGACATGTCGGCGGCTGGCCAACTTTGGCGCGTGGTCGTGGGGACGATCCGATTGTCGTCGGACCTATCGGCGGCTGGCCAACTTTGGCCCGTGGTCGTGGGGACGATCCAATAGTCGTCGGACATGTCGGCGGCTGGCCAACTTTGGCGCGTGGGCGTGGGGACGATCCGATTGTCGTCGGACATGTCGGTGGCGGGCCAATCTAGTCTCGGGGTCGTGGGGACGACCCAATAGTCGTTGGACATTACGGCGGCTGGCCAACTTTGGCCCATGGTCGTGGGGACGACCCTATAATCGTTGGACATGACGGTAGCGGGCCAATCTAGTCTAGGGGTCGTAGGGACGACCCTATAGTCGTCGGACATGTCGGCGATTGGCCAACATTGGCCCGGGGTCGTGGGGACGACCCTACAGTCGTCGGACATTTCGGCGGCTTGCCAACTTTGGCCCGGGGTCGTGGGGACGACCCTATAGTCGTCGGACATGACGGTGGCGGACCAATCTAGTCCCGGGGTCGTGGGGACGACCCTACAGTCGTCGGACATGTCGGCGGCTTGCCAAATTTGCCCGGGGTCGTGGGGACGACCCTATAGTCGTCGGACTTGACGGTGGCGGGCCAATCTAGTCCCGGGGTCGTGGGGACGACCCAATAGTCGTTGGATATTACGGCGGCTGGCCAACTTTGGCCCATGGTCATGGGGAAGACCCTATAGTCGTTGGACATGACGGTGGCGGGCCAACCTAGTCCCGGGGTCGTAGGGACGACCCTATAGTCGTCGGACATGTCGGCGATTGGCCAACATTGGCCCGGGGTCGTGGGGACGACCCTACAGTCGTCGGACATTTCGGCGGTTGCCAACTTTGGCCCGGGGTCGTGGGGACGACCCTATAGTCGTCGGACATGACGGTGGCGGACCAATCTAGTCCCGGGGTCGTGGGGACGACCCTATAGTCGTCGGACAAGTCGGCGGCGGGCCAACCTAGTCCCGGGGTCATGGGGACGACCCTATAGTCGTCGGACAAGACGGCGGCTGGACATCCTTGGCTCGCGGTCGTGGGGACGACCCTATAGTCGTCGGACATTTCGGCGGCTTGTCAACCTAGTCCCGGGGTCGTGGGGACGACCCTATAGTCGTCGGACATGACGGTGGCGGACCAATCTAGTCCCGGAGTCGTGGGGACGACCCTATAGTCGTCGGACATGTCGGCGGCTGGCCAACTTTGGCTCGTGGTCGTGGGGACGATCCAATAGTCGTCGGACATGTCGGCGGCTGGCCAACTTTGGCCCGTGGTCGTGGGGACGACCCTATAGTCGTTGGACATGTCAGCGGCTGGCCAACTTTGGCCCGGTGTCGTGGGGACGACTCTATAGTCGTCGGACATGTCGGCGGCTGGCCATCCTAGACCCGGGGTCGTGGGGACGACCCTATTGTCGTCGGACATGACGGTGGCGGGCCAATCTATTCCCGGGGTCGTACGGACGACCCTATAGTCGTCGGACATGTTGGCGATTGGCCAACATTGGCCCGGGGTCGTGGGGACGACTCTATAGTCTTCGGATATGTTGGCGGCTTGTCAGCCTAGATCCGGGGTCGTGGGTACGACCCTATAGTCGTCGGACAAGTCGGCGGCGGGACAACCTTGTCCCGGGGTCGTGGAGACGACCCTATAGTCGTCGGACATGACGGTGGCGGGCCAATCTAGTCCCGGGGTCATGGGGACGACCCTATAGTCGTCGGACAAGACGGCGGCTGGACATCCTTGGCTCGCGGTCGTGGGGACGACCCTATAGTCGTCGGACATTTCGGCGGCTTGCCAACTTTGGCCCGGGGTCGTGGGGACTACCCTATAGTCGTCGGACATTTCGGCGGCATGCCAACTTTGGCCCGGGGTCGTGGGGACGACCCTATAGTCGTTGGACATGACGGTGGCGGGCCAATCTAGTCCCGGGGTCGTAGGGACGACCCTATAGTCGTCGGACAAGACGGCGGCTGGATATCCTTGGCTCGCGGTCGTGGGGACGACCCTATAGTCGTCGGACATGTCGGCGATTGGCCAACATTGGCCCGGGGTCGTGGGGACGACCCTATAGTCGTCGGACATGTCGGCGGCTGGCCAAACTAGTCCCGAGGTCGTGGGGACGAGCCTATAGTCGTCGGACTTCACGGTGGCGGGCCAATCTAGTCCCGGGGTCGTGGGGACGACCCTACAGTCGTCGGACATTTCGGCGGCTTGCCAACTTTGGCCCGGGGTCGTGGGGACGACCCTATAGTCGTCGGATATGACGGTGGCGGACCAATCTAGTCCCGGGGTCGTGGGGACGACTCTATAGTCGTCGGACATGTCGGCGGCTGGCCAACTTTGGCCCGTGGTCGTGGGGACGATCCAATAGTCGTCGGACATGTCGGCGGCTGGCCAACTTTGGCCCGTGGTCGTGGGGACGACCCTATAGTCGTTGGACATGTCAGCGGCTGGCCAACTTTGGCCCGGTGTCGTTGGGACGACTCTATAGTCGTCGGACATGTCGGCGGCTGGCCAACTTAGACCCGGGGTCGTGGGGACGACCCTATTGTCGTCGGACATGACGGTGGCGGGCCAATCTATTCCCGGGGTCGTACGGACGACCCTATAGTCGTCGGACATGTTGGCGATTGGCCAACTTTGGCCCGGGGTCGTGGGGACGACCCTATAGTCGTCGGACATGTCGGCGGTTGGCCAACTTTGGCCCGGGGTCGTGGGGACGACCCTATAGTCGTCGGATATGTCGGCGGCTGGCCAACTTTGGCCCGTGGTCGTGGGGACGACCCTATAGTCGTCGGACTTGTCGCTGGCGGGCCAATCTAGTGCCGGGGTCGTGGGGACGACCCTATAGTCGTCGGACATGACGGTGGCGGACCAATCTAGTCCCGGGGTCGTGGGGACGACCCTATAGTCGTCGGACATGTCGGCGGCTGGCCAAACTAGTCCCGAGGTCGTGGGGACGACCCTATAGTCGTCGGACATGACGGTGGCGGACCAATCTAGCCCCGGGGTCGTGGGGGCGACCCTATAGTCGTCGGACATGTCGGCGGCTGGCCATCTTTGGCCCGTGGTCGTGGGGACGATCCAATAGTCGTCGGACATGTCGACGGCTGGCCAACTTTGGCCCGTGGTCGTGGGGACGACCCTATAGTCGTTGGACATGTCAGCGGCTGGCCAACTTTGGCCCGGTGTCGTGGGGACGACTCTATAGTCGTCGGATATGTCGGCGGCTGGCCAACCTAGACCCGGGGTCGTGGGGACAACCCCATTGTCTTCGGACATGACGGTAGCGGGCCAATCTATTCCCGGGGTCGTATGGACGACCCTATAGTCGTCGGACATGTTGGCGATTGGCCAACATTGGCCCGGGGTCGTGGGGTCGACTCTATAGTCGTCGGACATGTTGGCGGCTTGTCAGCCTAGTCCCGGGGTCGTGGGTACGACCCTATAGTCGTCGGACAAGTCGGCGGCGGGCCAACCTTGCCCCGGGGTCGTGGGGACGACCCTATAGTCGTCGGACAAGACGGCGGCTGGACATCCTTGGCTCGCGGTCGTGGGGACGACCCTATAGTCGTCGGACATGTCGGCAGCTGGCCAACTTTGGCCCGTGGTCGTGGGGACGATCCAATAGTCGTCGGACATGTCGGCGGCTGGCCAACCTTGGCCCGGGGTCGTGGGGACGATCCGATAGTCGTCGGACATGTCGGCGGCTGGCCAACCTAGACCCGGGGTCGTGGGGACGACCCTATAGTCGTCGGACATTGCGGCGGCATGCCGACATTGGCCCGGGGTCGTGGGGACGACCCTATAGTCGTCGGACATTTTGGCGGCTTGTCAACCTAGTCCCGAGGTCGTGGGGACGACCCTATAATCGTCGGACATGACGGTGGCGGGCCAATCTAGTCCCGGGATCGTAGGGACGACCCTATAGTCGTCGGACAAGTCGGCGGCGAGCCAACCTAGTCCGGGCGTCGTGGGGACGACCCTATTGTCGTCGGACATGACGGCGGCTGGACATCTTTGGCCCGGGGTCGTGGGGACGACCCTATAGTCGTCGGACATTTCGGCGGCATGCCAACTTTGGCCCGGGGTCGTGGGGACCACCCTATAGTCGTTGGACAAGACGGTGGCGGGACAATCTAGTCCCGGGGTCGTGGGGACGACCCTATAGTCGTCGGACATGTCGGCGGCTGGACAACTTTGGCCCGGTGTCGTGGGGACGACTCTATAGTCGTCGGAAATGTCGGCGGCTGGCCAACCTGGACCCGGGGTCGTGGGGACGACCCTATTGTCGTCGGACATGACGGTAGCGGGCCAATCTAGTCTCGGGGTCGTGGGTACGACCCTATAGTCGTCGGACATGTCGGCGGCTGGCCAACTTTGGCCCGGGGTCGTGGGGACGTTCCAATAATCGTAGGACATGTCGGCGGCTGGCCAACTTTGTCCCGTGGCGGTGGGGACGACCCTATAGTCGTTGGACATGACGGTGGCGGGCCAATCTAGTCCCGGGGTCGTGGGGACGACCCTATAGGCGTCGGACAAGACGGCGGCTGCACATCTTTGGCCCGGGGTCGTGGGGACGACCCTATAGTCGTCGGACATGTCGGCGGCTGGCCAACTTTGGCCCGTGGTCGTGGGGACGACCCAATAGTGGTCGGACATGTCGGCGGCCGGCCAACTTTGGCCCGGTGTCGTGGGGACGACTCTATAGTCGTCGGAAATGTCGGCGGCTGGCCAACCTGGACCCGGGGTCGTGGGGACGACCCTATTGTCGTCGGACATGACGGCGGCTGGCCAACTTTGGCCCGGTGTCGTGGGGACGACTCTATAGTCGTCGGAAATGTCGGCGGCTGGCCAAGCTTGTCCCGGGGTCGTGGGGACGACCCTATAGTCGTCGGACATGTTGGCGGCTTGCCAACTTTGGCCCGGGGTCGTGGGGACGACCCTATAGTCGTCGGACATGTCGGGCCTGGCCAACTTTAGCGCGTGGTCGTGGGGACGATCCGATTGTCGTCGGACATGTCGGCGGCTGGCCAACTTTGGCCCGTGGTCGTGGGGACGATCCAATAGTCGTCGGACATGTCGGCGGCTGGCCAACTTTGGCGCGTGGGCGTGGGGACGACCCTATAGTCGTCGGACATTTCGGCGGCATGCCAACTTTGGCCCGTGGTCGTGGGGACGACCCTATAGTCGTTGGACATGACGGTGGCGGGCTAATCTAGTCCCGGGGTCGTAGGGACGACCCTATAGTCGTTGGACATGTCGGCGGCTGGCCAACCTAGTCCCGAGGTCGTGGGGACGACCCTATAGTCGTCGGACTTGACGGTGGCGGGCCAATCTAGTCCCGGGGTCGTGGAGACGACCCTACAGTCGTCGGACATTTCGGCGGCTTGCCAACTTTGGCCCGGGGTCGTGGGTACGACCCTATAGTCGTCGGACAATTCGGCGGCTGGCCAACCTAGACCCGGGGTCGTGGGGACGACCCTATTGTCGTCGGACATGACGGCGGCGTGCCAATCTAGTCCCGGGGTCGTGGGGACGACCCTATAGTCGTCGGACATGTCGGCGGCTGGCCAACTTTGGCCCGGTGTCGTGGGGACGACTCTATAGTCGTCGGAAATGTCGGCGGCTGGCCAACCTGGACCCGGGGTCGTGGGGACGACCCTATTGTCATCGGACATGACGGTGGCGGGCCAATCTAGTCTCGGGGTTGTGGGGACGACCCTATAGTCGTCGGACATGTCGGCGTCTGGCCAACTTTGGCCCGGGGTCGTGGGGACGACTCTATAGTCGTCGGAAATGTCGGCGGCTGGCCAAGCTTGTCCCGGGGTCGTGGGGACGACCCTATAATCGTCGGACATGACGGTGGCGGGCCAATCTAGTCCCGGGGTCGTGGGGACGACTCTATAGTCGTCGGACATGTCGGCGGCTGGCCAACTTTGGCCCGGTGTCGTCGGGACGACCCTATAGTCGTCGGACATGTTGGCGATTGGCCAACATTGGCCCGGGGTCGTCGGGACGACCCTATAGTCGTCGGACATGTCGGCGGCTGGCCAACATAGTCCCGGGGTCGTGGGGACGACCCTATTGTCGTCGGACATGACGGCGGCGTGCCAATCTAGTCCCGGGGTCGTGGGGACGACCCTATAGTCGTCGGACATGTCGGCGGCTGGCCAACTTTGGCCCGGGGTCGTCGGGACGACCCTATAGTCGTCGGACATGTTGGCGATTGGCCAACATTGGCCCGGGGTGGTCGGGACGACCCTATAGTCGTCGGACATGTCGGCGGCTGGCCAACATAGTCCCGGGGTCGTGGGGACGACCCTATTGTCGTCGGACATGACGGCGGCGTGCCAATCTAGTCCCGGGGTCGTGGGGACGACCCTATAGTCGTCGGACATGTCGGCGGCTGGCCAACTTTGGCCCGGTGTCGTGGGGACGACTCCATAGTCGTCGGAAATGTCGGCGGCTGGCCAACCTGGACCCGGGGGCGTGGGGACGACCCTATTGTCATCGGACATGACGGTGGCGGGCCAATCTAGTCTCGGGGTCGTGGGGACGACCCTATTGTCGTCGGACATGACGGCGGCGGGCCAATCTAGTCCCGGTGTCGTGGGGACGACTCTATAGTCGTCGGACATGTCGGCAGCTGTCCAACCTAGACCCGGGGTCGTGGGGACGACCCTATTGTCGTCGGACAAGACGGCGGCTGGACATCTTTGGCCCGGGGTCGTGGGGACGACCCTATAGTCGTCGGACATGTTGGCGGCTTGTCAGCCTAGTCCCGGGATCGTGGGTACGACCCTATAGTCGTCGGACAATTCGGCGGCTGGCCAACCTAGACCCGGGGTCGTGGGGACGACCCTATTGTCGTCGGACATGACGGCGGCGGGCCAATCTAGTCCCGGGGTCGTGGGGACGACCCTATTGTCGTCGGACATGTCGTCGGCGGGCCAAACGTAGGCCCAGGATCGTGGGGACGACCCTATAGTCGTCGGACATGTCGGCGGCTGGCCAACCTTGTGCCGAGGTCGTGGGGACGACCCTATAGTCGTCGGACATGTCGGCGGCGGGCCAACCTAGTCCCGAGGTCGTGGGGATGACCCTATAGTCGTCGGACAAGTCGGCGGCGGGCCAATCTAGTCCCGGGGTCGTGGGGACGACCCTATTGTCGTCGGACATGTCGGCGGCTGGCCACCTTTGGCCCGTGGTCGTGGGGACGATCCGATAGTCGTTGGACATGACAGTGGCGGGCCAATCTAGTCCCGGGGTCGTGGGGACGACCCTATAGTCTTCGGACAAGTCGGCGGCGGGCCAATCTAGTCCCGGGGTCGTGGGGACGACCCTATTGTCGTCGGACATGACGGTGGTGGGCCAATCTAGTCCCGGGGTCGTAGGGATGACCCTATAGTCGTCGGAAATGTCGGGTGCTGGCCAACTTTGTCCCGTGGTCGTGAAGACGACCCAATAGTCGTCGGACAAGACGGTGGCGGGTCAATCTAGTCCCGGGGTCTTGGGGACGACCCTATAGTCGTCGGACATGTCGGCGGCTGGCCAACGTAGGCCCGCTGTCGTGGGGACGACCCTATAGACGTCGGACATGTCGGCGGCTGGCCAACTTAGGCCCGGGGTCGTGGGGACGATCCAATAGTCGTGGGGACGACTGTTTAGTCGTCGGACATGTCGGCGGTTGGCCAACCTAGACCCGGTGTCGTGGGGACGACCCTATTGTCGTCGGACATGACGGTGGCGGGCCAATCTAGTCATGGGGTCGTGGGGACGACCCTATAGTCGTCGGACATGTCGGCGATTGGCCAACATTGGCCCGGGGTCGTGGGGACGACCCTATAGTCGTCGGACATGTCGGCGGCTGGCCAACTTTGGCCCGTGGTCGTGGGGACGACTGTTTAGTCGTCGGACATGTCGGCAGCCGGCCAACCTAGACCCGGGGTCGTGGGGACGACCCTATTGTCGTCGGACATGACGGTGGCGGGCCCGTCTAGTCCCGGGTCGTGGGGACGACCCTATAGCCGTCGGAAATGTCGGCGGCAGGCCAACTTTGGCCCGTAGTCGTGGGTACGACCCTATAGTCGTCGGACACGACGGTGTCGAGCCAATCTAGTCCCGGGGTTGTGGGGACGACCCTATTTTCGTCGGACATGTCGGCGGCTGGCCAACTTTGGCCCGTGGTCGTGGGGACGTCCCTCTAGTCGTCGGACATGACGGTGGCGGGCCAATCTAGTCCTGGGGTCGTGGGTTCGACCCTATAGTCGTCGGACATGACGGTCGCGGCCCAATCTAGTCCCGGGGTCGTGGGGACGACCCTATAGTCGTCGGACAAGTCGGCGGCTGGCCAACTTTTGCCCTGGGTCATGGGGACGACCCTATAGTCGTCGAACATGTTGGCGGCAGGTCAGCCTAGTCCCGGGGTCGTGGGGACGACCCTATAGTCGTCGGACATGTCGGCGGCTGGCCAACTTTGGCCCGTGGTCGTGGGGCGACCCAATAGTCGTCGGACATGTCGGCGGCTGGCCAACTTTTGCCCGAGGTCGTGGGGACGATCCGATAATCGATGGACATGACGGTGGCGGGCCAATCTAGTCCCGGGGTCGTGGGGACGACCCTATAGTCGTCGGACAAGACGGCGGCTGGACATCTTTGGCCCGGGGTCGTGGGGACGACCCTATAGTCATCGTACATGTCGGCGGCTGGCCAACTTTGGCCCGTGGTCGTGGGGACGACCCAATAGTGGTCGGACATGTCGGCGGCTGGCCAACCTAGTCCCGAAGTCGTGGGGACGACCGTATAGTCGCCGGACAAGTCGGCGGCGGGCCAAGCTTGGCCCGGGGTCGTGGGGACGACCCTATAGTCGTCGGACATGACGGTGGCGGACCAATCTAGTCCCGGGTCGTGGCGACGACCCTATAGTCGTCGGACATTTCGGCGGCTGGCCAACTTTGGCGCGTGGTCGTGGGGACGATCCAATAGTCGTCGGACATATCGGCGGCTGGCCAACTTTGGCCCGTGGTCGTGGGGACGATCCGATAGTCGTCGGACATGTCGGCGGGTGGCCAACCTAGACCCGGGGTCGTGGGGACGACCCCATTGTCGTCGGACATGGCGGTGGCGGGCCAATCTAGTCCCGTGGTCGTGGGGACGACCCTACAGTCTTCGGACATGACGGTGGCGGGCCAATCTAGTCCCGGGGTCGTGGGGACGACCCTATAATCGTTGGACATGTCGGCGGCTGGCCAACCTAGACCCGGGGTCGTGGGGACGACCCTATAGTCGTCGGACATGTCGGCGGTTGTCCAACTTTGGCCCGGTGTCGTGGGGACGACTCTATAGTCGTCGGACATGTCGGCGGCTGGCCAACCTAGACCCGGGGTCGTGGGGACGACCCTATTGTCGTCGGACATGTCGGTGGCGGGCCAATCTAGTCCGGGGATCGTGGGGACGACCCTATAGTCGTCGGACAAGTCGTCGGCGGGCCAAGCTTGTCCCGGGGTCGTGGGGACGACCCTATAATCGTCGGACATGACGGTGGCGGGCCAATCTAGTCCCGGGGTCGTGGGGACGACCCTATAATCGTTGGACATGACGGTGGCGGGCCAATCTAGTCCCGAGGTCGTGGGGCCGACCCTATAGTCGTCGGACTTGACGGTGGTGGGCCAATCTAGTCCCGGCGTCGTGGGGACGACCCTATAGTCGTCGGACTTGACGGTGTCGGGCCAATCTAGTCCCGGGGTCGTGGGGACGACCCTATTGTCGTCGGACATGACGGTGGCGGGCCAACCTAGTCCCGGGGTCGTAGGGACGACCCTATAGTCGTCGGACATGTCGGCGATTGGCCAACATTGGCCCGGGGTCGTGGGGACAACCCTATAGTCGTCGGACATGTCGGCGGCTGGCCAACTTTTGCCCGGGGTCGTGGGGACGACCCTATTGTCGTCGGACATGACGGTGGCGAGCCAACCTAGTCCCGGGGTCGTGGGGACGACCCTATAGTCGTCGGACAAGTCGGCGGCGAGCCCACCTAGTCGGGGGGTCGTGGGGACGACCCTATAGTCGTCGGACAAGTCGGCGGCCGGCCAACCTAGTCCGGGGGTCGTGGGGACGACCCTATAGTCGTCAGACATATCGGTGGCGGGCCAACCTAGTCCCGGGGTCGTGGGGACGACCCTATAGTCGTCGGACAAGTCGGCGGCGGGCGAACCTAGACCCGGGGTCGTGGGGATGACCCTATAGTCGTCGGACATGACGGTGGCGGGCCAGTCTAGTCCCGGGTCGTGGGGACGACCCTATAGTCGTCGGACATATCGGTGGCGGGCCAACCTAGTCCCGGGGTCGTGGGGACGACCCTATAGTCGTCGGACAAGTCGGCGGCCGGCCAACCTAGTCCGGGGGTCGTGGGGACGACCCTATAGTCGTCGGACATGACGGTGGCGGGCCAGTCTAGTCCCGGGTCGTGGGGACGACCCTATAGTCGTCGGACATATCGGTGGCGGGCCAACCTAGTCCCGGGGTCGTGGGGACGACCCTATAGTCGTCAGACATATCGGTGGCGAGCCAACCTAGTCCCGGGGTCGTGGGGACGACCCTATAGTCGTCGGACAAGTCGGCGGCGAGCCCACCTAGTCGGGGGGTCGTGGGGACGACCCTATAGTCGTCGGACAAGTCGGCGGCCGGCCAACCTAGTCCGGGGGTCGTGGGGACGACCCTATAGTCGTCGGACATGACGGTGGCGGGCCAGTCTAGTCCCGGGTCGTGGGGACGACCCTATAGTCGTCGGACATATCGGTGGCGGGCCAACCTAGTCCCGGGGTCGTGGGGACGACCCTATAGTCGTCAGACATATCGGTGGCGGGCCAACCTAGTCCCGGGGTCGTGGGGACGACCCTATAGTCGTCGGACAAGTCGGCGGCGGGCGAACCTAGACCCGGGGTCGTGGGGATGAATCTATAGTCGTCGGACATGACGGTGGCGGGCCAGTCTAGTCCCGGGTCGTGGGGATGACTCTATAGTCGTCGGACATGTCGGTGGCGGGCCAGTCTAGTCCCGGGTCGTGGGGACGACCCTATAGTCGTCGGACATGTCGGCGGCTGGCCAACTTTGGCCCGTGGTCGTGGGGAGGACCCTATACTCGTCGGACAAGTCGGCGGCGTACCAACCTAGTCCGGGGGTCGTGGGGACGACCCTATAGTCGTCGGACATGACGGTGGCGGGCCAATCTAGTCCCGGGTCATGGGGACGACCCTATAGTCGCCGGACAAGTCGGCGGCTGGCCAACTTTGGCCCGTGGTCGTGGGGAGGACCCTATACTCGTCGGACAAGTCGGCGGCGTACCAACCTAGTCCGGGGGTCGTGGGGACGACCCTATAGTCGCCGGACATGACGGTGGCGGGCCAGTCTAGTCCCGGGTCATGGGGACGACCCTATAGTCGTCGGACAAGTCGGCGGCTGGCCAACTTTGGCCCGTGGTCGTGGGGACGACCCTATAGTCGTCGGAAATGACGGTGGCGGGCCAATCTAGTCCCGGGGTCGTGGGGACGACCCTACAGTCGTCGGACAAGTCGGCGGCGAGCCAATCTAGTCCCGCGGTCGTGGGGACGACCCTATAGTCGTCGGACAAGTCAGCGGCTGGCCAACATTGGCCCGTGGTCGTGGGGACGACCATATAGTCGTCGGACATGACGGTGGCGGGCCACTCTAGTCCCGGGTCGTGGGGACGAACCTATAATCGTCGGACAAGTCGGCGGCTGTCCAACTTTGGCCCGGGGTCGTGGGGAGGACCCTATACTCGTCGGACAAGTCGGCGGCGTACCAACCTAGTCCGGGGGTCGTGGGGACGACCCTATAGTCGTCGGACATGACGGTGGCGGGCCAATCTAGTCCCGGGTCATGGGGACGACGCTATAGTCGCCGGACAAGTCGGCGGCTGGCCAACATTGGCCCGTGGTCGTGGGGACGACCCTATAGTCGTCGGAAATGACGGTGGCGGGCCAATCTAGTCCCGGGGTCGTGGGGACGACCCTACAGTCGTCGGACAAGTCGGCGGCGAGCCAATCTAGTCCCGCGGTCGTGGGGACGACCCTATAGTCGTCGGACAAGTCAGCGGCTGGCCAACATTGGCCCGTGGTCGTGGGGAGGACCATATAGTCGTCGGACATGACGGTGGCGGGCCACTCTAGTCCCGGGTCATGGGGACGACCCTATAGTCGTCGGACAAGTCGGCGGCTGGCCAACTTTGGCCCGGAGTCGTGGGGACGACCCTATAGTCGTCGGATATGTCGGCGGCAGGCCAACTTTGGCCCGCGGTCGTGGGGACGACCCTATAGTCGTCGGACAAGTCGGCGGCGTACCAACCTAGTCCGGGGGTCGTGGGGACGACCCTATAGTCGTCGGACATGACGGTGGCGGGCCACTCTAGTCCCGGGTCATGGGGACGACCCTATAGTCGTCGGACATGTCGGCGGCTGGCCAACTTTGGCCCGTGGTCGTGGGGAGGACCCTATACTCGTCGGACATGTCGGCGGCGAGCCAACATTGACCCGGGGTCGTGGGGACGACTCTATAGTCGTCGGATATGTCGGTGGCGGGCCAGTCTAGTCCCGGGTCGTGGGGACGACCCTATAGTCGTCGGACATGTCGGCGGCTGGCCAACTTTGGCCCGTGGTCGTGGGGAGGACCCTATACTCGTCGGACAAGTCGGCGGCGTACCAACCTAGTCCGGGGGTCGTGGGGACGACCCTATAGTCGTCGGACATGACGGTGGCGGGCCAGTCTAGTCCCGGGTCGTGGGGACGACCCTATAGTCGTCGGACATGTCGGCGGCTGGCCAACTTTGGCCCGTGGTCGTGGGGACGACCCTATAGTCGTCGGAAATGTCGGTGGCTGTCCAACTTTGGCCCGGGGGTCGTGGGGACGACCCTATAGTCGTCGGAAATGTCGGCGGCGAGCCAACATTGACCCGGGGTCGTGGGGACGACTCTATAGTCGTCGGACATGTCGGTGGCGGGCCAGTCTAGTCCCGGGTCGTGGGGACGACCCTATAGTCGTCGGACATGTCGGCGGCTGGCCAACTTTGGCCCGTGGTCGTGGGGAGGACCCTATACTAGTCGGACAAGTCGGCGGTGTACCAACCTAGTCCGGGGGTCGTGGGGACGACCCTATAGTCGTCGGACATGACGGTGGCGGGCCAGTCTAGTCCCGGGTCATGGGGACGACCCTATAGTCGTCGGACAAGTCGGCGGCTGGCCAACTTTGGCCCGTGGTCGTGGGGACGACCATATAGTCGTCGGACATGACGGTGGCGGGCCACTCCAGTCCCGGGTCATGGGGACGACCCTATAGTCGTCGGACATGTCGGCGGCTGGCCAACTTTGGCCCGTGGTCGTGGGGAGGACCCTATACTCGTCGGACAAGTCGGCGGCTGGCCAACTTTGGCCCGTGGTCGTGGGGACGACCCTATAGTCGTCGGAAATGTCGGTGGCTGTCCAACTTTGGCCCGGGGGTCGTGGGGACGACCCTATAGTCGTCGGAAATGTCGGCGGCGAGCCAACATTGACCCGGGGTCGTGGGGACGACTCTATAGTCGTCGGACATGTCGGTGGCGGGCCAGTCTAGTCCCGGGTCGTGGGGACGACCCTATAGTCGTCGGACATGTCGGCGGCTGGCCAACTTTGGCCCGTGGTCGTGGGGAGGACCCTATACTAGTCGGACAAGTCGGCGGTGTACCAACCTAGTCCGGGGGTCGTGGGGACGACCCTATAGTCGTCGGACATGACGGTGGCGGGCCAGTCTAGTCCCGGGTCATGGGGACGACCCTATAGTCGTCGGACAAGTCGGCGGCTGGCCAACTTTGGCCCGTGGTCGTGGGGACGACCCTATAGTCGTCGGAAATAACGGTGGCGGGCCAATCTAGTCCCGGGGTCGTGGGGACGACCCTACAGTCGTCGGACAATTCGGCGGCGAGCCAATCTAGTCCCGCGGTCGTGGGGACGACCCTATAGTCGTCGGACAAGTCAGCGGCTGGCCAACATTGGCCCGTGGTCGTGGGGACGACCATATAGTCGTCGGACATGACGGTGGCGGGCCACTCTAGTCCCGGGTCATGGGGACGACCCTATAGTCGTCGGACATGTCGGCGGCTGGCCAACTTTGGCCCGTGGTCGTGGGGAGGACCCTATACTCGTCGGACAAGTCGGCGGCGTACCAACCTAGTCCGGGGGTCGTGGGGACGACCCTATAGTCGTCGGACATGACGGTGGCGGCCCAGTCTAGTCCCGGGTCATGGGGACGACCCTATAGTCGTCGGACAAGTCGGCGGCTGGCCAACTTTGGCCCGTGGTCGTGGGGACGACCCTATAGTCGTCGGAAATGACGGTGGCGGGCCAATCTAGTCCCGGGGTCGTGGGGACGACCCTATAATCGTCGGACAAGTCGGCGGCTGTCCAACTTTGGCCCGGGGTCGTGGGGACGACCCTATAGTCGTCGGACTTGACGGTGGCGGGCCAATCTAGTCCCGGGGTCGTGGGGACGACCCTATAGTCGTCAGACATGTCGGTGGCGAGCCAACCTAGTCCCGGGGTCGTGGGGACGACCCTATAGTCGTCGGACATGACGGTGGCGGGCCAGTCTAGTCCCGGGTCGTGGGGACGACCCTATAGTCGTCGGACATGTCGGCGGCTGGCCAACTTTGGCCCGTGGTCGTGGGGACGACCCTATAGTCGTCGGAAATGTCGGTGGCTGTCCAACTTTGGCCCGGGGGTCGTGGGGACGACCCTATAGTCGTCGGAAATGTCGGCGGCGAGCCAACATTGACCCGGGGTCGTGGGGACGACTCTATAGTCGGCGGACATGTCGGTGGCGGGCCAGTCTAGTCCCGGGTCGTGGGGACGACCCTATAGTCGTCGGACATGTCGGCGGCTGGCCAACTTTGGCCCGTGGTCGTGGGGAGGACCCTATACTAGTCGGACAAGTCGGCGGTGTACCAACCTAGTCCGGGGGTCGTGGGGACGACCCTATAGTCGTCGGACATGACGGTGGCGGGCCAGTCTAGTCCCGGGTCATGGGGACGACCCTATAGTCGTCGGACAAGTCGGCGGCTGGCCAACTTTGGCCCGTGGTCGTGGGGACGACCCTATAGTCGTCGGAAATAACGGTGGCGGGCCAATCTAGTCCCGGGGTCGTGGGGACGACCCTACAGTCGTCGGACAATTCGGCGGCGAGCCAATCTAGTCCCGCGGTCGTGGGGACGACCCTATAGTCGTCGGACAAGTCAGCGGCTGGCCAACATTGGCCCGTGGTCGTGGGGACGACCATATAGTCGTCGGACATGACGGTGGCGGGCCACTCTAGTCCCGGGTCATGGGGACGACCCTATAGTCGTCGGACATGTCGGCGGCTGGCCAACTTTGGCCCGTGGTCGTGGGGAGGACCCTATACTCGTCGGACAAGTCGGCGGCGTACCAACCTAGTCCGGGGGTCGTGGGGACGACCCTATAGTCGTCGGACATGACGGTGGCGGCCCAGTCTAGTCCCGGGTCATGGGGACGACCCTATAGTCGTCGGACAAGTCGGCGGCTGGCCAACTTTGGCCCGTGGTCGTGGGGACGACCCTATAGTCGTCGGAAATGACGGTGGCGGGCCAATCTAGTCCCGGGGTCGTGGGGACGACCCTATAATCGTCGGACAAGTCGGCGGCTGTCCAACTTTGGCCCGGGGTCGTGGGGACGACCCTATAGTCGTCGGACTTGACGGTGGCGGGCCAATCTAGTCCCGGGGTCGTGGGGACGACCCTATAGTCGTCAGACATGTCGGTGGCGAGCCAACCTAGTCCCGGGGTCGTGGGGACGACCCTATAGTCGTCGGACATGACGGTGGCGGGCCAGTCTAGTCCCGGGTCGTGGGGACGACCCTATAGTCGTCGGACATATCGGTGGCGGGCCAACCTAGTCCCGGGGTCGTGGGGACGACCCTATAGTCGTCAGACATATCGGTGGCGGGCCAACCTAGTCCCGGGGTCGTGGGGACGACCCTATAGTCGTCGGACAAGTCGGCGGCGGGCGAACCTAGACCCGGGGTCGTGGGGATGAATCTATAGTCGTCGGACATGACGGTGGCGGGCCAGTCTAGTCCCGGGTCGTGGGGATGACTCTATAGTCGTCGGACAAGTCGGCGGCGAGCCCACCTAGTCGGGGGGTCGTGGGGACGACCCTATAGTCGTCGGACAAGTCGGCGGCCGGCCAACCTAGTCCGGGGGTCGTGGGGACGACCCTATAGTCGTCGGACATGACGGTGGCGGGCCAGTCTAGTCCCGGGTCGTGGGGACGACCCTATAGTCGTCGGACATATCGGTGGCGGGCCAACCTAGTCCCGGGGTCGTGGGGACGACCCTATAGTCGTCAGACATATCGGTGGCGGGCCAACCTAGACCCGGGGTCGTGGGGATGAATCTATAGTCGTCGGACATGACGGTGGCGGGCCAGTCTAGTCCCGGGTCGTGGGGATGACTCTATAGTCGTCGGACATGTCGGTGGCGGGCCAGTCTAGTCCCGGGTCGTGGGGACGACCCTATAGTCGTCGGACATGTCGGCGGCTGGCCAACTTTGGCCCGTGGTCGTGGGGAGGACCCTATACTCGTCGGACAAGTCGGCGGCGTACCAACCTAGTCCGGGGGTCGTGGGGACGACCCTATAGTCGTCGGACATGACGGTGGCGGGCCAATCTAGTCCCGGGTCGTGGGGACGACCCTATAGTCGCCGGACAAGTCGGCGGCTGGCCAACTTTGGCCCGTGGTCGTGGGGAGGACCCTATACTCGTCGGACAAGTCGGCGGCGTACCAACCTAGTCCGGGGGTCGTGGGGACGACCCTATAGTCGCCGGACATGACGGTGGCGGGCCAGTCTAGTCCCGGGTCATGGGGACGACCCTATAGTCGTCGGACAAGTCGGCGGCTGGCCAACTTTGGCCCGTGGTCGTGGGGACGACCCTATAGTCGTCGGAAATGACGGTGGCGGGCCAATCTAGTCCCGGGGTCGTGGGGACGACCCTACAGTCGTCGGACAAGTCGGCGGCGAGCCAATCTAGTCCCGCGGTCGTGGGGACGACCCTATAGTCGTCGGACAAGTCAGCGGCTGGCCAACATTGGCCCGTGGTCGTGGGGACGACCATATAGTCGTCGGACATGACGGTGGCGGGCCACTCTAGTCCCGGGTCGTGGGGACGACCCTATAGTCGTCGGACATGTCGGCGGCTGGCCAACTTTGGCCCGGGGTCGTGGGGACGACCCTATAGTCGTCGGACATGTCGGCGGCTGGCCAACTTTGGCCCGTGGTCGTGGGGAGGACCCTATACTCGTCGGACAAGTCGGCGGCGTACCAACCTAGTCCGGGGGTCGTGGGGACGACCCTATAGTCGTCGGACATGACGGTGGCGGGCCAATCTAGTCCCGGGTCATGGGGACGACCCTATAGTCGCCGGACAAGTCGGCGGCTGGCCAACTTTGGCCCGTGGTCGTGGGGACGACCCTATAGTCGTCGGAAATGACGGTGGCGGGCCAATCTAGTCCCGGGGTCGTGGGGACGACCCTACAGTCGTCGGACAAGTCGGCGGCGAGCCAATCTAGTCCCGCGGTCGTGGGGACGACCCTATAGTCGTCGGACAAGTCAGCGGCTGGCCAACATTGGCCCGTGGTCGTGGGGAGGACCATATAGTCGTCGGACATGACGGTGGCGGGCCACTCTAGTCCCGGGTCATGGGGACGACCCTATAGTCGTCGGACAAGTCGGCGGCTGGCCAACTTTGGCCCGGGGTCGTGGGGACGACCCTATAGTCGTCGGATATGTCGGCGGCAGGCCAACTTTGGCCCGCGGTCGTGGGGACGACCCTATAGTCGTCGGACAAGTCGGCGGCGTACCAACCTAGTCCGGGGGTCGTGGGGACGACCCTATAGTCGTCGGACATGACGGTGGCGGGCCACTCTAGTCCCGGGTCATGGGGACGACCCTATAGTCGTCGGACATGTCGGCGGCTGGCCAACTTTGGCCCGTGGTCGTGGGGAGGACCCTATACTCGTCGGACATGTCGGGGGCGAGCCAACATTGACCCGGGGTCGTGGGGACGACTCTATAGTCGTCGGATATGTCGGTGGCGGGCCAGTCTAGTCCCGGGTCGTGGGGACGACCCTATAGTCGTCGGACATGTCGGCGGCTGGCCAACTTTGGCCCGTGGTCGTGGGGAGGACCCTATACTAGTCGGACAAGTCGGCGGTGTACCAACCTAGTCCGGGGGTCGTGGGGACGACCCTATAGTCGTCGGACATGACGGTAGCGGGCCAGTCTAGTCCCGGGTCATGGGGACGACCCTATAGTCGTCGGACAAGTCGGCGGCTGGCCAACTTTGGCCCGTGGTCGTGGGGACGACCCTATAGTCGTCGGAAATAACGGTGGCGGGCCAATCTAGTCCCGGGGTCGTGGGGACGACCCTACAGTCGTCGGACAATTCGGCGGCGAGCCAATCTAGTCCCGCGGTCGTGGGGACGACCCTATAGTCGTCGGACAAGTCAGCGGCTGGCCAACATTGGCCCGTGGTCGTGGGGACGACCATATAGTCGTCGGACATGACGGTGGCGGGCCAATATAGTCCCGGGTCATGGGGACGACCCTATAGTCGCCGGACAAGTCGGCGGCTGGCCAACTTTGGCCCGTGGTCGTGGGGACGACCCTATAGTCGTCGGAAATGACGGGGGCGGGCCAATCTAGTCCCGGGGTCGTGGGGACGACCCTACAGTCGTCGGACAAGTCGGCGGCGAGCCAATCTAGTCCCGCGGTCGTGGGGACGACCCTATAGTCGTCGGACAAGTCAGCGGCTGGCCAACATTGGCCCGTGGTCGTGGGGAGGACCCTATACTCGTCGGACAAGTCGGCGGCGTACCAACCTAGTCCGGGGGTCGTGGGGACGACCCTATAGTCGTCGGACATGACGGTGGCGGGCCAATATAGTCCCGGGTCATGGGGACGACCCTATAGTCGCCGGACAAGTCGGCGGCTGGCCAACTTTGGCCCGTGGTCGTGGGGACGACCCTATAGTCGTCGGAAATGACGGGGGCGGGCCAATCTAGTCCCGGGGTCGTGGGGACGACCCTACAGTCGTCGGACAAGTCGGCGGCGAGCCAATCTAGTCCCGCGGTCGTGGGGACGACCCTATAGTCGTCGGACAAGTCAGCGGCTGGCCAACATTGGCCCGTGGTCGTGGGGAGGACCATATAGTCGTCGGACATGACGGTGGCGGGCCACTCTAGTCCCGGGTCATGGGGACGACCCTATAGTCGTCGGACAAGTCGGCGGCTGGCCAACTTTGGCCCGGGGTCGTGGGGACGACCCTATAGTCGTCGGATATGTCGGCGGCAGGCCAACTTTGGCCCGCGGTCGTGGGGACGACCCTATAGTCGTCGGACAAGTCGGCGGCGTACCAACCTAGTCCGGGGGTCGTGGGGACGACCCTATAGTCGTCGGACATGACGGTGGCGGGCCACTCTAGTCCCGGGTCATGGGGACGACCCTATAGTCGTCGGACATGTCGGCGGCTGGCCAACTTTGGCCCGTGGTCGTGGGGAGGACCCTATACTCGTCGGACATGTCGGCGGCGAGCCAACATTGACCCGGGGTCGTGGGGACGACTCTATAGTCGTCGGATATGTCGGTGGCGGGCCAGTCTAGTCCCGGGTCGTGGGGACGACCCTATAGTCATCGGACATGTCGGCGGCTGGCCAACTTTGGCCCGTCGTCGTGGGGAGGACCCTATACTAGTCGGACAAGTCGGCGGTGTACCAACCTAGTCCGGGGGTCGTGGGGACGACCCTATAGTCGTCGGACATGTCGGCGGCGAGCCAACATTGACCCGGGGTCGTGGGGACGACTCTATAGTCGTCGGATATGTCGGTGGCGGGCCAGTCTAGTCCCGGGTCATGGGGACGACCCTATAGTCGTCGGACAAGTCGGCGGCTGGCCAACTTTGGCCCGTGGTCGTGGGGACGACCCTATAGTCGTCGGAAATAACGGTGGCGGGCCAATCTAGTCCCGGGGTCGTGGGGACGACCCTACAGTCGTCGGACAATTCGGCGGCGAGCCAATCTAGTCCCCCGGTCGTGGGGACGACCCTATAGTCGTCGGACAAGTCAGCGGCTGGCCAACATTGGCCCGTGGTCGTGGGGACGACCATATAGTCGTCGGACATGACGGTGGCGGGCCACTCTAGTCCCGGGTCATGGGGACGACCCTATAGTCGTCGGACATGTCGGCGGCTGGCCAACTTTGGCCCGTGGTCGTGGGGAGGACCCTATACTCGTCGGACAAGTCGGCGGCGTACCAACCTAGTCCGGGGGTCGTGGGGACGACCCTATAGTCGTCGGACATGACGGTGGCGGGCCAGTCTAGTCCCGGGTCATGGGGACGACCCTATAGTCGTCGGACAAGTCGGCGGCTGGCCAACTTTGGCCCGTGGTCGTGGGGAGGACCCTATACTCGTCGGACATGTCGGCGGCGAGCCAACATTGACCCGGGGTCGTGGGGACGACTCTATAGTCGTCGGATATGTCGGTGGCGGGCCAGTCTAGTCCCGGGTCATGGGGACGACCCTATAGTCGTCGGACAAGTCGGCGGCTGGCCAACTTTGGCCCGTGGTCGTGGGGACGACCCTATAGTCGTCGGAAATAACGGTGGCGGGCCAATCTAGTCCCGGGGTCGTGGGGACGACCCTACAGTCGTCGGACAATTCGGCGGCGAGCCAATCTAGTCCCCCGGTCGTGGGGACGACCCTATAGTCGTCGGACAAGTCAGCGGCTGGCCAACATTGGCCCGTGGTCGTGGGGACGACCATATAGTCGTCGGACATGACGGTGGCGGGCCACTCTAGTCCCGGGTCATGGGGACGACCCTATAGTCGTCGGACATGTCGGCGGCTGGCCAACTTTGGCCCGTGGTCGTGGGGAGGACCCTATACTCGTCGGACAAGTCGGCGGCGTACCAACCTAGTCCGGGGGTCGTGGGGACGACCCTATAGTCGTCGGACATGACGGTGGCGGGCCAGTCTAGTCCCGGGTCATGGGGACGACCCTATAGTCGTCGGACAAGTCGGCGGCTGGCCAACTTTGGCCCGTGGTCGTGGGGACGACCCTATAGTCGTCGGAAATGACGGTGGCGGGCCAATCTAGTCCCGGGGTCGTGGGGACGACCCTATAGTCGTCGGACATGTCGGCGGCTGGCCAACTTTGGCCCGGGGTCGTGGGGACGACCCTATAGTCGTCGGACAAGCCGGCGATTGGCCAACTTTGGCCCGTGGTCGTGGGGACGACCCTATAATCGTCGGACAAGTCGGCGGCTGTCCAACTTTGGCCCGGGGTCGTGGGGACGACCCTATAGTCGTCGGACTTGACGGTGGCGGGCCAATCTAGTCCCGGGGTCGTGGGGACGACCCTATAGTCGTCAGACATGTCGGTGGCGAGCCAACCTAGTCCCGGGGTCGTGGGGACGACCCTATAGTCGTCGGACAAGTCGGCGGCGGGCCAACCTAGTCCCGGGGTCGTGGGGATGACCCTATAGTCGTCGGACAAGTCGGCGGCGAGCCCACCTAGTCGGGGGGTCGTGGGGACGACCCTATAGTCGTCGGACAAGTCGGCGGCCGGCCAACCTAGTCCGGGGGTCGTGGGGACGACCCTATAGTCGTCGGACTTGACGGTGGCGGGCCAATCTAGTCCCGGGGTCGTGGGGACGACCCTATAGTCGTCAGACATGTCGGTGGCGAGCCAACCTAGTCCCGGGGTCGTGGGGACGACCCTATAGTCGTCGGACAAGTTGGCGGCGGGCCAACCTAGTCCCGGGGTCGTGGGGACGACCCTATAGTCGTCGGACATGTCGGCGGCTGGCCAACTTTGGCCCGTGGTCGTGGGGACGACCCTATAGTCGTCAGACATGACGGTGGCGAGCCAACCTAGTCCCGGGGTCGTGGGGACGACCCTATAGTCGTCGGACAAGTCGGCGGCGAGCCCACCTAGTCGGGGGGTCGTGGGGACGACCCTATAGTCGTCGGACAAGTCGGCGGTGGGCCAACCTAGTCCCGGGGTCGTGGGGACGACCCTATAGTCGTCGGACAAGTCCGCAGCTTGCCAACTTTGGTCCGGGGTCGAGGGGACGACCCTATAGTCGTCGGACTTGACGGTGGCGGCCCAATCTAGTCCCGGGTTCGTGGGGACGACCCTATTGTCGTCGGACATGTCGTCGGCGGGCCAAACGTAGGCCCAGGATCGTGGTGAAGACCCTATAGTCGTCGGATATGTCGGCGATTGGCCAACATTGGCCCGGGGTCGTGGGGACGACCCTATAATCGTCGGACATGTCGGCGGCTGGCCAACTTTGGCCCGTGGTCGTGGGGACGACTGTTTAGTCGTCGGACATGTCGGCAGCTGGCCAACCTAGACCCGGGGTCGTGGGGACGACCCTATTGTCGTCGGACATGACGGTGGCGGGCCCGTCTAGTCCCGGGTCGTGGGGACGACCCTATAGTCGTCGGAAATGTCGGCGGCAGGCCAACTTTGGCCCGTAGTCGTGGGTACGACCCTATAGTCGTCGGACATGACGGTGTCGAGCCAATCTAGTCCCGGGGTTGTAGGGACGACCCTATTTTCGTCGGACATGTCGGCGGCTGGCCAACTTTGGCCCGTGGTCGTGGGAACGTCCCTCTAGTCGTCGGACATGACGGTGGCGGCCCAATCTAGTCCCGGGGTCGTGGGGACGACCCTATAGTCGTCGGACAAGTCGGCACCTGGCCAACTTTGGCCCGTGGTCGTGGGGACGACCCAATAGTCGTCGGACATGTCGGCGGCTGGCCAACTTTGGCCCGTGGTCGTGGGGACGATCCGATAGTCGTCGGACGTGACGGTGGCTAGCCAATCTAGTCCCGGGGTCGTGGGGACGACCCTATAGACGTCGGACAAGTCGGCGGCTGGCCTACTGTGGCCCGGTGTCGTGGGGACGACTCTATAGTCGTCGGACATGTCGGCGGCTGGCCAACCTAGACCCGGGGTCGTGGGGACGACCCTATGACCCTCGGACAAGTCGGCGGATGGCCAACTTTGGCCCGTGGTCGTGGGAACGACCCTATAGTCGTCGGACAAGTCGGCGGCTGGCCAAATTTGGCCCGTGGTCGTAAAGACGACCCTATAGTCGTTGGACGAGACGGTGGCGGGCCAATCTAGTCCCGGCGTCGTGGGGACGAGCCTATAGTCGTCGGACATGTCGGCGGCGAGCCAACATAGTCCCGGGGTCGTGGGGACGACCCTATAGTGGTCGGACAAGTCGGCGGCGGGCCAATCTAGTCCCGGTGTCGTGGGGACGACCCTATAGTCGTCGGACAAGTCGGCGGTGGGCCAACCTAGTCCCGGGGTCGTGGGGACAACCCTATAGTCGTCGGACAAGTCCGCAGCTTGCCAACTTTGGTCCGGGGTCGAGGGGACGACCCTATAGTCGTCGGACTTGACGGTGGCGGCCCAATCTAGTCCCGGGGTCGTGGGGACGACCCTATTGTCGTCGGACATGTCGTCGGCGGGCCAACTTTGGCCCGTGGTCGTGGGGACGACTGTTTAGTCGTCGGACATGTCGGCAGCTGGCCAACCTAGACCCGGGGTCGTGGGGACGACCCTATAGTCGTCGGACTTGACGGTGGCGGCCCAATCTAGTCCCGGGGTCGTGGGGACGACCCTATTGTCGTCGGACATGTCGTCGGCGGGCCAAACGTAGGCCCAGGATCGTGGGGACGACCCTATATTCGTCGGACATGTCGGCGGCTGGCCAACCTTGTGCCGAGGTCGTGGGGACGACCCTATAGTCGTCGGACATGTCGGCGGCTGGCCAACCTAGTCCCGAGGTCGTGGGGATGACCCTATAGTCGTCGGACAAGTCGGCGGCGGGCCAATCTAGTCCCGGGGTCGTGGGGACGACCCTATAGACGTCGGACATGTCGGCGGCTGGCCAACTTAGGCCCGGGGTCGTGGGGACGATCCAATAGTCGTGGGGACGACTGTTTAGTCGTCGGACATGTCGGCGGTTGGCCAACCTAGACCCGGTGTCGTGGGGACGACCCTATTGTCGTCGGACATGACGGTGGCGGGCCAATCTAGTCATGGGGTCGTGGGGACGACCCTATAGTCGTCGGACATGTCGGCGATTGGCCAACATTGGCCCGGGGTCGTGGGGACGACCCTATAGTCGTCGGAAATGTCGGCGGCTGGCCAACTTTGGCCCGTGGTCGTGGGGACGACTGTTTAGTCGTCGGACATGTCGGCAGCCGGCCAACCTAGACCCGGGGTCGTGGGGACGACCCTATTGTCGTCGGACATGACGGTGGCGGGCCCGTCTAGTCCCGGGTCGTGGGGACGACCCTATAGTCGTCGGAAATGTCGGCGGCAGGCCAACTTTGGCCCGTAGTCGTGGGTACGACCCTATAGTCGTCGGACACGACGGTGTCGAGCCAATCTAGTCCCGGGGTTGTGGGGACGACCCTATTTTCGTCGGACATGTCGGCGGCTGGCCAACTTTGGCCCGTGGTCGTGGGGGCGTCCCTCTAGTCGTCGGACATGACGGTGGCGGGCCAATCTAGTCCTGGGGTCGTGGGGACGACCCTGTAGTCGTCGGACATGACGGTCGCGGCCCAATCTAGTCCCGGGGTCGTGGGGACGACCCTATAGTCGTCGGACAAGTCGGCGGCTGGCCAACTTTTGCCCTGGGTCGTGGGGACGACCCTATAGTCGTCGAACATGTTGGCGGCAGGTCAGCCTAGTCCCGGGGTCGTGGGGACGACCCTATAGTCGTCGGACATGTCGGCGGCTGGCCAACTTTGGCCCGTGGTCGTGGGGACGACTCTATAGTCGTCGGACATGTCGGCGGCTGGCCAACCTAGACCCGGGGTCGTGGGGACGACCCTATTGTCGTCGGACATGGCGGTGGCGGGCCAATCTAGTCCCGGGGTCGTGGGGACGACCCTATAGTCGTCAGACATGTCGGCGGCTGGCCAACTTTGGCCCGTGGTCGTGGGGACGACCCTATAATCGTCGGACAAGTCGGCGGCTGGCCAACTTTGGCCCGTGGTCGTGGGGACGACCCTATAGTCGTCGGAAATAACGGTGGCGGGCCAATCTAGTCCCGGGGTCGTGGGGACGACCCTACAGTCGTCGGACAATTCGGCGGCGAGCCAATCTAGTCCCGCGGTCGTGGGGACGACCCTATAGTCGTCGGACAAGTCAGCGGCTGGCCAACATTGGCCCGTGGTCGTGGGGACGACCATATAGTCGTCGGACATGACGGTGGCGGGCCACTCTAGTCCCGGGTCATGGGGACGACCCTATAGTCGTCGGACATGTCGGCGGCTGGCCAACTTTGGCCCGTGGTCGTGGGGAGGACCCTATACTCGTCGGACAAGTCGGCGGCGTACCAACCTAGTCCGGGGGTCGTGGGGACGACCCTATAGTCGTCGGACATGACGGTGGCGGGCCAGTCTAGTCCCGGGTCATGGGGACGACCCTATAGTCGTCGGACAAGTCGGCGGCTGGCCAACTTTGGCCCGTGGTCGTGGGGACGACCCTATAGTCGTCGGAAATGACGGTGGCGGGCCAATCTAGTCCCGGGGTCGTGGGGACGACCCTATAGTCGTCGGACATGTCGGCGGCTGGCCAACTTTGGCCCGGGGTCGTGGGGACGACCCTATAGTCGTCGGACAAGCCGGCGATTGGCCAACTTTGGCCCGTGGTCGTGGGGACGACCCTATAATCGACGGACAAGTCGGCGGCTGTCCAACTTTGGCCCGGGGTCGTGGGGACGACCCTATAGTCGTCGGACTTGACGGTGGCGGGCCAATCTAGTCCCGGGGTCGTGGGGACGACCCTATAGTCGTCAGACATGTCGGTGGCGAGCCAACCTAGTCCCGGGGTCGTGGGGACGACCCTATAGTCGTCGGACAAGTCGGCGGCGGGCCAACCTAGTCCCGGGGTCGTGGGGATGACCCTATAGTCGTCGGACAAGTCGGCGGCGAGCCCACCTAGTCGGGGGGTCGTGGGGACGACCCTATAGTCGTCGGACAAGTCGGCGGCCGGCCAACCTAGTCCGGGGGTCGTGGGGACGACCCTATAGTCGTCGGACTTGACGGTGGCGGGCCAATCTAGTCCCGGGGTCGTGGGGACGACCCTATAGTCGTCAGACATGTCGGTGGCGAGCCAACCTAGTCCCGGGGTCGTGGGGACGACCCTATAGTCGTCGGACAAGTTGGCGGCGGGCCAACCTAGTCCCGGGGTCGTGGGGACGACCCTATAGTCGTCGGACATGTCGGCGGCTGGCCAACTTTGGCCCGTGGTCGTGGGGACGACCCTATAGTCGTCAGACATGACGGTGGCGAGCCAACCTAGTCCCGGGGTCGTGGGGACGACCCTATAGTCGTCGGACAAGTCGGCGGCGAGCCCACCTAGTCGGGGGGTCGTGGGGACGACCCTATAGTCGTCGGACAAGTCGGCGGTGGGCCAACCTAGTCCCGGGGTCGTGGGGACGACCCTATAGTCGTCGGACAAGTCCGCAGCTTGCCAACTTTGGTCCGGGGTCGAGGGGACGACCCTATAGTCGTCGGACTTGACGGTGGCGGCCCAATCTAGTCCCGGGGTCGTGGGGACGACCCTATTGTCGTCGGACATGTCGTCGGCGGGCCAAACGTAGGCCCAGGATCGTGGTGAAGACCCTATAGTCGTCGGATATGTCGGCGATTGGCCAACATTGGCCCGGGGTCGTGGGGACGACCCTATAATCGTCGGACATGTCGGCGGCTGGCCAACTTTGGCCCGTGGTCGTGGGGACGACTGTTTAGTCGTCGGACATGTCGGCAGCTGGCCAACCTAGACCCGGGGTCGTGGGGACGACCCTATTGTCGTCGGACATGACGGTGGCGGGCCCGTCTAGTCCCGGGTCGTGGGGACGACCCTATAGTCGTCGGAAATGTCGGCGGCAGGCCAACTTTGGCCCGTAGTCGTGGGTACGACCCTATAGTCGTCGGACATGACGGTGTCGAGCCAATCTAGTCCCGGGGTTGTAGGGACGACCCTATTTTCGTCGGACATGTCGGCGGCTGGCCAACTTTGGCCCGTGGTCGTGGGAACGTCCCTCTAGTCGTCGGACATGACGGTGGCGGCCCAATCTAGTCCCGGGGTCGTGGGGACGACCCTATAGTCGTCGGACAAGTCGGCACCTGGCCAACTTTGGCCCGTGGTCGTGGGGACGACCCAATAGTCGTCGGACATGTCGGCGGCTGGCCAACTTTGGCCCGTGGTCGTGGGGACGATCCGATAGTCGTCGGACGTGACGGTGGCTAGCCAATCTAGTCCCGGGGTCGTGGGGACGACCCTATAGACGTCGGACAAGTCGGCACCTGGCCAACTTTGGCCCGTGGTCGTGGGGACGATCCGATAGTCGTCGGACGTGACGGTGGCTAGCCAATCTAGTCCCGGGGTCGTGGGGACGACCCTATAGTCGTCGGACAAGTCGGCACCTGGCCAACTTTGGCCCGTGGTCGTGGGGACGATCCGATAGTCGTCGGACGTGACGGTGGCTAGCCAATCTAGTCCCGGGGTCGTGGGGACGACCCTATAGACGTCGGACAAGTCGGCGGCTGGCCTACTGTGGCCCGGTGTCGTGGGGACGACCCTATAGTCGTCGGAAATGTCGGCGGCAGGCCAACTTTGGCCCGTAGTCGTGGGTACGACCCTATAGTCGTCGGACACGACGGTGTCGAGCCAATCTAGTCCCGGGGTTGTGGGGACGACCCTATTTTCGTCGGACATGTCGGCGGCTGGCCAACTTTGGCCCGTGGTCGTGGGGACGTCCCTCTAGTCGTCGGACATGACGGTGGCGGGCCAATCTAGTCCTGGGGTCGTGGGGACGACCCTATAGTCGTCGGACATGACGGTCGCGGCCCAATCTAGTCCCGGGGTCGTGGGGACGACCCTATAGTCGTCGGACAAGTCGGCGGCTGGCCAACTTTTGCCCTGGGTCGTGGGGACGACCCTATAGTCGTCGAACATGTTGGCGGCAGGTCAGCCTAGTCCCGGGGTCGTGGGGACGACCCTATAGTCGTCGGACATGTCGGCGGCTGGCCAACTTTGGCCCGTGGTCGTGGGGACGACTCTATAGTCGTCGGACATGTCGGCGGCTGGCCAACCTAGACCCGGGGTCGTGGGGACGACCCTATTGTCGTCGGACATGGCGGTGGCGGGCCAATCTAGTCCCGGGGTCGTGGGGACGACCCTATAGTCGTCAGACATGTCGGCGGCTGGCCAACTTTGGCCCGTGGTCGTGGGGCGACCCAATAGTCGTCGGACATGTCGGCGGCTGGCCAACTTTTGCCCGAGGTCGTGGGGACGATCCGATAATCGATGGACATGACGGTGGCGGGCCAATCTAGTCCCGGGGTCGTGGGGACGACCCTATAGTCGTCGGACAAGACGGCGGCTGGACAATCTTTGGCCCGGGGTCGTGGGGACGACCCTATAGTCATCGTACATGTCGGCGGCTGGCCAACTTTGGCCCGTGGTCGTGGGGACGACCCAATAGTGGTCGGACATGTCGGCGGCTGGCCAACCTAGTCCCGAAGTCGTGGGGACGACCGTATAGTCGCCGGACAAGTCGGCGGCGGGCCAAGCTTGGCCCGGGGTCGTGGGGACGACCCTATAGTCGTCGGACATGACGGTGGCGGACCAATCTAGTCCCGGGTCGTGGCGACGACCCTATAGTCGTCGGACATTTCGGCGGCTGGCCAACTTTGGCGCGTGGTCGTGGGGATGATCCAATAGTCGTCGGACATATCGGCGGCTGGCCAACTTTGGCCCGTGGTCGTGGGGACGATCCGATAGTCGTCGGACATGTCGGCGGGTGGCCAACCTAGACCCGGGGTCGTGGGGACGACCCCATTGTCGTCGGACATGGCGGTGGCGGGCCAATCTAGTCCCGTGGTCGTGGGGACGACCCTACAGTCTTCGGACATGACGGTGGCGGGCCAATCTAGTCCCGGGGTCGTGGGGACGACCCTATAATCGTTGGACATGTCGGCGGCTGGCCAACCTGGACCCGGGGTCGTGGGGACGACCCTATAGTCGTCGGACATGTCGGCGGTTGTCCAACTTTGGCCCGGTGTCGTGGGGACGACTCTATAGTCGTCGGACATGTCGGCGGCTGGCCAACCTAGACCCGGGGTCGTGGGGACGACCCTATTGTCGTCGGACATGTCGGTGGCGGGCCAATCTAGTCCGGGGATCGTGGGGACGACCCTATAATCGTCGGACATGACGGTGGCGGGCCAATCTAGTCCCGGGGTCGTGGGGACGACCCTATAATCGTTGGACATGACGGTGGCGGGCCAATCTAGTCCCGAGGTCGTGGGGCCGACCCTATAGTCGTCGGACTTGACGGTGGTGGGCCAATCTAGTCCCGGCGTCGTGGGGACGACCCTATAGTCGTCGGACTTGACGGTGTCGGGCCAATCTAGTCCCGGGGTCGTGGGGACGACCCTATTGTCGTCGGACATGACGGTGGCGGGCCAACCTAGTCCCGGGGTCGTAGGGACGACCCTATAGTCGTCGGACATGTCGGCGATTGGCCAACATTGGCCCGGGGTCGTGGGGACAACCCTATAGTCGTCGGACATGTCGGCGGCTGGCCAACTTTTGCCCGGGGTCGTGGGGACGACCCTATTGTCGTCGGACATGACGGTGGCGGGACAATCTAGTCCCGGGGTCGTGGGGACGACCCTATTGTCGTCGGACATGTCGGCGGTGAGCCAACCTAGTCCAGGGGTCGTGGGGACGACCCTATAGTCGTCGGACATGTCGGCGGCTTGCCAACTTGGGCCCGGGGTCGTGGGCACGACCCTATAGTCGTCGGACATGTCGGCGGCTGGCCAACCTACTCCCGAGGTCGTGGGGCCGACCCTATAGTCGTCGGACTTGACGGTGGTGGGCCAATCTAGTCCCGGGATCGTGGGGACGACCCTACAGTCGTCGGACATTTCGGCATCTTGCCAACTTTGGCCCGGGGTCGTGGGGACGACCCTATTGTCGTCGGACATGTCGGCGGTGAGCCAATCTAGTCCCGGGGTTGTGGGGACGACCCTATAGTCGTCGGACATGACGGTGGCGGGCCAGTCTAGTCCCGGGTCATGGGGACGACCCTATAGTCGTCGGACAAGTCGGCGGCTGGCCAACTTTGGCCCGTGGTCGTGGGGACGACCCTATAGTCGTCGGAAATGACGGTGGCGGGCCAATCTAGTCCCGGGGTCGTGGGGACGACCCTATAGTCGTCGGACATGTCGGCGGCTGGCCAACTTTGGCCCGGGGTCGTGGGGACGACCCTATAGTCGTCGGACAAGCCGGCGATTGGCCAACTTTGGCCCGTGGTCGTGGGGACGACCCTATAATCGTCGGACAAGTCGGCGGCTGTCCAACTTTGGCCCGGGGTCGTGGGGACGACCCTATAGTCGTCGGACTTGACGGTGGCGGGCCAATCTAGTCCCGGGGTCGTGGGGACGACCCTATAGTCGTCAGACATGTCGGTGGCGAGCCAACCTAGTCCCGGGGTCGTGGGGACGACCCTATAGTCGTCGGACAAGTCGGCGGCGGGCCAACCTAGTCCCGGGGTCGTGGGGATGACCCTATAGTCGTCGGTCAAGTCGGCGGCGAGCCCACCTAGTCGGGGGGTCGTGGGGACGACCCTATAGTCGTCGGACAAGTCGGCGGCCGGCCAACCTAGCCCCGAGGTCGTCGGACTTGACGGTGGCGGACCAATCTAGTCCCGGGGTTGTGGGGACGACCCTATAGTCGTCGGACATGTCGGCGGCTGGCCAACTTTGGCCCGTGGTCGTGGGGAGGACCCTATACTCGTCGGACAAGTCGGCGGCGTACCAACCTAGTCCGGGGGTCGTGGGGACGACCCTATAGTCGTCGGACATGTCGGCGGCTGGCCAACCTAGACCCGGGGTCGTGGGGACGACCCTATTGTCGTCGGACATGGCGGTGGCGGGCCAATCTAGTCCCGGGGTCGTGGGGACGACCCTATAGTCGTCGGACATGACGGTGGCGGACCAATCTAGTCCCGGGTCGTGGCGACGACCCTATAGTCGTCGGACATTTCGGCGGCTGGCCAACTTTGGCGCGTGGTCGTGGGGATGATCCAATAGTCGTCGGACATATCGGCGGCTGGCCAACTTTGGCCCGTGGTCGTGGGGACGATCCGATAGTCGTCGGACATGTCGGCGGGTGGCCAACCTAGACCCGGGGTCGTGGGGACGACCCCATTGTCGTCGGACATGGCGGTGGCGGGCCAATCTAGTCCCGTGGTCGTGGGGACGACCCTACAGTCTTCGGACATGACGGTGGCGGGCCAATCTAGTCCCGGGGTCGTGGGGACGACCCTATAATCGTTGGACATGTCGGCGGCTGGCCAACCTGGACCCGGGGTCGTGGGGACGACCCTATAGTCGTCGGACATGTCGGCGGTTGTCCAACTTTGGCCCGGTGTCGTGGGGACGACTCTATAGTCGTCGGACATGTCGGCGGCTGGCCAACCTAGACCCGGGGTCGTGGGGACGACCCTATTGTCGTCGGACATGTCGGTGGCGGGCCAATCTAGTCCGGGGATCGTGGGGACGACCCTATAATCGTCGGACATGACGGTGGCGGGCCAATCTAGTCCCGGGGTCGTGGGGACGACCCTATAATCGTTGGACATGACGGTGGCGGGCCAATCTAGTCCCGAGGTCGTGGGGCCGACCCTATAGTCGTCGGACTTGACGGTGGTGGGCCAATCTAGTCCCGGCGTCGTGGGGACGACCCTATAGTCGTCGGACTTGACGGTGTCGGGCCAATCTAGTCCCGGGGTCGTGGGGACGACCCTATTGTCGTCGGACATGACGGTGGCGGGCCAACCTAGTCCCGGGGTCGTAGGGACGACCCTATAGTCGTCGGACATGTCGGCGATTGGCCAACATTGGCCCGGGGTCGTGGGGACAACCCTATAGTCGTCGGACATGTCGGCGGCTGGCCAACTTTTGCCCGGGGTCGTGGGGACGACCCTATTGTCGTCGGACATGACGGTGGCGGGACAATCTAGTCCCGGGGTCGTGGGGACGACCCTATTGTCGTCGGACATGTCGGCGGTGAGCCAACCTAGTCCAGGGGTCGTGGGGACGACCCTATAGTCGTCGGACATGTCGGCGGCTTGCCAACTTGGGCCCGGGGTCGTGGGCACGACCCTATAGTCGTCGGACATGTCGGCGGCTGGCCAACCTACTCCCGAGGTCGTGGGGCCGACCCTATAGTCGTCGGACTTGACGGTGGTGGGCCAATCTAGTCCCGGGATCGTGGGGACGACCCTACAGTCGTCGGACATTTCGGCATCTTGCCAACTTTGGCCCGGGGTCGTGGGGACGACCCTATTTCTCGTCGGACATGTCGGCGGTGAGCCAATCTAGTCCCGGGGTTGTGGGGACGACCCTATAGTCGTCGGACATGACGGTGGCGGGCCAGTCTAGTCCCGGGTCATGGGGACGACCCTATAGTCGTCGGACAAGTCGGCGGCTGGCCAACTTTGGCCCGTGGTCGTGGGGACGACCCTATAGTCGTCGGAAATGACGGTGGCGGGCCAATCTAGTCCCGGGGTCGTGGGGATGACCCTATAGTCGTCGGTCAAGTCGGCGGCGAGCCCACCTAGTCGGGGGGTCGTGGGGACGACCCTATAGTCGTCGGACAAGTCGGCGGCCGGCCAACCTAGCCCCGAGGTCGTCGGACTTGACGGTGGCGGACCAATCTAGTCCCGGGGTTGTGGGGACGACCCTATAGTCGTCGGACATGTCGGCGGCTGGCCAACTTTGGCCCGTGGTCGTGGGGAGGACCCTATACTCGTCGGACAAGTCGGCGGCGTACCAACCTAGTCCGGGGGTCGTGGGGACGACCCTATAGTCGTCGGACATGACGGTGGCGGGCCAGTCTAGTCCCGGGTCATGGGGACGACCCTATAGTCGTCGGACAAGTCGGCGGCTGGCCAACTTTGGCCCGTGGTCGTGGGGACGACCCTATAGTCGTCGGAAATGACGGTGGCGGGCCAATCTAGTCCCGGGGTCGTGGGGACGACCCTATAGTCGTCGGACATGTCGGCGGCTGGCCAACTTTGGCCTGGGGTCGTGGGGACGACCCTATAGTCGTCGGACAAGCCGGCGATTGGCCAACTTTGGCCCGTGGTCGTGGGGACGACCCTATAATCGTCGGACAAGTCGGCGGCTGTCCAACTTTGGCCCGGGGTCGTGGGGACGACCCTATAGTCGTCGGACTTGACGGTGGCGGGCCAATCTAGTCCCGGGGTCGTGGGGACGACCCTACAGTCGTCAGACATGTCGGTGGCGAGCCAACCTAGTCCCGGGGTCGTGGGGACGACCCTATAGTCGTCGGACTTGACGGTGGCGGGCCAATCTAGTCCCGGGGTCGTGGGGACGACCCTATAGTCGTCAGACATGTCGGTGGCGAGCCAACCTAGTCCCGGGGTCGTGGGGACGACCCTATAGTCGTCGGACAAGTCGGCGGCGGGCCAACCTAGTCCCGGGGTCGTGGGGACGACCCTATAGTCGTCGGACAAGTCCGCAGCTTGCCAACTTTGGTCCGGGGTCGAGGGGACGACCCTATAGTCGTCGGACTTGACGGTGGCGGCCCAATCTAGTCCCGGGGTCGTGGGGACGACCCTATTGTCGTCGGACATGTCGTCGGCGGGCCAAACGTAGGCCCAGGATCGTGGTGAAGACCCTATAGTCGTCGGATATGTCGGCGGTTGGCCAACCTAGTCCCGGGGTCGTGGGGAGGTCCGTATAGTCGTCGGACAATTCGACGGCCGGCCAACTTTGGCCCGGGGTCGTGGAGACGACCCTATAGTCGTCGGACATGTCGGCGGCTGGCCAACCTTGTGCCGAGGTCGTGGGGACGACCCCATAGTCGTCGGACATGTCGGCGGCTGGCCAACCTAGTCCCGAGGTCGTGGGGATGACCCTATAGTCGTCGGACAAGTCGGCGGCGGGCCAATCTAGTCCCGGGGTCGTGGGGACGACCCTATTGTCGTCGGACATGTCGGCGGCTGGCCACCTTTGGCCCGTGGTCGTGGGGACGATCCGATAGTCGTTGGACATGACGGTGGCGGGCCAATCTAGTCCCGGGGTCGTGGGGACGACCCTATAGTCTTCGGACAAGTCGGCGGCGGGCCAATCTAGTCCCGGGGTCGTGGGGACGACCCTATTGTCGTCGGACATGACGGTGGTGGGCCAATCTAGTCCCGGGGTCGTAGGGACGACCCTATAGTCGTCGGAAATGTCGGGTGCTGGCCAACTTTGTCCCGTGGTCGTGAAGACGACCCAATAGTCGTCGGACAAGACGGTGGCGGGTCAATCTAGTCCCGGGGTCTTGGGGACGACCCTATAGTCGTCGGACATGTCGGCGGCTGGCCAACGTAGGCCCGCTGTCGTGGGGACGACCCTATAGACGTCGGACATGTCGGCGGCTGGCCAACTTAGGCCCGGGGTCGTGGGGACGATCCAATAGTCGTGGGGACGACTGTTTAGTCGTCGGACATGTCGGCGGTTGGCCAACCTAGACCCGGTGTCGTGGGGACGACCCTATTGTCGTCGGACATGACGGTGGCGGGCCAATCTAGTCATGGGGTCGTGGGGACGACCCTATAGTCGTCGGACATGTCGGCGATTGGCCAACATTGGCCCGGGGTCGTGGGGACGACCCTATAGTCGTCGGACATGTCGGCGGCTGGCCAACTTTGGCCCGTGGTCGTGGGGACGACTGTTTAGTCGTCGGACATGTCGGCAGCCGGCCAACCTAGACCCGGGGTCGTGGGGACGACCCTATTGTCGTCGGACATGGCGGTGGCGGGCCCGTCTAGTCCCGGGTCGTGGGGACGACCCTATAGTCGTCGGAAATGTCGGCGGCAGGCCAACTTTGGCCCGAAGTCGTGGGTACGACCCTATAGTCGTCGGACACGACGGTGTCGAGCCAATCTAGTCCCGGGGTTGTGGGGACGACCCTATTTTCGTCGGACAAGTCGGCGGCTGGCCAACTTTTGCCCTGGGTCGTGGGGACGACCCTATAGTCGTCGAACATGTTGGCGGCAGGTCAGCCTAGTCCCGGGGTCGTGGGGACGACCCTATAGTCGTCGGACATGTCGGCGGCTGGCCAACTTTGGCCCGTGGTCGTGGGGACGACTCTATAGTCGTCGGACATGTCGGCGGCTGGCCAACCTAGACCCGGGGTCGTGGGGACGACCCTATTGTCGTCGGACATGACGGTGGCGGGCCAATCTAGTCCCGGGGTCGTGGGGACGACCCTATAGTCGTCAGACATGTCGGCGGCTGGCCAACTTTGGCCCGTGGTCGTGGGGCGACCCAATAGTCGTCGGACATGTCGGCGGCTGGCCAACTTTTGCCCGAGGTCGTGGGGACGATCCGATAATCGATGGACATGACGGTGGCGGGCCAATCTAGTCCCGGGGTCGTGGGGACGACCCTATAGTCGTCGGACAAGACGGCGGCTGGACATCTTTGGCCCGGGGTCGTGGGGACGACCCTATAGTCATCGTACATGTCGGCGGCTGGCCAACTTTGGCCCGTGGTCGTGGGGACGACCCAATAGTGGTCGGACATGTCGGCGGCTGGCCAACCTAGTCCCGAAGTCGTGGGGACGACCGTATAGTCGCCGGACAAGTCGGCGGCGGGCCAAGCTTGGCCCGGGGTCGTGGGGACGACCCTATAGTCGTCGGACATGACGGTGGCGGACCAATCTAGTCCCGGGTCGTGGCGACGACCCTATAGTCGTCGGACATTTCGGCGGCTGGCCAACTTTGGCGCGTGGTCGTGGGGACGATCCAATAGTCGTCGGACATATCGGCGGCTGGCCAACTTTGGCCCGTGGTCGTGGGGACGATCCGATAGTCGTCGGACATGTCGGCGGGTGGCCAACCTAGACCCGGGGTCGTGGGGACGACCCCATTGTCGTCGGACATGGCGGTGGCGGGCCAATCTAGTCCCGTGGTCGTGGGGACGACCCTACAGTCTTCGGACATGACGGTGGCGGGCCAATCTAGTCCCGGGGTCGTGGGGACGACCCTATAATCGTTGGACATGTCGGCGGCTGGCCAACCTGGACCCGGGGTCGTGGGGACGACCCTATAGTCGTCGGACATGTCGGCGGTTGTCCAACTTTGGCCCGGTGTCGTGGGGACGACCCTATAGTCGTCAGACATGTCGGCGGCTGGCCAACTTTGGCCCGTGGTCGTGGGGCGACCCAATAGTCGTCGGACATGTCGGCGGCTGGCCAACTTTTGCCCGGGGTCGTGGGGACGACCCTATTGTCGTCGGACATGACGGTGGCGGGACAATCTAGTCCCGGGGTCGTGGGGACGACCCTATTGTCGTCGGACATGTCGGCGGTGAGCCAACCTAGTCCAGGGGTCGTGGGGACGACCCTATAGTCGTCGGACATGTCGGCGGCTTGCCAACTTGGGCCCGGGGTCGTGGGCACGACCCTATAGTCGTCGGACATGTCGGCGGCTGGCCAACCTACTCCCGAGGTCGTGGGGCCGACCCTATAGTCGTCGGACTTGACGGTGGTGGGCCAATCTAGTCCCGGGATCGTGGGGACGACCCTACAGTCGTCGGACATTTCGGCATCTTGCCAACTTTGGCCCGGGGTCGTGGGGACGACCCTATAGTCGTCGGATATGTCGGCGGCTGACCAACCTAGTCACGAGGTCGTGGGGGCGACCCTGTAGTCGTCGGACATGTCGGCGGCTGGCCAAACTAGCCCCGAGGTCGTCGGACTTGACGGTGGCGGACCAATCTAGTCCCGGGGTTGTGGGGACGACCCTATAGTCGTCGGACATGTCGGCGGCTGGCCAAACTAGTCCTGAGGTCGTGGGGGCGACCCTATAGTCGTCGGACATGTCGGCGGCTGGCCAAATTTGGCCCGGTGTCGTGGGGACGACTCTATAGTCGTCGGAAATGTCGGCGGCTGGCCAACATTGGCCCGGGGTCGTGGGGTCAACCCTATAGTCGTGGGACATGTCGGCGGCTGGCCAACTTTGGCCCGTAGTCGTGGGGACGATCCGACAGTCGCCGGACATGACGGTGGCGGGCCAATCTAGTCCCGGGGTCGTGGGGACGACCCTATTGTCGTCGGACATGTCGGCGGCTGGCCAAATTTGGCCCGGTGTCGTGGGGACGACTCTATAGTCGTCGGAAATGTCGGCGGCTGGCCAACATTGGCCCGGGGTCGTGGGGACGACGCTATTGTCGACGGAGAAGTCGGCGGTGAGCCAACCTAGTCCAGGGGTCGTGGGGACGACCCTATAGTCGTCGGACATGTCGGCGGCTTGCCAACTTTGGCCCGGGGTCGTGGGCACGACCCTATTGTCGTCGGACATGTTGCCGGCTGGTCAACCTAGTCTCGGGGTCGTGGGGACGACCCTATAGTCGTCGGAAATGTCGGCGGCTGGCTAACTTTGGCGGGTGGTCGTGAATACGACCCTATAGTCGTCGGACAAGACAGAGGCGGGCCAATCTTGTCCCGGGGTCGTGGGGTCAACCCTATAGTCGTCGGACATGTCGGCGGCTGGCCAAATTTGGCCCGGTGTCGTGGGGACGACTCTATAGTCGTCTGAAATGTCGGCGGCTGGCCAACTTTGGCCCGGGGTCGTGGGGACGACGCTATTGTCGACGGACAAGTCGGCGGTGAGCCAACCTAGTCCAGGGGTCGTGGGGACGACCCTATAGTCGTCGGACATGTCGGCGGCTTGCCAACTTGGGCCCGGGGTCGTGGGCACGACCCTATAGTCGTCGGACATGTCGGCGGCTGGCCAACCTACTCCCGAGGTCGTGGGGCCGACCCTATAGTCGTCGGACTTGACGGTGGTGGGCCAATCTAGTCCCGGGATCGTGGGGACGACCCTACAGTCGTCGGACATTTCGGCGTCTTGCCAACTTTGGCCCGGGGTCGTGGGGACGACCCTATAGTCGTCGGATATGTCGGCGGCTGACCAACCTAGTCACGAGGTCGTGGGGGCGACCCTGTAGTCGTCGGACATGTCGGCGGCTGGCCAAACTAGCCCCGAGGTCGTCGGACTTGACGGTGGCGGACCAATCTAGTCCCGGGGTTGTGGGGACGACCCTATAGTCGTCGGACATGTCGGCGGCTGGCCAAACTAGTCCTGAGGTCGTGGGGGCGACCCTATAGTCGTCGGACATGTCGGCGGCTGGCCAAATTTGGCCCGGTGTCGTGGGGACGACTCTATAGTCGTCGGAAATGTCGGCGGCTGGCCAACATTGGCCCGGGGTCGTGGGGTCAACCCTATAGTCGTCGGACATGTCGGCGGCTGGCCAACTTTGGCCCGTAGTCGTGGGCACGATCCGACAGTCGCCGGACATGACGGTGGCGGGCCAATCTAGTCCCGGGGTCGTGGGGACGACCCTATTGTCGTCGGACATGTCGGCGGCTGGCCAACCTACTCCCGAGGTCGTGGGGCCGACCCTATAGTCTTCGGACTTGACGGTGGCGGGCCAATCTAGTCCCGGGGTCGTGGGGACGATCCTACAGTCGTCGGACATTTCGGCGGCTTGCCAACTTTGGCCCGTGGTCGTGGGGACGACCCTATAGTCGTCGGACACGTCGGCGGCTGGCCAACCTGGACCCGGGGTCGTGGGGACGACCCTATTGTCGTCGGACATGACGGTGGCGGGCCAACCTAGTCCCGGGGTCGTAGGGACGACCCTATAGTCGTCGGACATGTCGGCGATTGGACAACATTGGCCCGGGGTCGTGGGGTCAACCCTATAGTCGTCGGACATGTCGGCGGCTGGCCAACTTTGGCCCGTAGTCGTGGGCACGATCCGACAGTCGCCGGACATGACGGTGGCGGGCCAATCTAGTCCCGGGGTCGTGGGGACGACCCTATTGTCGTCGGACATGTCGGCGGCTGGCCAAATTTGGCCCGGTGTCGTTGGGACGACTCTATAGTCGTCGGAAATGTCGGCGGCTGGCCAACTTTGGCCCGGGGTCGTGGGCACGATCCGACAGTCGCCGGACATGACGGTGGCGGGCCAATCTAGTCCCGGGGACGTGGGGACGACCTTATAGTCGTCGGACAATTCGGCGGCGGGCCAAGCTTGTCCCGGGGTCGTTGGGACGACCCTATAATCGTCGGACATGACGGTGGCGGGCCAATCTAGTCCCGGGGTCGTGGGGACGACCCTATAATCGTTGGACATGACGGTGGCGGGCCAATCTAGTCCTGGGGTCGTAGGGACGACCCTATAGTCGTCGGACATGTTGGAGATTGGCCAACATTGGCCCGGGGTCGTCGGGACGACCCTATAGTCGTCGGACATGTCGGCGGCTGGCCAATCTAGTCCCGGGGTCGTGGGGACGACCCTATAGTCGTCGGACATGTCGGCGGCGGGCCAACTTTGGCCCGTGGTCGTGGGGACGATCCGATAATCGTTGGATATGACGGTGGCGGGCCAATCTAGTCCCGGGGTCGTGGGGACGATCCAATAGTCGTCGGACATGTCGGCGGCTGGCCAACTTTGGCCCGTGGTCGTGGGGACGACCCTATAGTCGTTGGACATGTCAGCGGCTGGCCAACTTTGGCCCGGTGTCGTGGGGACAACTCTATAGTCGTCGGACATGTCGGCGGCTGGCCAACCTAGACCCGGGGTCGTGGGGACGACCCTATTGTCGTCGGACATGACGGTGGCGGGCCAATCTATTCCCGGGGTCGTAGGGACGACCCTATAGTCGTCGGACATGTTGGCGATTAGCCAACATTGGCCCGGGGTCGTCGGGTCGACCCTATAGTCGTAGGACATGTCGGCGGCTGGCCAAGCTTGTCCCGGGGTCGTGGGGACGACCCTATAATCGTCGGACATGACGGTGACGGGCCAATCTAGTCCCGGGGTCGTAGGGACGACCCTATAGTCGTCGGACATGTTGGCGATTGGCCAACATTGGCCCGGGGTCGTCGGGACGACCCTATAGTCGTCGGACATGTCGGCGGCTGGCCAACCTAGTCCCGAGGTCGTGGGGACGACCTTATAGTCGTCGGACATGTCGGCGGCTGGCCAACTTTGGCCGGTGGTCGTGGGGCGACCCAATAGTCGTTGGACAAGTCGGCGGCTGGCCAAAAATGGCCCGGGGTCGTGGGGACGACCCTATAATCGTCGGACATGACGGTGGCGGGCCATCCTAGTCCCGGGGTCGTAGGGACGACCCTATAGTCGTCGGACATGTCGGCGGCTGGCCAACTTTGGCCCGGTGTCGTGGGGACGACCCTATAGTCGTTGGACATGACGGTGGCGGGCCAATCTAGTCCCGGGGTCGTGGGGACGACCCTATAGTCGTCGGACAAGACGGCGGCTGGACATCTTTGGCCCGTGGTCGTGGGGACGACCCTATAGTCGTCGTACATGTCGGCGGCTGGCCAACTTTGGCCCGTGGTCGTGGGGACGACCCAATAGTGGTCGGACATGTCGGCGGCTGGCCAACCTAGTCCCGAAGTCGTGCGGACGACCCTATAGTCGTCGGACAAGTCGGCGGCGGGCCAAGCTTGTCCCGGGGTCGTGGGGACGACCCTATAATCGTCGGACATGACGGTGGCGGGCCAATCTAGTCCCGGGGTCGTAGGGACGACCCTATAGTCGTCGGACATGTTGGCGATTGGCCAACATTGGCCCGGGGTCGTCGGGACGACCCTATAGTCGTCGGACATGTCGGCGGCTGGCCAACCTAGTTCCGAGGTCGTGGGGACGACCTTATAGTCGTCGGACATGTCGGCGGCTGGCCAACTTTGGCCGGTGGTCGTGGGGTGACCCAATAGTCGTTGGACAAGTCGGCGGCTGGCCAAAAATGGCCCGTGGTCGTAAAGACGACCCTATAGTCGTCGGACAATACGGTGGCGGGCCAATCTAGTCCCGGCGTCGTGGGGACGACCCTATACTCGTCGGACAAGTCGGCGGCTGGCCATCTTTTGCCCTGGGTCGTGGGGACGACCTTATAGTCGTCGGACATGTTGGCGGCAGGTCAGCCTAGTCCGTGGGTCGTGGGGACGACCCTATAGTCGTCGGACATGTCGGCGGCTGGCCAACTTTGGCCCGCGGTCGTGGGGACGACTCTATAGTCGTCGGACATGTCGGCGGCTGGCCAGCCTAGACCCGGGGTCGTGGGGACGACCCTATTGTCGTCGGACATGACGGTGGCGGGCCAATCTAGTCCCGGGGTCGTGGGGACGACCCTATAGTCGTCGGACATGTCGGCGGCTGGCCAACTTTGGCCCGTGGTCGTGGGGCGACCCAATAGTCGTTGGACAAGTCGGCGGCTGGCCAAAAATGGCCCGTGGTCGTGGGGACGACCCTATAGTCGTCGGAAATGTCGGGGGCTGGCCAGCTTTGGCCCGTGGTCGTAAAGACGACCCTCTAGTCGTCGAACAAGTCGGCGGCTGGCCAACTTTTGCCCTGGGTCGTGGGGACGACCCTATAGTCGTCGGACTTAACGGTGTCGGGCCAATCTAGTCCCGGGGTCGTGGGGACGACCCTATTGTCGTCGCACATGACGGTGGCGGGCCAACCTAGTCCCGGGGTCGTAGGGACGACCATATAGTCGTCGGACATGTCGGCGATTGGCCAACATTGGCCCGGGGTCGTGGGGACAACCCTATAGTCGTCGGACATGTCGGCGGCTGGCCAACCTACTCCCGAGGTCGTGGGGCCGACCCTATAGTCGTCGGACTTGACCGTGGTGGGCCAATCTAGTCCCGGGGTCGTGGGGACGACCCTATAGTCGTCGGACATGTCGGCGGCTGGCCAACTTTGGCCCGTGGTCGTGGGGACGACCCTATTGTCGTCGGACTTGACGGTGTCGGGCCAATCTAGTCCCGTGGTCGTGGGGACGACCCTATTGTCGTCGGACATGACGGCGGCTGGCCAAATTTGGCCCGGTGTCGTGGGGACGACTCTACAGTCGTCGGAAATGTCGGCGGCTGGCCAACATTGGCCCGGGGTCGTGGGGACGACGCTATTGTCGACGGAGAAGTCGGCGGTGAGCCAACCTAGTCCAGGGGTCGTGTGGACGACCCTATAGTCGTCGGACATGTCGGCGGCTTGCCAACTTTGGCCCGGGGTCGTGGGCACGACCCTATAGTCGTCGGACATGTTGCCGGCTGGTCAACCTAGTCTCGGGGTCGTGGGGACGACCCTATAGTCGTCGGAAATGTCGGCGGCTGGCTAACTTTGGCGGGTGGTCGTGAATACGACCCTATAGTCGTCGGACAAGACAGAGGCGGGCCAATCTTGTCCCGGGGTCGTGGGGACGACCCAATAGTCGTCGGACATGTCGGCGGCTGGCGAACCTACTCCCGAGGTCGTGGGGCCGACCCTATAGTCGTCGGACTTGACGGTGGTGGGCCAATCTAGTCCCGGGGTCGTGGGGACGACCCTATAGTCGTCGGACATGTCGGCGGCTGGCCAACTTTGGCCCGTGGTCGTGGGGACGATCCGATAGTCGTCGGACATGTTGGCGATTGGCCAACATTGGCCCGGGGTCGTGGGGACGACCCTATTGTCGTCGGACATGACGGCGGCTGGCCAATCTAGTCCCGGGGTCGTGGGGACGACCCTATAGTCGTCGGACTTGTCGGCGGCTGGCCAACTTTGGCCCGTGGTCGTGGGGACGATCCGATAGTCGTCGGACATGTCGGCGGCTGGCCAACCTAGTCCCGAGGTCGTGGGGACGACCTTATAGTCGTCGGACATGTCAGCGGCTGGCCAACTTTGGCCCGGTGTCGTGGGGACAACTCTATAGTCGTCGGACATGTCGGCGGCTGGCCAACCTAGACCCGGGGTCGTGGGGACGACCCTATTGTCGTCGGACATGGCGGTGGCGGGCCAATCTAGTCCCGTGGTCGTGAGGACGACCCTATAGTCTTCGGACATGACGGTAGCGGGCCAATCTAGACCCGAGGTCGTGGGGACGACCCTATAGTCGTCGGACATGACGGTAGCGGGACAATCTAGACCCGAGGTCGTGGGGACGACCTCATAGTCTTCGGACATGTCGGCGGCTGTCCAACTTTGGCCCGGTGTCGTGGGGACGACTCTATAGTCGTCGGACATGTCGGCGGCTGGCCAACCTAGACCCGCGGTCGTGGGGACGACCCTATAGTCGTCGGACATGACGGTGGCGGACCAATCTAGTCCCGAGGTCGTGGGGACGACCCTACAGTCGTCGGACATGTTGGCGGCAGGTCTGCCTAGTCCCGGGGTCGTGGGGACGAACCTATAGTCGTCGGACAACACGGCGGCTGGACATCTTTGGCCCGCGGTCGTGGGGACGACCCAATAGTCGTCGGACATGACGGTGGCGGGCCAATCTGGTCCCAGGGTCGTGGGGACGACCCTATAGTCGTCGGACATGTCGGCGGCTGGCCAACCTGGACCCGGGGTCGTGGGGACGACCCTATTGTCGTCGGACATGACGGTGGCGGGCCAATGTAGTCCCGGGGTCGTAGGGACGACCCTATAGTCGTCGGACATGTCGGCGATTGGCCAACATTGGCCCGGGGTCGTGGGGACAACCCTATAGTCGTCGGACATGTCGGCGGCTGGCCAACTTTGGCCCGTAGACGTGGGGACGATCCGACAGTCGCCGGACATGACGGTGGCGGGCCAATCTAGTCCCGGGGTCGTGGGGACGACCCTATTGTCGTCGGACATGTCGGCGGCTGGCCAAATTTGGCCCGGTGTCGTGGGGACGACTCTATAGTCGTCGGAAATGTCGGCGGCTGGCCAACTTTGGCCCGGGGTCGTGGGGACGACGCTATTGTCGACGGACAAGTCGGCGGTGAGCCAACCTAGTCCAGGGGTCGTGGGGACGACCCTATAGTCGTCGGACATGTCGGCGGCTGGCCAACTTTGGCCCGGTGTCGTGGGGACGACTCTATAGTCGTCGGAAATGTCGGCGGCTGGCCAACCTGGACCCGGGGTTGTGGGGACGACCCTATTGTCGTCGGACATGACGGTGGCGGGCCAATCTATTCTCGGGGTCGTGGGGACGACCCTATACTCGTCGGACATGTCGGCGGCTGGCCAACTTTGGCCCGGGGTCGTGGGGACGACCCTATAGTCGTCGGACATGTCGGCGGCTGGCCAACTTTGGCGCGTGGTCGTGGGGACGATCCGATTGTCGTCGGACATGTCGGCGGCTGGCCAACCTAGACCCGGGGTCGTGGGGACGACCCTATTGTCGTCGGACATGTCGGCGGCTGGCCAACTTTGGCCCGGTGTCGTGGGGATGACTCTATAGTCGTCGGAAATGTCGGCGGCTGGCCAACTTTGGCGCGTGGTCGTGCGGACCATCCGATTGTCGTCGGACATGTCGGCGGCTGGCCAACCTAGACCCGGGGTCGTGGGGACGACCCTATTGTCGTCGGACATGACGGTGGCGGGCCAATCTAGTCCGGGGTCGTGGGGACGACCCTATAGTCGTCGGACATGTCGGCGGCTGGCCAACTTTGGCGCGTGGTCGTGGGGACGACCCTATAGTCGTCGGACATGTCGGCGGCTGGCCAACTTTGGCGCGTGGTCGTGGGGACTATCCGATTGTCGTCGGACATGTCGGCGGCTGGCCAACCTAGACCCGGGGTCGTGGGGACGACCCTATTGTCGTCGGACATGGCGGTGGCGGGCCAATCTAGTCCCGTGGTCGTGGGGACGACCCGATAGTCTTCGGACATGACGGTAGCGGGCCAATCTAGACCCGAGGTCCTGGGGACGACCCTATAGTAGTCGAACATGTCGGCGGCTGTCCAACATTGGCCCGGTGTCGTGGGGACGACTCTATAGTCGTCGGACATGTCGGCGGCTGGCCAACCTAGTCCCGGGGTCGTGGGGACGACCCTATAGTCGTCGGACATTTCGGCGGCTTGCCAACTTTGGCCCGGGGTCGTGGGGACGACCCTATAGTCGTCGGACATGTCGACGGCTGGCCAACTTTGGCCCGTGGTTGTGGGGACGACCCTATAGTCGTTGGACATGACGGTGGCGGGCCAATCTAGTCCCGGGGTCGTGGGGACGACCCTATAGTCGTCGGACATGTCGGCGATTGGCCAACATTGGCCCGGGGTCGTGGGGACGACCCTATAGTCGTCGGACATGTCGGCGGCTGGCCAACCTAGTCCCGAGGTCGTGGGGACGACCCTATAGTCGTCGGTCATGTCGGCGGCTGGCCAACTTTGGCCCGGTGTCGTGGGGACGACTCTATAGTCGTCGGAAATGTCGGCGGCTGGCCAACCTGGACCCGGGGTCGTGGGGACGACCCTATTGTCGTCGGACATGACGGTGTCGGGCCAATCTATTCTCGGGGTCGTGGGGACGACCCTATAGTCGTCGGACATGTCGGCGGCTGGCCAACTTTGGCCCGGGGTCGTGGGGACGACCCTATAGTCGTCGGACATGTCGGCGGCTGGCCAACTTTGGCGTGTGGTCGTGGGGACGATCCGATTGTCGTCGGACATGTCGGCGGCTGGCCAACCTAGACCCGGGGTCGTGGGGACGACCCTATTGTCGTCGGACATGTCGGCGGCTGGTCAACTTTGGCCCGTGGTCGTGGGGACGACCCTATAATCGTCGGACATTTCGGCGGCATGCCAACTTTGGCCCGTGGTCGTGGGGACGACCCTATAATCGTTGGACATGACGGTGGCGGGCCAATTTAGTCCCGAGGTCCTGGGGACGACCCTATAGTCGTCGGACAAGTCGGCGGCTGGCCAACCTAGACCCGGGATCGTGGGGACGACCCTATTGTCGTCGGACATGACGGTGGCGGGCCAATCTAGTCCCGGGGTCGTGGGGACGACCCTATAGTCGTCGGACATGTCGGCGGCTGGCCAACTTTGGCCCGGGGTCGTGGGGACGACCCTATAGTCGTCGGACATGTCGGCGGCTGGCCAACTTTGGCGTGTGGTCGTGGGGACGATCCGATTGTCGTCGGACATGTCGGCGGCTGGCCAACCTAGACCCGGGGTCGTGGGGACGACCCTATTGTCGTCGGACATGTCGGCGGCTGGCCAACTTTGGCCCGGTGTCGTGGGGATGACTCTATAGTCGTCGGAAATGTCGGCGGCTGGCCAACTTTGGCGCGTGGTCGTGCGGACCATCCGATTGTCGTCGGACATGTCGGCGGCTGGCCAACCTAGACCCGGGGTCGTGGGGACGACCCTATTGTCGTCGGACATGACGGTGGCGGGCCAATCTAGTCCGGGGTCGTGGGGACGACCCTATAGTCGTCGGACATGTCGGCGGCTGGCCAACTTTGGCCCGTGGTTGTGGGGACGACCCTATAGTCGTTGGACATGACGGTGGCGGGCCAATCTAGTCCCGGGGTCGTGGGGACGACCCTATAGTCGTCGGACATGTCGGCGATTGGCCAACATTGGCCCGGGGTCGTGGGGACGACCCTATAGTCGTCGGACATGTCGGCGGCTGGCCAACCTAGTCCCGAGGTCGTGGGGACGACCCTATAGTCGTCGGTCATGTCGGCGGCTGGCCAACTTTGGCCCGGTGTCGTGGGGACGACTCTATAGTCGTCGGAAATGTCGGCGGCTGGCCAACCTGGACCCGGGGTCGTGGGGACGACCCTATTGTCGTCGGACATGACGGTGTCGGGCCAATCTATTCTCGGGGTCGTGGGGACGACCCTATAGTCGTCGGACAAGTCGGCGGCGGGCCAAGCTTGTCCCGGGGTCGTGGGGACGACCCTATAATCGTCGGACATGACGGTGGCGGGCCAATCTAGTCCCGGGGTCGTAGGGACGACCCTATAGTCGTCGGACATGTTGGCGATTGGCCAACATTGGCCCGGGGTCGTCGGGACGACCCTATAGTCGTCGGACATGTCGGCGGCTGGCCAACCTAGTTCCGAGGTCGTGGGGACGACCTTATAGTCGTCGGACATGTCGGCGGCTGGCCAACTTTGGCCGGTGGTCGTGGGGCGACCCAATAGTCGTTGGACAAGTCGGCGGCTGGCCAAAAATGGCCCGTGGTCGCAAAGACGACCCTATAGTCGTCGGACAATACGGTGGCGGGCCAATCTAGTCCCGGCGTCGTGGGGACGACCCTATACTCGTCGGACAAGTCGGCGGCTGGCCATCTTTTGCCCTGGGTCGTGGGGACGACCTTATAGTCGTCGGACATGTTGGCGGCAGGTCAGCCTAGTCCCTGGGTCGTGGGGACGACCCTATAGTCGTCGGACATGTCGGCGGCTGGCCAACTTTGGCCCGCGGTCGTGGGGACGACTCTATAGTCGTCGGACATGTCGGCGGCTGGCCAGCCTAGACCCGGGGTCGTGGGGACGACCCTATTGTCGTCGGACATGACGGTGGCGGGCCAATCTAGTCCCGGGGTCGTGGGGACGACCCTATAGTCGTCGGACATGTCGGCGGCTGGCCAACTTTGGCCCGTGGTCGTGGGGCGACCCAATAGTCCTTGGACAAGTCGGCGGCTGGCCAAAAATGGCCCGTGGTCGTGGGGACGACCCTATAGTCGTTGGACATGACGGTGGCGGGCCAATCTAGTCCCGAGGTCCTGGGGACGGCCCTATAGTCGTCGGACAAGTCGGCGGCTGGCCAACCAAGACCCGGGGTCGTGGGGACGACCCTATTGTCGTCGGACATGACGGTGGCGGGCCAATCTAGTCCCGGGGTCGTGGGGACGACCCTATAGTCGTCGGACATGTCGGCGGCTGGCCAACTTTGGCCCGGTGTCGTGGGGACGACTCTATAGTCGTCGGAAATGTCGGCGGCTGGCCAACCTGGACCCGGCGTCGTGGGGACGACCCTATTGTCGTCGGACATGACGGTGTCGGGCCAATCTAGTCTCGGGGTCGTGGGGACGACCCTATAGTCGTCGGACATGTCGGCGGCTGGCCAACTTTGGCCCGGGGTCGTGGGGACGACTCTATAGTCGTCGGAAATGTCGGCGGCTGGCCAACCTGGACTCGGGGTCGTGGGGACGACCCTATAGTCGTCGGACAAGACGGTGGCGGACCAATCTAGTCCCGGGGTCGTGGGGACGACCCTAGAGTCGTCGGACATGTCGGCGGCTGGCCAACTTTGGCCCGTGGTCGTGGGGACGATCCAATAGTCGTCGGAAATGTCGGCGGCTGGCCAACCTAGACCCGGGGTCGTGGGGACGACCCTATTGTCGTCGGACATGACGGTGGCGGGTCAATCTAGTCCCGGGGTCGTGAGGACGACCCTATAGTCGTCGAACAATTCGGCGGCGGGCCAAGCTTGTCCCGGGGTCGTGGGGACGACCCTATAATCGTCGGACATGACGGTGGCGGGCCAATCTAGTCCCGGGGTCGTGGGGACGACCCTATAGTCGTCGGACATGTCGGCGGCTGGCCAACTTTGGCCCGGTGTCGTGGGGATGACTCTATAGTCGTCGGAAATGTCGGCGGCTGGCCAACTTTGGCGCGTGGTCGTGCGGACCATCCGATTGTCGTCGGACATGTCGGCGGCTGGCCAACCTAGACCCGGGGTCGTGGGGACGACCCTATTGTCGTCGGACATGACGGTGGCGGGCCAATCTAGTCCGGGGTCGTGGGGACGACCCTATAGTCGTCGGACATGTCGGCGGCTGGCCAACTTTGGCCCGTGGTTGTGGGGACGACCCTATAGTCGTTGGACATGACGGTGGCGGGCCAATCTAGTCCCGGGGTCGTGGGGACGACCCTATAGTCGTCGGACATGTCGGCGATTGGCCAACATTGGCCCGGGGTCGTGGGGACGACCCTATAGTCGTCGGACATGTCGGCGGCTGGCCAACCTAGTCCCGAGGTCGTGGGGACGACCCTATAGTCGTCGGTCATGTCGGCGGCTGGCCAACTTTGGCCCGGTGTCGTGGGGACGACTCTATAGTCGTCGGAAATGTCGGCGGCTGGCCAACCTGGACCCGGGGTCGTGGGGACGACCCTATTGTCGTCGGACATGACGGTGTCGGGCCAATCTATTCTCGGGGTCGTGGGGACGACCCTATAGTCGTCGGACAAGTCGGCGGCGGGCCAAGCTTGTCCCGGGGTCGTGGGGACGACCCTATAATCGTCGGACATGACGGTGGCGGGCCAATCTAGTCCCGGGGTCGTAGGGACGACCCTATAGTCGTCGGACATGTTGGCGATTGGCCAACATTGGCCCGGGGTCGTCGGGACGACCCTATAGTCGTCGGACATGTCGGCGGCTGGCCAACCTAGTTCCGAGGTCGTGGGGACGACCTTATAGTCGTCGGACATGTCGGCGGCTGGCCAACTTTGGCCGGTGGTCGTGGGGCGACCCAATAGTCGTTGGACAAGTCGGCGGCTGGCCAAAAATGGCCCGTGGTCGCAAAGACGACCCTATAGTCGTCGGACAATACGGTGGCGGGCCAATCTAGTCCCGGCGTCGTGGGGACGACCCTATACTCGTCGGACAAGTCGGCGGCTGGCCATCTTTTGCCCTGGGTCGTGGGGACGACCTTATAGTCGTCGGACATGTTGGCGGCAGGTCAGCCTAGTCCCTGGGTCGTGGGGACGACCCTATAGTCGTCGGACATGTCGGCGGCTGGCCAACTTTGGCCCGCGGTCGTGGGGACGACTCTATAGTCGTCGGACATGTCGGCGGCTGGCCAGCCTAGACCCGGGGTCGTGGGGACGACCCTATTGTCGTCGGACATGACGGTGGCGGGCCAATCTAGTCCCGGGGTCGTGGGGACGACCCTATAGTCGTCGGACATGTCGGCGGCTGGCCAACTTTGGCCCGTGGTCGTGGGGCGACCCAATAGTCCTTGGACAAGTCGGCGGCTGGCCAAAAATGGCCCGTGGTCGTGGGGACGACCCTATAGTCGTTGGACATGACGGTGGCGGGCCAATCTAGTCCCGAGGTCCTGGGGACGGCCCTATAGTCGTCGGACAAGTCGGCGGCTGGCCAACCAAGACCCGGGGTCGTGGGGACGACCCTATTGTCGTCGGACATGACGGTGGCGGGCCAATCTAGTCCCGGGGTCGTGGGGACGACCCTATAGTCGTCGGACATGTCGGCGGCTGGCCAACTTTGGCCCGGTGTCGTGGGGACGACTCTATAGTCGTCGGAAATGTCGGCGGCTGGCCAACCTGGACCCGGCGTCGTGGGGACGACCCTATTGTCGTCGGACATGACGGTGTCGGGCCAATCTAGTCTCGGGGTCGTGGGGACGACCCTATAGTCGTCGGACATGTCGGCGGCTGGCCAACTTTGGCCCGGGGTCGTGGGGACGACTCTATAGTCGTCGGAAATGTCGGCGGCTGGCCAACCTGGACTCGGGGTCGTGGGGACGACCCTATAGTCGTCGGACAAGACGGTGGCGGACCAATCTAGTCCCGGGGTCGTGGGGACGACCCTAGAGTCGTCGGACATGTCGGCGGCTGGCCAACTTTGGCCCGTGGTCGTGGGGACGATCCAATAGTCGTCGGAAATGTCGGCGGCTGGCCAACCTAGACCCGGGGTCGTGGGGACGACCCTATTGTCGTCGGACATGACGGTGGCGGGTCAATCTAGTCCCGGGGTCGTGAGGACGACCCTATAGTCGTCGAACAATTCGGCGGCGGGCCAAGCTTGTCCCGGGGTCGTGGGGACGACCCTATAATCGTCGGACATGACGGTGGCGGGCCAATCTAGTCCCGGGGTCGTGGGGACGACCCTATAGTCGTCGGACAAGGCGGCGGCTGGACATCTTTGGCCCGGGGTCGTGGGGACGACCCTATAGTCGTCGGACATGTCGGCGGCTGGCCAACTTTGGCCCGTGGTCGTGGGGACGATCCAATAGTCGTCGGACATGTCGGCGGCTGGCCAACTTTGGCCCGTGGTTGTGGGAACGACCCTATAGTCGTTGAACATGACGGTGGCGGGCCAATCTAGTCCCGGGGTCGTGGGGACGACCCTACAGTCGTCGGACAAGACGGCGGCTGGACATCTTTGGCCCGTGGTCGTGGGGACGACCCTATAGTCGTCGTACATGTCGGCGGCTGGCCAACTTTGGCCCGTGGTCGTGGGGACGACCCAATAGTGGTCGGACATGTCGGCGGCTGGCCAACCTAGTCCCGAAGTCGTGCGGACGACCCTATAGTCGTCGGACAAGTCGGCGGCGGGCCAAGCTTGTCCCGGGGTCGTGGGGACGACCCTATAATCGTCGGACATGACGGTGGCGGGCCAATCTAGTCCCGGGGTCGTAGGGACGACCCTATAGTCGTTGGACATGTCGGCGGCTGGCCAACTTTGGCCCGGTGTCGTGGGGACGATCCGATTGTCGTCGGACATGTCGGCGGCTGGCCAACCTAGACCCGGGGTCGTGGGGACGACCCTATTGTCGTCGGACATGGCGGTGGCGGGCCAATCTAGTCCCGTGGTCGTGGGGACGACCCTATAGTCTTCGGACATGACGGTAGCGGGCCAATCTAGACCCGAGGTCCTGGGGACGACCCTATAGTAGTCGAACATGTCGGCGGCTGTCCAACATTGGCCCGGTGTCGTGGGGACGACTCTATAGTCGTCGGACATGTCGGCGGCTGGCCAACCTAGTCCCGGGGTCGTGGGGACGACCCTATAATCGTCGGACATGACGGTGGCGGGCCAATCTAGTCCCGGGGTCGTGGGGACGACCCTATAGTCGTCGGACATGTCGGCGGCTGGCCAACTTTGGCCCGGTGTCGTGGGGATGACTCTATAGTCGTCGGAAATGTCGGCGGCTGGCCAACTTTGGCGCGTGGTCGTGCGGACGATCCGATTGTCGTCGGACATGTCGGCGGCTGGCCAACCTAGACCCGGGGTCGTGGGGACGACCCTATTGTCGTCGGACATGACGGTGGCGGGCCAATCTAGTCCGGGGTCGTGGGGACGACCCTATAGTCGTCGGACATGTCGGCGGCTGGCCAACTTTGGCGCGTGGTCGTGGGGACGACCCTATAGTCGTTGGACATGACGGTGGCGGGCCAATCTAGTCCCGGGGTCGTGGGGACGACCCTATAGTCGTCGGACATGTCGGCGATTGGCCAACATTGGCCCGGGGTCGTGGGGACGACCCTATAGTCGTCGGACATGTCGGCGGCTGGCCAACCTAGTCCCGAGGTCGTGGGGACGACCCTATAGTCGTCGGTCATGTCGGCGGCTGGCCAACTTTGGCCCGGTGTCGTGGGGACGACTCTATAGTCGTCGGAAATGTCGGCGGCTGGCCAACCTGGACCCGGGGTCGTGGGGACGACCCTATTGTCGTCGGACATGACGGTGGCGGGCCAATCTATTCTCGGGGTCGTGGGGACGACCCTATAGTCGTCGGACATGTCGGCGGCTGGCCAACTTTGGCCCGGGGTCGTGGGGACGACCCTATAGTCGTCGGACATGTCGGCGGCTGGCCAGCCTTGACCCGAGGTCGTGGGGACGATCCTATTGTCGTCGGACATGACGGTGGCGGGCCAATCTAGTCCCGGGGTCGTAGGGACGACCATATAGTCGTCGGACATGTCGGCGATTGGCCAACATTGGCTCGGGGTCGTGGGGACAACCCTATAGTCGTCGGACATGTCGGCGGCTGGCCAACTTTTGCCCGGGGTCGTAGGGACGACCCTATTGTCGTCGGACTTGACGGTGTCGGGCCAATCTAGTCCCGGGGTCGTGGGGACGACCCTATTGTCGTCGGACATGACGGTGGCGGGCCATCCTAGTCCCGGGGTCGTAGGGACGACCCTATAGTCGTCGGACATGTCGGCGGCTGGCCAACTTTGGCCCGGTGTCGTGGGGACGACCCTATAGTCGTTGGACATGACGGTGGCGGGCCAATCTAGTCCCGGGGTCGTGGGGACGACCCTATAGTCGTCGGACAAGACGGCGGCTGGACATCTTTGGCCCGTGGTCGTGGGGACGACCCTATAGTCGTCGTACATGTCGGCGGCTGGCCAACTTTGGCCCGTGGTCGCGGGGACGACCCAATAGTGGTCGGACATGTCGGCGGCTGGCCAACCTAGTCCCGAAGTCGTGCGGACGACCCTATAGTCGTCGGACAAGTCGGCGGCGGGCCAAGCTTGTCCCGGGGTCGTGGGGACGACCCTATAATCGTCGGACATGACGGTGGCGGGCCAATCTAGTCCCGGGGTCGTAGGGACGACCCTATAGTCGTCGGACATGTTGGCGATTGGCCAACATTGGCCCGGGGTCGTCGGGACGACCCTATAGTCGTCGGACATGTCGGCGGCTGGCCAACCTAGTTCCGAGGTCGTGGGGACGACCTTATAGTCGTCGGACATGTCGGCGGCTGGCCAACTTTGGCCGGTGGTCGTGGGGCGACCCAATAGTCGTTGGACAAGTCGGCGGCTGGCCAAAAATGGCCCGTGGTCGTAAAGACGACCCTATAGTCGTCGGACAATACGGTGGCGGGCCAATCTAGTCCCGGCGTCGTGGGGACGACCCTATACTCGTCGGACAAGTCGGCGGCTGGCCATCTTTTGCCCTGGGTCGTGGGGACGACCTTATAGTCGTCGGACATGTTGGCGGCAGGTCAGCCTAGTCCCTGGGTCGTGGGGACGACCCTATAGTCGTCGGACATGTCGGCGGCTGGCCAACTTTGGCCCGCGGTCGTGGGGACGACTCTATAGTCGTCGGACATGTCGGCGGCTGGCCAGCCTAGACCCGGGGTCGTGGGGACGACCCTATTGTCGTCGGACATGACGGTGGCGGGCCAATCTAGTCCCGGGGTCGTGGGGACGACCCTATAGTCGTCGGACATGTCGGCGGCTGGCCAACTTTGGCCCGTGGTCGTGGGGCGACCCAATAGTCGTTGGACAAGTCGGCGGCTGGCCAAAAATGGCCCGTGGTCGTGGGGACGACCCTATAGTCGTCGGAAATGTCGGGGGCTGGCCAGCTTTGGCCCGTGGTCGTAAAGACGACCCTCTAGTCGTCGAACAAGTCGGCGGCTGGCCAACTTTTGCCCTGGGTCGTGGGGACGACCCTATAGTCGTCGGACTTGACGGTGTCGGGCCAATCTAGTCCCGGGGTCGTGGGGACGACCCTATTGTCGTCGCACATGACGGTGGCGGGCCAACCTAGTCCCGGGGTCGTAGGGACGACCATATAGTCGTCGGACATGTCGGCGATTGGCCAACATTGGCCCGGGGTCGTGGGGACAACCCTATAGTCGTCGGACATGTCGGCGGCTGGCCAACCTACTCCCGAGGTCGTGGGGCCGACCCTATAGTCGTCGGACTTGACCGTGGTGGGCCAATCTAGTCCCGGGGTCGTGGGGACGACCCTATAGTCGTCGGACATGTCGGCGGCTGGCCAACTTTGGCCCGTGGTCGTGGGGACGACCCTATTGTCGTCGGACTTGACGGTGTCGGGCCAATCTAGTCCCGTGGTCGTGGGGACGACCCTATTGTCGTCGGACATGACGGCGGCTGGCCAAATTTGGCCCGGTGTCGTGGGGACGACTCTACAGTCGTCGGAAATGTCGGCGGCTGGCCAACATTGGCCCGGGGTCGTGGGGACGACGCTATTGTCGACGGAGAAGTCGGCGGTGAGCCAACCTAGTCCAGGGGTCGTGTGGACGACCCTATAGTCGTCGGACATGTCGGCGGCTTGCCAACTTTGGCCCGGGGTCGTGGGCACGACCCTATAGTCGTCGGACATGTTGCCGGCTGGTCAACCTAGTCTCGGGGTCGTGGGGACGACCCTATAGTCGTCGGAAATGTCGGCGGCTGGCTAACTTTGGCGGGTGGTCGTGAATACGACCCTATAGTCGTCGGACAAGACAGAGGCGGGCCAATCTTGTCCCGGGGTCGTGGGGACGACCCAATAGTCGTCGGACATGTCGGCGGCTGGCGAACCTACTCCCGAGGTCGTGGGGCCGACCCTATAGTCGTCGGACTTGACGGTGGTGGGCCAATCTAGTCCCGGGGTCGTGGGGACGACCCTATAGTCGTCGGACATGTCGGCGGCTGGCCAACTTTGGCCAGTGGTCGTGGGGACGATCCGATAGTCGTCGGACATGTTGGCGATTGGCCAACATTGGCCCGGGGTCGTGGGGACGACCCTATTGTCGTCGGACATGACGGCGGCTGGCCAATCTAGTCCCGGGGTCGTGGGGACGACCCTATAGTCGTCGGACTTGTCGGCGGCTGGCCAACTTTGGCCCGTTGTCGTGGGGACGATCCGATAGTCGTCGGACATGTCGGCGGCTGGCCAACCTAGTCCCGAGGTCGTGGGGACGACCTTATAGTCGTCGGACATGTCAGCGGCTGGCCAACTTTGGCCCGGTGTCGTGGGGACAACTCTATAGTCGTCGGACATGTCGGCGGCTGGCCAACCTAGACCCGGGGTCGTGGGGACGACCCTATTGTCGTCGGACATGGCGGTGGCGGGCCAATCTATTCCCGTGGTCGTGAGGACGACCCTATAGTCTTCGGACATGACGGTAGCGGGCCAATCTAGACCCGAGGTCGTGGGGACGACCCTATAGTCGTCGGACATGACGGTAGCGGGACAATCTAGACCCGAGGTCGTGGGGACGACCTCATAGTCTTCGGACATTTCGGCGGCTGTCCAACTTTGGCCCGGTGTCGTGGGGACGACTCTATAGTCGTCGGAAATGTCGGCGGCTGGCCAACCTGGACCCGGGGTCGTGGGGACGACCCTATTGTCGTCGGACATGACGGTGGCGGGCCAATCTATTCTCGGGGTCGTGGGGACGACCCTATAGTCGTCGGACATGTCGGCGGCTGGCCAACTTTGGCCCGGTGTCGTGGGGACGACTCTATAGTCGTCGGAAATGTCGGCGGCTGGCCAACCTGGACCCGGGGTCGTGGGGACGACCCTATTGTCGTCGGACATGACGGTGGCGGGCCAATCTATTCTCGGGGTCGTGGGGACGACCCTATACTCGTCGGACATGTCGGCGGCTGGCCAACTTTGGCCCGGGGTCGTGGGGACGACCCTATAGTCGTCGGACATGTCGGCGGCTGGCCAACTTTGGCGCGTGGTCGTGGGGACGATCCGATTGTCGTCGGACATGTCGGCGGCTGGCCAACCTAGACCCGGGGTCGTGGGGACGACCCTATTGTCGTCGGACATGTCGGCGGCTGGCCAACTTTGGCCCGGTGTCGTGGGGATGACTCTATAGTCGTCGGAAATGTCGGCGGCTGGCCAACTTTGGCGCGTGGTCGTGCGGACGATCCGATTGTCGTCGGACATGTCGGCGGCTGGCCAACCTAGACCCGGGGTCGTGGGGACGACCCTATTGTCGTCGGACATGACGGTGGCGGGCCAATCTAGTCCGGGGTCGTGGGGACGACCCTATAGTCGTCGGACATGTCGGCGGCTGGCCAACTTTGGCGCGTGGTCGTGGGGACGACCCTATAGTCGTCGGACATGTCGGCGGCTGGCCAACTTTGGCGCGTGGTCGTGGGGACTATCCGATTGTCGTCGGACATGTCGGCGGCTGGCCAACCTAGACCCGGGGTCGTGGGGACGACCCTATTGTCGTCGGACATGGCGGTGGCGGGCCAATCTAGTCCCGTGGTCGTGGGGACGACCCTATAGTCTTCGGACATGACGGTAGCGGGCCAATCTAGACCCGAGGTCCTGGGGACGACCCTATAGTAGTCGAACATGTCGGCGGCTGTCCAACATTGGCCCGGTGTCGTGGGGACGACTCTATAGTCGTCGGACATGTCGGCGGCTGGCCAACCTAGTCCCGGGGTCGTGGGGACGACCCTATAGTCGTCGGACATTTCGGCGGCTTGCCAACTTTGGCCCGGGGTCGTGGGGACGACCCTATAGTCGTCGGACATGTCGGCGGCTGGCCAACTTTGGCCCGTGGTTGTGGGGACGACCCTATAGTCGTTGGACATGACGGTGGCGGGCCAATCTAGTCCCGGGGTCGTGGGGACGACCCTATAGTCGTCGGACATGTCGGCGATTGGCCAACATTGGCCCGGGGTCGTGGGGACGACCCTATAGTCGTCGGACATGTCGGCGGCTGGCCAACCTAGTCCCGAGGTCGTGGGGACGACCCTATAGTCGTCGGTCATGTCGGCGGCTGGCCAACTTTGGCCCGGTGTCGTGGGGACGACTCTATAGTCGTCGGAAATGTCGGCGGCTGGCCAACCTGGACCCGGGGTCGTGGGGACGACCCTATTGTCGTCGGACATGACGGTGGCGGGCCAATCTATTCTCGGGGTCGTGGGGACGACCCTATAGTCGTCGGACATGTCGGCGGCTGGCCAACTTTGGCCCGGGGTCGTGGGGACGACCCTATAGTCGTCGGACATGTCGGCGGCTGGCCAACTTTGGCGCGTGGTCGTGGGGACGATCCGATTGTCGTCGGACATGTCGGCGGCTGGCCAACCTAGACCCGGGGTCGTGGGGACGACCCTATTGTCGTCGGACATGTCGGCGGCTGGTCAACTTTGGCCCGTGGTCGTGGGGTCGACCCTATAGTCGTCGGACAAGACGGTGGCGGACCAATCTAGTCCCGGGGTCGTGGGGACGACCCTATAGTCGTCGGACATGTCGGCGGCTGGCCAACTTTGACCCGTGGTCGTGGGGACGATCCAATAGTCGTCGGACATGTCGGCGGCTGGCCAACTTTGGCCCGTGGTTGTGGGAACGACCCTATAGTCGTTGGACATGACGGTGGCGGGCCAATCTAGTCCCGGGGTCGTGGGGACGACCCTATAGTCGTCGGACAAGGCGGCGGCTGGACATCTTTGGCCCGGGGTCGTGGGGACGACCCTATAGTCGTCGGACATGTCGGCGGCTGGCCAACTTTGGCCCGTGGTCGTGGGGACGATCCAATAGTCGTCGGACATGTCGGCGGCTGGCCAACTTTGGCCCGTGGTTGTGGGAACGACCCTATAGTCGTTGAACATGACGGTGGCGGGCCAATCTAGTCCCGGGGTCGTGGGGACGACCCTACAGTCGTCGGACATGTCGGCGGCTGGCCAACTTTGGCCCGGGGTCGTGGGGACGACTCTATAGTCGTCGGAAATGTCGGCGGCTGGCCAACCTGGACTCGGGGTCGTGGGGACGACCCTATAGTCGTCGGACAAGACGGCGGCTGGACATCTTTGGCCCGGGGTCGTGGGGACGACCCTATAGTCGTCGGACATGTTGGCAGCTTGTCAGCCTAGTCCCGGGGTGGTGGGTACGACCCTATAGTCGTCGGACAAGTCGGCGGCGGGCCAACCGTGTCCCGGGGTCGTGGGGACGACCCTATAGTCGTCGGACATGTCGGCAGCTGGCCAACTTTGGCCCGGGGTCGTGGGGACGACCCTATAGTCGTCGGACATGTCGGCGGCTGGCCAACTTTGGCCCGGGGTCGTGGGGACGACTCTATAGTCGTCGGAAATGTCGGCGGCTGGCCAACCTGGACTCGGGGTCGTGGGGACGACCCTATAGTCGTCGGACAAGACGGCGGCTGGACATCTTTGGCCCGGGGTCGTGGGGACGACCCTATAGTCGTCGGACATGTTGGCAGCTTGTCAGCCTAGTCCCGGGGTGGTGGGTACGACCCTATAGTCGTCGGACAAGTCGGCGGCGGGCCAACCGTGTCCCGGGGTCGTGGGGACGACCCTATAGTCGTCGGACATGTCGGCAGCTGGCCAACTTTGGCCCGGGGTCGTGGGGACGATCCAATAGTCGTCGGACATGTCGGCGGCTGGCCAACTTTGGCCCGGGGTCGTGGGGACGACTCTATAGTCGTCGGAAATGTCGGCGGCTGGCCAACCTGGACTCGGGGTCGTGGGGACGACCCTATAGTCGTCGGACAAGACGGCGGCTGGACATCTTTGGCCCGGGGTCGTGGGGACGACCCTATAGTCGTCGGACATGTTGGCAGCTTGTCAGCCTAGTCCCGGGGTGGTGGGTACGACCCTATAGTCGTCGGACAAGTCGGCGGCGGGCCAACCGTGTCCCGGGGTCGTGGGGACGACCCTATAGTCGTCGGACATGTCGGCAGCTGGCCAACTTTGGCCCGGGGTCGTGGGGACGACCCTATAGTCGTCGGACATGTCGGCGGCTGGCCAACTTTGGCCCGTGGTTGTGGGGACGACCCTATAGTCGTTGGACATGACGGTGGCGGGCCAATCTAGTCCCGGGGTCGTGGGGACGACCCTATTGTCGTCGGACATGACGGTGGCGGGCCAATCTAGTCTCGCGGTCGTGGGGACGACCCTATAATCGTCGGACATGACGGTGGCGGGCCAATCTAGTCCCGGGGTCGTGGGGACGACCCTATAGTCGTCGGACATGTCGGCGGCTGGTCAACTTTGGCCCGTGGTCGTGGGGACGACCCTATAGTCGTCGGACAAGACGGCGGCTGGCCAACTTTGGCCCGGTGTCGTGGGGACGACTCTATAGTCGTCGGAAATGTCGGCGGCTGGCCAACCTGGACCCGGGGTCGTGGGGACGACCCTATTGTCGTCGGACATGACGGTGGCGGGCCAATCTAGTCTCGGGGTCGTGGGGACGACCCTATAGACGTCGGACATGTCGGCGGCTGGCCAACTTTGGCCCGGGGTCGTGGGGACGACCCTATAGTCGTCGGACATGTCGGCGGCTGGCCAACTTTGGCGCGTGGTCGTGGGGACGATCCGATTGTCGTCGGACATGTCGGCGGCTGGCCAACCTAGACCCGGGGTCGTGGGGACGACCCTATTGTCGTCGGACATGGCGGTGGCGGGCCAATCTAGTCCCGTGGTCGTGGGGACGACCCTATAGTCTTCGGACATGATGGTAGCGGGCCAATCTAGACCCGAGGTCCTGGGGACGACCCTATAGTAGTCGAACATGTCGGCGGCTGTCCAACATTGGCCCGGTGTCGTGGGGACGACTCTATAGTCGTCGGACATGTCGGCGGCTGGCCAACTTTGACCCGTGGTCGTGGGGACGATCCAATAGTCGTCGGACATGACGGTGGCGGACCAATCTAGTCCCGGGGTCGTGGGGACGACCCTATAGTCGTCGGACATGTCGGCCGCAGGCCAACTTTGGCCCGTGGTCGTGGGGACGATCCAATAGTCGTCGGACATGTCGGCGGCTGGCCAACTTTGGCCCGTGGTCGTGGGGACGACCCTATAGTCGTCGGACATGTCGGCGGCATGCCAACTTTGGCCCGGGGTCGTGGGGACGACCCTATAGTCGTCGGACATGACGGTGGCGGACCAATCTAGTCCCGGGGTCGTGGGGACGACCCTATAGTCGTCGGACATGTCGGCCGCAGGCCAAATTTGGCCCGTGGTCGTGGGGACGATCCAATAGTCGTCGGACATGTCGGCGGCTGGCCAACTTTGGCCCGTGGTTGTGGGAACGACCCTATAGTCGTTGGACATGACGGTGGCGGGCCAATCTAGTCCCGGGGTCGTGGGGACGACCCTATAGTCGTCGGACATGTCGGCGGCATGCCAACTTTGGCCCGTGGTCGTGGGGACGACCCTATAGTCGTTGGACATGACGGTGGCGGGCCAATCTAGTCCCGGGGTCGTAGGGACGACCCTATAGTCGTTGGACATGTCGGCGATTGGCCAACATTGGCCCGGGGTCGTGGGGACGACCCTATAGTCGTCGGACATGTCGGCGGCTGGCCAACCTAGTCCCGAGGTCGTGGGGACGACCCTATAGTCGTCGGTCATGTCGGCGGCTGGCCAACTTTGGCTCGTGGTTGTGGGGACGACCCTATAGTCGTCGGACATGTCGGCGGCTGGCCAACTTTGGCCCGGTGTCGTGGGGACGACTCTATAGTCGTCGGAAATGTCGGTGGCGGGCCAATCTAGTCTCGCGGTCGTGGGGACGACCCTATAATCGTCGGACATGACGGTGGCGGGCCAATCTAGTCCCGGGGTCGTGGGGACGACCCTATAGTCGTCGGACATGTCGGCGGCTGGCCAACTTTGGCCCGGTGTCGTGGGGACGACTCTATAGTCGTCGGAAATGTCGGCGGCTGGCCAACCTGGACCCGGGGTCGTGGGGACGACCCTATTGTCGTCGGACATGACGGTGGCGGGCCAATCTAGTCTCGGGGTCGTGGGGACGACCCTATAGTCGTCGGACATGTCGGCGGCTGGCCAACTTTGGCCCGGGGTCGTGGGGACGACCCTATAGTCGTCGGACATGTCGGCGGCTGGCCAACTTTGGCGCGTGGTCGTGGGGACGATCCGATTGTCGTCGGACATGTCGGCGGCTGGCCAACCTAGACCCGGGGTCGTGGGGACGACCCTATTGTCGTCGGACATGTCGGCGGCTGGTCAACTTTGGCCCGTGGTCGTGGGGACGACCCTATAGTCGTCGGACAAGACGGTGGCGGACCAATCTAGTCCCGGGGTCGTGGGGACGACCCTATAGTCGTCGGACATGTCGGCGGCTGGCCAACTTTGACCCGTGGTCGTGGGGACGATCCAATAGTCGTCGGACATGTCGGCGGCTGGCCAACTTTGGCCCGTGGTTGTGGGAACGACCCTATAGTCGTTGGACATGACGGTGGCGGGCCAATCTAGTCCCGGGGTCGTGGGGACGACCCTACAGTCTTCGGACATTTCGGCGGCTTGCCAACTTTGGCCCGGGGTCGTGGGGACGACCCTATAATCGTCGGACATTTCGGCGGCATGCCAACTTTGGCCCGTGGTCGTGGGGACGACCCTATAATCGTTGGACATGACGGTGGCGGGCCAATCTAGTCCCGAGGTCCTGGGGACGACCCTATATTCGTCGGACAAGTCGGCGGCTGGCCAACCTAGACCCGGGGTCGTGGAGACGACCCTATTGTCGTCGGACATGACGGTGGCGGGCCAATCTAGTCCCGGGGTCGTGGGGACGACCCTATAGTCGTCGGACATGTCGGCGGCTGGCCAACTTTGGCCCGGTGTCGTGGGGACGACTCTATAGTCGTCGGAAATGTCGGCGGCTGGCCAACCTGGACCCGGCGTCGTGGGGACGACCCTATTGTCGTCGGACATGACGGTGGCGGGCCAATCTAGTCTCGGGGTCGTGGGGACGACCCTATAGTCGTCGGACATGTCGGCGGCTGGCCAACTTTGGCCCGGGGTCGTGGGGACGACTCTATAGTCGTCGGAAATGTCGGCGGCTGGCCAACCTGGACTCGGGGTCGTGGGGACGACCCTATTGTCGTCGGACAAGACGGTGGCGGACCAATCTAGTCCCGGGGTCGTGGGGACGACCCTATAGTCGTCGGACATGTCGGCGGCTGGCCAACTTTGGCCCGTGGTCGTGGGGACGATCCAATAGTCGTCGGACATGTCGGCGGCTGGCCAACTTTGGCCCGTGGTTGTGGGAACGACCCTATAGTCGTTGAACATGACGGTGGCGGGCCAATCTAGTCCCGGGGTCGTGGGGACGACCCTACAGTCGTCGGAAATGTCGGCGGCTGGCCAACCTAGACCCGGGGTCGTGGGGACGACCCTATTGTCGTCGGACATGACGGTGGCGGGCCAATCTAGTCCCGGGGTCGTGGGGACGACCATATAGTCGTCGAACAATTCGGCGGCGGGCCAAGCTTGTCCCGGGGTCGTGGGGACTACCCTATAATCGTCGGACATGACGGTGGCGGGCCAATCTAGTCCCGGGGTCGTGGGGACGACCCTATAGTCGTCGGACATGTCGGCGGCTGGCCAACTTTGGCCCGTGGTTGTGGGGACGACCCTATAGTCGTTGGACATGACGGTGGCGGGCCAATCTAGTCCCGGGGTCGTGGGGACGACCCTATAGTCGTCGGACATGTCGGCGATTGGCCAACATTGGCCCGGGGTCGTGGGGACGACCCTATAGTCGTCGGACATGTCGGCGGCTGGCCATCCTAGTCCCGAGGTCGTGGGGACGACCCTATAGTCGTCGGTCATGTCGGCGGCTGGCCAACCTTGGCCCGGTGTCGTGGGGACGACTCTATAGTCGTCGGAAATGTCGGCGGCTGGCCAACCTGGACCCGGGGTCGTGGGGACGACCCTATTGTCGTCGGACATGACGGTGGCGGGCCAATCTATTCTCGGGGTCGTGGGGACGACCCTATAGTCGTCGGACATGTCGGCGGCTGGCCAACTTTGGCCCGGGGTCGTGGGGACGACCCTATAGTCGTCGGACATGTCGGCGGCTGGCCAACTTTGGCGCGTGGTCGTGGGGACGATCCGATTGTCGTCGGACATGTCGGCGGCTGGCCAACCTAGACCCGGGGTCGTGGGGACGACCCTATTGTCGTCGGACATGTCGGCGGCTGGTCAACTTTGGCCCGTGGTCGTGGGGTCGACCCTATAGTCGTCGGACAAGACGGTGGCGGACCAATCTAGTCCCGGGGTCGTGGGGACGACCCTATAGTCGTCGGACATGTCGGCGGCTGGCCAACTTTGACCCGTGGTCGTGGGGACGATCCAATAGTCGTCGGACATGTCGGCGGCTGGCCAACTTTGGCCCGTGGTTGTGGGAACGACCATATAGTCGTTGGACATGACGGTGGCGGGCCAATCTAGTCCCGGGGTCGTGGGGACGACCCTATAGTCGTCGGACAAGGCGGCGGCTGGACATCTTTGGCCCGGGGTCGTGGGGACGACCCTATAGTCGTCGGACATGTCGGCGGCTGGCCAACTTTGGCCCGTGGTCGTGGGGACGATCCAATAGTCGTCGGACATGTCGGCGGCTGGCCAACTTTGGCCCGTGGTTGTGGGAACGACCCTATAGTCGTTGAACATGACGGTGGCGGGCCAATCTAGTCCCGGGGTCGTGGGGACGACCCTACAGTCGTCGGACATGTCGGCGGCTGGCCAACTTTGGCCCGGGGTCGTGGGGACGACTCTATAGTCGTCGGAAATGTCGGCGGCTGGCCAACCTGGACTCGGGGTCGTGGGGACGACCCTATAGTCGTCGGACAAGACGGCGGCTGGACATCTTTGGCCCGGGGTCGTGGGGACGACCCTATAGTCGTCGGACATGTTGGCAGCTTGTCAGCCTAGTCCCGGGGTGGTGGGTACGACCCTATAGTCGTCGGACAAGTCGGCGGCGGGCCAACCGTGTCCCGGGGTCGTGGGGACGACCCTATAGTCGTCGGACATGTCGGCAGCTGGCCAACTTTGGCCCGGGGTCGTGGGGACGACCCTATAGTCGTCGGACATGTCGGCGGCTGGCCAACTTTGGCCCGGGGTCGTGGGGACGACTCTATAGTCGTCGGAAATGTCGGCGGCTGGCCAACCTGGACTCGGGGTCGTGGGGACGACCCTATAGTCGTCGGACAAGACGGCGGCTGGACATCTTTGGCCCGGGGTCGTGGGGACGACCCTATAGTCGTCGGACATGTTGGCAGCTTGTCAGCCTAGTCCCGGGGTGGTGGGTACGACCCTATAGTCGTCGGACAAGTCGGCGGCGGGCCAACCGTGTCCCGGGGTCGTGGGGACGACCCTATAGTCGTCGGACATGTCGGCAGCTGGCCAACTTTGGCCCGGGGTCGTGGGGACGATCCAATAGTCGTCGGACATGTCGGCGGCTGGCCAACTTTGGCCCGGGGTCGTGGGGACGACTCTATAGTCGTCGGAAATGTCGGCGGCTGGCCAACCTGGACTCGGGGTCGTGGGGACGACCCTATAGTCGTCGGACAAGACGGCGGCTGGACATCTTTGGCCCGGCGTCGTGGGGACGACCCTATAGTCGTCGGACATGTTGGCAGCTTGTCAGCCTAGTCCCGGGGTGGTGGGTACGACCCTATAGTCGTCGGACAAGTCGGCGGCGGGCCAACCGTGTCCCGGGGTCGTGGGGACGACCCTATAGTCGTCGGACATGTCGGCAGCTGGCCAACTTTGGCCCGGGGTCGTGGGGACGACCCTATAGTCGTCGGACATGTCGGCGGCTGGCCAACTTTGGCCCGTGGTTGTGGGGACGACCCTATAGTCGTTGGACATGACGGTGGCGGGCCAATCTAGTCCCGGGGTCGTGGGGACGACCCTATTGTCGTCGGACATGACGGTGGCGGGCCAATCTAGTCTCGCGGTCGTGGGGACGACCCTATAATCGTCGGACATGACGGTGGCGGGCCAATCTAGTCCCGGGGTCGTGGGGACGACCCTATAGTCGTCGGACATGTCGGCGGCTGGTCAACTTTGGCCCGTGGTCGTGGGGACGACCCTATAGTCGTCGGACAAGACGGCGGCTGGCCAACTTTGGCCCGGTGTCGTGGGGACGACTCTATAGTCGTCGGAAATGTCGGCGGCTGGCCAACCTGGACCCGGGGTCGTGGGGACGACCCTATTGTCGTCGGACATGACGGTGGCGGGCCAATCTAGTCTCGGGGTCGTGGGGACGACCCTATAGACGTCGGACATGTCGGCGGCTGGCCAACTTTGGCCCGGGGTCGTGGGGACGACCCTATATTCGTCGGACATGTCGGCGGCTGGCCAACTTTGGCGCGTGGTCGTGGGGACGATCCGATTGTCGTCGGACATGTCGGCGGCTGGCCAACCTAGACCCGGGGTCGTGGGGACGACCCTATTGTCGTCGGACATGGCGGTGGCGGGCCAATCTAGTCCCGTGGTCGTGGGGACGACCCTATAGTCTTCGGACATGATGGTAGCGGGCCAATCTAGACCCGAGGTCCTGGGGACGACCCTATAGTAGTCGAACATGTCGGCGGCTGTCCAACATTGGCCCGGTGTCGTGGGGACGACTCTATAGTCGTCGGACATGTCGGCGGCTGGCCAACTTTGACCCGTGGTCGTGGGGACGACCCTATAGTCGTCGGACATGTCGGCGGCGGGCCAACCTTGTCCCGGGGTCGTGGGGACGACCCTATAGTCGTCGAACAAGTCGGCGGCGGGCCAACCTTGTCCCGGGGTCGTGGGGACGACCCTATAATCGTCGGACATGACGGTGCGGGCCAATCTAGTCCCGGGGTCGTGGGGACGACCCTATAGTCGTCGGACATGTCGGCGGCTGGCCAACTTTGGCCCGGGGTCGTGGGGACGACCCTATAGTCGTCGGACATGACGGTGGCGGACCAATCTAGTCCCGGGGTCGTGGGGACGACCCTACAGTCGTCGGACATTTCGGCGGCTTGCCAACTTTGGCCCGGGGTCGTGGGGACGACCCTATAGTCGTCGGACTTGACGGTGGCGGGCCAATCTAGTCCCAAGGTCCTGGGGACGACCCTATAGTCGTCGGACTTGACGGTGGCGGGCCAATCTAGTCTCGGGGTCGTGGGGACGACCCTACAGTCGTCGGACATTTCGGCGGCTTGCCAACTTTGGCCCGGGGTCGTGGGGACGACCCTATAGTCGTCGGACATGACGGTGGCGGGCCAATCTAGTCCCGGGGTCGTGGGGACGACCCTACAGTCGTCGGACATTTCGGCGGCTTGCCAACTTTGGCCCGGGGTCGTAGGGACGACCCTATAGTCGTCGGACATGTCGGCGATTGGCCAACATTGGCCCGGGGTCGAGGGACGACCCTATAGTCGTCGGACATGTCGGCGGCTGGCCAACTTTGGCCCGTGGTCGTGGGGACGATCCAATAGTCGTCGGACATGTCGGCGGCTGGCCAACTTTGGCCCGTGGTTGTGGGAACGACCCTATAGTCGTTGGACATGACGGTGGCGGGCCAATCTAGTCCCGGGGTCGTGGGGACGACCCTACAGTCGTCGGACATGTCGGCGGCGGGCCAACCTTGTCCCGGGGTCGTGGGGACGACCCTATAGTCGTCGAACAAGTCGGCGGCGGGCCAAGCTTGTCCCGGGGTCGTGGGGACGACCCTATAATCGTCGGACATGACGGTGGCGGGCCAATCTAGTCCCGGGGTCGTGGGGACGACCCTATAGTCGTCGGACATGTCGGCGGCTGGCCAACTTTGGCCCGGGGTCGTGGGGACGACCCTATAGTCGTCGGACATGACGGTGGCGGACCAATCTAGTCCCGGGGTCGTGGGGACGACCCTACAGTCGTCGGACATTTCGGCGGCTTGCCAACTTTGGCCCGGGGTCGTAGGGACGACCCTATAGTCGTCGGACATGTCGGCGATTGGCCAACATTGGCCCGGGGTCGAGGGACGACCCTATAGTCGTCGGACATGTCGGCGGCTGGCCAACCTAGTCCCGAGGTCGTGGGGACGACCCTATAGTCGTCGGACATGTCGGCGGCTGGCCAACTTTGGCCCGTGGTTGTGGGGACGACCCTATAGTCGTCGGACATGACGGTGGCGGACCAACCGTGTCCCGGGGTCGTGGGGACGACCCTATAGTCGTCGGACATGTCGGCAGCTGGCCAACTTTGGCCCGGGGTCGTGGGGACGACCCTATAGTCGTCGGACATGTCGGCGGCTGGCCAACTTTGGCCCGGGGTCGTGGGGACGACTCTATAGTCGTCGGAAATGTCGGCGGCTGGCCAACCTGGACTCGGGGTCGTGGGGACGACCCTATAGTCGTCGGACAAGACGGCGGCTGGACATCTTTGGCCCGGGGTCGTGGGGACGACCCCATAGTCGTCGGACATGTTGGCAGCTTGTCAGCCTAGTCCCGGGGTGGTGGGTACGACCCTATAGTCGTCGGACAAGTCGGCGGCGGGCCAACCGTGTCCCGGGGTCGTGGGGACGACCCTATAGTCGTCGGACATGTCGGCAGCTGGCCAACTTTGGCCCGGGGTCGTGGGGACGATCCAATAGTCGTCGGACATGTCGGCGGCTGGCCAACTTTGGCCCGGGGTCGTGGGGACGACTCTATAGTCGTCGGAAATGTCGGCGGCTGGCCAACCTGGACTCGGGGTCGTGGGGACGACCCTATAGTCGTCGGACAAGACGGCGGCTGGACATCTTTGGCCCGGCGTCGTGGGGACGACCCTATAGTCGTCGGACATGTCGGCGATTGGCCAACATTGGCCCGGGGTCGAGGGACGACCCTATAGTCGTCGGACATGTCGGCGGCTGGCCAACTTTGGCCCGTGGTCGTGGGGACGATCCAATAGTCGTCGGACATGTCGGCGGCTGGCCAACTTTGGCCCGTGGTTGTGGGAACGACCCTATAGTCGTTGGACATGACGGTGGCGGGCCAATCTAGTCCCGGGGTCGTGGGGACGACCCTACAGTCGTCGGACATGTCGGCGGCGGGCCAACCTTGTCCCGGGGTCGTGGGGACGACCCTATAGTCGTCGAACAAGTCGGCGGCGGGCCAAGCTTGTCCCGGGGTCGTGGGGACGACCCTATAATCGTCGGACATGACGGTGGCGGGCCAATCTAGTCCCGGGGTCGTGGGGACGACCCTATAGTGTCGGACATGTCGGCGGCTGGCCAACTTTGGCCCGGGGTCGTGGGGACGACCCTATAGTCGTCGGACATGACGGTGGCGGACCAATCTAGTCCCGGGGTCGTGGGGACGACCCTACAGTCGTCGGACATTTCGGCGGCTTGCCAACTTTGGCCCGGGGTCGTAGGGACGACCCTATAGTCGTCGGACATGTCGGCGATTGGCCAACATTGGCCCGGGGTCGAGGGACGACCCTATAGTCGTCGGACATGTCGGCGGCTGGCCAACCTAGTCCCGAGGTCGTGGGGACGACCCTATAGTCGTCGGACATGTCGGCGGCTGGCCAACTTTGGCCCGTGGTTGTGGGGACGACCCTATAGTCGTCGGACATGTCGGCGGCTGGCCAACTTTGGCCCGGTGTCGTGGGGACGACTCTATAGTCGTCGGAAATGTCGGTGGCGGGCCAATCTAGTCTCGCGGTCGTGGGGACGACCCTATAATCGTCGGACATGACGGTGGCGGGCCAATCTAGTCCCGGGGTCGTGGGGACGACCCTATAGTCGTCGGACATGTCGGCGGCTGGCCAACTTTGGCCCGGTGTCGTGGGGACGACTCTATAGTCGTCGGAAATGTCGGCGGCTGGCCAACCTGGACCCGGGGTCGTGGGGACGACCCTATTGTCGTCGGACATGACGGTGGCGGGCCAATCTAGTCTCGGGGTCGTGGGGACGACCCTATAGTCGTCGGACATGTGGGCGGCTGGCCAACTTTGGCCCGGGGTCGTGGGGACGACCCTATAGTCGTCGGACATGTCGGCGGCTGGCCAACTTTGGCCCGTGGTCGTGGGGAGGACCCTATACTCGTCGGACAAGTCGGCGGCGTACCAACCTAGTCCGGGGGTCGTGGGGACGACCCTATAGTCGTCGGACATGACGGTGGCGGGCCAGTCTAGTCCCGGGTCATGGGGACGACCCTATAGTCGTCGGACAAGTCGGCGGCTGGCCAACTTTGGCCCGTGGTCGTGGGGACGACCCTATAGTCGTCGGACAAGTCGGCGGCCGGCCAACCTAGTCCGGTGGTCGTGGGGACGACCCTATAGTCGTCGGACATGACGGTGGCGGGCCAGTCTAGTCCCGGGTCCTGGGGACGACCCTATAGTCGTCGGACATGTCGGCGGCTGGCCAACTTTGGCCCGTGGTCGTGGGGACGACCCTATAGTCGTCGGAAATGTCGGTGGCTGCCCAACTTTGGCCCGGGGGACGTGGGGACGACCCTATAGTCGTCGGACATGTCGGCGGCTGGCCAACTTTGGCCCGTGGTCGTGGGGACGACCCTATAGTCGTCGGAAATGACGGTGGCGGGCCAATCTAGTCCCGGGGTCGTGGGGACGAGCCTACAGTCGTCGGACAATTCGGCGGCGAGCCAATCTAGTCCCGCGGTCATGGGGACGACCCTATAGTCGTCGGACAAGTCAGCGGCTGGCCAACATTGGCCCGTGGTCGTGGGGACGACCATATAGTCGTCGGACATGACGGTGGCGGGCCACTCTAGTCCCGGGTCGTGGGGACGACCCTATAGTCGTCGGACATGTCGGCGGCTGGCCAACTTTGGCCCGGGGTCGTGGGGACGACCCTATAGTCGTCGGATATGTCGGCGGCTGGCCAACTTTGGCCCGTGGTCGTGGGGACGACCCTATAGTCGTCGGAAATGACGGTGGCGGGCCAATCTAGTCCCGGGGTCGTGGGGACGAGCCTACAGTCGTCGGACAATTCGGCGGCGAGCCAATCTAGTCCCGCGGTCATGGGGACGACCCTATAGTCGTCGGACAAGTCAGCGGCTGGCCAACATTGGCCCGTGGTCGTGGGGACGACCATATAGTCGTCGGACATGACGGTGGCGGGCCACTCTAGTCCCGGGTCGTGGGGACGACCCTATAGTCGTCGGACATGTCGGCGGCTGGCCAACTTTGGCCCGGGGTCGTGGGGACGACCCTATAGTCGTCGGATATGTCGGCGGCTGGCCAACTTTGGCCCGTGGTCGTGGGGACCACCCTATAGTCGTCGGACAAGTCGGCGGCCGGCCAACCTAGTCCGGGGGTCGTGGGGACGACCCTATAGTCGTCGGACATGACGGTGGCGGGCCAGTCTAGTCCCGGGTCCTGGGGACGACCCTATAGTCGTCGGACATGTCGGCGGCTGGCCAACTTTGGCCCGTGGTCGTGGGGACGACCCTATAGTCGTCGGAAATGTTGGTGGCTGTCCAACTTTGGCCCGGGGTCGTGGGGACGAGCCTACAGTCGTCGGACAATTCGGCGGCGAGCCAATCTAGTCCCGCGGTCATGGGGACGACCCTATAGTCGTCGGACAAGTCAGCGGCTGGCCAACATTGGCCCGTGGTCGTGGGGACGACCATATAGTCGTCGGACATGACGGTGGCGGGCCACTCTAGTCCCGGGTCGTGGGGACGACCCTATAGTCGTCGGACATGTCGGCGGCTGGCCAACTTTGGCCCGGGGTCGTGGGGACGACCCTATAGTCGTCGGATATGTCGGCGGCTGGCCAACTTTGGCCCGTGGTCGTGGGGACCACCCTATAGTCGTCGGACATGTCGGCGGCGAGCCAACATTGACCCGGGGTCGTGGGGACGACTCTATAGTCGTCGGACATGTCGGTGGCGGGCCGTCTAGTCCCGGGTCGTGGGGACGACCCTATAGTCGTCGGACATGTCGGCGGCTGGCCAACTTTGGCCCGTGGTCGTGGGGAGGACCCTATACTCGTCGGACAAGTCGGCGGCGTACCAACCTAGTCCGGGGGTCGTGGGGACGACCCTATAGTCGTCGGACATGACGGTGGCGGGCCAGTCTAGTCCCGGGTCATGGGGACGACCCTATAGTCGTCGGACAAGTCGGCGGCTGGCCAACTTTGGCCCCTGGTCGTGGGGACGACCCTATAGTCGTAGGAAATGACGGTGGCGGGCCAATCTAGTCCCGGGGTCGTGGGGACGACCCTACAGTCGTCAGACAAGTCGGCGGCGAGCCAATCTAGTCCCGCGGTCGTGGGGACGACCCTATAGTCGTCGGAAATGACGGTGGCGGGCCAATCTAGTCCCGGGGTCGTGGGGACGACCCTATATTCGTCGGACAAGTCGGCGGCGGGCCAACCTAGTCCCGGGGTCGTGGGGATGACCCTATAGTCGTCGGACAGGACGGTGGCGGGCCAGTCTAGTCCCGGGTCGTGGGGACGACCCTATAGTCGTCGGACAAGTCGGCGGCGTACCAACCTAGTCCGGGGGTCGTGGGGACGACCCTATAGTCGTCGGACATGACGGTGGCGGGCCAGTCTAGTCCCGGGTCATGGGGACGACCCTATAGTCGTCGGACAAGTCGGCGGCTGGCCAACTTTGGCCCCTGGTCGTGGGGACGACCCTATAGTCGTCGGAAATGACGGTGGCGGGCCAATCTAGTCCAGGGGTCGTGGGGACGACCCTATAGTCGTCGGACAAGTCGGCGGCGGGCCTACCTAGTCCCGGGGTCGTGGGGACGACCCTATAGTCGCCGGATAAGTCGGCAGCTTGCCAACTTTGGCCCGGGGTCGTGGGAACGACCCTATAGTCGTCGGACAAGTCGGGGGCGAGCCCACCTAGTCCGGGGGTCGTGGGGACGACCCTATAGTCGTCGGACAAGTCGGCGGCCGGCCAACCTAGTCCGGGGGTCGTGGGGACGACCCTATAGTCGTCGGACATGACGGTGGCGGGCCAGTCTAGTCCCGGGTCGTGGGGACGACCCTACAGTCGTCGGACATGTCGGCGGCTGGCCATCTTTGGCCCGTGGTCGTGGGGACGACCCTATAGTCGTCGGACATAACGGTGGCGGGCCAATCTAGTCCCGGGGTCGTGGGGACGACCCTATAGTCGTCGGACAAGTCGGCGGCGGGCCTACCTAGTCCCGGGGTCGTGGGGACCACCCTATAGTCGCCGGATAAGTCGGCAGCTTGCCAACTTTGGCCCGGGGTCGTGGGAACGCACCCTATAGTCGTCGGACAAGTCGGCGGCGAGCCCACCTAGTCGGGGGGTCGTGGGGACGACCCTATAGTCGTCGGACAAGTCGGCGGCCGGCCAACCTAGTCCGGGGGTCGTGGGGACGACCCTATAGTCGTCGGACATGACGGTGGCGGGCCAGTCTAGTCCCGGGTCGTGGGGACGACCCTATAGTCGTCGGACATGTCGGCGGCTGGCCAACTTTGGCCCGTGGTCGTGGGGACGACCGTATAGTCGTCGGAAATGTCGGTGGCTGTCCAACTTTGGCCCAGGGGTCGTGGGGACGACCCTATAGTCGTCGGACATGTCGGCGGCGAGCCAATATTGACCCGGGGTCGTGGGGACGACTCTATAGTCGTCGGACATGTCGGTGGCGGGCCAGTCTAGTCCCGGGTCGTGGGGACGACCCTATAGTCGTCGGACATGTCGGCGGCTGGCCAACTTTGGCCCGTGGTCGTGGGGAGGACCCTATACTCGTCGGACAAGTCGGCGGCGTACCAATCTAGTCCGGGGGTCGTGGGGACGACCCTGTAGTCGTCGGACATGACGGTGGCGGGCCAGTCTAGTCCCGGGTCATGGGGACGACCCTATAGTCGTCGGACAAGCCGGCAGCTGGCCAACTTTGGCCCGGGGTCGTGGGGACGACCCTATAGTCGTCGGATATGTCGGCGGCAGGCCAACTTTGGCCCGTGGTCGTGGGGACGACCCTATAGTCGTCGGACATGACGGTGGCGGGCCAGTCTAGTCCCGGGTCCTGGGGACGACCCTATAGTCGTCGGACATGTCGGCGGCTGGCCAACTTTGGCCCGTGGTCGTGGGGACGACCCTATAGTCGTCGGAAATGTTGGTGGCTGTCCAACTTTGGCCCGGGGTCGTGGGGACGAGCCTACAGTCGTCGGACAATTCGGCGGCGAGCCAATCTAGTCCCGCGGTCATGGGGACGACCCTATAGTCGTCGGACAAGTCGGCGGCGAGCCCACCTAGTCGGGGGGTCGTGGGGACGACCCTATATTCGTCGGACATGACGGTGGCGGGCCAGTCTAGTCCCGGGTCGTGGGGACGACCCTATAGTCGTCGGACATGTCGGCGGCTGGCCAACTTTGGCCCGTGGTCGTGGGGACGACCCTATAGTCGTCGGAAATGTCGGTGGCTGTCCAACTTTGGCCCGGGGGTCGTGGGGACGACCCTATAGTCGTCGGACATGACGGTGGCGGACCAGTCTAGTCCCGGGTCATGGGGACGACCCTATAGTCGTCGGACATGTCGGCGGCTGGCCAACTTTGGCCCGTGGTCGTGGGGAGGACCCTATACTCGTCGGACAAGTCGGCGGCGTACCAACCTAGTCCGGGGGTCGTGGGGACGACCCTATAGTCGTCGGACATGACGGTGGCGGGCCAGTCTAGTCCCGGGTCATGGGGACGACCCTATAGTCGACGGACAAGTCGGCGGCGGGCCTACCTAGTCCCGGGGTCGTGGGGACGACCCTATAGTCGTCGGATAAGTCGGCAGCTTGCCAACTTTGGCCCGGGGTCGTGGGAACGACCCTATAGTCGTCGGACAAGTCGGGGGCGAGCCCACCTAGTCCGGGGGTCGTGGGGACGACCCTATAGTCGTCGGACAAGTCGGCGGCCGGCCAACCTAGTCCGGGGGTCGTGGGGACGACCCTATAGTCGTCGGCCATGACGGTGGCGGGCCAGTCTAGTCCCGGGTCGTGGGGACGACCCTACAGTCGTCGGACATGTCGGCGGCTGGCCAACTTTGGCCCGTGGTCGTGGGGAGGACCCTATACTCGTCGGACAAGTCGGCGGCGTACCAACCTAGTCCGGGGGTCGTGGGGACGACCCTATAGTCGTCGGACATGACGGTGGCGGGCCAGTCTAGTCCCGGGTCATGGGGACGACCCTATAGTCGACGGACAAGTCGGCGGCGGGCCTACCTAGTCCCGGGGTCGTGGGGACGACCCTATAGTCGTCGGATAAGTCGGCAGCTTGCCAACTTTGGCCCGGGGTCGTGGGAACGACCCTATAGTCGTCGGACAAGTCGGGGGCGAGCCCACCTAGTCCGGGGGTCGTGGGGACGACCCTATAGTCGTCGGACATGTCGGCGGCTGGCCAACTTTGGCCCGTGGTCGTGGGGACGACCGTATAGTCGTCGGACATGTCGGCGGCGGGCCAACCTTGTCCCGGGGTCGTGGGGACGACCCTATAGTCGTCGAACAAGTCGGCGGCGGGCCGACCTTGTCCCGGGGTCGTGGGGACGACCCTATAATCGTCGGACATGACGGTGGCGGGCCAATCTAGTCCCGGGGTCGTGGGGACGACCCTATAGTCGTCGGACATGTCGGCGGCTGGCCAACTTTGGCCCGGGGGTCGTGGGGACGACCCTATAGTCGTCGGACATGACGGTGGCGGACCAATCTAGTCCCGGGGTCGTGGGCACGACCCTACAGTCGTCGGACATTTCGGCGGCTTGCCAACTTTGGCCCGGGGTCGTGGGGACGACCCTATAGTCGTCGGACTTGACGGTGGCGGGCCAATCTAGTCCCAAGGTCCTGGGGACGACCCTATAGTCGTCGGACTTGACGGTGGCGGGCCAATCTAGTCTCGGGGTCGTGGGGACGACCCTACAGTCGTCGGACATTTCGGCGGCTTGCCAACTTTGGCCCGGGGTCGTGGGGACGACCCTATAGTCGTCGGACATGACGGTGGCGGGCCAATCTAGTCCCGGGGTCGTGGGGACGACCCTACAGTCGTCGGACATTTCGGCGGCTTGCCAACTTTGGCCCGGGGTCGTAGGGACGACCCTATAGTCGTCGGACATGTCGGCGATTGGCCAACATTGGCCCGGGGTCGAGGGACGACCCTATAGTCGTCGGACATGTCGGCGGCTGGCCAACTTTGGCCCGTGGTCGTGGGGACGATCCAATAGTCGTCGGACATGTCGGCGGCTGGCCAACTTTGGCCCGTGGTTGTGGGAACGACCCTATAGTCGTTGGACATGACGGTGGCGGGCCAATCTAGTCCCGGGGTCGTGGGGACGACCCTACAGTCGTCGGACATGTCGGCGGCGGGCCAACCTTGTCCCGAGGTCGTGGGGACGACCCTATAGTCGTCGAACAAGTCGGCGGCGGGCCAAGCTTGTCCCGGGGTCGTGGGGACGACCCTATAGTCGTCGGACATGTCGGCGGCTGGCCAACTTTGGCCCGTGGTCGTGGGGAGGACCCTATACTCGTCGGACATGTCGGCGATTGGCCAACATTGGCCCGGGGTCGAGGGACGACCCTATAGTCGTCGGACATGTCGGCGGCTGGCCAACCTAGTCCCAAGGTCCTGGGGACGACCCTATAGTCGTCGGACATGACGGTGGCGGACCAATCTAGTCCCGGGGTCGTGGGGACGACCCTACAGTCGTCGGACATTTCGGCGGCTTGCCAACTTTGGCCCGGGGTCGTGGGGACGACCCTATAGTCGTCGGACATGACGGTGGCGGGCCAATCTAGTCCCGGGGTCGTGGGGACGACCCTACAGTCGTCGGACATTTCGGCGGCTTGCCAACTTTGGCCCGGGGTCGTAGGGACGACCCTATAGTCGTTGGACATGTCGGCGATTGGCCAACATTGGCCCGGGGTCGAGGGACGACCCTATAGTCGTCGGACATGTCGGCGGCTGGCCAACTTTGGCCCGTGGTCGTGGGGACGATCCAATAGTCGTCGGACATGTCGGCGGCTGGCCAACTTTGGCCCGTGGTTGTGGGAACGACCCTATAGTCGTTGGACATGACGGTGGCGGGCCAATCTAGTCCCGGGGTCGTGGGGACGACCCTACAGTCGTCGGACATGTCGGCGGCGGGCCAACCTTGTCCCGGGGTCGTGGGGACGACCCTATAGTCGTCGAACAAGTCGGCGGCGGGCCAAGCTTGTCCCGGGGTCGTGGGGACGACCCTATAATCGTCGGACATGACGGTGGCGGGCCAATCTAGTCCCGGGGTCGTGGGGACGACCCTATAGTCGTCGGACATGTCGGCGGCTGGCCAACTTTGGCCCGTGGTCGTGGGGACGACCCTATAGTCGTCGGACATGACGGTGGCGGACCAATCTAGTCCCGGGGTCGTGGGGACGACCCTACAGTCGTCGGACATTTCGGCGGCTTGCCAACTTTGGCCCGGGGTCGTAGGGACGATCCTATAGTCGTCGGACATGTCGGCGATTGGCCAACATTGGCCCGGGGTCGAGGGACGACCCTATAGTCGTCGGACATGTCGGCGGCTGGCCAACCTAGTCCCGAGGTCGTGGGGACGACCCTATAGTCGTCGGACATGTCGGCGGCTGGCCAACTTTGGCCCGTGGTTGTGGGGACGACCCTATAGTCGTCGGACATGTCGGCGGCTGGCCAACTTTGGCCCGGTGTCGTGGGGACGACTCTATAGTCGTCGGAAATGTCGGTGGCGGGCCAATCTAGTCTCGCGGTCGTGGGGACGACCCTATAATCGTCGGACATGACGGTGGCGGGCCAATCTAGTCCCGGGGTCGTGGGGACGACCCTATAGTCGTCGGACATGTCGGCGGCTGGCCAACTTTGGCCCGGTGTCGTGGGGACGACTCTATAGTCGTCGGAAATGTCGGCGGCTGGCCAACCTGGACCCGGGGTCGTGGGGACGACCCTATTGTCGTCGGACATGTCGGCGGCTGGCCAACTTTGGCCCGTGGTCGTGGGGACGACCGTATAGTCGTCGGAAATGTCGGTGGCTGTCCAACTTTGGCCCAGGGGTCGTGGGGACGACCCTATAGTCGTCGGACATGTCGGCGGCGAGCCAATATTGACCCGGGGTCGTGGGGACGACTCTATAGTCGTCGGACATGTCGGTGGCGGGCCAGTCTAGTCCCGGGTCGTGGGGACGACCCTATAGTCGTCGGACATGTCGGCGGCTGGCCAACTTTGGCCCGTGGTCGTGGGGAGGACCCTATACTCGTCGGACAAGTCGGCGGCGTACCAACCTAGTCCGGGGGTCGTGGGGACGACCCTGTAGTCGTCGGACATGACGGTGGCGGGCCAGTCTAGTCCCGGGTCATGGGGACGACCCTATAGTCGTCGGACAAGCCGGCGGCTGGCCAACTTTGGCCCGGGGTCGTGGGGTCGACCCTATAGTCGTCGGATATGTCGGCGGCAGGCCAACTTTGGCCCGTGGTCGTGGGGACGACCCTATAGTCGTCGGACAAGTCGGCGGCGGGCCAACCTAGTCCCGGGGTCGTGGGGATGACCCTATAGTCGTCGGACAAGTCGGCGGCGGGCCAACCTAGTCCCGGGGTCGTGGGGACGGCCCTATATTCGTCGGACAAGCCGGCGGCTGGCCAACTTTGGCCCGGGGTCGTGGGGACGACCCTATAGTCGTCGGACTTGACGGTGGCGGGCCAATCTAGTCCCGGGGTCGTGGGGACGACCCTATAGTCGTCGGACAAGTCGGCGGCGAGCCCACCTAGTCGGGGGGTCGTGGGGACGACCCTATATTCGTCGGACATGACGGTGGCGGGCCAGTCTAGTCCCGGGTCGTGGGGACGACCCTATAGTCGTCGGACATGTCGGCGGCTGGCCAACTTTGGCCCGTGGTCGTGGGGACGACCCTATAGTCGTCGGAAATGTCGGTGGCTGTCCAACTTTGGCCCGGGGGTCGTGGGGACGACCCTATAGTCGTCGGACATGACGGTGGCGGGCCAGTCTAGTCCCGGGTCATGGGGACGACCCTATAGTCGTCGGACATGTCGGCGGCTGGCCAACTTTGGCCCGTGGTCGTGGGGAGGACCCTATACTCGTCGGACAAGTCGGCGGCGTACCAACCTAGTCCGGGGGTCGTGGGGACGACCCTATAGTCGTCGGACATGACGGTGGCGGGCCAGTCTAGTCCCGGGTCATGGGGACGACCCTATAGTCGACGGACAAGTCGGCGGCGGGCCTACCTAGTCCCGGGGTCGTGGGGACGACCCTATAGTCGTCGGATAAGTCGGCAGCTTGCCAACTTTGGCCCGGGGTCGTGGGAACGACCCTATAGTCGTCGGACAAGTCGGGGGCGAGCCCACCTAGTCCGGGGGTCGTGGGGACGACCCTATAGTCGTCGGACAAGTCGGCGGCCGGCCAACCTAGTCCGGGGGTCGTGGGGACGACCCTATAGTCGTCGGCCATGACGGTGGCGGGCCAGTCTAGTCCCGGGTCGTGGGGACGACCCTACAGTCGTCGGACATGTCGGCGGCTGGCCATCTTTGGCCCGTGGTCGTGGGGACGACCCTATAGTCGTCGGACATAACGGTGGCGGGCCAATCTAGTCCCGGGGTCGTGGGGACGACCCTATAGTCGTCGGACAAGTCGGCGGCGGGCCTACCTAGTCCCGGGGTCGTGGGGACCACCCTATAGTCGCCGGATAAGTCGGCAGCTTGCCAACTTTGGCCCGGGGTCGTGGGAACGCACCCTATAGTCGTCGGACAAGTCGGCGGCGAGCCCACCTAGTCGGGGGGTCGTGGGGACGACCCTATAGTCGTCGGACAAGTCGGCGGCCGGCCAACCTAGTCCGGGGGTCGTGGGGACGACCCTATAGTCGTCGGACATGACGGTGGCGGGCCAGTCTAGTCCCGGGTCGTGGGGACGACCCTATAGTCGTCGGACATGTCGGCGGCTGGCCAACTTTGGCCCGTGGTCGTGGGGACGACCGTATAGTCGTCGGAAATGTCGGTGGCTGTCCAACTTTGGCCCAGGGGTCGTGGGGACGACCCTATAGTCGTCGGACATGTCGGCGGCGAGCCAATATTGACCCGGGGTCGTGGGGACGACTCTATAGTCGTCGGACATGTCGGTGGCGGGCCAGTCTAGTCCCGGGTCGTGGGGACGACCCTATAGTCGTCGGACATGTCGGCGGCTGGCCAACTTTGGCCCGTGGTCGTGGGGAGGACCCTATACTCGTCGGACAAGTCGGCGGCGTACCAACCTAGTCCGGGGGTCGTGGGGACGACCCTGTAGTCCTCGGACATGACGGTGGCGGGCCAGTCTAGTCCCGGGTCATGGGGACGACCCTATAGTCGTCGGACAAGCCGGCGGCTGGCCAACTTTGGCCCGGGGTCGTGGGGACGACCCTATAGTCGTCGGATATGTCGGCGGCAGGCCAACTTTGGCCCGTGGTCGTGGGGACGACCCTATAGTCGTCGGACAAGTCGGCGGCGGGCCAACCTAGTCCCGGGGTCGTGGGGATGACCCTATAGTCGTCGGTCATGACGGTGGCGGGCCAACCTAGTCCCGGGGTCGTGGGGACGACCCTATATTCGTCGGACAAGCCGGCGGCTGGCCAACTTTGGCCCGGGGTCGTGGGGACGACCCTATAGTCGTCCGATATGTCGGCGGCAGGCCAACTTTGGCCCGTGGTCGTGGGGACGACCCTATAGTCGTCGGACAAGTCGGCGGCGGGCCAACCTAGTCCCGGGGTCGTGGGGACGGCCCTATATTCATCGGACAAGCCGGCGGCTGGCCAACTTTGGCCCGGGGTCGTGGGGACGACCCTATAGTCGTCGGACTTGACGGTGGCGGGCCAATCTAGTCCCGGGGTCGTGGGGACGACCCTATAGTCGTCGGACAAGTCGGCGGCGAGCCCACCTAGTCGGGGGGTCGTGGGGACGACCCTATATTCGTCGGACATGACGGTGGCGGGCCAGTCTAGTCCCGGGTCGTGGGGACGACCCTATAGTCGTCGGACATGTCGGCGGCTGGCCAACTTTGGCCCGTGGTCGTGGGGACGACCCTATAGTCGTCGGAAATGACGGTGGCGGGCCAATCTAGTCCCGGGGTCGTGGGGACGACCCTACAGTCGTCGGACAAGTCGGCGGCGAGCCAATCTAGTCCCGCGGTCGTGGGGACGACCCTATAGTCGTCGGAAATGACGGTGGCGGGCCAATCTAGTCCCGGGGTCGTGGGGACGAGCCTACAGTCGTCGGACAATTCGGCGGCGAGCCAATCTAGTCCCGCGGTCATGGGGACGACCCTATAGTCGTCGGACAAGTCAGCGGCTGGCCAACATTGGCCCGTGGTCGTGGGGACGACCATATAGTCGTCGGACATGACGAGGGCGGGCCACTCTAGTCCCGGGTCGTGGGGACGACCCTATAGTCGTCGGACATGTCGGCGGCTGGCCAACTTTGGCCCGGGGTCGTGGGGACGACCCTATAGTCGTCGGATATGTCGGCGGCAGGCCAACTTTGGCCCGTGGTCGTGGGGACGACCCTATAGTCGTCGGAAATGTCGGTGGCTGTCCAACTTTGGCCCGGGGGTCGTGGGGACGACCCTATAGTCGTCGGACATGACGGTGGCGGGCCAGTCTAGTCCCGGGTTCTGGGGACGACCCTATAGTCGTCGGAAATGTCGGCGGCTGGCCAACTTTGGCCCGTGGTCGTGGGGACGACCCTATAGTCGTCGGAAATGACGGTGGCGGGCCAATCTAGTCCCGGGGTCGTGGGGACGAGCCTACAGTCGTCGGACAATTCGGCGGCGAGCCAATCTAGTCCCGCGGTCATGGGGACGACCCTATAGTCGTCGGACAAGTCAGCGGCTGGCCAACATTGGCCCGTGGTCGTGGGGACGACCCTATAGTCGTCGGACATGACGGTGGCGGGCCAGTCTAGTCCCGGGTCCTGGGGACGACCCTATAGTCGTCGGACAAGTCGGCGGCCGGCCAACCTAGTCCGGGGGTCGTGGGGACGACCCTATAGTCGTCGGACATGACGGTGGCGGGCCAGTCTAGTCCCGGGTCCTGGGGACGACCCTATAGTCGTCGGACATGTCAGCGGCTGGCCAACTTTGGCCCGGGGTCGTGGGGACGACCCTATAGTCGTCGGATATGTCGGCGGCTGGCCCACTTTGGCCCGTGGTCGTGGGGACGACCCTATAGTCGTCGGACAAGTCGGCGGCCGGCCAACCTAGTCCGGGGGTCGTGGGGACGACCCTATAGTCGTCGGACATGACGGTGGGGGGCCAGTCTAGTCCCGGGTCCTGGGGACGACCCTATAGTCGTCGGACAAGTCGGCGGCCGGCCAACCTAGTCCGGGGGTCGTGGGGACGACCCTATAGTCGTCGGACATGACGGTGGCGGGCCAGTCTAGTCCCGGGTCCTGAGGACGACCCTATAGTCGTCGGACATGTCGGCGGCTGGCCAACTTTGGCCCGTGGTCGTGGGGACGACCCTATAGTCGTCGGAAATGTCGGTGGCTGTCCAACCTAGTCCGGGGGTCGTGGGGACGACCCTATAGTCGTCGGACATGACGGTGGCGGGCCAGTCTAGTCCCGGGTCCTGGGGACGACCCTATAGTCGTCGGACATGTCGGCGGCTGGCCAACTTTGGCCCGTGGTCGTGGGGACGACCCTATAGTCGTCGGAAATGTCGGTGGCTGTCCAACTTTGGCCCGGGGGACGTGGGGACGACCCTATAGTCGTCGGACAATTCGGCGGCGAGCCAATCTAGTCCCGCGGTCATTGGGACGACCCTATAGTCGTCGGACATGACGGTGGCGGGCCACTCTAGTCCCGGGTCGTGGGGACGACCCTATAGTCGTCGGACAAGTCGGCGGCGAGCCAATCTAGTCCCGCGGTCATGGGGACGACCCTATAGTCGTCGGACAAGTCAGCGGCTGGCCAACATTGGCCCGTGGTCGTGGGGACGACCATATAGTCGTCGGACATGACGGAGGCGGGCCACTCTAGACCCGGGTCGTGGGGACGACCCTATAGTCGTCGGACATGTCGGCGGCTGGCCAACTTTGTCCCGGGGTCGTGGGGACGACCCTATAGTCGTCGGACATGTCGGCGGCGAGCCAACATTGACCCGGGGTCGTGGGGACGACTCTATAGTCGTCGGACATGTCGGTGGCGGGCCAGTCTAGTCCCGGGTCGTGGGGACGACCCTATAGTCGTCGGACATGTCGGCGGCTGGCCAACTTTGGCCCGTGGTCGTGGGGAGGACCCTATACTCGTCGCACAAGTCGGCGGCGTACCAACCTAGTCCGGGGGTCGTGGGGACGACCCTATAGTCGTCGGACATGACGGTGGCGGGCCAGTCTAGTCCCGGGTCATGGGGACGACCCTATAGTCGTCGGACAAGTCGGCGGCTGGCCAACTTTGGCCCGTGGTCGTGGGGACGACCGTATAGTCGTCGGAAATGTCGGTGGCTGTCCAACTTTGGCCCAGGGGTCGTGGGGACGACCCTATAGTCGTCGGACATGTCGGCGGCGAGCCAATATTGACCCGGGGTCGTGGGGACGACTCTATAGTCGTCGGACATGTCGGTGGCGGGCCAGTCTAGTCCCGGGTCGTGGGGACGACCCTATAGTCGTCGGACATGTCGGCGGCTGGCCAACTTTGGCCCGTGGTCGTGGGGACGACCCTATACTCGTCGGACAAGTCGGCGGCGTACCAACCTAGTCCGGGGGTCGTGGGGACGACCCTATAGTCGTCGGACATGACGGTGGCGGGCCAGTCTAGTCCCGGGTCATGGGGACGACCCTATAGTCGTCGGACAAGTCGGCGGCTGGCCAACTTTGGCCCCTGGTCGTGGGGACGACCCTATAGTCGTCGGAAATGACGGTGGCGGGCCAATCTAGTCCCGGGGTCGTGGGGTCGACCCTACAGTCGTCGGAGAAGTCGGCGGCGAGCCAATCTAGTCCCGCGGTCGTGGGGACGACCCTATAGTCGTCGGAAATGACGGTGGCGGGCCAATCTAGTCCCGGGGTCGTGGGGACGACCCTATAGTCGTTGGACAAGTCGGCGGCGGGCCAACCTAGTCCCGGGGTCGTGGGGATGACCCTATAGTCGTCGGACAGGACGGTGGCGGGCCAGTCTAGTCCCGGGTCGTGGGGACGACCCTATAGTCGTCGGACATGTCGCCGGCTGGCCAACTTTGGCCCGTGGTCGTGGGGACGACCCTATAGTCGTCGGACATAACGGTGGCGGGCCAATCTAGTCCCGGGGTCGTGGGGACGACCCTATAGTCGTCGGACATGTCGGCGGCTGGCCAACTTTGGCCCGTGGTCGTGGGGACGACCTTATAGTCGTCGGACAAGTCGGCGGCGTACCAACCTAGTCCGGGGGTCGTGGGGACGACCCTGTAGTCGTCGGACATGACTGTGGCGGGCCAGTCTAGTCCCGGGTCATGGGGACGACCCTATAGTCGTCGGACAAGCCGGCGGCTGGCCAGCTTTGGCCCGTGGTCGTGGGGACGACCCTATAGTCGTCGGAAATGACGGTGGCGGGCCAATCTAGTCCCGGGGTCGTGGGGACGACCGTATAGTCGTCGGACATATCAGCGGCTGGCCAGCTTTGGCCCGTGGTCGTGGGGACGACCCTATAGTCGTCGGAAATGACGGTGGCGAGCCAATCTAGTCCCGGGGTCGTGGGGACGACCCTATAATCGTCGGATATGTCGGCGGCTGGCCATCTTTGGCCCGGGGTCGTGGGGACGACCCTATAGTCGTCGGACATGTCGCCGGCTGGCCAACTTTGGCCCGTGGTTGTGGGGACGACCGTATAGTCGTTGGACATGACGGTGGCGGGCCAATCTAGTCCCGGGGTCGTGGGTAAGACCCTATAGTCGTCGAGCAAGACGGCGGCTGGACATCTTTGGCCCGGGGTCGTGGGGACGACCCTATAGTCGTCGGACATGTTGTCGGGTTGTCAACCTAGTCCCGGGGTCGTGGGGACGACCCTATAGTCGTCGGACAAGACGGCGGCTGGACACCTTTGGCCAGGGGTCGTGGGGACGACCCTACAGTCGTCGGACATTTCGGCGGCGGGCCAACCTTGTCCCGGGGTCGTGGGCACGACCCTATAGTCGTCGGACATGTCGGCGGCTGGCCAACTTTGGCCCGGTGTCGTGGGGACGACTCTATAGTCGTCGGAAATGTCGGCGGCTGGCCAACCTGGACCCGGGGTCGTGGGGACGACCCTATAGTCGTCGGACATGTTGGCGGCTTGTCAGCCTAGTCCCGGGGTCGTGGGTACGACCCTAGAGTCGTCGGACATTTCGGCGGCTTGCCAACTTTGGCCCGGGGTCGTGGGGACGACCCTATAGTCGTCGGACATGACGGTGGCGTGCCAATCTAGTCCCGGGGTCGTGGGGACGACCCTATAGTCGTCGGACATTTCGGCGGCTGGTCAACTTTGGCCCGGGGTCGTGGGGACGACCCTATAGTCGTCGGACATGTTGGCGGGTTGTCAGCCTAGTCCCGGGGTCGTGGGGACGACCCTATAGTCGTCGGACATGACGGTGGCGGACCAATCTAGTCCCGGGGTCGTGGGGACGACCGTATAGTCGTCGCACATGTCGGCGGCTGGCCAACTTTGGCCCGTGGTCGTGGGGACGATCCAATAATCGTCAGACATGTCGGCGGCTGGCCAACTTTGGCCCGTGGTTGTGGGGACGAACCCATAGTCGTTGGACATGACGGTGGCGGGCCAATCTAGTCCCGGGGTCGTGGGGACGACCCTATAGTCGTCGGACAAGACGGCGGCTGGACACCTTTGGCCAGGGGTCGTGGGGACGACCCTACAGTCGTCGGACATTTCGGCGGCTTGCCAACTTTGGCCCGGGGTCGTGGGGACGACCCTATAGTCGTCGGACATGTCGGCGGCTCGCCAACTTTGGCCCGTGGTTGTGGGGACGACCCTATAGTCGTTGGACATGACGGTGGCGGGCCAATCTAGTCCCGGGGTCGTGGGTAAGACCCTATAGTCGTCGAGCAAGACGGCGGCTGGACATCTTTGGCCCGGGGTCGTGGGGACGACCCTATAGTCGTCGGGCATGTTGTCGGGTTGTCAACCTAGTCCCGGGGTCGTGGGTACGACCCTATAGTCGTCGGACAAGTCGGCGGCGGGCCAACCTTGTCCCGGGGTCGTGGGCACGACCCTATAGTCGTCGGACATGTCGGCGGCTGGCCAACTTTGGCCCGGTGTCGTGGGGACGACTCTATAGTCGTCGGAAATGTCGGCGGCTGGCCAACCTGGACCCGGGGTCGTGTGGACGACCCTATTGTCGTCGGACATGACGGTGGCGGGCCAATCTAGTCTCGGGGTCGTGGGGACGACCCTATAGTCGTCGGACAAGACGGCGGCTGGACATCTTTGGCCAGGGGTCGTGGGGACGACCCTACAGTCGTCGGACATTTCGGCGGCTTGCCAACTTTGGCCCGGGGTCGTGGGGACGACCCTATAGTCGTCGGACATGTCGGCGGCTGGCCAACTTTGGCCCGGGGTCGTGGGGACGACCCTATAGTCGTCGGACAGGACGGTGGCGGACCAATCTAGTCCCGGGGTCGTGGGGACGACCCTATAGTCGTGTGACATGACGGTGGCGGGCTAATCTAGTCCCGGGGTCCTGGGGACGACCCTATAGGCGTCGGACAAGACGGCGGCTGGACATCTTTGGCCCGTGGTCGTGGGGACGACCCAATAGTGGTCGGACATGTCGGCGGCTGGCCAACCCAGTCCCGAGTTCGTGGGGACGACCCTATAGTCGTCGGACTTGACGGTGGCGGACCAATCTAGTCCCGGGATCGTGGGGACGACCCTATAGTCGAACATGTCGGCGGCTGGCCAACTTTGGCCCGTGGTCGTGGGGACGATCCAATAGTCGTCGGACATGACGGTGGCGGGCCAATCTAGTCCCGGGGTCGTGGGGACGACCCTATAGTCGTCGAACAAGTCGGCTGCGGGCCAAGCTTGTCCCGGGGTCGTGGGGACGACCCTATAATCGTCGGACATGACGGTGGCGGGTCAATCTAGTCCCGGGGTCGTGGGGACGACCCTATAGTCGTCGGACATGTCGGCGGCTGGCCAACTTTGGCCCGGTGTCGTGGGGACGACTCTATAGTCGTCGGAAGTGTCGGCGGCTGGCCAACCTGGACCCGGGGTCGTGGAGACGACCCTATTGTCGTCGGACATGACGGTGGCGGGCCAATCTAGTCTCGGGGTCGTGGGGACGACCCTATAGTCGTCGGACATGTCGGCGGCTGGCCAACTTTGGCCCGTGGTCGTGGGGACGACCCTATAGTCGTCAGACATGACGGTGGCGAGCCAACCTAGTCCCGGGGTCGTGGGGACGACCCTATAGTCGTCGGACAAGTCGGCGGCGAGCCCACCTAGTCGGGGGGTCGTGGGGACGACCCTATAGTCGTCGGACAAGTCGGCGGCCGGCCAACCTAGTCCGGGGGTCGTGGGGACGACCCTATAGTCGTCGGACATGACGGTGGCGGGCCACTCTAGTCCCGGGGTCGTGGGGACGACCCTATAGTCGCCGGACATGTCGGCGGCTGGCCAACTTTGGCCCGTGGCCGTGGGGACGACCCTATAGTCGTCGGAAATGTCGCCGGCTGGCCAACTTTGGCCCGTGGTCGTGGGGACGACCCTTTAGTCGTCGGACAAGTCGGCGGCTGTCCAACTTTGGCCCGGGGTCGTGGGGACGACCCTATAGTCGTCGGACATGTCGGCGGCGAGGCCACCTAGTCGGGGGGTCGTGGGGACGACCCTATAGTCGTCGGACAAGTCGGCGGCCGGCCAACCTAGTCCCGGGGTCGTGGGGACGACCCTATAGTCGTCAGACATATCGGTGGCGAGCCAACCTAGTCCCGGGGTCGTGGGGACGACCCTATAGTCGTCGGACAAGTCGGCGGCTGGCCAACTTTGGCCCGTGGTCGTGGGAACGATCCGATAGTCGTCGGACATGACGGTGGCGGGCCAATCTAGTCCCGGGGTCATAGGGACGACCCTATAGTCATCGGACATGTCGGCGGCTGGTCAACTTAGGCCCGTGGTCGTAGGGACGATCCGATAGTCGTTGGACATGACGGTGCCGGGCCAATCAAGTCCCGGGATCGTGGGGACGACCCTATAGTCGTCGGAGATGTCGGCGGCTGTCCTACTTTGGCCCGGTGTCTTGGGGACGATCCGATAGTCGTCGGACGTGACGGTGGCTAGCCAATCTAGTCCCGGGATCGTGGGGACGACCCTATAGTCGTCGGAGATGTCGGCGGCTGTCCTACTTTGGCCCGGTGTCTTGGGGACGACTCTATAGTCGTCGGACATGTCGGTGGCGAGCCAACCTAGACCCGGGGTCGTGGGAACGACCCTATAGTCGTCGGACATGTCGGTGGCGAGCCAACCTAGTCCCGGGGTCGTAGGGACGACCCTATAGTCGTCGGACATGTCGCCGGCTGGCCACCTTTGGCCCGTGGTCGTGGGGACGACCCTATAGGTCGTCGGACATAACGGTGGCGGGCCAATCTAGTCCCGGGGTCGTGGGGACGACCCTATAGTCGTCAGACATGACGGTGGCGAGCCAACCTAGTCCCGGGGTCGTGGGGACGACCCTATAGTCGTCGGACAAGTCGGCGGCGAGCCCACCTAGTCGGGGGGTCGTGAGGACGACCCTATAGTCGTCGGACATGACGGTGGCGGGCCAGTCTAGTCCCGGGTCGTGGGGACGACCCTATAGTCGTCGGAAATGTCGGTGGCTGTCCAACTTTGGCCCGGGGGTCGTGGGGACGACCCTATAGTCGTCGGACATGTCGGCGGCGAGCCAACATTGACCCGGGGTCGTGGGGACGACTTTATAGTCGTCGGACATGTCGGTGGCGGGCCAGTCTAGTCCCGGGTCGTGGGGACGACCCTATAGTCGTCGGACATGTCGGCGGCTGGCCAACTTTGGCCCGTGGTCGTGGGGACGACCGTATAGTCGTCGGAAATGTCGGTGGCTGTCCAACTTTGGCCCAGGGGTCGTGGAGACGACCCTATAGTCGTCGGACATGTCGGCGGCGAGCCAACATTGACCCGGGGTCGTGGGGACGACTCTATAGTCGTCGGACATGTCGGTGGCGGGCCAGTCTAGCCCCGGGTCGTGGGGACGACCCTATAGTCGTCGGACATGTCGGCGGCTGGCCAACTTTGGCCCGTGGTCGTGGGGAGGACCCTATACTCGTCGGACAAGTCGGCGGCGTACCAACCTAGTCCGGGGGTCGTGGGGACGACCCTGTAGTCGTCGGACATGACGGTGGCGGGCCAGTCTAGTCCCGGGTCATGGGGACGACCCTATAGTCGTCGGACAAGCCGGCGGCTGGCCAGCTTTGGCCCGTGGTCGTGGGGACGACCCTATAGTCGTCGGACAAGTCGGCGGCTGTCCAACTTTGGCCCGGGGTCGTGGGGACGACCCTATAGTCGTCGGACTTGACGGTGGCGGGCCAATCTAGTCCCGGGGTCGTGGGGATGACCCTATAGTCGTCGGACATGACGGTGGCGGGCCAGTCTAGTCCCGGGTCGTGGGGACGACCCTATAGTCGTCGGAAATGTCGGTGGCTGTCCAACTTTGGCCCGGGGGTCGTGGGGACGACCCTATAGTCGTCGGACATGTCGGCGGCGAGCCAACATTGACCCGGGGTCGTGGGGACGACTCTATAGTCGTCGGACATGTCGGTGGCGGGCCAGTCTAGTCCCGGGTCGTGGGGACGACCCTATAGTCGTCGGACATGTCGGCGGCTGGCCAACATTGGCCCGTGGTCGTGGGGAGGACCCTATACTCGTCGGACAAGTCGGCGGCGTACCAACCTAGTCCGTGGGTCGTGGGGACGACCCTATAGTGGTTCGGACATGACGGTGGCGGGCCAGTCTAGTCCCGGGTCATGGGGACGACCCTATAGTCGTCGGGCAAGTCGGCGGCTGGCCAACTTTGGCCCGTGGTCGTGGGGACGACCCTATAGTCTTCGGACAAGTCGGCGGCGAGCCAATCTAGTCCCGCGGTCGTGGGGACGACCCTATAGTCGTCAGACATGTCGGTGGCGAGCCAACCTAGTCCCGGGGTCGTGGGGACGACCCTATAGTCGTCGGATAAGTCGGCAGCTTGCCAACTTTGGGCCGGGGTCGTGGGAACGACCCTATAGTCGTCGGACAAGTCGGGGGCGAGCCCACCTAGTCCGGGGGTCGTGGGGACGACCCTATAGTCGTCGGACAAGTCGGCGGCTGGCCAACCTAGTCCGGGGGTCGTGGGGACGACCCTATAGTCGTCGGACATGACGGTGGCGGGCCAGTCTAGTCCCGGGTCGTGGGGACGACCCTATAGTCGTCGGACATGTCGGCGGCTGGCCAACTTTGGCCCGTGGTCGTGGGGATGACCCTATAGTCGTCGGACATAACGGTGGCGGGCCAATCTAGTCCGGGGGTCGTGGGGACGACCCTATAGTCGTCGGACAAGTCGGCGGCGGGCCAACCTAGTCCCGGGGTCGTGGGGACGACCCTATATTCGTCGGACAAGCCGGCGGCTGGCCAACTTTGGCCCGTGGTCGTGGGGACGACCCTATAAACGTCGGACAAGTCGGCGGCTGTCCAACTTTGGCCCGGGGTCGTGGGGACGACCCTATAGTCGTCGGACTTGACGGTGGCGGGCCAATCTAGTCCCGGGGTCGTGGGGACGACCCTATAGTCGTCAGACATGTCGGTGGCGAGCCAACCTAGTCCCGGGGTCGTGGGGACGACCCTATAGTCGTCGGATAAGTCGGCAGCTTGCCAACTTTGGGCCGGGGTCGTGGGAACGACCCTATAGTCGTCGGACAAGTCGGGGGCGAGCCCACCTAGTCCGGGGGTCGTGGGGACGACCCTATAGTCGTCGGACAAGTCGGCGGCTGGCCAACCTAGTCCGGGGGTCGTGGGGACGACCCTATAGTCGTCGGACATGACGGTGGCGGGCCAGTCTAGTCCCGGGTCGTGGGGACGACCCTATAGTCGTCGGACATGTCGGCGGCTGGCCAACTTTGGCCCGTGGTCGTGGGGATGACCCTATAGTCGTCGGACATAACGGTGGCGGGCCAATCTAGTCCGGGGGTCGTGGGGACGACCCTATAGTCGTCGGACAAGTCGGCGGCGGGCCTACCTAGTCCCGGGGTCATGGGGACGACCCTATAGTCGTCGGACTTGACGGTGGCGGACCAATCTAGTCCCGGGATCGTGGGGACGACCCTATAGTCGAACATGTCGGCGGCTGGCCAACTTTGGCCCGTGGTCGTGGGGACGATCCAATAGTCGTCGGACATGACGGTTGCGGGCCAATCTAGTCCCGGGGTCGTGGGGACGACCCTATAGTCGTCGAACAAGTCGGCTGCGGGCCAAGCTTGTCCCGGGGTCGTGGGGACGACCCTATAATCGTCGGACATGACGGTGGCGGGTCAATCTAGTCCCGGGGTCGTGGGGACGACCCTATAGTCGTCGGACATGTCGGCGGCTGGCCAACTTTGGCCCGGTGTCGTGGGGACGACTCTATAGTCGTCGGAAGTGTCGGCGGCTGGCCAACCTGGACCCGGGGTCGTGGAGACGACCCTATTGTCGTCGGATATGACGGTGGCGGGCCAATCTAGTCTCGGGGTCGTGGGGACGACCCTATAGGCGTCGGACAAGACGGCGGCTGGACATCTTTGGCCCGTGGTCGTGGGGACGACCCAATAGTGGTCGGACATGTCGGCGGCTGGCCAACCCAGTCCCGAGTTCGTGGGGACGACCCTATAGTCGTCGGACTTGACGGTGGCGGACCAATCTAGTCCCGGGATCGTGGGGACGACCCTATAGTCGAACATGTCGGCGGCTGGCCAACTTTGGCCCGTGGTCGTGGGGACGATCCAATAGTCGTCGGACATGACGGTTGCGGGCCAATCTAGTCCCGGGGTCGTGGGGACGACCCTATAGTCGTCGAACAAGTCGGCTGCGGGCCAAGCTTGTCCCGGGGTCGTGGGGACGACCCTATAGTCGTCGGACATGTTGGCGGCTTGTCAGCCTAGTCCCGGGGTCGTGGGTTCGACCCTACAGTCGTCGGACATTTCGGCGGCTTGCCAACTTTGGCCCGGGGTCGTGGGGACGACCCTATAGTCGTCGGACATGACGGCGGATGGCCAACTTTGGCCCGTGGTTGTGGGGACGACCCTATAGTCGTTGGACATGACGGTGGCGGGCCAATCTAGTCCCGGGGTCGTGGGTAAGACCCTATAGTCGTCGGACAAGACGGCGGCTGGACATCTTTGGCCCGGGGTCGTGGGGACGACCCTATAGTCGTCGGACATGTTGGCGGGTTGTCAGCCTAGTCCCGGGGTCGTGGGGACGACCCTATAGTCGTCGGACATGACGGTGGCGGACCAATCTAGTCCCGGGGTCGTGGGGACGACCGTATAGTCGTCGCACATGTCGGCGGCTGGCCAACTTTGGCCCGTGGTCGTGGGGACGATCCAATAATCGTCAGACATGTCGGCGGCTGGCCAACTTTGGCCCGTGGTTGTGGGGACGAACCTATAGTCGTTGGACATGACGGTGGCGGGCCAATCTAGTCCCGGGGTCGTGGGGACGACCCTATAGTCGTCGGACAAGACGGCGGCTGGACACCTTTGGCCAGGGGTCGTGGGGACGACCCTACAGTCGTCGGACATTTCGGCGGCTTGCCAACTTTGGCCCGGGGTCGTGGGGACGACCCTATAGTCGTCGGACATGTCGGCGGCTCGCCAACTTTGGCCCGTGGTTGTGGGGACGACCCTATAGTCGTTGGACATGACGGTGGCGGGCCAATCTAGTCCCGGGGTCGTGGGTAAGACCCTATAGTCGTCGAGCAAGACGGCGGCTGGACATCTTTGGCCCGGGGTCGTGGGGACGACCCTATAGTCGTCGGACATGTTGTCGGGTTGTCAACCTAGTCCCGGGGTCGTGGGGACGACCCTATAGTCGTCGGACAAGACGGCGGCTGGACACCTTTGGCCAGGGGTCGTGGGGACGACCCTACAGTCGTCGGACATTTCGGCGGCGGGCCAACCTTGTCCCGGGGTCGTGGGCACGACCCTATAGTCGTCGGACATGTCGGCGGCTGGCCAACTTTGGCCCGGTGTCGTGGGGACGACTCTATAGTCGTCGGAAATGTCGGCGGCTGGCCAACCTGGACCCGGGGTCGTGTGGACGACCCTATTGTCGTCGGACATGACGGTGGCGGGCCAATCTAGTCTCGGGGTCGTGGGGACGACCCTATAGTCGTCGGACAAGACGGCGGCTGGACATCTTTGGCCAGGGGTCGTGGGGACGACCCTACAGTCGTCGGACATTTCGGCGGCTTGCCAACTTTGGCCCGGGGTCGTGGGGACGACCCTATAGTCGTCGGACATGTCGGCGGCTGGCCAACTTTGGCCCGGGGTCGTGGGGACGACCCTATAGTCGTCGGACAGGACGGTGGCGGACCAATCTAGTCCCGGGGTCGTGGGGACGACCCTATAGTCGTGTGACATGACGGTGGCGGGCTAATCTAGTCCCGGGGTCCTGGGGACGACCCTATAGGCGTCGGACAAGACGGCGGCTGGACATCTTTGGCCCGTGGTCGTGGGGACGACCCAATAGTGGTCGGACATGTCGGCGGCTGGCCAACCCAGTCCCGAGTTCGTGGGGACGACCCTATAGTCGTCGGACTTGACGGTGGCGGACCAATCTAGTCCCGGGATCGTGGGGACGACCCTATAGTCGAACATGTCGGCGGCTGGCCAACTTTGGCCCGTGGTCGTGGGGACGATCCAATAGTCGTCGGACATGACGGTTGCGGGCCAATCTAGTCCCGGGGTCGTGGGGACGACCCTATAGTCGTCGAACAAGTCGGCTGCGGGCCAAGCTTGTCCCGGGGTCGTGGGGACGACCCTATAATCGTCGGACATGACGGTGGCGGGTCAATCTAGTCCCGGGGTCGTGGGGACGACCCTATAGTCGTCGGACATGTCGGCGGCTGGCCAACTTTGGCCCGGTGTCGTGGGGACGACTCTATAGTCGTCGGAAGTGTCGGCGGCTGGCCAACCTGGACCCGGGGTCGTGGAGACGACCCTATTGTCGTCGGACATGACGGTGGCGGGCCAATCTAGTCTCGGGGTCGTGGGGACGACCCTATAGTCGTCGGACATGTCGGCGGCTGGCCAACTTTGGCCCGGGGTCGTGGGGACGACTCTATAGTCGTCGGACATGTCGGCGATTGGCCAACATTGGCCCGGGGTCGTGGGGACGACCCTATGGTCGTCGGACTTGACGGTGGCGGGCCAATCTAGTCCCGAGGTCCTGGGGACGACCCTATAGTCGTCGGACTTGACGGTGGCGGGCCAATCTAGTCCCGGGGTCGTGGGGACGACCCTACAGTAGTCGGACATTTCGGCGGCTTGCCAACTTTGGCCCGGGGTCGTGGGGACGACCCTATAGTCGTCGGACATGTTGGCGGCTTGTCAGCCTAGTCCCGGGGTCGTGGGTACGACCCTAGAGTCGTCGGACATTTCGGCGGCTTGCCAACTTTGGCCCGGGGTCGTGGGGACGACCCTATAGTCGTCGGACATGACGGTGGCGTGCCAATCTAGTCCCGGGGTCGTGGGGACGACCCTATAGTCGTCGGACATTTCGGCGGCTGGTCAACTTTGGCCCGGGGTCGTGGGGACGACCCTATAGTCGTCGGACATGTTGGCGGCTTGTCAGCCGAGTCCCGGGGTCGTGGGTTCGACCCTACAGTCGTCGGACATTTCGGCGGCTTGCCAACTTTGGCCCGGGGTCGTGGGGACGACCCTATAGTCGTCGGACATGACGGCGGATGGCCAACTTTGGCCCGTGGTTGTGGGGACGACCCTATAGTCGTTGGACATGACGGTGGCGGGCCAATCTAGTCCCGGGGTCGTGGGTAAGACCCTATAGTCGTCGGACAAGACGGCGGCTGGACATCTTTGGCCCGGGGTCGTGGGGACGACCCTATAGTCGTCGGACATGTTGGTGGGTTGTCAGCCTAGTCCCGGGGTCGTGGGGACGACCCTATAGTCGTCGGACATGACGGTGGCGGACCAATCTAGTCCCGGGGTCGTGGGGACGACCGTATAGTCGTCGCACATGTCAGCGGCTGGCCAACTTTGGCCCGTGGTCGTGGGGACGATCCAATAATCGTCAGACATGTCGGCGGCTGGCCAACTTTGGCCCGTGGTTGTGGGGACGAACCCATAGTCGTTGGACATGACGGTGGCGGGCCAATCTAGTCCCGGGGTCGTGGGGACGACCCTATAGTCGTCGGACAAGACGGCGGCTGGACACCTTTGGCCAGGGGTCGTGGGGACGACCCTACAGTCGTCGGACATTTCGGCGGCTTGCCAACTTTGGCCCGGGGTCGTGGGGACGACCCTATAGTCGTCGGACATGTCGGCGGCTGGACATCTTTGGCCCGGGGTCGTGGGCACGACCCTATAGTCGTCGGACATGTCGGCGGCTGGCCAACTTTGGCCCGGTGTCGTGGGGACGACTCTATAGTCGTCGGAAATGTCGGCGGCTGGCCAACCTGGACCCGGGGTCGTGTGGACGACCCTATTGTCGTCGGACATGACGGTGGCGGGCCAATCTAGTCTCGGGGTCGTGGGGACGACCCTATAGTCGTCGGACAAGACGGCGGCTGGACATCTTTGGCCAGGGGTCGTGGGGACGACCCTACAGTCGTCGGACATTTCGGCGGCTTGCCAACTTTGGCCCGGGGTCGTGGGGACGACCCTATAGTCGTCGGACATGTCGGCGGCTGGCCAACTTTGGCCCGGGGTCGTGGGGACGACCCTATAGTCGTCGGACAGGACGGTGGCGGACCAATCTAGTCCCGGGGTCGTGGGGACGACCCTATAGTCGTGTGACATGACGGTGGCGGGCTAATCTAGTCCCGGGGTCCTGGGGACGACCCTATAGGCGTCGGACAAGACGGCGGCTGGACATCTTTGGCCCGTGGTCGTGGGGACGACCCAATAGTGGTCGGACATGTCGGCGGCTGGCCAACCCAGTCCCGAGTTCGTGGGGACGACCCTATAGTCGTCGGACTTGACGGTGGCGGACCAATCTAGTCCCGGGATCGTGGGGACGACCCTATAGTCGAACATGTCGGCGGCTGGCTAACTTTGGCCCGTGGTCGTGGGGACGATCCAATAGTCGTCGGACATGACGGTGGCGGGCCAATCTAGTCCCGGGGTCGTGGGGACGACCCTATAGTCGTCGAACAAGTCGGCTGCGGGCCAAGCTTGTCCCGGGGTCGTGGGGACGACCCTATAATCGTCGGACATGACGGTGGCGGGTCAATCTAGTCCCGGGGTCGTGGGGACGACCCTATAGTCGTCGGACATGTCGGCGGCTGGCCAACTTTGGCCCGTGGTCGTGGGGACGACCCTATAGTCGTCAGACATGACGGTGGCGAGCCAACCTAGTCCCGGGGTCGTGGGGACGACCCTATAGTCGTCGGACAAGTCGGCGGCGAGCCCACCTAGTCGGGGGGTCGTGGGGACGACCCTATAGTCGTCGGACAAGTCGGCGGCCGGCCAACCTAGTCCGGGGGTCGTGGGGACGACCCTATAGTCGGAGGACATGACGGTGGCGGGCCACTCTAGTCCCGGGGTCGTGGGGACGACCCTATAGTCGCCGGACATGTCGGCGGCTGGCCAACTTTGGCCCGTGGCCGTGGGGACGACCCTATAGTCGTCGGAAATGTCGCCGGCTGGCCAACTTTGGCCCGTGGTCGTGGGGACGACCCTTTAGTCGTCGGACAAGTCGGCGGCTGTCCAACTTTGGCCCGGGGTCGTGGGGACGACCCTATAGTCGTCGGACATGTCGGCGGCGAGGCCACCTAGTCGGGGGGTCGTGGGGACGACCCTATAGTCGTCGGACAAGTCGGCGGCCGGCCAACCTAGTCCCGGGGTCGTGGGGACGACCCTATAGTCGTCAGACATATCGGTGGCGAGCCAACCTAGTCCCGGGGTCGTGGGGACGACCCTATAGTCGTCGGACAAGTCGGCGGCTGGCCAACTTTGGCCCGTGGTCGTGGGAACGATCCGATAGTCGTCGGACATGACGGTGGCGGGCCAATCTAGTCCCGGGGTCATAGGGACGACCCTATAGTCATCGGACATGTCGGCGGCTGGTCAACTTAGGCCCGTGGTCGTAGGGACGATCCGATAGTCGTTGGACATGACGGTGCCGGGCCAATCAAGTCCCGGGATCGTGGGGACGACCCTATAGTCGTCGGAGATGTCGGCGGCTGTCCTACTTTGGCCCGGTGTCTTGGGGACGATCCGATAGTCGTCGGACGTGACGGTGGCTAGCCAATCTAGTCCCGGGATCGTGGGGACGACCCTATAGTCGTCGGAGATGTCGGCGGCTGTCCTACTTTGGCCCGGTGTCTTGGGGACGACTCTATAGTCGTCGGACATGTCGGTGGCGAGCCAACCTAGACCCGGGGTCGTGGGAACGACCCTATAGTCGTCGGACATGTCGGTGGCGAGCCAACCTAGTCCCGGGGTCGTAGGGACGACCCTATAGTCGTCGGACATGTCGCCGGCTGGCCACCTTTGGCCCGTGGTCGTGGGGACGACCCTATAGGTCGTCGGACATAACGGTGGCGGGCCAATCTAGTCCCGGGGTCGTGGGGACGACCCTATAGTCGTCAGACATGACGGTGGCGAGCCAACCTAGTCCCGGGGTCGTGGGGACGACCCTATAGTCGTCGGACAAGTCGGCGGCGAGCCCACCTAGTCGGGGGGTCGTGAGGACGACCCTATAGTCGTCGGACATGACGGTGGCGGGCCAGTCTAGTCCCGGGTCGTGGGGACGACCCTATAGTCGTCGGAAATGTCGGTGGCTGTCCAACTTTGGCCCGGGGGTCGTGGGGACGACCCTATAGTCGTCGGACATGTCGGCGGCGAGCCAACATTGACCCGGGGTCGTGGGGACGACTTTATAGTCGTCGGACATGTCGGTGGCGGGCCAGTCTAGTCCCGGGTCGTGGGGACGACCCTATAGTCGTCGGACATGTCGGCGGCTGGCCAACTTTGGCCCGTGGTCGTGGGGACGACCGTATAGTCGTCGGAAATGTCGGTGGCTGTCCAACTTTGGCCCAGGGGTCGTGGAGACGACCCTATAGTCGTCGGACATGTCGGCGGCGAGCCAACATTGACCCGGGGTCGTGGGGACGACTCTATAGTCGTCGGACATGTCGGTGGCGGGCCAGTCTAGCCCCGGGTCGTGGGGACGACCCTATAGTCGTCGGACATGTCGGCGGCTGGCCAACTTTGGCCCGTGGTCGTGGGGAGGACCCTATACTCGTCGGACAAGTCGGCGGCGTACCAACCTAGTCCGGGGGTCGTGGGGACGACCCTGTAGTCGTCGGACATGACGGTGGCGGGCCAGTCTAGTCCCGGGTCATGGGGACGACCCTATAGTCGTCGGACAAGCCGGCGGCTGGCCAGCTTTGGCCCGTGGTCGTGGGGACGACCCTATAGTCGTCGGACAAGTCGGCGGCTGTCCAACTTTGGCCCGGGGTCGTGGGGACGACCCTATAGTCGTCGGACATGTCGGCGGCGAGCCAACATTGACCCGGGGTCGTGGGGACGACTCTATAGTCGTCGGACATGTCGGTGGCGGGCCAGTCTAGTCCCGGGTCGTGGGGACGACCCTATAGTCGTCGGACATGTCGGCGGCTGGCCAACATTGGCCCGTGGTCGTGGGGAGGACCCTATACTCGTCGGACAAGTCGGCGGCGTACCAACCTAGTCCGTGGGTCGTGGGGACGACCCTATAGTGGTTCGGACATGACGGTGGCGGGCCAGTCTAGTCCCGGGTCATGGGGACGACCCTATAGTCGTCGGGCAAGTCGGCGGCTGGCCAACTTTGGCCCGTGGTCGTGGGGACGACCCTATAGTCTTCGGACAAGTCGGCGGCGAGCCAATCTAGTCCCGCGGTCGTGGGGACGACCCTATAGTCGTCGGACAAGTCAGCGGCTGGACAACATTGGCCCGTGGTCGTTGGGACGACCATATAGTCGTCGGACATGACGGTGGCGGGCCACTCTAGTCCCGGGTCGTGGGGACGACCCTATAGTCGTCGGACAAGTCGGCGGCGGGCCAACCTAGTCCCGGGGTCGTGGGGACGACCCTATATTCGTCGGACAAGCCGGCGGCTGGCCAACTTTGGCCCGTGGTCGTGGGGACGACCCTATAAACGTCGGACAAGTCGGCGGCTGTCCAACTTTGGCCCGGGGTCGTGGGGACGACCCTATAGTCGTCGGACTTGACGGTGGCGGGCCAATCTAGTCCCGGGGTCGTGGGGACGACCCTATAGTCGTCAGACATGTCGGTGGCGAGCCAACCTAGTCCCGGGGTCGTGGGGACGACCCTATAGTCGTCGGATAAGTCGGCAGCTTGCCAACTTTGGGCCGGGGTCGTGGGAACGACCCTATAGTCGTCGGACAAGTCGGGGGCGAGCCCACCTAGTCCGGGGGTCGTGGGGACGACCCTATAGTCGTCGGACAAGTCGGCGGCTGGCCAACCTAGTCCGGGGGTCGTGGGGACGACCCTATAGTCGTCGGACATGACGGTGGCGGGCCAGTCTAGTCCCGGGTCGTGGGGACGACCCTATAGTCGTCGGACATGTCGGCGGCTGGCCAACTTTGGCCCGTGGTCGTGGGGATGACCCTATAGTCGTCGGACATAACGGTGGCGGGCCAATCTAGTCCGGGGGTCGTGGGGACGACCCTATAGTCGTCGGACAAGTCGGCGGCGGGCCTACCTAGTCCCGGGGTCATGGGGACGACCCTATAGTCGTCGGATAAGTCGGCAGCTTGCCAACTTTGGCCCGGGGTCGTGGGAACGACCCTATAGTCGTCGGACAAGTCGGCGGCGAGCCCACCTAGTCGGGGGGTCGTGGGGACGACCCTATAGTCGTCGGACAAGTCGGCGGCCGGCCAACCTAGTCCCGGGGTCGTGGGGACGACCCTATAGTCGTCAGACATATCGGTGGCGAGCCAACCTAGTCCCGGGGTCGTGGGGACGACCCTATAGTCGTCGGACAGGTCGGCGGCTGGCCAACTTTGGCCCGTGGTCGTGGGGACGATCCGATAGTCGTCGGACATGACGGTGGCGGGCCATTCTAGTCCCGGGGTCATAGGGACGACCCTATAGTCATCGGACATGTCGGCGGCTGGTCAACTTAGGCCCGTGGTCGTAGGGACGATCCGATAGTCGTTGGACATGACGGTGCCGGGCCAATCAAGTCCCGGGGTCGTGTGTACGACCTTATAGTCGTCGGACATGTCGTCGATTGGCCATTATTGGCCCGGGGTCGTGGGGACGACCCTATAATCGTCGGACATGTCGGCGGCTGGCCAACATTGGCCCGTGGTCGTGGGGACGACCCAACAGTCGTCGGACATGTCGGCGGCAGGCCAACTTTGGCCCGTGGTCGTGGGGACGATCCGATAGTCCTCGGACGTGACGGTGGCTAGCCAATCTAGTCCCGGGATCGTGGGGACGACCCTATAGTCGTCGGAGATGTCGGCGGCTGTCCTACTTTGGCCCGGTGTCTTGGGGACGACTCTATAGTCGTCGAACATGTCGGCGGCTGGCCAACCTAGACCCGGGGTCGTGGGGACGACCCTATAGTCCTCGAACAAGTCGGCGGCTGGCCAACTTTGGCCCGTGGTCGTGGGAACGACCCTATAGTCGTCGGACAAGTCGGCGGCTGGCCAAATATGGCCCGTGGTCGTGGGGACGACCCTATAGTCGTCGGAAGTGTCGGCGGCGAGCCAACCTAGTCCCGGCGTCGTGGGGACGACCCTATAATGTTCGGACAAGTCGGCAGCTGGCCAAATTTGGCCCGTGGTCGTGAGGACGACCCTATAGTCGTCGGAAATGTCGGCGGCTGGCCAACTTTGGCCCGTGGTCGTGAAGACGACCCTATAGTCGTCGGACAAGACGGTGGCGGGCCAATCTAGTCCCGGGGTCGTGGGGACGACCCTATAGTCGTCGGACATGTCGCCGGATGGCCAACTTTAGGCCGTGGTCGTGGGGACGACCCTATAGTCGTCGGACATAACGGTGGCGGGCCAATCTAGTCCCGGGGTCGTGGGGACGACCCTATAGTCGTCGGACAAGTCGGTGGCGGGCCTACCTAGTCCCGGGGTCGTGGGGACGACCCTATAGTCGTCGGATAAGTCGGCAGCTTGCCAACTTTGGGCCGGGGTCGTGGGAACGACCCTATAGTCGTCGGACAAGTCGGGGGCGAGCCCACCTAGTCCGGGGGTCGTGGGGACGACCCTATAGTCGTCGGACAAGTCGGCGGCCGGCCAACCTAGTTCGGGGGTCGTGGGGACGACCCTATAGTCGTCGGACATGACGGTGGCGGGCCAGTCTAGTCCCGGATCGTGGGGACGACCCAATAGTCGTCGGACATGTCGGCGGCTGGCCAACTTTGGCCCGTGGTCGTGGGGACGACCCTATAGTCGTCGGACAAGTCAGCGGCTAGCCAACATTGGCCCGTGGTCGTGGGGACGACCATATAGTCGTCGGACATGACGGTGGCGGGCCAGTCTAGTCCCGGGTCGTGGGGACGACCCTATAGTCGTCGGACATGTCGGCGGCTGGCCAACTTTGGCCCGTGGTCGTGGGGACGACCCTATAGTCGTCAGACATGACGGTGGCGAGCCAACCTAGTCCCGGGGTCGTGGGGACGACCCTATAATCGTCGGACATGTCGGCGGCTGGCCAACATTGGCCCGTGGTCGTGGGGACGACCCAACAGTCGTCGGACATGTCGGCGGCTGGCCAACTTCGGCCCGTGGTCGTGGGGACGATCCGATAGTCGTCGGACGTGACGGTGGCTAGCCAATCTAGTCCCGGGATCGTGGGGACGACCCAATAGTCGTCGGAGATGTCGGTGGCTGTCCTACTTTGGCCCGGTGTCTTGGGGACGACTCTATAGTCGTCTGACATGTCGGCGGCTGGCCAACCTAGACCCGGGGTCGTGGGGACGACCCTATAGTCGTCGGATATGTCGGCGGCTGGCCAACTTTGGCCCGTGGCCGTGGGGACGACCCTATAGTCGTCGGACATGTCGGCGGCTGGCCAACCTAGTCCCGAGGTCGTGGGGGCGACCCTATAGTCGTCGGACATGTCGGCGGCTGGCCAACCTAGTCCCGAGGTGGTCGGACTTGACGGTGGCGGGCCAATCTAGTCCCGGGGTCGTGGGGACGACCCTATAGTCGTCGGACAAGACGGTGGCGGGCCAATCTAGTCCCGGGGTCGTGGGGACGACCCTATAGTCGTCGGATAAGTCGGCGGCGAGCCAACCTACTCCGGGGGTCGTGGGGACGAACCTATAGTCGTCGGACATGTCGGGGGCGAGCCAACCTAGTCCCGGGGTCGTGGGGACGAACCTATAGTGGTCGGACAAATCGGCGGCGAGCCAACCTAGTCCCGGTGTCGTGGGAACGACCCTATAGTCGTCGGACATGTCGGCGGCGAGCCAACCTTGTCCCGGGGTCGTGGGGACGACCCTATAGTGGTCGGACATGTCGGCGGCTGGCCAACGTAGGCCCGCTGTCGTGGGGACGACCCTATAGTCGTCGGACAAGACGGTGGCGGGCCAATCTAGTCCCGGGGTCGTGGGGACGAACCTATAGTGGTCGGACAAATCGGCGGCGTGCCAACCTAGTCCCGGTGTCGTGGGAACGACCCTATAGTCGTCGGACATGTCGGCGGCGAGCCAACCTTGTCCCGGGGTCGTGGTGACGACCCTATAGTCGTCGGACATGTCGGCGGCTGGCCAACATTGGCCCGTGGTCGTGGGGAGGACCCTATACTCGTCGGACAAGTCGGCGGCGTACCAACCTAGTCCGTGGGTCGTGGGGACGACCCTATAGTGGTTCGGACATGACGGTGGCGGGCCAGTCTAGTCCTGGGTCATGGGGACGACCCTATAGTCGTCGGGCAAGTCGGCGGCTGGCCAACTTTGGCCCGTGGTCGTGGGGACGACCCTATAGTCTTCGGACAAGTCGGCGGCGAGCCAATCTAGTCCCGCGGTCGTGGGGACGACCCTATAGTCGTCGGACAAGTCAGCGGCTGGACAACATTGGCCCGTGGTCGTGGGGACGACCATATAGTCGTCGGACATGACGGTGGCGGGCCACTCTAGTCCCGGGTCGTGGGGACGACCCTATAGTCGTCGGACAAGTCGGCGGCGGGCCAACCTAGTCCCGGGGTCGTGGGGACGACCCTATATTCGTCGGACAAGCCGGCGGCTGGCCAACTTTGGCCCGTGGTCGTGGGGCGACCCTATAATCGTCGGACAAGTCGGCGGCTGTCCAACTTTGGCCCGGGGTCGTGGGGACGACCCTATAGTCGTCGGACAAGACGGCGGCTGGACATCCTTGGCCCGGGGTCGTGGGGACGACCCTATAGTCGTCGGACATGTCGGCGGCTGGCCAACTTTGGCCCGGGGTGGTGGGGACGACCCTATAGTCGTCGGAAATGACGGTGGCGGACCAATCTAGTCCCGGGGTCGTGGGGACGACCCTATAGTCGTCGGACATGTCGGAGGCTGGCCAACTTTGGCCCGTGGTCGTGGGGACGACCCTATCGTCGTCGGACAAGTCGGCGGCTGACCAACTTTGGCCCATGGTCGTGGGGACGACCCTATAGTCGTCGGAAATGTCGGCGGCTGGCCAACCTTGGTCCGTGGTCGTGGGGACGAACCTATAGTCGTCGGACAAGTCAGCGGCGGGTCTACCTAGTCCCGGGGTCGTGGGGCCGACCCTATAGTCGTCGGAGAAGTCGGCAGCTGGCCAACTTTGGCCCGGGGTCGTGGGGACGACCCTATAGAGGTCGGACAAGTCGGCGGCTGGCCAACCTATTCCCGGGGTCGTGGGGAAGACCCTATCGTCGTCGGACAAGTCGGCGGCGGGCCAACCTAGTGCCGGTGTCGTGGGTACGACCCTATAATCGTCGGACAAGTCGGCAGCTTGCCAACTTTGGCCCGGGGTCGTGGGGACGACCCTATAGTCGTCGGATATGTCGGCGGCTGGCCAACCATGGCCCGTGGTCGTGGGGACGACCCTATAGTCGTCGGATATGTCGGCGGCAGGCCAACCTAGTCCCGAGGTCGTGGGGACGACACTATAGTGGTCGGACAAGTCGGCGGCTGGCCAACCTAGCCCCGGGGTCGTGAGGACGACCCTATAATCGTCGGATATGTCGGCGGCTGGCCAATCTAGACCCGGGGTCATGGGGACGACCCTATAGTCGTCGGATATGTCGGCGGCTGGCCAACTTTGGCCCGTGGCCGTGGGGACGACCCTATAGTCGTCGGTCATGTCGGCGGCTGGCCAACCTAGTCCCGAGGTCGTGGGGGCGACCCTATAGTCGTCGGACATGTCGGCGGCTGGCCAACCTAGTCCCGAGGTGGTCGGACTTGACGGTGGCGGGCCAATCTAGTCCCGGGGTCGTGGGGACGACCCTATAGTCGTCGGACAAGACGGTGGCGGGCCAATCTAGTCCCGGGGTCGTGGGGACGACCCTATAGTCGTCGGGTAAGTCGGCGGCGAGCCAACCTACTCCGGGGGTCGTGGGGACGAACCTATAGTCGTCGGACTTGTCGGGGGCGAGCCAACCTAGTCCCGGGGTCGTGGGGACGAACCTATAGTGGTCGGACAAATCGGCGGCGAGCCAACCTAGTCCCGGTGTCGTGGGAACGACCCTATAGTCGTCGGACATGTCGGCGGCGAGCCAACCTTGTCCCGGGGTCGTGGGGACGACCCTATAGTGGTCGGACATGTCGGCGGCTGGCCAACGTAGGCCCGCTGTCGTGGGGACGACCCTATAGTCGTCGGACAAGACGGTGGCGGGCCAATCTAGTCCCGGGGTCGTGGGGACGAACCTATAGTGGTCGGACAAATCGGCGGCGTGCCAACCTAGTCCCGGTGTCGTGGGAACGACCCTATAGTCGTCGGACATGTCGGCGGCGAGCCAACCTTGTCCCGGGGTCGTGGGGACGACCCTATAGTGGTCGGACATGTCGGCGGCTGGCCAACGTAGGCCCGCTGTCGTGGGGACGACCCTATAGTCGTCGGACATGACGGTGGCGGGCCAATCTAGTCCCGGGGTCGTGGTGACGACCCTACAGTCGTCGGACATGTCGGCGGCTTGCCAAATTTGCCCGTGGTCGTGGGGACGACCCTATAGTCGTCGGATATGTCGGCGGCAGGCCAACCTAGTCCCGAGGTCGTGGGGACGACCCTATAGTCGTCGGAAATGTCGGTGGCTGGTCAACTTTGGCCCGAGGCCGTGGGGACGATTCTATAGTCGTCGGACATGTTGGCGGCTTGTCAACCTAGTCCCGGGGTTGTGGGGACGACCCTATAGTCGTTGGACATGACGGTGGCGGGCCAATCTAGTCCCGGGGTCGTAGGAACGACCCTATAGTCGTCGGATATGTCGGCGGCAGGCCAACCTAGTCCCGAGGTCGTGGGGCGACCCTATAGTCGTCGGAAATGTCGGTGGCTGGTCAACTTTGGCCCGAGGCCGTGGGGACGATTCTATAGTCGTCGGACATAACGGCGGCTGGCCACGTTTGGCCCAGGATTGTAGGAACGACCCTATATTCGTCGGAAAAGTCGGCGGATTGCCAACTTTGGCCCGTGGTCGTGGGGACGACCCTATAGTTGACGGACACGTCGGCGGCGGGTCTAACTAGTCCCGGGGTCGTGGGGACGACCCTATAGTCGTCGGACAATTCGGCAGCTTGCCAACTTTGGCCCGGGGTCGTGGGGACGACCCTATAGTTGTCGGACACGTCGGCGGCGGGTCTACCTAGTCCCGGGGTCGTGGGGACGACTCTATAGTCGTCGGACAAGTCGGCAGCTTGCCAACTTTGGCCCGGGGTTGTGGGGACGACTCTATAGTCGTCGGACATTTCGGCGGCTGGCCAACATTGGCCCGGGGTCGTGGGGACGGCCCAATAGTCGTTGAACAGGTCGGCGGTTGGCCAACTTTGGCCCGTGGTCGTGGGGACGGCCCAATAGTCGTCGGACATGTCGGCGGCTGGCCAACCTAGTCCCGAGGTCGTCGAACTTGACGGTGGCGGGCCAATCTAGTCCCGGGGTCGTGGGGACGACCCTATAGTCGTCGGACAAGACGGTGGCTGGACATCTTTGGCCCGGGGTCGTGGGGACGGCCCTATAGTCGCCGGACATGTCGGCGGCTGGCCAATCTACTCCCGGGGTCGTGGGGACGACCCTATAGTCGTCGGACAAGACGGTGGCGGGCCAATCTAGTCCCGGGGTCGTGGGGACGACCCAATAGTCGTTGGACATTACGGCGGCTGGCCAACTTTGGCCCATGGTCGTGGGGACGACCCTATAGTCGTTGGACATGACGGTGGCGGGCCAATCTAGTCCCGGGGTCGTGGTGACGACCCTACAGTCGTCGGACATGTCGGCGGCTTGCCAAATTTGCCCGGGGTCGTGGGGACGACCCTATAGTCGTCGGACTTGACGGTGGCGGGCCAATCTAGTCCCGGGGTCGTGGGGACGACCCAATAGTCGTTGGACATTACGGCGGCTGGCCAACTTTGGCCCATGGTCGTGGGGACGACCCTATAGTCGTTGGACATGACGGTGGCGGGCCAATCTAGTCCCGGGGTCGTAGGGACGACCCTATAGTCGTCGGACATGTTGGCGGCTTGTCAACCTAGTCCCGGGGTTGTGGGGACGACCCTATAGTCGTTGGACAAGACGGTGGCGGGCCAATCTAGTCCCGGGGTCGTAGGAACGACCCTATAGTCGTCGGACATGTCGGCGGCTTGCCAACTTTGGCCAGGGGTTGTGGGGACGACTCTATAGTCGTCGGACATTTCGGCGGCTGGCCAACATTGGCCCGGGGTCGTGGGGACGGCCCAATAGTCGTTGAACATGTCGGCGGTTGGCCAACTTTGGCCCGTGGTCGTGGGGACGGCCCAATAGTCGTCGGACATGTCGGCGGCTGGCCAACCTAGTCCCGAGGTCGTCGAACTTGACGGTGGCGGGCCAATCTAGTCCCGGGGTCTTGGGGACGACCCTACAGTCGTCGGACATTTCGGCGGCTTGCCAACTTTGGCCCGGGGTGGTGGGGACGACCCTATAGTCGTCGGACATGTCGGCGGCTGGCCAACCTAGTCCCGAGGTCGTGGGGGCGACCCTATAGTCGTCGGACATGTCGGCGGCTGGCCAACCTAGTCCCGAGGTGGTCGGACTTGACGGTGGCGGGCCAATCTAGTCCCGGGGTCATGGGGACGAACCTATAGTCGTCGGACATGTCGGGGGCGAGCCAACCTAGTCCCGGGGTCGTGGGGACGACCCTATAGTGGTCGGACAAATCGGCGGCGAGCCAAACTAGTCCCGGTGTCGTGGGACGACCCTATAGTCGTCGGACATGTCGGCGGCGAGCCAACCTAGTCCCGGGGTCGTGGGGACGACCCAATAGTCGTCGGACATGTCGGCGGCTGGCCAACATAGTCCCGGTGTCGTGGGAACGACCCTATAGTCGTCGGACATGTCGGCGGCGAGCCAACCTAGTCCCGGGGTCGTGGGGACGACCCTATAGTGGTCGGACATGTCGGCGGCTGGCCAACGTAGGCCCGCTGTCGTGGGGACGACCCTATAGTCGTCGGACAAGACGGTGGCGGGCCAATCTAGTCCCGGGGTCGTGGGGACGACCCTATAGTCGTCGGACAAGTCGGCGGCGAGCCAACCTACTCCGGGGGTCGTGGGGACGAACATATAGTCGTCGGACATGTCGGCGGCGAGCCAACCTAGTCCCAGGGTCGTGGGGACGACCCTATAGTGCTCGGACAAGTCGGCGGCGATCCAACCTAGTCCCGGTGTCGTGGGAACGACCCTATAGTCGTCGGACATGTCGGCGGCGAGCCAACCTAGTCCCGGGGTCGTGGGGACGACTCTTTAGTCGTCGGACATGTCGGCGGCTGGCCAACGTAGGCCCGCTGTCGTGGGGACGACCCTATAGTCGTCGGACATGTCGGCGGCGGGCCAATCTAGTCCCGGGGTCGTGGGGACGACCCTATAGTCGTCGGACAAGACGGTGGCGGGCCAATCTAGTCCCGGGGTCGTGGGGACGACCCAATAGTCGTTGGACATTACGGCGGCTGGCCAACTTTGGCCCATGGTCGTGGGGACGACCCTATAGTCGTTGGACATGACGGTGGCGGGCCAATCTAGTCCCGGGGTCGTGGTGACGACCCTACAGTCGTCGGACATGTCGGCGGCTTGCCAAATTTGCCCGGGGTCGTGGGGACGACCCTATAGTCGTCGGACTTGACGGTGGCGGGCCAATCTAGTCCCGGGGTCGTGGGGACGACCCAATAGTCGTTGGACATTACGGCGGCTGGCCAACTTTGGCCCATGGTCGTGGGGACGACCCTATAGTCGTTGGACATGACGGTGGCGGGCCAATCTAGTCCCGGGGTCGTAGGGACGACCCTATAGTCGTCGGACATGTTGGCGGCTTGTCAACCTAGTCCCGGGGTTGTGGGGACGACCCTATAGTCGTTGGACAAGACGGTGGCGGGCCAATCTAGTCCCGGGGTCGTAGGAACGACCCTATAGTCGTCGGACATGTCGGCGGCTTGCCAACTTTGGCCAGGGGTTGTGGGGACGACTCTATAGTCGTCGGACATTTCGGCGGCTGGCCAACATTGGCCCGGGGTCGTGGGGACGGCCCAATAGTCGTTGAACATGTCGGCGGTTGGCCAACTTTGGCCCGTGGTCGTGGGGACGGCCCAATAGTCGTCGGACATGTCGGCGGCTGGCCAACCTAGTCCCGAGGTCGTCGAACTTGACGGTGGCGGGCCAATCTAGTCCCGGGGTCGTGGGGACGACCCTATAGTCGTCGGACAAGACGGTGGCTGGACATCTTTGGCCCGGGGTCGTGGGGACGGCCCTATAGTCGCCGGACATGTCGGCGGCTGGCCAATCTACTCCCGGGGTCGTGGGGACGACCCTATAGTCGTCGGACTTGACGGTGGCGGGCCAATCTAGTCCCGGGGTCTTGGGGACGACCCTACAGTCGTCGGACATTTCGGCGGCTTGCCAACTTTGGCCCGGGGTGGTGGGGACGACCCTATAGTCGTCGGACATGTCGGCGGCTGGCCAACCTAGTCCCGAGGTCGTGGGGGCGACCCTATAGTCGTCGGACATGTCGGCGGCTGGCCAACCTAGTCCCGAGGTGGTCGGACTTGACGGTGGCGGGCCAATCTAGTCCCGGGGTCGTGGGGACGACCCTATAGTCGTCGGGCAAGACGGTGGCGGGCCAATCTAGTCCCGGGGTCGTGGGGACGACCCTATAGTCGTCGGATAAGTCGGCGGCGAGCCAACCTACTGCGGGGGTCGAGGGGACGAACCTATAGTCGTCGGACATGTCGGGGGCGAGCCAACCTACTCCCGGGGTCGTGGGGACGACCCTATAGTGGTCGGACAAATCGGCGGCGAGCCAACCTAGTCCCGGTGTCGTGGGAACGACCCTATAGTCGTCGGACATGTCGGCGGCGAGCCAACCTAGTCCCGGGGTCGTGGGGACGACCCTATAGTCGTCGGACATGTCGGCGGCTGGCCAACATAGTCCCGGTGTCGTGGGAACGACCCTATAGTCGTCGGACATGTCGGCGGCGAGCCAACCTAGTCCCGGGGTCGTGGGGACGACCCTATAGTGGTCGGACATGTCGGCGGCTGGCCAACGTAGGCCCGCTGTCGTGGGGACGACCCTATAGTCGTCGGACAAGACGGTGGCGGGCCAATCTAGTCCCGGGGTCGTGGGGACGACCCTATAGTCGTCGGACAAGTCGGCGGCGAGCCAACCTACTCCGGGGGTCGTGGGGACGAACATATAGTCGTCGGACATGTCGGCGGCGAGCCAACCTAGTCCCAGGGTCGTGGGGACGACCCTATAGTGCTCGGACAAGTCGGCGGCGATCCAACCTAGTCCCAGTGTCGTGGGAACGACCCTATAGTCGTCGGACATGTCGGCGGCGAGCCAACCTAGTCCCGGGGTCGTGGGGACGACTCTTTAGTCGTCGGACATGTCGGCGGCTGGCCAACTTAGGCCCGCTGTCGTGGGGACGACCCTATAGTCGTCGGACATGTCGGCGGCGGGCCAATCTAGTCCCGGGGTCGTGGGGACGACCCTATAGTCGTCGGACAAGACGGTGGCGGGCCAATCTAGTCCCGGGGTCGTGGGGACGACCCTATAGTCGTCGGACAAGTCGGCGGCGAGCCAACCTACTCCGGGGGTCGTGGGGACGAACCTATAGTCGTCGGACATGTCGGCGGCGAGCCAACCTAGTCCCAGGGTCGTGAGGACGACCCTATAGTGCTCGGACAAGTCGGCGGCGATCCAACCTAGTCCCGGTGTCGTGGGAACGACCCTATAGTCGTCGGACATGTCGGCGGCGAGCCAACCTAGTCCCGGGGTCGTGGGGACGACTCTTTAGTCGTCGGACATGTCGGCGGCTGGCCAACGTAGGCCCGCTGTCGTGGGGACGACCCTATAGTCGTCGGACATGTCGGCGGCGGGCCAATCTAGTCCCGGGGTCGTGGGGACGACCCTATAGTCGTCGGACAAGACGGTGGCGGGCCAATCTAGTCCCGGGGTCGTGGGGACGACCCAATAGTCGTTGGACATTACGGCGGCTGGCCAACTTTGGCCCATGGTCGTGGGGACGACCCTATAGTCGTTGGACATGACGGTGGCGGGCCAATCTAGTCCCGGGGTCGTGGTGACGACCCTACAGTCGTCGGACATGTCGGCGGCTTGCCAAATTTGCCCGGGGTCGTGGGGACGACCCTATAGTCGTCGGACTTGACGGTGGCGGGCCAATCTAGTCCCGGGGTCGTGGGGACGACCCAATAGTCGTTGGACATTACGGCGGCTGGCCAACTTTGGCCCATGGTCGTGGGGACGACCCTATAGTCGTTGGACATGACGGTGGCGGGCCAATCTAGTCCCGGGGTCGTAGGGACGACCCTATAGTCGTCGGACATGTTGGCGGCTTGTCAACCTAGTCCCGGGGTTGTGGGGACGACCCTATAGTCGTTGGACAAGACGGTGGCGGGCCAATCTAGTCCCGGGGTCGTAGGAACGACCCTATAGTCGTCGGACATGTCGGCGGCTTGCCAACTTTGGCCAGGGGTTGTGGGGACGACTCTATAGTCGTCGGACATTTCGGCGGCTGGCCAACATTGGCCCGGGGTCGTGGGGACGGCCCAATAGTCGTTGAACATGTCGGCGGTTGGCCAACTTTGGCCCGTGGTCGTGGGGACGGCCCAATAGTCGTCGGACATGTCGGCGGCTGGCCAACCTAGTCCCGAGGTCGTCGAACTTGACGGTGGCGGGCCAATCTAGTCCCGGGGTCTTGGGGACGACCCTACAGTCGTCGGACATTTCGGCGGCTTGCCAACTTTGGCCCGGGGTGGTGGGGACGACCCTATAGTCGTCGGACATGTCGGCGGCTGGCCAACCTAGTCCCGAGGTCGTGGGGGCGACCCTATAGTCGTCGGACATGTCGGCGGCTGGCCAACCTAGTCCCGAGGTGGTCGGACTTGACGGTGGCGGGCCAATCTAGTCCCGGGGTCATGGGGACGAACCTATAGTCGTCGGACATGTCGGGGGCGAGCCAACCTAGTCCCGGGGTCGTGGGGACGACCCTATAGTGGTCGGACAAATCGGCGGCGAGCCAAACTAGTCCCGGTGTCGTGGGACGACCCTATAGTCGTCGGACATGTCGGCGGCGAGCCAACCTAGTCCCGGGGTCGTGGGGACGACCCAATAGTCGTCGGACATGTCGGCGGCTGGCCAACATAGTCCCGGTGTCGTGGGAACGACCCTATAGTCGTCGGACATGTCGGCGGCGAGCCAACCTAGTCCCGGGGTCGTGGGGACGACCCTATAGTGGTCGGACATGTCGGCGGCTGGCCAACGTAGGCCCGCTGTCGTGGGGACGACCCTATAGTCGTCGGACAAGACGGTGGCGGGCCAATCTAGTCCCGGGGTCGTGGGGACGACCCTATAGTCGTCGGACAAGTCGGCGGCGAGCCAACCTACTCCGGGGGTCGTGGGGACGAACATATAGTCGTCGGACATGTCGGCGGCGAGCCAACCTAGTCCCAGGGTCGTGGGGACGACCCTATAGTGCTCGGACAAGTCGGCGGCGATCCAACCTAGTCCCGGTGTCGTGGGAACGACCCTATAGTCGTCGGACATGTCGGCGGCGAGCCAACCTAGTCCCGGGGTCGTGGGGACGACTCTTTAGTCGTCGGACATGTCGGCGGCTGGCCAACGTAGGCCCGCTGTCGTGGGGACGACCCTATAGTCGTCGGACATGTCGGCGGCGGGCCAATCTAGTCCCGGGGTCGTGGGGACGACCCTATAGTCGTCGGACAAGACGGTGGCGGGCCAATCTAGTCCCGGGGTCGTGGGGACGACCCAATAGTCGTTGGACATTACGGCGGCTGGCCAACTTTGGCCCATGGTCGTGGGGACGACCCTATAGTCGTTGGACATGACGGTGGCGGGCCAATCTAGTCCCGGGGTCGTGGTGACGACCCTACAGTCGTCGGACATGTCGGCGGCTTGCCAAATTTGCCCGGGGTCGTGGGGACGACCCTATAGTCGTCGGACTTGACGGTGGCGGGCCAATCTAGTCCCGGGGTCGTGGGGACGACCCAATAGTCGTTGGACATTACGGCGGCTGGCCAACTTTGGCCCATGGTCGTGGGGACGACCCTATAGTCGTTGGACATGACGGTGGCGGGCCAATCTAGTCCCGGGGTCGTAGGGACGACCCTATAGTCGTCGGACATGTTGGCGGCTTGTCAACCTAGTCCCGGGGTTGTGGGGACGACCCTATAGTCGTTGGACAAGACGGTGGCGGGCCAATCTAGTCCCGGGGTCGTAGGAACGACCCTATAGTCGTCGGACATGTCGGCGGCTTGCCAACTTTGGCCAGGGGTTGTGGGGACGACTCTATAGTCGTCGGACATTTCGGCGGCTGGCCAACATTGGCCCGGGGTCGTGGGGACGGCCCAATAGTCGTTGAACATGTCGGCGGTTGGCCAACTTTGGCCCGTGGTCGTGGGGACGGCCCAATAGTCGTCGGACATGTCGGCGGCTGGCCAACCTAGTCCCGAGGTCGTCGAACTTGACGGTGGCGGGCCAATCTAGTCCCGGGGTCGTGGGGACGACCCTATAGTCGTCGGACAAGACGGTGGCTGGACATCTTTGGCCCGGGGTCGTGGGGACGGCCCTATAGTCGCCGGACATGTCGGCGGCTGGCCAATCTACTCCCGGGGTCGTGGGGACGACCCTATAGTCGTCGGACTTGACGGTGGCGGGCCAATCTAGTCCCGGGGTCTTGGGGACGACCCTACAGTCGTCGGACATTTCGGCGGCTTGCCAACTTTGGCCCGGGGTGGTGGGGACGACCCTATAGTCGTCGGACATGTCGGCGGCTGGCCAACCTAGTCCCGAGGTCGTGGGGGCGACCCTATAGTCGTCGGACATGTCGGCGGCTGGCCAACCTAGTCCCGAGGTGGTCGGACTTGACGGTGGCGGGCCAATCTAGTCCCGGGGTCGTGGGGACGACCCTATAGTCGTCGGGCAAGACGGTGGCGGGCCAATCTAGTCCCGGGGTCGTGGGGACGACCCTATAGTCGTCGGATAAGTCGGCGGCGAGCCAACCTACTGCGGGGGTCGAGGGGACGAACCTATAGTCGTCGGACATGTCGGGGGCGAGCCAACCTACTCCCGGGGTCGTGGGGACGACCCTATAGTGGTCGGACAAATCGGCGGCGAGCCAACCTAGTCCCGGTGTCGTGGGAACGACCCTATAGTCGTCGGACATGTCGGCGGCGAGCCAACCTAGTCCCGGGGTCGTGGGGACGACCCTATAGTCGTCGGACATGTCGGCGGCTGGCCAACATAGTCCCGGTGTCGTGGGAACGACCCTATAGTCGTCGGACATGTCGGCGGCGAGCCAACCTAGTCCCGGGGTCGTGGGGACGACCCTATAGTGGTCGGACATGTCGGCGGCTGGCCAACGTAGGCCCGCTGTCGTGGGGACGACCCTATAGTCGTCGGACAAGACGGTGGCGGGCCAATCTAGTCCCGGGGTCGTGGGGACGACCCTATAGTCGTCGGACAAGTCGGCGGCGAGCCAACCTACTCCGGGGGTCGTGGGGACGAACATATAGTCGTCGGACATGTCGGCGGCGAGCCAACCTAGTCCCAGGGTCGTGGGGACGACCCTATAGTGCTCGGACAAGTCGGCGGCGATCCAACCTAGTCCCAGTGTCGTGGGAACGACCCTATAGTCGTCGGACATGTCGGCGGCGAGCCAACCTAGTCCCGGGGTCGTGGGGACGACTCTTTAGTCGTCGGACATGTCGGCGGCTGGCCAACTTAGGCCCGCTGTCGTGGGGACGACCCTATAGTCGTCGGACATGTCGGCGGCGGGCCAATCTAGTCCCGGGGTCGTGGGGACGACCCTATAGTCGTCGGACAAGACGGTGGCGGGCCAATCTAGTCCCGGGGTCGTGGGGACGACCCTATAGTCGTCGGACAAGTCGGCGGCGAGCCAACCTACTCCGGGGGTCGTGGGGACGAACCTATAGTCGTCGGACATGTCGGCGGCGAGCCAACCTAGTCCCAGGGTCGTGAGGACGACCCTATAGTGCTCGGACAAGTCGGCGGCGATCCAACCTAGTCCCGGTGTCGTGGGAACGACCCTATAGTCGTCGGACATGTCGGCGGCGAGCCAACCTAGTCCCGGGGTCGTGGGGACGACTCTTTAGTCGTCGGACATGTCGGCGGCTGGCCAACGTAGGCCCGCTGTCGTGGGGACGACCCTATAGTCGTCGGACATGTCGGCGGCGGGCCAATCTAGTCCCGGGGTCGTGGGGACGACCCTATAGTCGTCGGACAAGACGGTGGCGGGCCAATCTAGTCCCGGGGTCGTGGGGACGACCCAATAGTCGTTGGACATTACGGCGGCTGGCCAACTTTGGCCCATTGTCGTGGGGACGACCCTATAGTCGTTGGACATGACGGTGGCGGGCCAATCTAGTCCCGGGGTCGTGGTGACGACCCTACAGTCGTCGGACATGTCGGCGGCTTGCCAAATTTGCCCGGGGTCGTGGGGACGACCCTATAGTCGTCGGACTTGACGGTGGCGGGCCAATCTAGTCCCGGGGTCGTGGGGACGACCCAATAGTCGTTGGACATTACGGCGGCTGGCCAACTTTGGCCCATGGTCGTGGGGACGACCCTATAGTCGTTGGACATGACGGTGGCGGGCCAATCTAGTCCCGGGGTCGTAGGGACGACCCTATAGTCGTCGGACATGTTGGCGGCTTGTCAACCTAGTCCCGGGGTTGTGGGGACGACCCTATAGTGCTCGGACAAGTCGGCGGCGATCCAACCTAGTCCCGGTGTCGTGGGAACGACCCTATAGTCGTCGGACATGTCGGCGGCGAGCCAACCTAGTCCCGGGGTCGTAGGGACGACCCTATAGTCGTCGGACATGTTGGCGGCTTGTCAACCTAGTCCCGGGGTCGTGGGGACGACCCTACAGTCGTCGGACATGTCGGCGGCTTGCCAAATTTGCCCGGGGTCGTGGGGACGACCCTATAGTCGTCGGACTTGACGGTGGCGGGCCAATCTAGTCCCGGGGTCGTGGGGACGACCCAATAGTCGTTGGACATTACGGCGGCTGGCCAACTTTGGCCCATGGTCGTGGGGACGACCCTATAGTCGTTGGACATGACGGTGGCGGGCCAGTCTAGTCCCGGGGTCGTAGGAACGACCCTATAGTCGTCGGACATGTCGGCGGCTGGCCAACTTTGGCCCGGGGTCGTGGGGACGACCCTATAGTCGTCGGACATGTCGGCGGCTGGCCAACCTAGTCCCGAGGTCGTGGGGACGACCCTATAGTCGTCGGACGTGACGGTGGCGGGCCAATCTAGTCCCGGGGTCGTGGGGACGACCCTACAGTCGTCGGACATTTCGGCGGCTTGCCAACTTTGGCCCGGGGTCGTGGGGACGACCCTATAGTCGTCGGACTTGACGGTGGCGGGCCAATCTAGTCCCGGGGTCTTGGGGACGACCCTACAGTCGTCGGACATGTCGGCGGCTGGCCAAATTTGGCCCGGGGTGGTGGGGACGACCCTATAGTCGTCGGACATGTCGGCGGCTGGCCTACCTAGTCCCGAGGTCGTGGGGGCGACCCTATAGTCGTCGGACATGTCGGCGGCTGGCCAACCTAGTCCCGAGGTCGTCGGACTTGACGGTGGCGGGCCAATCTAGTCCCGGGGTCTTGGGGACGACCCTACAGTCGTCGGACATTTCGGCGGCTTGCCAACTTTGGCCCGGGGTGGTGGGGACGACCCTATAGTCGTCGGACATGTCGGCGGCTGGCCAACCTAGTCCCGAGGTCGTTGGGACGACCCTATAGTCGTCGGACTTGACGGTGGCGGGCCAATCTAGTCCCGGGGTCGTGGGGACGACCCTACAGTCGTCGGATATTTCGGCGGCTTGCCAACTTTGGCCCGGGGTCGTGGGGACGACCCTATAGTCGTCGGACATGTCGGCGGCTGGCCAACCTAGTCCCGAGGTCGTCGGACTTGACGGTGGCGGACCAATCAAGTCTCGGGGTCGTGGGGACGACCCTATAGTCGTCAGACATGTCGGCGGCTGGCCGTGGACGTGGGGACGACCCAATAGTCGTCGGACATGTTGGCGGCTTGTCAGCCTAGTCCCGGGGTCGTGGGTACGACCCTATAGTCGTCGGACAAGTCGGCGGCGGGACAACCGTGTCCCGGGGTAGTGGGGACGACCCTATAGTCGTCGGACATGTCGGCGGCTGGCCAACTTTGGCCCGGTGTCGTGGGGACGACTCTATAGTCGTCGGAAATGTCGGCGGCTGGCCAACCTGGAGCCGGTGTCGTGGGGACGACCCTATAGTCGTCGGACATGTCGGCGGCTGGCCAACTTTGGCCCGGTGTCGTGGGGACGACTCTATAGTCGTCGGAAATGTCGGCGGCTGGCCAACCTGGACCCGGGGTCGTGGGGACGACCCTATTGTCGTCGGACATGACGGTGGCGGGCCAATCTAGTCTCGGGGTCGTGGGGACGACCCTATAGTCGTCGGACATGTCGGCGGCTGGCCAACTTTGGCCCGGTGTCGTGGGGACGACTCTATAGTCGTCGGAAATGTCGGCGGCTGGCCAACCTGGACCCGGGGTCGTGGGGACGACCCTATTGTCGTCGGACATGACGGTGGCGGGCCAATCTAGTCTCGGGGTCGTGGGGACGACCCTATAGTCGTCGGACATGTCGGCGGCTGGCCAACTTTGGCCCGGTGTCGTGGGGACGACTCTATAGTCGTCGGAAATGTCGGCGGCTGGCCAACCTGGACCCGGGGTCGTGGGGACGACCCTATTGTCGTCGGACATGACGGTGGCGGGCCAATCTAGTCTCGGGGTCGTGGGGACGACCCTATAGTCGTCAGACATGTTGGCGGCTTGTCAGCCTAGTCCCGGGGTCGTGGGTACGACCCTATAGTCGTCGGACAAGTCGGCGGCGGGCCAACCTAGTCCCGAGGTCGTGGGGACGACCCTATAGTCGTCGGACTTGACGGTGGCGGGCCAATCTAGTCCCGGGGTCGTGGGGACGACCCTACAGTCGTCGGACATTTCGGCGGCTTGCCATCTTTGGCCCGGGGTCGTAGGGACGACCCTATAGTCGTCGGACAAGTCGGCGGCGGGCCAAGCTTGCCCCGGGGTCGTGGGGACGACCCTATAATCGTCGGACATGACGGTGGCGGGCCAATCTCGTCTCGGGGTCGTGGGGACGACCCTATAGTCGTCGGACATGTCGGCGGCTGGCCAACTTTGGCCCGGGGTCGTGGGGACGACCCTATAGTCGTCGGACATGTCGGCGGCTGGCCAACCTAGTCCCGAGGTCGTCGGACTTGACGGTGGCGGACCAATCAAGTCTCGGGGTCGTGGGGACGACCCTATAGTCGTCAGACATGTCGGCGGCTGGCCGTGGACGTGGGGACGACCCAATAGTCGTCGGACATGTTGGCGGCTTGTCAGCCTAGTCCCGGGGTCGTGGGTACGACCCTATAGTCGTCGGACAAGTCGGCGGCGGGACAACCGTGTCCCGGGGTAGTGGGGACGACCCTATAGTCGTCGGACATGTCGGCGGCTGGCCAACTTTGGCCCGGTGTCGTGGGGACGACTCTATAGTCGTCGGAAATGTCGGCGGCTGGCCAACCTGGAGCCGGTGTCGTGGGGACGACCCTATAGTCGTCGGACATGTCGGCGGCTGGCCAACTTTGGCCCGGTGTCGTGGGGACGACTCTATAGTCGTCGGAAATGTCGGCGGCTGGCCAACCTGGACCCGGGGTCGTGGGGACGACCCTATTGTCGTCGGACATGACGGTGGCGGGCCAATCTAGTCTCGGGGTCGTGGGGACGACCCTATAGTCGTCGGACATGTCGGCGGCTGGCCAACTTTGGCCCGGTGTCGTGGGGACGACTCTATAGTCGTCGGAAATGTCGGCGGCTGGCCAACCTGGACCCGGGGTCGTGGGGACGACCCTATTGTCGTCGGACATGACGGTGGCGGGCCAATCTAGTCTCGGGGTCGTGGAGACGACCCTATAGTCGTCGGACATGTCGGCGGCTGGCCAACTTTGGCCCGGTGTCGTGGGGACGACTCTATAGTCGTCGGAAATGTCGGCGGCTGGCCAACCTGGACCCGGGGTCGTGGGGACGACCCTATTGTCGTCGGACATGACGGTGGCGGGCCAATCTAGTCTCGGGGTCGTGGGGACGACCCTATAGTCGTCAGACATGTTGGCGGCTTGTCAGCCTAGTCCCGGGGTCGTGGGTACGACCCTATAGTCGTCGGACAAGTCGGCGGCGGGCCAACCTAGTCCCGAGGTCGTGGGGACGACCCTATAGTCGTCGGACTTGACGGTGGCGGGCCAATCTAGTCCCGGGGTCGTGGGGACGACCCTACAGTCGTCGGACATTTCGGCGGCTTGCCATCTTTGGCCCGGGGTCGTAGGGACGACCCTATAGTCGTCGGACAAGTCGGCGGCGGGCCAAGCTTGCCCCGGGGTCGTGGGGACGACCCTATAATCGTCGGACATGACGGTGGCGGGCCAATCTCGTCTCGGGGTCGTGGGGACGACCCTATAGTCGTCGGACATGTCGGCGGCTGGCCAACTTTGGCCCGGTGTCGTGGGGACGACTCTATAGTCGTTGGAAATGTCGGCGCTTGGCCAACCTGGACCCGGGGTCGTGGGGACGACCCTATTGTCGTCGGACATGACGGTGGCGGGCCAATCTAGTCTCGGGGTCGTGGGGACGACCCTATAGTCGTCTGACATGACGGTGGCGGGCCAATCTAGTCCCAGGGTCGTGGGGACGACCCTATAGTCGTCGGACTTGACGGTGGCGGGCCAATCTAGTCCCGGGGTCTTGGGGACGACCCTACAGTCGTCGGACATTTCGGCGGCTTGCCAACTTTGGCCCGGGGTGGTGGGGACGACCCTATAGTCGTCGGACATGTCGGCGGCTGGCCTACCTAGTCCCGAGGTCGTGGGGGCGACCCTATAGTCGTCGGACATGTCGGCGGCTGGCCAACCTAGTCCCGAGGTCGTCGGACTTGACGGTGGCGGGCCAATCTAGTCCCGGGGTTGTGGGGACGACCCTACAGTCGTCGGACATTTCGGCGGCTTTCCAACTTTGGCCCGGGGTCGTGAAGACGACCCTATAGTCGTCGGACTTGACGTTGGCGGGCCAATCTAGTCCCGAAGTCGTGGGGACGACCCTATAGTCGTCGGACTTGACGGTGGCCGGCCAATCTATTCCCGGGGTCGTGGGGACGACCCTATAGTCGTCGGACATGTCGGCGGCTGGCCAACTTTGGCCCGTGGTCGTGGGGACGACCCTATAGTCGTCGGACTTGACGGTGGCCGGCCAATCTATTCCCGGGGTCGTGGGGACGACCCTATAGTCGTCGGACATTTCGGCGGCTTGCCAACTTTCGCCCGGGGTCGTGGGGACGATCCAATAGTCGTCGGACATGTTGGCGGCTGGTCAACTTTGGCGCGTGGTCGTGGGGACGACCCTATAGTCGTTGGACATGTCAGCGGCTGGCCAACTTTGGCCCGGTGTCGTGGGGACGACCCAATAGTCGTCGGACTTGACGTTGGCGGGCCAATCTAGTCCCGAAGTCGTGGGGACGAACCTATAGTCGTCGGACTTGACGGTGGCCGGCCAATCTATTCCCGGGGTCGTGGGGACGACCCTATAGTCGTCGGACATTTCGGCGGCTGGCCAACTTTGGCCCGTGGTCGTGGGGACGATCCGATAGTCGTTGGACATGACGGTGGCGGGCCAATCTAGTCCCGGGGTCGTGGGGACGACCCTATAGTCGTCGGAACCCGGGGTCGTGGGGACGACCCTATTGTCGTCGGACATTTCGGCGGCTTGCCAACTTTGGCCCGGGGTCGTGCGGACGACCCTATAGTCGTCGGACATGTCGGCGGCTGGCCAACTTTGGCCCGTGGTTGAGGGGACGACCCTATAGTCGTTGGACATGACGGTGGCGGGCCAATCTAGTCCCGGGGTCGAGGGTAAGACCCTATAGTCGTCGGACATGTCGGCGGCTGGCCAACTTTGGACCGGTGTCGTGGGGACGACTCTATAGTCGTCGGAATTGTCGGCGGCAGGCCAACCTGGACCCGGGGTCGTGGGGACGACCCTATTGTCGTCGGACATGACGGTGGCGGGCCAATCTAGTCTCGGGGTCGTGGGGACGACCCTATAGTCGTCGGACATGTCGGCGGCTGGCCAACTTTGGCCCGGGGTCGTGGGGGCGACCTTATAGTCGTCGGACATGTTGGCGGCTTGTCAGCCTAGTCCCGGGGTCGTGGGTACCACCGTACAGTCGTCGGACATTTCGGCGGCTTGCCAACTTTGGCCCGGGGTCGTGGGGACGACCCTATAGTCGTCGGACATGTTGGCGGCTTGTCAGCCTAGTCCCGGGGTCGTGGGTACCACCCTACAGTCGTCGGACATTTCGGCGGCTTGCCAACTTTGGCCCGGGGTCGTGGGGACGACCCTATAGTCGTCGGACTTGACGGTGGCGGGCCAATCTAGTCCCGAGGTCCTGGGGACGACCCTATAGTCGTCGGACTTGACGGTGGCGGGCCAATCTAGTCCCGAGGTCCTGGGGACGACCCTATAGTCGTCGGACTTGACGGTGGCGGGCCAATCTAGTCCCGGGGTCGTGGGGACGACCCTACAGTCGTCGGACATTTCGGCGGCTTGCCAACTTTGGCCCGGGGTCGTGGGGACGACCCTATAGTCGTCGGACATGTTGGCGGCTTGTCAGCCTAGTCCCGGGGTCGTGGGTACGACCCTACAGTCGTCGGACATTTCGGCGGCTTGCCAACTTTGGCCCGGGGTCGTGGGGACGACCCTTTAGTCGTCGGACATTTCGGCGGCTGGCCAACTTTGGCCCGGGGTCGTGGGGACGACCCTATAATCGTCGGACATGTCGGCGGCTGGCCAGCTTTGGCCCGTGGTCGTGGGGACGACTCTATATTCGTCGGACATGTCGGCGGCTGGCCAACCTAGTCCCGAGGTCGTGGGGACGACCCTATAGTCGTCGGACTTGACGGTGGCGGGCCAATCTAGTCCCGGGGTCGTGGGGACGACCCTACAGTCGTCGGACATTTCGGCGGCTTGCCAACTTTGGCCCGGGGTGGTGGGGACGACCCTATAGTCGTCGGACATGTCGGCGGCTGGCCAACCTAGTCCCGAGGTCGTTGGGACGACCCTATAGTCGTCGGACTTGACGGTGGCGGGCCAATCTAGTCCCGGGGTCGTGGGGACGACCCTACAGTCGTCGGATATTTCGGCGGCTTGCCAACTTTGGCCCGGGGTCGTGGGGACGACCCTATAGTCGTCGGACATGTCGGCGGCTGGCCAACCTAGTCCCGAGGTCGTCGGACTTGACGGTGGCGGACCAATCAAGTCTCGGGGTCGTGGGGACGACCCTATAGTCGTCAGACATGTCGGCGGCTGGCCGTGGACGTGGGGACGACCCAATAGTCGTCGGACATGTAGGCGGCTTGTCAGCCTAGTCCCGGGGTCGTGGGTACGACCCTATAGTCGTCGGACAAGTCGGCGGCGGGACAACCTTGTCCCGGGGTAGTGGGGACGACCCTATAGTCGTCGGACATGTCGGCGGCTGGCCAACTTTGGCCCGGTGTCGTGGGGACGACTCTATAGTCGTCGGAAATGTCGGCGGCTGGCCAACCTGGAGCCGGTGTCGTGGGGACGACCCTATAGTCGTCGGACATGTCGGCGGCTGGCCAACTTTGGCCCGGTGTCGTGGGGACGACTCTATAGTCGTCGGAAATGTCGGCGGCTGGCCAACCTGGACCCGGGGTCGTGGGGACGACCCTATTGTCGTCGGACATGACGGTGGCGGGCCAATCTAGTCTCGGGGTCGTGGGGACGACCCTATAGTCGTCGGACATGTCGGCGGCTGGCCAACTTTGGCCCGGTGTCGTGGGGACGACTCTATAGTCGTCGGAAATGTCGGCGGCTGGCCAACCTGGACCCGGGGTCGTGGGGACGACCCTATTGTCGTCGGACATGACGGTGGCGGGCCAATCTAGTCTCGGGGTCGTGGGGACGACCCTATAGTCGTCGGACATGTCGGCGGCTGGCCAACTTTGGCCCGGTGTCGTGGGGACGACTCTATAGTCGTCGGAAATGTCGGCGGCTGGCCAACCTGGACCCGGGGTCGTGGGGACGACCCTATTGTCGTCGGACATGACGGTGGCGGGCCAATCTAGTCTCGGGGTCGTGGGGACGACCCTATAGTCGTCAGACATGTTGGCGGCTTGTCAGCCTAGTCCCGGGGTCGTGGGTACGACCCTATAGTCGTCGGACAAGTCGGCGGCGGGCCAACCTAGTCCCGAGGTCGTGGGGACGACCCCATAGTCGTCGGACTTGACGGTGGCGGGCCAATCTAGTCCCGGGGTCGTGGGGACGACCCTATAGTCGTCGGACAAGACGGCGGCGGGCCAATCCAGTCCCGGGGTCGTAGGGACGACCCTATAGTCGTCGGACAAGTCGGCGGCGGGCCAAGCTTGCCCCGGGGTCGTGGGGACGACCCTATAATCGTCGGACATGACGGTGGCGGGCCAATCTCGTCTCGGGGTCGTGGGGACGACCCTATAGTCGTCGGACATGTCGGCGGCTGGCCAACTTTGGCCCGGTGTCGTGGGGACGACTCTATAGTCGTTGGAAATGTCGGCGCTTGGCCAACCTGGACCCGGGGTCGTGGGGACGACCCTATTGTCGTCGGACATGACGGTGGCGGGCCAATCTAGTCTCGGGGTCGTGGGGACGACCCTATAGTCGTCTGACATGACGGTGGCGGGCCAATCTAGTCCCAGGGTCGTGGGGACGACCCTATAGTCGTCGGACTTGACGGTGGCGGGCCAATCTAGTCCCGGGGTCTTGGGGACGACCCTACAGTCGTCGGACATTTCGGCGGCTTGCCAACTTTGGCCCGGGGTGGTGGGGACGACCCTATAGTCGTCGGACATGTCGGCGGCTGGCCTACCTAGTCCCGATGTCGTGGGGGCGACCCTATAGTCGTCGGACATGTCGGCGGCTGGCCAACCTAGTCCCGAGGTCGTCGGACTTGACGGTGGCGGGCCAATCTAGTCCCGGGGTTGTGGGGACGACCCTACAGTCGTCGGACATTTCGGCGGCTTGCCAACTTTGGCCCGGGGTCGTGGAGACGACCCTATAGTCGTCGGACTTGACGTTGGCGGGCCAATCTAGTCCCGAAGTCGTGGGGACGAACCTATAGTCGTCGGACTTGACGGTGGCCGGCCAATCTATTCCCGGGGTCGTGGGGACGACCCTATAGTCGTCGGACATGTCGGCGGCTGGCCAACTTTGGCCCGTGGTCGTGGCGACGACCCTATAGTCGTCGGACTTGACGGTGGCCGGCCAATCTATTCCCGGGGTCGTGGGGACGACCCTATAGTCGTCGGACATTTCGGCGGTTTGCCAACTTTCGCCCGGGGTCGTGGGGACGATCCAATAGTCGTCGGACATGTTGGCGGCTGGTCAACTTTGGCGCGTGGTCGTGGGGACGACCCTATAGTCGTTGGACATGTCAGCGGCTGGCCAACTTTGGCCCGGTGTCGTGGGGACGACCCAATAGTCGTCGGACATGTCGGCGGCTGGCCAACTTTGGCCCGTGGTCGTGGGGACGATCCGATATTCGTTGGACATGACGGTGGCGGGCCAATCTAGTCCCGGGGTCGTGGGGACGACCCTATAGTCGTCGGAATTGTCGGTGGCGGGCCAATCTAGTCCGGGGGTCGTGGGGACGACCCTATAGTCGTCGGACATGTCGGCGGCTGGCCAACTTTGGCCCGGGATCGTGGGGACGACCCTATAGTCGTCGGACTTGACGGTGGCGGGCCAATCTAGTCCCGGGGTTGTGGGGACGACCCTACAGTCGTCGGACATTTCGGCGGCTGGCCAACTTTGGTCCGTGGTCGTGGGGACGACCCTATAGTCGTCGGACATGACGGTGGCGGGTCAGTCTAGTCCCGGGTCATGGGGACGACCCTATAGTCGTCGGACAAGTCGGCGGCTGGCCAACTTTGGCCCGTGGTCGTGGGGACGACCCTATAGTCGTCAGACATGACGGTGGTGGGCCAGTCTAGTCCCGGGTCGTGGGGACGACCCTATAGTCGTCGGACATGTCGGCGGCTGGCCAACTTTGGCCCGTGGTCGTGGGGAGGACCCTATACTCGTCGGAAAAGTCGGCGGCGAGCCAACCTAGTCCGGGGGTCGTGGGGACGACCCTATAGTCGTCGGAGAAGTCTGCGGCGGGCCAACCTAGTCCCGGGGTCGTAGGGACGACCCTATAGTCGTCGGACATGTCGGCGGCTGGCCAACCTAGTCCCGAGGTCGTGGGGACGACCCTATAGTCGTCGGACTTCACGGTGGCGGGCCAATCTAGTCCCGGGGTCGTGGGGACGACCCTACAGTCGTCGGACATGTCGGCGATTGGCCAACATTGGCCCGGGGTCGTGGGGACGACCCTATAGTCGTCGGACATGTCGGCGGCTGTCCAACTTTGGCCCGGTGTCGTGGGGACGACTCTATAGTCGTCGGACATGTCGGCGGCTGGCCAACCTAGACCCGGGGTCGTGGGGACGACCCTATTGTCGTCGGACATGACGGTGGCGGGCCAATCTAGTCCCGGGGTCGTGGGGACGACCCTATAGTCGTCGGTCAATTCGGCGGCGGGCCAAGCTTGTCCCGGGGTCGTGGGGACGACCCTATAATCATCGGACATGACGGTGGCGGGCCAATCTAGTCCCGGGGTCGTGGGGACGACCCTACAATCGTTGGACATGACGGTGGCGGGCCAACCTAGTCCCGGGGTCGTGGGGACGACCCTATAGTCGTCGGACAAGTCGGCGGCGGGCCAACCTAGTCCCGGGGTCGTGGGGATGACCCTATAGTCGTCGGACAAGTCGGCGGCGAGCCCACCTAGTCGGGGGGTCGTGGAGACGATCCTATACTCGTCGGACTTGACGGTGGCGGGCCAATCTAGTCCCGGGGTTGTGGGGACGACCCTATAGTCGTCGGACATTTCGGCGGCTTGCCAACTTTGGCCCGGGGTCGTGGGGACGACCCTATAGTCGTCGGATATGTTGGCGGCTTGTCAACCTAGTCCCGGGGTCGTGGGGACGACCCTATAGTCGTTGGACATGACGGTGGCCGGCCAATCTAGTGCCGGGGTCGTAGGGACGACCCTATAGTCGTCGGACATGTTGGTGATTGGCCAACATTGGCCCGGGGTCGTCGGGACGACCCTATATGCGTCGGACATGTTGGCGGCTTGCCAACTTTGGCCCGGGGTCGTGAGTACGACCCTATAGTCGTCGGACAAGTCGGCGGCGGGCCAACCTTGTCCCGGGGTCGTGGGGACGACCCTATAGTCGTCGGACATGACGGTGGCGGGCCAATCTAGTCCCGGGGTCGTGGGGACGACCCTATAGTCGTCGGACAAGACGGCGGCAGGATATTCTTGGCTCGCGGTCGTGGGGACGTCCCTATAGTCGTCGGACATTTCGGCGGCTTGCCAACTTTGGCCCGGGGTCGTGGGGACGACCCTATACTCGTCGGACAAGTCAGCGGCTGGCCAACACTGGCCCGTGGTCGTGGGGAAGAGCCTATAGTCGTCGGACAAGTCGGCGGCGTGCCAATCTAGTCCCGCGGTCGTGGGGACGACCCTACAGTCGTCGGACAAGTCAGCGGCTGGCCAACATTGGCCCGTGGTCGTGGGGACGACCATATAGTCGTCGGACATGACGGTGGCGGGCCACTCTAGTCCCGGGTCGTGGGGACGACCCTACAGTCGTCGGACATTTCGGCGGCTTGCCAACTTTGGCCCGGGGTCGTGGGGACGACCCTATAGTCGTCGGACTTGACGGTGGCGGGCCAATCTAGTTCCGAGGTCGTGGGGACGACCCTATAGTCGTCGGACATGACGGTGGCGGGCCAATCTAGTCCCGGGGTCGTGGGGACGACCCTATTGTCGTCGGACATGTCGGCGGCTGGCCAAGTTTGGCCCGGTGTCGTGGGGACGACTCTATAGTCGTCGGAAGTGTCGGCGGCTGGCCAACCTGGACCCGGGGTCGTGGAGACGACCCTATTGTCGTCGGACATGACGGTGGCGGGCCAATCTAGTCTCGGGGTCGTGGGGACGACCCTATAGTCGTCGGACATGTCGGCGGCTGGCCAACTTTGGCCCGGGGTCGTGGGGACGACCCTATAGTCGTCGGACATGACGGTGGCGGACCAATCTAGTCCTGGAGTCGTGGGGACGACCCTACAGTCGTCGGACATTTCGGCGGCTTGCCAACTTTGGCCCGGGGTCGTGAGGACGACCCTATAGTCGTCGGACTTGACGGTGGCGGGCCAATCTAGTCCCGGGGTCGTGGGGACGACCCTATAGTCGTCGGACATTTCGGCGGCTGGCCAACTTTGGCCCGTGGTTGTGGGGACGACCCTACAGTCGTCGGACATTTCGGCGGCTTGCCAACTTTGGCCCGGCGTCGTGGGGTCGACCCTATAGTCGTCGGACATTTCGGCGGCATGCCAACTTTGGCCCGGGGTCGTGGGGACGACCCTATAATCGTCGGACATGACGGTGGCGGGCCAATCTAGTCCCGGGGTCGTAGGGACGACCCTATAGTCGTCGGACATGTTGGCGATTGGCCAACATTGGCCCGGGGTCGTCGGGGCGACCCTATAGTCGTCGGACATGTCTGCGGCTGGCCAACCTAGTCCCGGGGTCGTGGGGACCACCCTATAGTCGTCGGACGTGACGGTGGTGGGTCAGTCTAGTCCCGGGTCGTGGGGACGACCCTATAGTCGTCGGACATGTCGGCGGCTGGCCAACTTTGGCCCGTGGTCGTGGGGAGGACCCTATACTCGTCGGACAAGTCGGCGGCGAGCCAACCTAGTCCGGGGGTCGTGGGGACGACCCTATAGTCGTCGGAGAAGTCTGCGGCGGGCCAACCTAGTCCCGGGGTCGTAGGGACGACCCTATAGTCGTCGGACATGTCGCCGGCTGGCCAACTTTGGCCCGTACTCGTGGGTACGACCCTATAGTCGTCGGACATGACGGTGTCGGGCCAATCTAGTTCCGGGGTCGTGGGGACGACCCTATAGTCGTCGGACATGTCGGCGGCTGGCCAACTTTGGCCCGTGGTCGTGGGGACGACCCAATAGTCGTCGGAAATGTCGGTGGCTGTCCAACTTTGGCCCGGGGGTCGTGGGGACGACCCTATAGTCGTCGGACCTGTCGGCGGCGAGCCAACATTGACCCGGGGTCGTGGGGACGACTCTATAGTCGTCGGACATGTCGGCGGCTGGCCAAATATGACCCGGGGACGAGGGGACGAGCCTATAGTCTTCGGACAAGTCGGCGGCTGGCCAACTTTGGCCCGTGGTTGTGTGGACGACCCTATAGTCGTCGGATATGTCGGCGGCTGGCCAACTTTGACCCGTGGTCGTGGGGACGACCCTATTGTCGTCGGAAATGACGGTGGCGGGCCAATCTATTCCCGGGGTCGTGGGGACGACCCTATAGTCGTCGGACAAGTCGGCAGCTTGCCAACTTTGGCACGGAGTCGTGGGGACGACCCTACAGTCGTCGGACAAGTCGGCGGCGAGCCAATCTAGCCCCGCGGTCGTGGGGACGACCCTATAGTCGTCGGACAAGTCAGCGGCTGGCCAACATTGGCCCGTGGTCGTGGGGACGACCATATAGTCGTCGGACATGACGGTGGCGGGCCACTCTAGTCCCGGGTCGTGGGGACGACCCTATAGTCGTCGGACATGTCGGCGGCTGGCCAACTTTGGCCCGTGGTCGTGGGGACGACCCTATTGTCGTCGGACATGACGGTGGCGGGCCAGTCTAGTCCCGGGTCATGGGGACGGCCCTATAGTCGTCGGACAAGTCGGCGGCAGGCCAACTTTGGCCCGTGGTCGTGGGGACGACCCTATAGTCGTCAGACATGACGGTGGCGAGCCAACCTACTCCCGGGGTCGTGGGGACCACCCTATAGTCGTCGGACAAGTCGGCGGCGGGGCAACATAGTCCCGGGGTCGTGGGGACCACCCTATAGTCGTCGGACATGTTGGCGGCTTGTCAGCCTAGTCCCGGGGTCGTGGGTACGACCCTATAGTCGTCGGACAAGTCGGCGGCTGGCCAACCTAGACCCGGGGTCGAGGGGACGTCCCTATTGTCGTCGGACATGACGGTGGCGGGCCAATCTAGTCTCGGGGTCGTGGGGACGACCCTATAGTCGTCGGACATGTCGGCGGCTGGCCAACTTTGGCCCGGGGTCGTGGGGACGACCCTATAATCGTTGGACATGACGGTGGCGGGCCAATCTAGTCCCGGGGTCGTAGGGACGACCCTATAGTCGTCGGACATGACGGTGGCGGGCCAGTCTAGTCCCGGGTCATGGGGACGACCCTATAGTCGTTGGACAAGTCGGCGGCTGGCCAACTTTGGCCCGTGGTCGTGGGGACGACCCTATAGTCGTCAGACATGACGGTGGCGAGCCAACCTACTCCCGGGGTCGTGGGGACCACCCTATAGTCGTCGGACAAGTCGGCGGCGGGGCAACATAGTCCCGGGGTCGTGGGGACCACCCTATAGTCGTCGGACGTGACGGTGGTGGGTCAGTCTAGTCCCGGGTCGTGGGGACGACCCTATAGTCGTCGGACATGTCGGCGGCTGGCCAACTTTGGCCCGTGGTCGTGGGGACGACCCTATTGTCGTCGGACATGACGGTGGCGGGCCAGTCTAGTCCCGGGTCATGGGGACGACCCTATAGTCGTCGGACAAGTCGGCGGCTGGCCAACTTTGGCCCGTGGTCGTGGGGACGACCCTATAGTCGTCAGACATGACGGTGGCGAGCCAACCTACTCCCGGGGTCGTGGGGACCACCCTATAGTCGTCGGACAAGTCGGCGGCAGGGCAACATAGTCCCGGGGTCGTGGGGACCACCCTATAGTCGTCGGACGTGACGGTGGTGGGTCAGTCTAGTCCCGGGTCGTGGGGACAACCCTATAGTCGTCGGACATGTCGGCGGCTGGCCAACTTTGGCCCGTGGTCGTGGGGAGGACCCTATACTCGTCGGACAAGTCGGCGGCGAGCCAACCTAGTCCGGGGGTCGTGGGGACGACCCTATAGTCGTCGGAGAAGTCTGCGGCGGGCCAACCTAGTCCCGGGGTCGTAGGGACGACCCTATAGTCGTCGGACATGTCGCCGGCTGGCCAACTTTGGCCCGTACTCGTGGGTACGACCCTATAGTCGTCGGACATGACGGTGTCGGGCCAATCTAGTTCCGGGGTCGTGGGGACGACCCTACAGTCGTCGGACATGTCGGCGGCTGGCCAACTTTGGCCCGTGGTCGTGGGGACGACCCAATAGTCGTCGGAAATGTCGGTGGCTGTCCAACTTTGGCCCGGGGGTCGTGGGGACGACCCTATAGTCGTCGGACCTGTCGGCGGCGAGCCAACATTGACCCGGGGTCGTGGGGACGACTCTATAGTCGTCGGACATGTCGGCGGTTGGTCAAATATGACCCGGGGACGTGGGGACGAGCCTATAGTCTTCGGACAAGTCGGCGGCTGGCCAACTTTGGCCCGTGGTTGTGTGGACGACCCTATAGTCGTCGGATATGTCGGCGGCTGGCCAACTTTGACCCGTGGTCGTGGGGACGACCCTATTGTCGTCGGAAATGACGGTGGCGGGCCAATCTATTCCCGGGGTCGTGGGGACGACCCTATAGTCGTCGGACAAGTCGGCAGCTTGCCAACTTTGGCACGGAGTCGTGGGGACGACCCTACAGTCGTCGGACAAGTCGGCGGCGAGCCAATCTAGCCCCGCGGTCGTGGGGACGACCCTATAGTCGTCGGACAAGTCAGCGGCTGGCCAACACTGGCCCGTGCTCGTGGGGAAGAGCCTATAGTCGTCGGACAAGTCGGCGGCGAGCCAATCTAGTCCCGCGGTCGTGGGGACGACCCTACAGTCGTCGGACAAGTCAGCGGCTGGCCAACATTGGCCCGTGGTCGTGGGGACGACCATATAGTCGTCGGACATGACGGTGGCGGGCCACTCTAGTCCCGGGTCGTGGGGACGACCCTATAGTCGTCGGACAAGTCGGCGGCAGGCCAACTTTGGCCCGTGGTCGTGGGGACGACCCTATAGTCGTCAGACATGACGGTGGCGAGCCAACCTACTCCCGGGGTCGTGGGGACCACCCTATAGTCGTCGGACAAGTCGGCGGCGGGGCAACATAGTCCCGGGGTCGTGGGGACCACCCTATAGTCGTCGGACGTGACGGTGGTGGGTCAGTCTAGTCCCGGGTCGTGGGGACGACCCTATAGTCGTCGGACATGTCGGCGGCTGGCCAACTTTGGCCCGTGGTCGTGGGGAGGACCCTATACTCGTCGGACAAGTCGGCGGTGAGCCAACCTAGTCCGGGGGTCGTGGGGACGACCCTATAGTCGTCGGAGAAGTCTGCGGCGGGCCAACCTAGTCCCGGGGTCGTAGGGACGACCCTATAGTCGTCGGACATGTCGCCGGCTGGCCAACTTTGCCCCGTACTCGTGGGTACGACCCTATAGTCGTCGGACATGACGGTGTCGGGCCAATCTAGTCCCGGGGTCGTGGGGACGACCCTATAGTCGTCGGACATGTCGGCGGCTGGCCAACTTTGGCCCGTGGTCGTGGGGACGACCCAATAGTCGTCGGAAATGTCGGTGGCTGTCCAACTTTGGCCCGGGGGTCGTGGGGACGACCCTATAGTCGTCGGACATGTCGGCGGCGAGCCAACATTGACCCGGGGTCGTGGGGACGACTCTATAGTCGTCGGACATGTCGGCGGCTGGCCAACTTTGGCCCGTGGTTGTGGGGACGACCCTATAGTCGTTGGACATGACGGTGGCGGGCCAATCTAGTCCCGGGGTCGTGGGTAAGACCCTATAGTCGTCGGACAAGATGGCGGCTGGACATCTTTGGCCCGGGGTCGTGGGGACGACCCTATAGTCGTCGGACATGTTGGCGGGTTGTCAGCCTAGTCCCGGGGTCGTGGGTACCACCCTACAGTCGTCGGACATTTCGGCGGCTTGCCAACTTTGGCCCGGGGTCGTGGGGACGACCCTATTGTCGTCGGACATTTCGGCGGCTTGCCAACTTTGGCCCGGGGTCGTGCGGACGACCCTATAGTCGTCGGACATGTCGGCGGCTGGCCAACTTTGGCCCGTGGTTGAGGGGACGACCCTATAGTCGTTGGACATGACGGTGGCGGGCCAATCTAGTCCCGGGGTCGAGGGTAAGACCCTATAGTCGTCGGACATGTCGGCGGCTGGCCAACTTTGGACCGGTGTCGTGGGGACGACTCTATAGTCGTCGGAATTGTCGGCGGCAGGCCAACCTGGACCCGGGGTCGTGGGGACGACCCTATTGTCGTCGGACATGACGGTGGCGGGCCAATCTAGTCTCGGGGTCGTGGGGACGACCCTATAGTCGTCGGACATGTCGGCGGCTGGCCAACTTTGGCCCGGGGTCGTGGGGGCGACCTTATAGTCGTCGGACATGTTGGCGGCTTGTCAGCCTAGTCCCGGGGTCGTGGGTACCACCGTACAGTCGTCGGACATTTCGGCGGCTTGCCAACTTTGGCCCGGGGTCGTGGGGACGACCCTATAGTCGTCGGACATGTTGGCGGCTTGTCAGCCTAGTCCCGGGGTCGTGGGTACCACCCTACAGTCGTCGGACATTTCGGCGGCTTGCCAACTTTGGCCCGGGGTCGTGGGGACGACCCTATAGTCGTCGGACTTGACGGTGGCGGGCCAATCTAGTCCCGAGGTCCTGGGGACGACCCTATAGTCGTCGGACTTGACGGTGGCGGGCCAATCTAGTCCCGGGGTCGTGGGGACGACCCTACAGTCGTCGGACATTTCGGCGGCTTGCCAACTTTGGCCCGGGGTCGTGGGGACGACCCTTTAGTCGTCGGACATTTCGGCGGCTGGCCAACTTTGGCCCGGGGTCGTGGGGACGACCCTATAATCGTCGGACATGTCGGCGGCTGGCCAGCTTTGGCCCGTGGTCGTGGGGACGACTCTATATTCGTCGGACATGTCGGCGGCTGGCCAACCTAGTCCCGAGGTCGTGGGGACGACCCTATAGTCGTCGGACTTGACGGTGGCGGGCCAATCTAGTCCCGGGGTCGTGGGGACGACCCTACAGTCGTCGGACATTTCGGCGTCTTGCCAACTTTGGCCCGGGGTCGTGGGGACCACCCTATAGTCGTCGGACGTGACGGTGGTGGGTCAGTCTAGTCCCGGGTCGTGGGGACAACCCTATAGTCGTCGGACATGTCGGCGGCTGGCCAACTTTGGCCCGTGGTCGTGGGGAGGACCCTATACTCGTCGGAATTGTCGGCGGCTGGCCAACCTGGACCCGGGGTCGTGGGGACGACCCTATTGTCGTCGGACATGACGGTGGCGGGCCAATCTAGTCTCGGGGTCGTGGGGACGACCCTATAGTCGTCGGACATGTCGGCGGCTGGCCAACTTTGGCCCGGGGTCGTGGGGGCGACCCTATAGTCGTCGGACATGTTGGCGGCTTGTCAGCCTAGTCCCGGGGTCGTGGGTACCACCCTACAGTCGTCGGACATTTCGGCGGCTTGCCAACTTTGGCCCGGGGTCGTGGGGACGACCCTATAGTCGTCGGACTTGACGGTGGCGGGCCAATCTAGTCCCGAGGTCCTGGGGACGACCCTATAGTCGTCGGACTTGACGGTGGCGGGCCAATCTAGTCCCGGGGTCGTGGGGACGACCCTACAGTCGTCGGACATTTCGGCGGCTTGCCAACTTTGGCCCGGGGTCGTGGGGACGACCCTATAGTCGTCGGACATGTTGGCGGCTTGTCAGCCTAGTCCCGGGGTCGTGGGTACGACCCTACAGTCGTCGGACATTTCGGCGGCTTGCCAACTTTGGCCCGGGGTCGTGGGGACGACCCTTTAGTCGTCGGACATTTCGGCGGCTGGCCAACTTTGGCCCGGGGTCGTGGGGACGACCCTATAATCGTCGGACATGTCGGCGGCTGGCCAGCTTTGGCCCGTGGTCGTGGGGACGACTCTATATTCGTCGGACATGTCGGCGGCTGGCCAACCTAGTCCCGAGGTCGTGGGGACGACCCTATAGTCGTCGGACTTGACGGTGGCGGGCCAATCTAGTCCCGGGGTCGTGGGGACGACCCTACAGTCGTCGGACATTTCGGCGTCTTGCCAACTTTGGCCCGGGGTCGTGGGGACGACCCTATAGTCGTCGGACATGACGGTGGCGGACCAATCTAGTCCCGGGGTCGTGGGGACGACCCTATAGTCGTCGGACATGTCGGCGGCTGGCCAACTTTGGCCCGGTGTCGTGGGGACGACCCAATAGTCGTCGGACATGTCGGCGGCTGGCCAACTTTGGCCCGGTGTCGTGGGGACGACTCTATATTCGTCGGACATGTCGGCGGCTGGCCAACCTAGACCCGGGGTCGTGGGGACGACCCTATAGTCGTCGGACATGTCGGCGGGTGGCCAACTTTGGCCCGGGGTCGTGGGGACGATCCAATAGTCGTCGGACATGTCGGCGGCTGGTTAACTTTGGCCCGTGGTCGTGGGGACGACCCTATAGTCGTTGGACATTTCGGCGGCTGGCCAACTTTGGCCCGTGGTTGTGGGGACGACCCTATAGTCGTTGGACATGACGGTGGCGGGCCAATCTAGTCCCGGGGTCGTGGGTACGACCCTATAGTCGTCGGACAAGTCGGCGGCTGGCCAACCTAGACCCGGGGTCGAGGGGACGACCCTATTGTCGTCGGACATGACGGTGGCGGGCCAATCTAGTCTCGGGGTCGTGGGGACGACCCTATAGTCGTCGGACATGTCGGCGGCTGGCCAACTTTGGCCCGGGGTCGTGGGGACGACCCTATAATCGTTGGACATGACGGTGGCGGGCCAATCTAGTCCCGGGGTCGTAGGGACGACCCTATAGTCGTCGGACATGTCGGCGGCTTGCCAACTTTGGCCCGGGGTCGTGGGGACGATCCAATAGTCGTCGGACATGTCGGCGGCTTGCCAATTTTGGCCCGGGGTCGTGGGGACGATCCAATAGTCGTCGGACATGTCGGCGGCTGGTCAACTTTGGCCCGTGGTCGTGGGGACGACCCTATAGTCGTTGGACATGACGGTGGCGGGCCAATCTAGTCCCGGGGTCGTAGGGACGACCCTATAGTCGTCGGACATGTCGGCGGCTTGCCAACTTTGGCCCGGGGTCGTGGGGACGATCCAATAGTCGTCGGACATGTCGGCGGCTTGCCAACTTTGGCCCGGGGTCGTGGGGACGATCCAATAGTCGTCGGACATGTCGGCGGCTGGCCAACTTTGGCCCGTGGTTGAGGGGACGACCCTATAGTCGTTGGACATGACGGTGGCGGGCCAATCTAGTCCCGGGGTCGTGGGTAAGACCCTATAGTCGTCGGACATGTCGGCGGCTGGCCAACTTTGGACCGGTGTCGTGGGGACGACCCTATTGTCGTCGGACATGACGGTGGCGGGCCAATCTAGTCTCGGGGTCGTGGGGACGACCCTACAGTCGTCGGACATTTCGGCCTCTTGCCAACTTTGGCCCGGGGTCGTGGGGACGACCCTATAGTCGTCGGACATGACGGTGGCGGACCAATCTAGTCCCGGGGTCGTGGGGACGACCCTATAGTCGTCGGACATGTCGGCGGCTGGCCAACTTTGGCCCGTGGTCGTGGGGACGATCCAAAAGTCGTCGGACATGTCGGCGGCTGGCCAACTTTGGCGCGTGGTCGTGGGGACGATCCGATTGTCGTCGGACATGTCGGCGGCTGGCCAACTTTGGCCCGGTGTCGTGGGGACGACCCAATAGTCGTCGGACATGTCGGCGGCTGGCCAACTTTGGCCCGGTGTCGTGGGGACGACTCTATATTCGTCGGACATGTCGGCGGCTGGCCAACCTAGACCCGGGGTCGTGGGGACGACCCTATTGTCGTCGGACATGTCGGCGGCTTGCCAACTTTGGCCCGGGGTCGTGGGGACGATCCAATAGTCGTCGGACATGTCGGCGGCTGGTCAACTTTGGCCCGTGGACGTGGGGACGACCCTATAGTCGTTGGACATGTTGGCGGCTTGTCAGCCTAGTCCCGGGGTCGTGGGTACGACCCTATAGTCGTCGGACAAGTCGGCGGCTGGCCAACCTAGACCCGGGGTCGAGGGGACGACCCTATTGTCGTCGGACATGACGGTGGCGGGCCAATCTAGTCTCGGGGTCGTGGGGACGACCCTATAGTCGTCGGACATGTCGGCGGCTGGCCAACTTTGGCCCGGGGTCGTGGGGACGACCCTATAATCGTTGGACATGACGGTGGCGGGCCAATCTAGTCCCGGGGTCGTAGGGACGACCCTATAGTCGTCGGACATGTTGGCGATTGGCCAACATTGGCCCGGGGTCGTCGGGACGACCCTATAGTCGTCGGACATGTCGGCGGCTGGCCAACCTAGTCCCGGGGTCGTGGGGACGACCCTATAGTCGTCGGACATTTCGGCGGCTTGCCAACTTTGGCCCGGGTTCGTGGGGGCGACCCTATAGTCGTCGGACATGTCGGCGGCTGGCCAACTTTGGACCGGTGTCGTGGGGACGACCCTATAGTCTTCGGACATGACGGTAGCGGGCCAATCTAGACCCGAGGTCGTGGGGACGACCCTATAGTCGTCGGACATGTCGGCGGCTGGCCAACTTTGGCCCGGGGTCGTGGGGGCGACCCTATACTCGTCGGACATGTTGGCGGCTTGTCAGCCTAGTCCCGGGGTCGTGGGTACGACCCTACAGTCGTCGGACATTTCGGCGGCTTGCCAACTTTGGCCCGGGGTCGTGGGGACGACCCTATGGTCGTCGGACTTGACGGTGGCGGGCCAATCTAGTCCCGAGGTCCTGGGGACGACCCAATAGTCGTCGGACTTGACGGTGGCGGGCCAATCTAGTCCCGGGTTCGTGGGGACGACCCTACAGTCGTCGGACATTTCGGCGGCTTGCCAACTTTGGCCCGGGGTCGTGGGGACGACCCTATAGTCGTCGGACATGTTGGCGGCTTGTCAGCCTAGTCCCGGGGTCGTGGGTACGACCCTACAGTCGTCGGACATTTCGGCGGCTTGCCAACTTTGGCCCGGGGTCGTGGGGACGACCCTATAGTCGTCGGACATGACGGTGGCGGGCCAATCTAGTCCCGGGGTCGTCGGGACGACCCTATAGTCGTCGGACATTTCGGCGGCGGACCAACTTTGGCCCGGGGTCGTGGGGACGACCCTATAGTCGTCGGACATGTTGACGGCTTGTCAGCCTAGTCCCGGGGTCGTGGGTACGACCCTACAGTCGTCGGACATTTCGGCGGCTTGCCAAATTTGGCCCGGGGTCGTGGGGACGACCCAATAGTCGTCGGACATGACGGTGGCGGGCCAATCTAGTCCCGGGGTCGTGGGGACGACCCTATAGTCGTCGGACATTTCGGCGGCTGGCCAACTTTGGCCCGGGGTCGTGGGGACGACCCTATAGTCGTCGGACATGTTGGCGGCTTGTCAGCCTAGCCCCGGGGTCGTGGGTACGGCCCTATAGTCGTCGGACAAGTCGGCGGCGGGCCAACCTTGTCCCGGGGTCGTGGGGACGACCCTATAGTCGTCGGACATGTCGGCGGCTGGCCAACTTTGGCCCGGTGTCGTGGGGACGACTCTATAGTCGTCGGAAATGTCGGCGGCTGGCCAACTTTGGCCCGTGGTTGTGGGGACGACCCTATAGTCGTTGGACATGATGGTGGCGGGCCAATCTAGTCCCGGGGTCGTGGGTAAGACCCTATAGTCGTCGGACAAGACGGCGGCTGGACATCTTTGGCCCGGGGTCGTGGGGACGACCCTATAGTCGTCGGACATGTTGGCGGGTTGTCAGCCTAGTCCCGGGGTCGTGGGGACGACCCAATTGTCGTCGGACATGACGGTGGCGGACCAATCTAGTCCCGGGGTCGTGGGGACGACCGTATAGTCGTCGCACATGTCGGCGGCTGGCCAACTTTGGCCCGTGGTCGTGGGGACGATCCAATAATCGTCGGACATGTCGGCGGCTGGCCAACTTTGGCCCGTGGTTGTGGGGACGACCCTATAGTCGTTGGACATGACGGTGGCGGGCCAATCTAGTCCCGGGGTCGTGGGGACGACCCTATAGTCGTCGGACAAGACGGCGGCTGGACATCTTTGGCCCGGGGTCGTGGGGACGACCCTACAGTCGTGGGACATTTCGGCGGCTTGCCAACTTTGGCCCGGGGTCGTGGGGACGACCCTATAGTCGTCGGACATGTCGGCGGCTGGCCAACTTTGGCCCGTGGTTGTGGGGACGACCCTATAGTCGTTGGACATGACGGTGGCGGGCCAATCTAGTCCCGGGGTCGTGGGTAAGACCCTATAGTCGTCGGACATGTCGGCGGCTGGCCAACTTTGGACCGGTGTCGTGGGGACGACTCTATAGTCGTCGGAAATGTCGGCGGCTGGCCAACCTGGACCCGGGGTCGTGGGGACGACCCTATTGTCGTCGGACATGACGGTGGCGGGCCAATCTAGTCTCGGGGTCGTGGGGACGACCCTATAGTCGTCGGACATGTCGGCGGCTGGCCAACTTTTGCCCGGGGTCGTGGGGACGACTCTATAGTCGTCGGAAATGTCGGCGGCTGGCCAACCTGGACCCGGGGTCGTGGGGACGACCCTATTTTCGTCGGACATGACGGTGGCGGGCCAATCTAGTATCGGGGTCGTGGGGACGACCCTATAGTCGTCGGACATTTCGGGGGCTGGCCAACTTTGGCCCGGGGTCGTGGGGACGACCCTATAGTCGTCGGACATGACGGTGGCGGGCCAATCTAGTCCTGGGGTCGTGGGGACGACCCTATAGTCGTCGGACTTGTCGGTGGCGGGCCAATCTAGTCCGGGGGTCGTGGGGACGACCCTACAGTCGTCGGACATTTCGGCGGCTTGCCAACTTTGGCCCGGGGTCGTGGGGACGATCCAATAGTCGTCGGACATGTCGGCGGCTGGCCAACTTTGGCGCGTGGTCGTGGGGACGATCCGATTGTCGTCGGACATGTCGGCGGCTGGCCAACTTTGGCCCGGTGTCGTGGGGACGACCCAATAGTCGTCGGACATGTCGGCGGCTGGCCAACTTTGGCCCGGTGTCGTGGGGACGACTCTATATTCGTCGGACATGTCGGCGGCTGGCCAACCTAGACCCGGGGTCGTGGGGACGACCCTATTGTCGTCGGACATGTCGGCGGCTTGCCAACTTTGGCCCGGGGTCGTGGGGACGATCCAATAGTCGTCGGACATGTCGGCGGCTGGTCAACTTTGGCCCGTGGACGTGGGGACGACCCTATAGTCGTTGGACATGTCGGCGGCTGGCCAACTTTGGCCCGTGGTTGTGGGGACGACCCTATAGTCGTTGGACATGACGGTGGCGGGCCAATCTAGTCTCGGGGTCGTGGGGACGACCCTATAGTCGTCGGACATGTCGGCGGCTGGCCAACTTTGGCCCGGGGTCGTGGGGACGACCCTATAATCGTTGGACATGACGGTGGCGGGCCAATCTAGTCCCGGGGTCGTAGGGACGACCCTATAGTCGTCGGACATGTTGGCGATTGGCCAACATTGGCCCGGGGTCGTCGGGACGACCCTATAGTCGTCGGACATGTCGGCGGCTGGCCAACCTAGTCCCGGGGTCGTGGGGACGACCCTATAGTCGTCGGACATTTCGGCGGCTTGCCAACTTTGGCCCGGGTTCGTGGGGACGACCCTATAGTCGTCGGACATGTCGGCGGCTGGCCAACTTTGGACCGGTGTCGTGGGGACGACCCTATAGTCTTCGGACATGACGGTAGCGGGCCAATCTAGACCCGAGGTCGTGGGGACGACCCTATAGTCGTCGGACATGTCGGCGGCTGGCCAACTTTGGCCCGGGGTCGTGGGGGCGACCCTATACTCGTCGGACATGTTGGCGGCTTTTCAGCCTAGTCCCGGGGTCGTGGGTACGACCCTACAGTCGTCGGACATTTCGGCGGCTTGCCAACTTTGGCCCGGGGTCGTGGGGACGACCCTATGGTCGTCGGACTTGACGGTGGCGGGCCAATCTAGTCCCGAGGTCCTGGGGACGACCCAATAGTCGTCGGACTTGACGGTGGCGGGCCAATCTAGTCCCGGGGTCGTGGGGACGACCCTACAGTCGTCGGACATTTCGGCGGCTTGCCAACTTTGGCCCGGGGTCGTGGGGACGACCGTATAGTCGTCGGACATGACGGTGGCGGGCCAATCTAGTCCCGGGGTCGTGGGGACGACCCTATAGTCGTCGGACATTTCGGCGGCGGACCAACTTTGGCCCGGGGTCGTGGGGACGACCCTATAGTCGTCGGACATGTTGACGGCTTGTCAGCCTAGTCCCGGGGTCGTGGGTACGACCCTACAGTCGTCGGACATTTCGGCGGCTTGCCAAATTTGGCCCGGGGTCGTGGGGACGACCCAATAGTCGTCGGACATGACGGTGGCGGGCCAATCTAGTCCCGGGGTCGTGGGGACGACCCTATAGTCGTCGGACATTTCGGCGGCTGGCCAACTTTGGCCCGGGGTCGTGGGGACGACCCTATAGTCGTCGGACATGTTGGCGGCTTGTCAGCCTAGCCCCGGGGTCGTGGGTACGGCCCTATAGTCGTCGGACAAGTCGGCGGCGGGCCAACCTTGTCCCGGGGTCGTGGGGACGACCCTATAGTCGTCGGACATGTCGGCGGCTGGCCAACTTTGGCCCGGTGTCGTGGGGACGACTCTATAGTCGTCGGAAATGTCGGCGGCTGGCCAACTTTGGCCCGTGGTTGTGGGGACGACCCTATAGTCGTTGGACATGACGGTGGCGGGCCAATCTAGTCCCGGGGTCGTGGGTAAGACCCTATAGTCGTCGGACAAGATGGCGGCTGGACATCTTTGGCCCGGGGTCGTGGGGACGACCCTATAGTCGTCGGACATGTTGGCGGGTTGTCAGCCTAGTCCCGGGGTCGTGGGTACGACCCTATCGTCGTCGGACAAGTCGGCGGCGGGCCAACCTTGTCCCGGGGTCGTGGGGACGACCCTATAGTCGTCGGACATGTCGGCGGCAGGCCAACTTTGGCCCGGTGTCGTGGGGACGACTCTATAGTCGTCGGAAATGTCGGCGGCTGGCCAACTTTGGCCCGGGGTCGTGGGGACGACCCTATAGTCGTCGGACATTTCGGCGGCTGGCCAACTTTGGCCCGGTGTCGTGGGGACGACTCTATAGTCGTCGGAAATGTCGGCGGCTGGCCAACTTTGGCCCGTGGTTGTGGGGACGACCCTATAGTCGTTGGACATGGCGGTGGCGGGCCAATCTAGTCCCGGGGTCGTAGGGTAAGACCCTATAGTCGTCGGACAAGATGGCGGCTGGACATCTTTGGCCCGGGGTCGTGGGGACGACCCTATAGTCGTCGGACATGTCGGCGGCTGGCCAACTTTGGCCCGGTGTCGTGGGGACGACTCTATAGTCGTCGGAAATGTCGGCGGCTGGCCAACTTTGGCCCGTGGTTGTGGGGACGACCCTATAGTCGTTGGACATGACGGTGGCGGGCCAATCTAGTCCCGGGGTCGTGGGTAAGACCCTATAGTCGTCGGACAAGACGGCGGCTGGACATCTTTGGCCCGGGGTCGTGGGGACGACCCTATAGTCGTCGGACATGTTGGCGGGTTGTCAGCCTAGTCCCGGGGTCGTGGGGACGACCCAATTGTCGTCGGACATGACGGTGGCGGACCAATCTAGTCCCGGGGTCGTGGGGACGACCGTATAGTCGTCGCACATGTCGGCGGCTGGCCAACTTTGGCCCGTGGTCGTGGGGACGATCCAATAATCGTCGGACATGTCGGCGGCTGGCCAACTTTGGCCCGTGGTTGTGGGGACGACCCTATAGTCGTTGGACATGACGGTGGCGGGCCAATCTAGTCCCGGGGTCGTGGGGACGACCCTATAGTCGTCGGACAAGACGGCGGCTGGACATCTTTGGCCCGGGGTCGTGGGGACGACCCTACAGTCGTCGGACATTTCGGCGGCTTGCCAACTTTGGCCCGGGGTCGTGGGGGCGACCCTATAGTCGTCGGACATGTCGGCGGCTGGCCAACTTTGGCCCGTGGTTGTGGGGACGACCCTATAGTCGTCGGACATGACGGTGGCGGGCCAATCTAGTCCCGGGGTCGTGGGTAAGACCCTATAGTCGTCGGACATGTCGGCGGCTGGCCAACTTTGGACCGGTGTCGTGGGGACGACTCTATAGTCGTCGGAAATGTCGGCGGCTGGCCAACCTGGACCCGGGGTCGTGGGGACGACCCTATTGTCGTCGGACATGACGGTGGCGGGCCAATCTAGTCTCGGGGTCGTGGGGACGACCCTATAGTCGTCGGACATGTCGGCGGCTGGCCAACTTTTGCCCGGGGTCGTGGGGACGACTCTATAGTCGTCGGAAATGTCGGCGGCTGGCCAACCTGGACCCGGGGTCGTGGGGACGACCCTATTTTCGTCGGACATGACGGTGGCGGGCCAATCTAGTATCGGGGTCGTGGGGACGACCCTATAGTCGTCGGACATTTCGGGGGCTGGCCAACTTTGGCCCGGGGTCGTGGGGACGACCCTATAGTCGTCGGACATGACGGTGGCGGGCCAATCTAGTCCTGGGGTCGTGGGGACGACCCTATAGTCGTCGGACTTGTCGGTGGCGGGCCAATCTAGTCCGGGGGTCGTGGGGACGACCCTACAGTCGTCGGACATTTCGGCGGCTTGCCAACTTTGGCCCGGGGTCGTGGGGACGATCCAATAGTCGTCGGACATGTCGGCGGCTAGCCAACATTGGCCCGTGGTCGTGGGGACGACCCAATAGTCGTTGGAAATGTCAGCGGCTGGCCAACTTTGACCCGGGGTCGTGGGGACGACCCTATATTCGTCGGACTTGACGGTGGCGGGCCAATCTAGTCCCGGGGTTGTGGGGACGACCCTACAGTCGTCGGACATTTCGGCGGCTTGCCAACTTTGGCCCGGGGTCGTGGCGACGATCCAATAGTCGTCGGACATGTCGGCGGCTGGTCAACTTTGGCCCGTGGTCGTGGGGACGACCCTATAGTCGTTGGACATGTCAGCGGCTGGCCAACTTTGGCCCGGTGTCGTGGGGACGACCCAATAGTCGTCGGTACATGTCGGCGGCTGGCCAACTTTGGCCCGGTGTTGTGGGGACGACTCTATAGTCGTCGGACATGTCGGCGGCTGGCCAACCTAGACCCGGGGTCGTGGGGACGACCCTATAGTCGTCGGACATGTCGGCGGGTTTGCCAACCTAGTCCCGAGGTCGTGGGGACGACCCTATAGTCGTCGGACATGTCGGCGGCTTGCCAACTTTGGCCCGGGGTCGTGGGGACGATCCAATAGTCGTCGGACATGTCGGCGGCTGGTCAACTTTGGCCCGGGGTCGTGGCGACGATCCAATAGTCGTCGGACATGTCGGCGGCTGGTCAACTTTGGCCCGTGGTCGTGGGGACGACCCTATAGTCGTTGGACATGTCAGCGGCTGGCCAACTTTGGCCCGGTGTCGTGGGGACGACCCAATAGTCGTCGGTACATGTCGGCGGCTGGCCAACTTTGGCCCGGTGTTGTGGGGACGACTCTATAGTCGTCGGACATGTCGGCGGCTGGCCAACCTAGACCCGGGGTCGTGGGGACGACCCTATAGTCGTCGGACATGTCGGCGGGTTTGCCAACCTAGTCCCGAGGTCGTGGGGACGACCCTATAGTCGTCGGACATGTCGGCGGCTTGCCAACTTTGGCCCGGGGTCGTGGGGACGATCCAATAGTCGTCGGACATGTCGGCGGCTGGTCAACTTTGGCCCGTGGTCGTGGGGACGACCGTATAGTCGTTGGACATGTCAGCGGCTGGCCAACTTTGGCCCGGTGTCGTGGGGACGACCCAATAGTCGTCGGACATGTCGGCGGCTGGCCAACTTTGGCCCGTGGTCGTGGGGACGATCCCATAGTCGTTGGACATGACGGTGGCGGGCCAATCTAGTCCGGTGGTCGTGGGGACGACCCTACAGTCGTCGGACATTTCGGCGGCTTGCCAACTTTGGCCCGGGGTCGTGGGGACGATCCAATAGTCGTCGGACATGACGGCGGCGGGTGAACTTTGGCCCGTGGTCGTGGGGACGACCCTATAGTCGTTGGACATGTCAGCGGCTGGCCAACTTTGGCCCGGTGTCGTGGGGACAACCCAATAGTCGTCGGACATGTCGGCGGCTGGCCAACTTTGGCCCGGGGTCGTGGGGACGACCCTATAGTCGTCGGACATTTCGGCGGCTTGCCAACTTTGGCCCGGGGTCGTGGGGACGACCCTATAGTCGTCGGACATGTCGGCGGCTGGCCAAAATTGGCCCGAGGTCGTGGGGGCGACCCTATAGTCGTCGGACATGTCGGCGGCTGGCCAACCTAGTCCCGAGGTCGTCGGACTTGACGGTGGCGGGCCAATCTAGTCCCGGGGTCGTGGGGACGACCCTACAGTCGTCGGACATTTCGGCGGCTTGCCAACTTTGGCCCGGGGTCGTGGGGACGACCCTATAGTCGTTGGAAATGTCAGCGGCTGGCCAACTTTGACCCGGTGTCGTGGGGACGACTCTATAGTCGTCGGACATGTCGGCGGCTGGCCAATCTAGTCCCGGGGTCGTGGGGACGACCCTATAGTCTTCGGACATGTCGGCGGCTGGCCAACTTTGGCCCGTGGTCGTGGGGACGATCCAATAGTCGTCGGACATGTCGGCGGCTGGCCAGCTTTGGCCCGGGGTCGTAGGGACGACCCTATAGTCGTCGGACATGTCGGCGATTGGCCAACATTGGCCCGGGGTCGTGGGGACGACATTATAGTCGTCGGACATGTCGGCGGCTGGCCAACCTAGTCCCGTGGTCGTGGGGACGACCCTATAGTCGTCGGACTTGACGGTGGCGGGCCAATCTAGTCCCGGGGTCGTGGGGACCACCCTATAGTCGTCGGACATTTCGGCGTCTTGCCAACCTTGGCCCGGGGTCGTGGGGACGACCCTATAGTCGTCGGACATGACGGTGGCGGACCAGTCTAGTCCCGGGGTCGTGGGGACGACCCTATAGTCGTCGGACATGTCGGCGGCTGGCCAACTTTGGCCCGTGGTCGTGGGGACGATCCAAAAGTCGTCGGACATGTCGGCGGCTGGCCAACTTTGGCGCGTGGTCGTGGGGACGATCCGATTGTCGTCGGACATGTCGGCGGCTGGCCAACTTTGGCCCGGTGTCGTGGGGACGACCCAATAGTCGTCGGACATGTCGGCGGCTGGCCAACTTTGGCCCGGTGTCGTGGGGACGACTCTATATTCGTCGGACATGTCGGCGGCTGGCCAACCTAGACCCGGGGTCGTGGGGACGACCCTATAGTCGTCGGACATGTCGGCGGCTTGCCAACTTTGGCCCGGGGTCGTGGGGACGATCCAATAGTCGTCGGACATGTCGGCGGCTGGTCAACTTTGGCCCGTGGTCGTGGGGACGACCCTATAGTCGTTGGACATGTCGGCGGCTGGCCAACTTTGGCCCGTGGTTGTGGGGACGACCCTATAGTCGTTGGACATGACGGTGGCGGGCCAATCTAGTCCCGGGGTCGTGGGGACGACCCTATAGTCGTCGGACAAGACGGCGGCTGGACATCTTTGGCCCGGGGTCGTGGGGACGACCCTATAGTCGTCGGACATGTTGGCGGCTTGTCAGCCTAGTCCCGGGGTCGTGGGTACGACCCTATAGTCGTCGGACAAGTCGGCGGCTGGCCAACCTAGACCCGGGGTCGAGGGGACGACCCTATTGTCGTCGGACATGACGGTGGCGGGCCAATCTAGTCTCGGGGTCGTGGGGACGACCCTATAGTCGTCGGACATGTCGGCGGCTGGCCAACTTCGGCCCGGGGTCGTGGGGACGACCCTATAATCGTTGGACATGACGGTGGCGGGCCAATCTAGTCCCGGGGTCGTGGGTAAGACCCTATATTCGTCGGACAAGACGGCGGCTGGACATCTTTGGCCCGGTGTCGTGGGGACGACCCTATAGTCGTCGGACATGTTGGCGGGTTGTCAGCCTAGTCCCGGGGTCGTGGGGACGACCCTATAATCGTCGGACATGACGGTGGCGGACCAATCTAGTCCCGGGGTCGTGGGGACGACCGTATAGTCGTCGCACATGTCGGCGGCTGGCCAACTTTGGCCCGTGGTCGTGGGGACGATCCAATAATCGTCGGACATGTCGGCGGCTGGCCAACTTTGGCCCGTGGTTGTGGGGACGACCAGTAGTAGGGTAATGGGGATTCCAACCCAGGTCCCCTGAGGGGAGCGCGGGGGCGGGGGGAAGTGTGAGCGCGCGGGGGAGTGCGGTGGAGGGAAACATGGGCGCGGGGGGGGTAGCGGGGGAAGTGCGGAATGGAAGACCGGTTGCGCGCGCATGAGCCGCGGAGACCTCTCCAGACCTGGCCCACCCCCGAAAATTTATTTTCAGAGGGTTGTCCCCTCTCTCTAAAAAAATTTCTGGGGCCGGGTCTTGTATGAAAAATCTTTTTTCAGACTCGATCCAGCCCCTGAAATTTTTTTCCCCAAATATTTTTTTTTTCAAACCATTATAAAGCTGAAATTGCTTAATACTTTATCGGATGACGTTGGACAATGTCGGGGAAGATCGGCTTTTTCCAAACCACGCATTTGGAGGAGCGAAAGAGAGAGCAATACTTTAAAAGCTAAATTCGGAGGAAGGAAAGAGAGAGCAATACTTAACGTCGCAGCGTCTCGCGCGATCGCGTGTAACTCGAATCCTCTGGAGCAGCCGTGAGGGATGACGTCATTTAGCAGCGCGAATCATAGAAATAATTATGCAGCGTCAGCAGAAATGCTGAATCTTAAAATTAGATGGTGAGAGAAGGAGGCGGAAGGCGGGTAAATAAAATTGAAAAGTAATGTATGTTCATGAAATTATATATTGTTACATAATAATAATAAATAAATAAAAGGTCTCCAACGCAGAGAAATAATACTTTTTAGAAACGTTGAATCTTAAAATTAGGTGGCGAGAGAAGGAGGAAGGTGGGTAAATAAAATGTAGAGGAAAGAAAGAGGATGATGGGTAAAGAAGAAGGTGTGAACGAAAGAATGGAGAAATAATATGTTTTTTAAGTAATTTATTTTAAAATAATATAAATAAAATATAATTTAACATTTTTTGCAGCGAGCAACATCTACAATTTCATTTATGGTACATGCTAACAGTTCACAATCTATGAAACATTCACTATCGAAATATTCACTGTCAAGGATGATTTTAGTAGCATGATGCATATTTAATGTTTCACATGCAACATCGCTCTGTTGTAGCACGCTAACAAAATTTAAAAATTTCGTCTGCACAAGATGTGCAGTTTCATACAACCGCGAATACACATAGTTCATACACAGCTCAAGATTAAATAAAAATGTTATCGTGTCCGGTCTGAAATACAGCGACTTATTGTATAGTGTCATCTTTACCATCGGAGAATTATACATCAAGCAAAATTCTACAATCAACTCATCAAAGCATAGTGGTATTGAACCAATGGACCGCATGCGCTGCTCGATAGCTGTACGTTTCTCGACTAGCGCATTCCATGTTGAAATCGGCAATATGAGATGGTTCCCACGATTGTCACCGAGAACAAGTTCAACATGAGCTGTGGGTCGTACACCGATCCCAATTTCCAAATATTTGTAGGCCGTGGATGTTAATGCGTATCTTCTAACCATGATACGCGACGTCTGGCGGAGTCTAAGAGAACAATCAAAGCTATGAAATTGCTCGCTCGTATCAGGAATAAACATAAAATTTCGAGAAGTTATGAAAATTAAGCCTTACCTGTTATTCTCCTTGCTTGCAACGATATTATTTTCGCCAATCATTGAAGCAGTATAATTCACATGTCCAGCGTTTCCTTCAGCGTTTCCTTCAGCACTGATATTAAACATTTTGGAGCACAGTCTGTCCCGTCAAAAGTTGTTGCGACTGTTGAGCGATTGATGGAATATAGCATGCAGGGCTGGCTTTAATAGAGGTGCATAGCACCATCCCCTCCATAGAATGTTGGGATGGATCATCAGTTTTTTTTTGCATACAATGCATCCGAGGGAGAACATCATATGGAAGCGTCGAATCTTAGAATTATGCGATGTCGGTAGAAACTGTGTCGGATGATTTTTTTTTTGCGCGGTAATTCGTCATACATGTGTCACATAGAATCTTCGTTTTTGCATGCAATGCATTCGAGGGAGGAACACAGAAAGAGTTTAAGACTTGACACGTGTTGAATGTAATATAATACTTTTGGAAGCGTTGAATCTTAGAATTATGCGATGTTGGCAGAAACTGTGTCGCATGATTTTTTGCGCAGTAATTCGTCATATGTGTGTATCACATAGAATCTTCGTTTTTTTTTTTGCATGCAATGCATTGGAGGGAGGAACACAGAAAGAGTTCAATAATATAGGGTTAAGAAATTTTATTTAAAATTAAAAGAATATAAATTAACATTTTTCCTACGAGTTCACTATCACGTATTATTTTAGCAGCATGACGCGCGTCTAACGTTTTGCAGACAACATCGCTCTGCTGTAGCACATTAACAAAAGTTTTAAATTTCATCTGCACATCTCTTACATTTTGGTACAGCCGCGAATATACATAGCTTACACATGGCTCAAGATTTAATAAAAATGTTACTGTATCCGGTTTGAAATACAACAGCTTATCATGTAGCGTCATCATTACAATTGGAGAATTATAGATCTTACAAAAATCTATCGTTAATTTATCCATATGCATCGAAGGTGATCCAGGTAATCGGGAAAGAATATAAATAGAACATAAATAGAATATAAATAGAATATAAAAATATAATATAAAAAAATAAACATAAAAATTCAATATAAAAATACATCATAAAAAGAAAAAAGAAAATAATAATAATAATTTAATTGATTGCCCACTTTTGTGTTACAATTTAACGATCGTATACTTTTTCCATTTCATTCCCGTGATTGTATCAGTGTAAGTCCTATCGTTCTAATGTATCCTACTGTGTCTTAACAAATTTTTCTATTTTACAAGTGTTTCCTAATTTATTTTATGTTGCATAATCTTCTTTTATCACTTTCCTCTCCCTCACATCTTTTTCTTCTCCCTATTATCTCCCGTAGAATAGCCAAGTTTATCCATTCTCATCCAATTACCTCTTTCCAATTCCTACCACTCTCTCCACTTACTTCACATGCTTCAATCACATGTTTCACTATTTCTTCATCTTTCTTACAAAGTCTACACATCCTTTCTTCTTTCGATAGCCAATATTTGCATGCCCTTGTTTCACCACCCTGTATGAATTTTCCTATCCTTTCTAATTCTCCTCTCCTTTTTTCTTTTTTTCCACATAAGTATTTCGCCTTATCTCATGGTTTCCTTGCAACCTCTCTTAATTCTCTTAGGAACTTAGACTCTTTTATTTTCATCTCTCTTTCTTGTTCTTAAATGTCTTTACTTATCTGCTCTATTTTGATCCACACTTCTTCCCCATTTAATCTTCTTCTTCTTCTTTTCCATTCTTCATTTGACCATCCTCTCCTTTCCAAGAATTTGATTCTCATTCTTTCCCTATTCGTTACTTCATTTCCTCTCATTAGTCTTCTCCCACTTTCTTCCGATCCTTCTTTCGAGTTTATTAACCTCTCTTCAACGTTCATTGCCCTTACTCCCATTTTAATTGCTATGTCATCTTTTCATATTTCTTTTAACAGCTTGTCGAACACACTTCCCTGTTAAAAACTTTCCCATGAGTTCCTTCATCACTCTTAAAGTGCTTATAGTTCTATCATACATTTCCTATATCCTTATTCATAGTTCGCCTACTCCTTCTTTTTAAAGTCTTTTCCAAATTTCTTCCCTTTTCTATCTATCAAATTCTCCTTTCATATCCGTGAAAAACAGGTATAGCTTCCCTCATTTTTGAGGTTTCTATATTTATAGCCGTTTTAACTACCACTATTGCGTCTACTGTTCCTCTCCTTCTCCCTGAATCCCATCTGCGTATCGTTTAATATTCCATTTTCTATTTGTTCTTCTAATCTTCTCCTTAGAATTTCCACGTATATCTTATAACTCGTATCCATCAAAGTTATGCCCCTATAGTTTTTAATCATATCCATTTCTCCGTTTTTTGAACATCGGACTTACTATTCCTTCTTTCCATTCTTCCAGAAAGTTCCCCTTTCTTCCATGTTCTGTTTATCACCTTTGTTAGATTACCTATATTTATGAAGATGATTGCGACCTCGATGTTGAATTAAGATATAATTTAAATGCAGGAGTTTAAATTTTAAGTCTGTTCGACTTTTAATATCTTACATGATTTGAGATCAGATCGACGTGAACCAGATCGGTTTTCTATATATATTTATCTAGTAAATTTTTTGTACGAAAGAACTTAATTTATAAATTATTTTTTTTGCTATATTCAATAAAAATTGGAATTTCATATTTATTAAGAATTGATGTTTACCCTATGATAATTGTTGGTTGGGCTTCAAATTTGAATTATTCAATATTAGGAGCGATTGGGTCAATTTCACAGTCAGATTCTTATGAAGTAAGTTTATTTTTTTAACAATATTTTCTGTAGTATACGTTTAAGATATATATACACAAAAATAATATAGAATAATACAAATATAAATATAAAAATATAAAAATACAATTAAAATAGAAAATAGAAAATAGAAAATAGAAAATAAAATAAAATAAAAGAAAATCAAATAAAATAATAAATATAATATAAAAAGAAAAAATATATAAATAGAATATAACTAGAATATAAAATAAATATGAAATAAAAAAATAAAAATATAAAAATTCAATATAAAAAATACATTATAAAAAGAAAAAATGTAATAATAATAATAATAATTTAATTTATTACCCACTTTTGTGTTACAATTTAACGATCATATTCTCTTTCCATTTCATTCCTGTGATTGTGTCAGTGTAAGTCCTACCCTTCTAATGTATCCTGCTGTGTCTTAACAAATTTTTTTTTCTATTTTACAAGTGTTTCCTAATATATTTTATGTTGCATAATCTTCTTTTATCACTTTCCTGTTCTTCCCATCTTTTCCTTCTCCCTATTATCTCCTGTAGAATAGCCAAGTTTCTCCCTTCTCCTCTAATTACCTCTTTATGTGATGGAATTATCCCCCCCAACACAGAGAAATAATAATTTATTTTTATCGGATTATGTTTCGGACAATGTCGGGAAAGATCGGCATTTTACAAACCACGTATTCGGAGGAGGGAAAGAGAGAGCATTACATTAAACACTAAATTCGTGGAGGGAAAGAGAGAGCAATACTTAGCGTCTCGCGCGATCGTGTGTAATTTGACTCCTCTGGAGCAGCCGCGCGGGATGATATCATTTGGTAGCGCGAAGAACGCCGAATCTTAAAATTAGGTGGCGAGGCGAAAGACGGGTAAATAAAATTGAGAAATAATATACGTTTAAGAAATATATATTGTTACAAATATTATATAAAAATAGAATACGAAAAATATAATTAAGATTTATTTGGCTTAATTATCCCACTCAATAACATCATCAGCAAATAGCTTAGTTAGTGATAAATCCACAGGAACTTGCACAGGGTCAGTTTGAACTGCAACAACGCTAACCCGAAGCTCCGATATTTTATTCGCGCAAACGGTATTATAATCAATCTTTGTTTTAACGTTTCGCCAAACCACACTCTTTGGAGCACACACACGATTCCGCAGAGATATATTCCTATGTACATAATCATCATCATCATCATCATCATCATAACCATAGCTGTTATTGTCTAAAAAGGTTTGGTCCGCATATCGATTCAACCAATATTGCTCATCATCGTAGCGGTCATCCACGTAGTCATCTATTAGGTTACCATGTATTTTGTCAGCATTACGAAATACTTTTAAATAAATGTCGCCATCCTGATTAGCTTCCGCCTCATAAAGTTCTGCACATCGAATTTCTACGGTTTGAACCGCAACATTTCGACACACCACATACACTTTCGGGCTGGATGAATGGATAACTGTCGCAGTAGCGGTGATCGTAGCGGTAGCTGGACGTTTCAAATTCATGGGCAACGACATAATCTGAAACCGATTTTTCTTATAATTCTCAAAGTTACTAACACAACGATTCACTAAAATATGATAATGGAAACTTACGGTATTAATCCATTGTATTTCTATGCGTTGAATGACTGACGATATCCTTCAAAAGCAATCTTCTTCAAAGCAATTTCACTTAGCACAAAAAAATGAAAAAGGTGTTTAAAAAAAAAACGGTCAAAGTGACTGCACATCAACCACGATTAACAGACAACTGGTCTCACTGCATCTCCAAGCTCGCGCATGTAAAGTCATATCTTGAAACCGAAAAGTGCATTGCTTTGCAAAAGTAAGATGCCTTTGTTCTCCACATTCATTTTCGCTGACCATCCTCTCCTTATTCACACGCACTTTGAATGTATATCAAACGTTTATCGAACGGGTATTGAACGGCTTGGAACGTGTATTGAACCACTTTGATCGTGCATCGAACGGCTTGGAACGTGTATCGAACGGGTATTGAACGGCTTTGATTGTGTATCGAACGGGTATCGAACGTGTATTAAACCACTTTCAACGCCTAACGTACCCCTCTGGACGTGTATTGAACCACTTTCAACGCCTAACGTACCCCTCTGAACGTGTATCGGACATCTATCAAACGTCTATCCTACCACTTTCAACGCCTAACGTACCACTCTGAACATGTATTGGACATCTATCAAACGTCTATCGTACCACTTTCAACGTCTATCGTACCACTCTGAACGTGTATAAAACGTCTAACGTACCACTTTGAACGTGTATCGAACGTCTAACGTACCACTTTGAACGTGTATCGAACGTGTATCGAACCACTCTGAACGTGTATTGAACGTGTATCGAACCACTCTGAACGTGTATTGAACATCTATCGAACCACTCTGAACGTGTATTGAACGTGAATCGTACCACTCTGAACGTAAATCGAACGTTCAGAGTGGTACGATTCACGTTCAATACACGTTCAGAGTGGTTCGATAGATGTTCAATACACGTTCAGAGTGGTTCGATACACGTTCAATACACGTTCAGAGTGGTTCGATACACGTTCGATACACGTTCAAAGTGGTACGTTAGACGTTCGATACACGTTCAAAGTGGTACGTTAGACGTTTTATACACGTTCAGAGTGGTACGATAGACGTTGAAAGTGGTACGATAGACGTTTGATAGATGTCCAATACATGTTCAGAGTGGTACGTTAGGCGTTGAAAGTGGTAGGATAGACGTTTGATAGATGTCCGATACACGTTCAGAGGGGTACGTTAGGCGTTGAAAGTGGTTCAATACACGTCCAGAGGGATACGTTAGGCGTTGAAAGTGGTTTAATACACGTTCGATACCCGTTCGATACACAATCAAAGCCGTTCAATACCCGTTCGATACACGTTCCAAGCCGTTCGATGCACGATCAAAGTGGTTCAATACACGTTCCAAGCCGTTCAATACCCGTTCGATAAACGTTTGATATACATTCAAAGTGCGTGTGAATAAGGAGAGGATGGTCAGCGAAAATGAATGTGGAGAACAAAGGCATCTTACTTTTGCAAAGCAATGCACTTTTCGGTTTCAAGATATGACTTTACATGCGCGAGCTTGGAGATGCAGTGAGACCAGTTGTCTGTTAATCGTGGTTGATGTGCAGTCACTTTGACCGTTTTTTTTTTTAAACACCTTTTTCATTTTTTTGTGCTAAGTGAAATTGCTTTGAAGAAGATTGCTTTTGAAGGATATCGTCAGTCATTCAACGCATAGAAATACAATGGATTAATACCGTAAGTTTCCATTATCATATTTTAGTGAATCGTTGTGTTAGTAACTTTGAGAATTATAAGAAAAATCGGTTTCAGATTATGTCGTTGCCCATGAATTTGAAACGTCCAGCTACCGCTACGATCACCGCTACTGCGACAGTTATCCATTCATCCAGCCCGAAAGTGTATGTGGTGTGTCGAAATGTTGCGGTTCAAACCGTAGAAATTCGATGTGCAGAACTTTATGAGGCGGAAGCTAATCAGGATGGCGACATTTATTTAAAAGTATTTCGTAATGCTGACAAAATACATGGTAACCTAATAGATGACTACGTGGATGACCGCTACGATGATGAGCAATATTGGTTGAATCGATATGCGGACCAAACCTTTTTAGACAATAACAGCTATGGTTATGATGATGATGATGATGATGATGATTATGTACATAGGAATATATCTCTGCGGAATCGTGTGTGTGCTCCAAAGAGTGTGGTTTGGCGAAACGTTAAAACAAAGATTGATTATAATACCGTTTGCGCGAATAAAATATCGGAGCTTCGGGTTAGCGTTGTTGCAGTTCAAACTGACCCTGTGCAAGTTCCTGTGGATTTATCACTAACTAAGCTATTTGCTGATGATGTTATTGAGTGGGATAATTAAGCCAAATAAATCTTAATTATATTTTTCGTATTCTATTTTTATATAATATTTGTAACAATATATATTTCTTAAACGTATATTATTTCTCAATTTTATTTACCCGTCTTTCGCCTCGCCACCTAATTTTAAGATTCGGCGTTCTTCGCGCTACCAAATGATATCATCCCGCGCGGCTGCTCCAGAGGAGTCAAATTACACACGATCGCGCGAGACGCTAAGTATTGCTCTCTCTTTCCCTCCACGAATTTAGTGTTTAATGTAATGCTCTCTCTTTCCCTCCTCCGAATACGTGGTTTGTAAAATGCCGATCTTTCCCGACATTGTCCGAAACATAATCCGATAAAAATAAATTATTATTTCTCTGTGTTGGGGGGGATAATTCCATCACATAAAGAGGTAATTAGAGGAGAAGGGAGAAACTTGGCTATTCTACAGGAGATAATAGGGAGAAGGAAAAGATGGGAAGAACAGGAAAGTGATAAAAGAAGATTATGCAACATAAAATATATTAGGAAACACTTGTAAAATAGAAAAAAAAATTTGTTAAGACACAGCAGGATACATTAGAAGGGTAGGACTTACACTGACACAATCACAGGAATGAAATGGAAAGAGAATATGATCGTTAAATTGTAACACAAAAGTGGGTAATAAATTAAATTATTATTATTATTATTACATTTTTTCTTTTTATAATGTATTTTTTATATTGAATTTTTATATTTTTATTTTTTTATTTCATATTTATTTTATATTCTAGTTATATTCTATTTATATATTTTTTCTTTTTATATTATATTTATTATTTTATTTGATTTTCTTTTATTTTATTTTATTTTCTATTTTCTATTTTCTATTTTCTATTTTAATTGTATTTTTATATTTTTATATTTATATTTGTATTATTCTATATTATTTTTGTGTATATATATCTTAAACGTATACTACAGAAAATATTGTTAAAAAAATAAACTTACTTCATAAGAATCTGACTGTGAAATTGACCCAATCGCTCCTAATATTGAATAATTCAAATTTGAAGCCCAACCAACAATTATCATAGGGTAAACATCAATTCTTAATAAATATGAAATTCCAATTTTTATTGAATATAGCAAAAAAAATAATTTATAAATTAAGTTCTTTCGTACAAAAAATTTACTAGATAAATATATATAGAAAACCGATCTGGTTCACGTCGATCTGATCTCAAATCATGTAAGATATTAAAAGTCGAACAGACTTAAAATTTAAACTCCTGCATTTAAATTATATCTTAATTCAACATCGAGGTCGCAATCATCTTCATAAATATAGGTAATCTAACAAAGGTGATAAACAGAACATGGAAGAAAGGGGAACTTTCTGGAAGAATGGAAAGAAGGAATAGTAAGTCCGATGTTCAAAAAACGGAGAAATGGATATGATTAAAAACTATAGGGGCATAACTTTGATGGATACGAGTTATAAGATATACGTGGAAATTCTAAGGAGAAGATTAGAAGAACAAATAGAAAATGGAATATTAAACGATACGCAGATGGGATTCAGGGAGAAGGAGAGGAACAGTAGACGCAATAGTGGTAGTTAAAACGGCTATAAATATAGAAACCTCAAAAATGAGGGAAGCTATACCTGTTTTTCACGGATATGAAAGGAGAATTTGATAGATAGAAAAGGGAAGAAATTTGGAAAAGACTTTAAAAAGAAGGAGTAGGCGAACTATGAATAAGGATATAGGAAATGTATGATAGAACTATAAGCACTTTAAGAGTGATGAAGGAACTCATGGGAAAGTTTTTAACAGGGAAGTGTGTTCGACAAGCTGTTAAAAGAAATATGAAAAGATGACATAGCAATTAAAATGGGAGTAAGGGCAATGAACGTTGAAGAGAGGTTAATAAACTCGAAAGAAGGATCGGAAGAAAGTGGGAGAAGACTAATGAGAGGAAATGAAGTAACGAATAGGGAAAGAATGAGAATCAAATTCTTGGAAAGGAGAGGATGGTCAAATGAAGAATGGAAAAGAAGAAGAAGAAGATTAAATGGGGAAGAAGTGTGGATCAAAATAGAGCAGATAAGTAAAGACATTTAAGAACAAGAAAGAGAGATGAAAATAAAAGAGTCTAAGTTCCTAAGAGAATTAAGAGAGGTTGCAAGGAAACCATGAGATAAGGCGAAATACTTATGTGGAAAAAAAGAAAAAAGGAGAGGAGAATTAGAAAGGATAGGAAAATTCATACAGGGTGGTGAAACAAGGGCATGCAAATATTGGCTATCGAAAGAAGAAAGGATGTGTAGACTTTGTAAGAAAGATGAAGAAATAGTGAAACATGTGATTGAAGCATGTGAAGTAAGTGGAGAGAGTGGTAGGAATTGGAAAGAGGTAATTGGATGAGAATGGATAAACTTGGCTATTCTACGGGAGATAATAGGGAGAAGAAAAAGATGTGAGGGAGAGGAAAGTGATAAAAGAAGATTATGCAACATAAAATAAATTAGGAAACACTTGTAAAATAGAAAAATTTGTTAAGACACAGTAGGATACATTAGAACGATAGGACTTACACTGATACAATCACGGGAATGAAATGGAAAAAGTATACGATCGTTAAATTGTAACACAAAAGTGGGCAATCAATTAAATTATTATTATTATTTTCTTTTTTCTTTTTATGATGTATTTTTATATTGAATTTTTATGTTTATTTTTTTATATTATATTTTTATATTCTATTTATATTCTATTTATGTTCTATTTATATTCTTTCCCGATTACCTGGATCACCTTCGATGCATATGGATAAATTAACGATAGATTTTTGTAAGATCTATAATTCTCCAATTGTAATGATGACGCTACATGATAAGCTGTTGTATTTCAAACCGGATACAGTAACATTTTTATTAAATCTTGAGCCATGTGTAAGCTATGTATATTCGCGGCTGTACCAAAATGTAAGAGATGTGCAGATGAAATTTAAAACTTTTGTTAATGTGCTACAGCAGAGCGATGTTGTCTGCAAAACGTTAGACGCGCGTCATGCTGCTAAAATAATACGTGATAGTGAACTCGTAGGAAAAATGTTAATTTATATTCTTTTAATTTTAAATAAAATTTCTTAACCCTATATTATTGAACTCTTTCTGTGTTCCTCCCTCCAATGCATTGCATGCAAAAAAAAAAACGAAGATTCTATGTGATACACACATATGACGAATTACTGCGCAAAAAATCATGCGACACAGTTTCTGCCAACATCGCATAATTCTAAGATTCAACGCTTCCAAAAGTATTATATTACATTCAACACGTGTCAAGTCTTAAACTCTTTCTGTGTTCCTCCCTCGAATGCATTGCATGCAAAAACGAAGATTCTATGTGACACATGTATGACGAATTACCGCGCAAAAAAAAAATCATCCGACACAGTTTCTACCGACATCGCATAATTCTAAGATTCGACGCTTCCATATGATGTTCTCCCTCGGATGCATTGTATGCAAAAAAAAACTGATGATCCATCCCAACATTCTATGGAGGGGATGGTGCTATGCACCTCTATTAAAGCCAGCCCTGCATGCTATATTCCATCAATCGCTCAACAGTCGCAACAACTTTTGACGGGACAGACTGTGCTCCAAAATGTTTAATATCAGTGCTGAAGGAAACGCTGAAGGAAACGCTGGACATGTGAATTATACTGCTTCAATGATTGGCGAAAATAATATCGTTGCAAGCAAGGAGAATAACAGGTAAGGCTTAATTTTCATAACTTCTCGAAATTTTATGTTTATTCCTGATACGAGCGAGCAATTTCATAGCTTTGATTGTTCTCTTAGACTCCGCCAGACGTCGCGTATCATGGTTAGAAGATACGCATTAACATCCACGGCCTACAAATATTTGGAAATTGGGATCGGTGTACGACCCACAGCTCATGTTGAACTTGTTCTCGGTGACAATCGTGGGAACCATCTCATATTGCCGATTTCAACATGGAATGCGCTAGTCGAGAAACGTACAGCTATCGAGCAGCGCATGCGGTCCATTGGTTCAATACCACTATGCTTTGATGAGTTGATTGTAGAATTTTGCTTGATGTATAATTCTCCGATGGTAAAGATGACACTATACAATAAGTCGCTGTATTTCAGACCGGACACGATAACATTTTTATTTAATCTTGAGCTGTGTATGAACTATGTGTATTCGCGGTTGTATGAAACTGCACATCTTGTGCAGACGAAATTTTTAAATTTTGTTAGCGTGCTACAACAGAGCGATGTTGCATGTGAAACATTAAATATGCATCATGCTACTAAAATCATCCTTGACAGTGAATATTTCGATAGTGAATGTCTCATAGATTGTGAACTGTTAGCATGTACCATAAATGAAATTGTAGATGTTGCTCGCTGTAAAAAATGTTAAATTATATTTTATTTATATTATTTTAAAATAAATTACTTAAAAAACATATTATTTCTCCATTCTTTCGTTCACACCTTCTTCTTTACCCATCATCCTCTTTCTTTCCTCTACATTTTATTTACCCACCTTCCTCCTTCTCTCGCCACCTAATTTTAAGATTCAACGTTTCTAAAAAGTATTATTTCTCTGCGTTGGAGACCTTTTATTTATTTATTATTATTATGTAACAATATATAATTTCATGAACATACATTACTTTTCAATTTTATTTACCCGCCTTCCGCCTCCTTCTCTCACCATCTAATTTTAAGATTCAGCATTTCTGCTGACGCTGCATAATTATTTCTATGATTCGCGCTGCTAAATGACGTCATCCCTCACGGCTGCTCCAGAGGATTCGAGTTACACGCGATCGCGCGAGACGCTGCGACGTTAAGTATTGCTCTCTCTTTCCTTCCTCCGAATTTAGCTTTTAAAGTATTGCTCTCTCTTTCGCTCCTCCAAATGCGTGGTTTGGAAAAAGCCGATCTTCCCCGACATTGTCCAACGTCATCCGATAAAGTATTAAGCAATTTCAGCTTTATAATGGTTTGAAAAAAAAAATATTTGGGGAAAAAAATTTCAGGGGCTGGATCGAGTCTGAAAAAAGATTTTTCATACAAGACCCGGCCCCAGAAATTTTTTTAGAGGGAGGGGACAACCCTCTGAAAATAAATTTTCGGGGGTGGGCCAGGTCTGGAGAGGTCTCCGCGGCTCATGCGCGCGCAACCGGTCTTCCATTCCGCACTTCCCCCGCTACCCCCCCGCGCCCATGTTTCCCTCCACCGCACTCCCCCGCGCGCTCACACTTCCCCCCGCCCCCGCGCTCCCCTCAGGGGACCTGGGTTGGAATCCCCATTACCCTACTTCTACGACCCTATAGTCGTTGGACATGACGGTGGCGGGCCAATCTAGTCCCGGGGTCGTGGGGACGACCCTATAGTCGTCGGACAAGACGGCGGCTGGACATCTTTGGCCCGGGGTCGTGGGGACGACCCTACAGTCGTCGGAAATTTCGGCGGCTTGCCAACTTTGGCCCGGGGTCATGGGGACGACCCTATAGTCGTGGGACATGTCGGCGGCTGGCCAACTTTGGCCCGTGGTTGTGGGGACGACCCTATAGTCGTTGGACATGACGGTGGCGGGCCAATCTAGTCCCGGGGTCGTGGGTAAGTCCCTATAGTCGTCGGACAAGACGGCGGCTGGACATCTTTGGCCCGGGGCCGTGGGGACGACCCTATAGTCGTGTGACATGACGGTGGCGGGCTAATCTAGTCCCGGGGTCGTGGGGACGACCCTATAGTCGTCGGACATGTCGGCGGCTGGCCATCTTTGGCCCGGGGTCGTGGGGACGACCCTATAGTCGTCGGACAAGACGGCGGCTGGACATCTTTGGCCCGGGGTCGTGGGGACGACCCTATAGTCGTCGGACATGTTGGCGGCTTGTCAGCCTAGTCCCGGGGTCGTGGGTACGACCCTATAGTCGTCGGACAAGTCGGCGGCTGGCCAACCTAGACCCGGGGTCGAGGGGACGACCCTATTGTCGTCGGACATGACGGTGGCGGGCCAATCTAGTCTCGGGGTCGTGGGGACGACCCTATAGTCGTCGGACATGTCGGCGGCTGGCCAACTTCGGCCCGGGGTCGTGGGGACGACCCTATAATCGTTGGACATGACGGTGGCGGGCCAATCTAGTCCCGGGGTCGTGGGTAAGACCCTATATTCGTCGGACAAGACGGCGGCTGGACATCTTTGGCCCGGTGTCGTGGGGACGACCCTATAGTCGTCGGACATGTTGGCGGGTTGTCAGCCTAGTCCCGGGGTCGTGGGGACGACCCTATAATCGTCGGACATGACGGTGGCGGACCAATCTAGTCCCGGGGTCGTGGGGACGACCGTATAGTCGTCGCACATGTCGGCGGCTGGCCAACTTTGGCCCGTGGTCGTGGGGACGATCCAATAATCGTCGGACATGTCGGCGGCTGGCCAACTTTGGCCCGTGGTTGTGGGGACGACCCTATAGTCGTTGGACATGACGGTGGCGGGCCAATCTAGTCCCGGGGTCGTGGGGACGACCCTATAGTCGTCGGACAAGACGGCGGCTGGACATCTTTGGCCCGGGGTCGTGGGGACGACCCTACAGTCGTCGGACATTTCGGCGGCTTGCCAACTTTGGCCCGGGGTCATGGGGACGACCCTATAGTCGTGGGACATGTCGGCGGCTGGCCAACTTTGGCCCGTGGTTGTGGGGACGACCCTATAGTCGTTGGACATGACGGTGGCGGGCCAATCTAGTCCCGGGGTCGTGGGTAAGACCCTATAGTCGTCGGACAAGACGGCGGCTGGACATCTTTGGCCCGGGGTCGTGGGGACGACCCTATAGTCGTCGGACATGTCGGCGGCAGGCCAACTTTGGCCCGGTGTCGTGGGGACGACTCTATAGTCGTCGGAAATGTCGGCGGCTGGCCAACTTTGGCCCGGGGTCGTGGGGACGACCCTATAGTCGTCGGACATTTCGGCGGCTGGCCAACTTTGGCCCGGTGTCGTGGGGACGACTCTATAGTCGTCGGAAATGTCGGCGGCTGGCCAACTTTGGCCCGTGGTTGTGGGGACGACCCTATAGTCGTTGGACATGGCGGTGGCGGGCCAATCTAGTCCCGGGGTCGTGGGTAAGACCCTATAGTCGTCGGACAAGATGGCGGCTGGACATCTTTGGCCCGGGGTCGTGGGGACGACCCTATAGTCGTCGGACATGTCGGCGGCTGGCCAACTTTGGCCCGGTGTCGTGGGGACGACTCTATAGTCGTCGGAAATGTCGGCGGCTGGCCAACTTTGGCCCGTGGTTGTGGGGACGACCCTATAGTCGTTGGACATGATGGTGGCGGGCCAATCTAGTCCCGGGGTCGTGGGTAAGACCCTATAGTCGTCGGACAAGACGGCGGCTGGACATCTTTGGCCCGGGGTCGTGGGGACGACCCTATAGTCGTCGGACATGTTGGCGGGTTGTCAGCCTAGTCCCGGGGTCGTGGGGACGACCCAATTGTCGTCGGACATGACGGTGGCGGACCAATCTAGTCCCGGGGTCGTGGGGACGACCGTATAGTCGTCGCACATGTCGGCGGCTGGCCAACTTTGGCCCGTGGTCGTGGGGACGATCCAATAATCGTCGGACATGTCGGCGGCTGGCCAACTTTGGCCCGTGGTTGTGGGGACGACCCTATAGTCGTTGGACATGACGGTGGCGGGCCAATCTAGTCCCGGGGTCGTGGGGACGACCCTATAGTCGTCGGACAAGACGGCGGCTGGACATCTTTGGCCCGGGGTCGTGGGGACGACCCTACAGTCGTCGGACATTTCGGCGGCTTGCCAACATTGGCCCGGGGTCGTGGGGACGACCCTATAGTCGTCGGACATGTCGGCGGCTGGCCAACTTTGGCCCGTGGTTGTGGGGACGACCCTATAGTCGTTGGACATGACGGTGGCGGGCCAATCTAGTCCCGGGGTCGTGGGTAAGACCCTATAGTCGTCGGACATGTCGGCGGCTGGCCAACTTTGGACCGGTGTCGTGGGGACGACTCTATAGTCGTCGGAAATGTCGGCGGCTGGCCAACCTGGACCCGGGGTCGTGGGGACGACCCTATTGTCGTCGGACATGACGGTGGCGGGCCAATCTAGTCTCGGGGTCGTGGGGACGACCCTATAGTCGTCGGACATGTCGGCGGCTGGCCAACTTTTGCCCGGGGTCGTGGGGACGACTCTATAGTCGTCGGAAATGTCGGCGGCTGGCCAACCTGGACCCGGGGTCGTGGGGACGACCCTATTTTCGTCGGACATGACGGTGGCGGGCCAATCTAGTATCGGGGTCGTGGGGACGACCCTATAGTCGTCGGACATTTCGGGGGCTGGCCAACTTTGGCCCGGGGTCGTGGGGACGACCCTATAGTCGTCGGACATGACGGTGGCGGGCCAATCTAGTCCTGGGGTCGTGGGGACGACCCTATAGTCGTCGGACTTGTCGGTGGCGGGCCAATCTAGTCCGGGGGTCGTGGGGACGACCCTACAGTCGTCGGACATTTCGGCGGCTTGCCAACTTTGGCCCGGGGTCGTGGGGACGATCCAATAGTCGTCGGACATGTCGGCGGCTAGCCAACATTGGCCCGTGGTCGTGGGGACGACCCAATAGTCGTTGGACATGTCAGCGGCTGGCCAACTTTGGCCCGGTGTCGTGGGGACGACCCAATAGTCGTCGGACATGTCGGCGGCTGGCCAACTTTGGCCCGGTGTTTTGGGGACGACTCTATAGTCGTCGGACATGTCGGCGGCTGGCCAACCTAGACCCGGGGTCGTGGGGACGACCCTATAGTCGTCGGACATGTCGGCGGGTTTGCCAACCTAGTCCCGAGGTCGTGGGGACGACCCTATAGTCGTCGGACATGTCGGCGGCTTGCCAACTTTGGCCCGGGGTCGTGGGGACGATCCAATAGTCGTCGGACATGTCGGCGGCTGGTCAACTTTGGCCCGTGGTCGTGGGGACGACCGTGTAGTCGTTGGACATGTCAGCGGCTGGCCAACTTTGGCCCGGTGTCGTGGGGACGACCCAATAGTCGTCGGACATGTCGGCGGCTGGCCAACTTTGGCCCGTGGTCGTGGGGACGATCCCATAGTCGTTGGACATGACGGTGGCGGGCCAATCTAGTCCGGGGGTCGTGGGGACGACCCTACAGTCGTCGGACATTTCGGCGGCTTGCCAACTTTGGCCCGGGGTCGTGGGGACGATCCAATAGTCGTCGGACATGACGGCGGCGGGTGAACTTTGGCCCGTGGTCGTGGGGACGACCCTATAGTCGTTGGACATGTCAGCGGCTGGCCAACTTTGGCCCGGTGTCGTGGGGACGACCCAATAGTCGTCGGACATGTCGGCGGCTGGCCAACTTTGGCCCGGGGTCGTGGGGACGACCCTATAGTCGTCGGACTTGACGGTGACGGGCCAATCTAGTCCCGGGGTTGTGGGGACGACCCTACAGTCGTCGGACATTTCGGCGGCTTGCCAACTTTGGCCCGGGGTCGTGGGGACGACCCTATAGTCGTCGGACTTGACGGTGGCGGGCCAATCTAGTTCCGAGGTCGTGGGGACGACCCTATAGTCGTCGGACTTGACGGTGGCCGGCCAATCTATTCCCGGGGTCGTGGGGACGACCCTACAGTCGTCGGACATTTCGTCGGCTTGCCAACTTTGGCCCGGGGTCGTGGGGACGACCCTATAGTCGTCGGACATGTCGGCGGCTGGCCAAAATTGGCCCGAGGTCGTGGGGGCGACCCTATAGTCGTCGGACATGTCGGCGGCTGGCCAACCTAGTCCCGAGGTCGTCGGACTTGACGGTGGCGGGCCAATCTAGTCCCGGGGTCGTGGGGACGACCCTGCAGTCGTCGGACATTTCGGCGGCTTGCCACCTTTCCCCGGGGTCGTGGGGACGACCCTATAGTCGTCGGACATGACGGTGGCGGACCAATCTAGTCCCGCGGTCGTGGGGACGACCCTATAGTCGTCGGACATGTCGGCGGCTGGCCAACTTTGGCCCGTGGTCGTGGGGACGACCCTATAGTCGTCGGACATGTCGGCGGCTAGCCAACATTGGCCCGTGGTCGTGGGGACGACCCAATAGTCGTTGGAAATGTCAGCGGCTGGCCAACTTTGACCCGGTGTCGTGGGGACGACTCTGTAATCGTCGGACATGTCGGCGGCTGGCCAATCTAGTCCCGGGGTCGTGGGGACGACCCTATAGTCTTCGGACATGTCGGCGGCTGGCCAACTTTGGCCCGTGGTCGTGGGGACGATCCAATAGTCGTCGGACATGTCGGCGGCTGGCCAGCTTTGGCCCGGGGTCGTAGGGACGACCCTATAGTCGTCGGACATGTCGGCGATTGGCCAACATTGGCCCGGGGTCGTGGGGACGACATTATAGTCGTCGGACATGTCGGCGGCTGGCCAACCTAGTCCGGAGGTCGTGGGGACGACCCTATAGTCGTCGGACTTGACGGTGGCGGGCCAATCTAGTCCCGGGGTCGTGGGGACCACCCTATAGTCGTCGGACATTTCGGCGTCTTGCCAACCTTGGCCCGGGGTCGTGGGGACGACCCTATAGTCGTCGGACATGACGGTGGCGGACCAATCTAGTCCCGGGGTCGTGGGGACGACCCTATAGTCGTCGGACATGTCGGCGGCTGGCCAACTTTGGCCCGTGGTCGTGGGGACGATCCAAAAGTCGTCGGACATGTCGGCGGCTGGCCAACTTTGGCGCGTGGTCGTGGGGACGATCCGATTGTCGTCGGACATGTCGGCGGCTGGCCAACTTTGGCCCGGTGTCGTGGGGACGACCCAATAGTCGTCGGACATGTCGGCGGCTGGCCAACTTTGGCCCGGTGTCGTGGGGACGACTCTATATTCGTCGGACATGTCGGCGGCTGGCCAACCTAGACCCGGGGTCGTGGGGACGACCCTATAGTCGTCGGACATGTCGGCGGCTTGCCAACTTTGGCCCGGGGTCGTGGGGACGATCCAATAGTCGTCGGACATGTCGGCGGCTGGTCAACTTTGGCCCGTGGTCGTGGGGACGACCCTATAGTCGTTGGACATGTCGGCGGCTGGCCAGCTTTGGCCCGTGGTTGTGGGGACGACCCTATAGTCGTTGGACATGACGGTGGCGGGCCAATCTAGTCCCGGGGTCGTGGGGACGACCCTATAGTCGTCGGACAAGACGGCGGCTGGACATCTTTGGCCCGGGGTCGTGGGGACGACCCTATAGTCGTCGGACATGTTGGCGGCTTGTCAGCCTAGTCCCGGGGTCGTGGGTACGACCCTATAGTCGTCGGACAAGTCGGCGGCTGGCCAACCTAGACCCGGGGTCGAGGGGACGACCCTATTGTCGTCGGACATGACGGTGGCGGGCCAATCTAGTCTCGGGGTCGTGGGGACGACCCTATAGTCGTCGGACATGTCGGCGGCTGGCCAACTTCGGCCCGGGGTCGTGGGGACGACCCTATAATCGTTGGACATGACGGTGGCGGGCCAATCTAGTCCCGGGGTCGTGGGTAAGACCCTATAGTCGTCGGACAAGACGGCGGCTGGACATCTTTGGCCCGGGGTCGTGGGGACGACCCTATAGTCGTCGGACATGTTGGCGGGTTGTCAGCCTAGTCCCGGGGTCGTGGGGACGACCCTATAGTCGTCGGACATGACGGTGGCGGACAAATCTAGTCCCGGGGTCGTGGGGACGACCGTATAGTCGTCGCACATGTCGGCGGCTGGCCAACATTGGCCCGTGGTCGTGGGGACGATCCAATAATCGTCGGACATGTCGGCGGCTGGCCAACTTTGGCCCGTGGTTGTGGGGACGACCCTATAGTCGTTGGACATGACGGTGGCGGGCCAATCTAGTCCCGGGGTCGTGGGGACGACCCTATAGTCGTCGGACAAGACGGCGGCTGGACATCTTTGGCCCGGGGTCGTGGGGACGACCCTACAGTCGTCGGACATTTCGGCGGCTTGCCAACTTTGGCCCGGGTTCGTGGGGACGACCCTATAGTCGTCGGACATGTCGGCGGCTGGCCAACTTTGGCCCGTGGTTGTGGGGACGACCCTATAGTCGTTGGACATGACGGTGGCGGGCCAATCTAGTCCCGGGGTCGTAGGGACGACCCTATAGTCGTCGGACATGTTGGCGATTGGCCAACATTGGCCCGGGGTCGTGGGGACGACCCTATAGTCGTCGGACATTTCGGCGGCTGGCCAACTTTGGCCCGGTGTCGTGGGGACGACTCTATAGTCGTCGGAAATGTCGGCGGCTGGCCAACTTTGGCCCGTGGTTGTGGGGACGACCCTATAGTCGTCGGACTTGACGGTGGCGGGCCAATCTAGTTCCGAGGTCGTGGGGACGACCCTATAGTCGTCGGACTTGACGGTGGCCGGCCAATCTATTCCCGGGGTCGTGGGGACGACCCTACAGTCGTCGGACATTTCGTCGGCTTGCCAACTTTGGCCCGGGGTCGTGGGGACGACCCTATAGTCGTCGGACATGTCGGCGGCTGGCCATCTTTGGCCCGGGGTCGTGGGGACGACCCTATTGTCGTCGGACATGACGGTGGCGGGCCAACTTTGGCCCGGGGTCGTGGGGACGACCCTATAGTCGTGTGACATGACGGTGGCGGGCTAATCTAGTCCCGTGGTTGTGGGGACGACCCTATAGTCGTTGGACATGACGGTGGCGGGCCAATCTAGTCCCGGGGTCGTGGGTAAGACCCTATAGTCGTCGGACATGTCGGCGGCAGGCCAACTTTGGCCCGGTGTCGTGGGGACGACTCTATAGTCGTCGGAAATGTCGGCGGCTGGCCAACTTTGGCCCGGGGTCGTGGGGACGACCCTATAGTCGTCGGACATTTCGGCGGCTGGCCAACTTTGGCCCGGTGTCGTGGGGACGACTCTATAGTCGTCGGAAATGTCGGCGGCTGGCCAACTTTGGCCCGTGGTTGTGGGGACGACCCTATAGTCGTTGGACATGGCGGTGGCGGGCCAATCTAGTCCCGGGGTCGTGGGTAAGACCCTATAGTCGTCGGACAAGATGGCGGCTGGACATCTTTGGCCCGGGGTCGTGGGGACGACCCTATAGTCGTCGGACATGTCGGCGGCTGGCCAACTTTGGCCCGGTGTCGTGGGGACGACTCTATAGTCGTCGGAAATGTCGGCGGCTGGCCAACTTTGGCCCGTGGTTGTGGGGACGACCCTATAGTCGTTGGACATGATGGTGGCGGGCCAATCTAGTCCCGGGGTCGTGGGTAAGACCCTATAGTCGTCGGACAAGACGGCGGCTGGACATCTTTGGCCCGGGGTCGTGGGGACGACCCTATAGTCGTCGGACATGTTGGCGGGTTGTCAGCCTAGTCCCGGGGTCGTGGGGACGACCCAATTGTCGTCGGACATGACGGTGGCGGACCAATCTAGTCCCGGGGTCGTGGGGACGACCGTATAGTCGTCGCACATGTCGGCGGCTGGCCAACTTTGGCCCGTGGTCGTGGGGACGATCCAATAATCGTCGGACATGTCGGCGGCTGGCCAACTTTGGCCCGTGGTTGTGGGGACGACCCTATAGTCGTTGGACATGACGGTGGCGGGCCAATCTAGTCCCGGGGTCGTGGGGACGACCCTATAGTCGTCGGACAAGACGGCGGCTGGACATCTTTGGCCCGGGGTCGTGGGGACGACCCTACAGTCGTCGGACATTTCGGCGGCTTGCCAACTTTGGCCCGGGGTCGTGGGGACGACCCTATAGTCGTCGGACATGTCGGCGGCTGGCCAACTTTGGCCCGTGGTTGTGGGGACGACCCTATAGTCGTTGGACATGACGGTGGCGGGCCAATCTAGTCCCGGGGTCGTGGGTAAGACCCTATAGTCGTCGGACATGTCGGCGGCTGGCCAACTTTGGACCGGTGTCGTGGGGACGACTCTATAGTCGTCGGAAATGTCGGCGGCTGGCCAACCTGGACCCGGGGTCGTGGGGACGACCCTATTGTCGTCGGACATGACGGTGGCGGGCCAATCTAGTCTCGGGGTCGTGGGGACGACCCTATAGTCGTCGGACATGTCGGCGGCTGGCCAACTTTTGCCCGGGGTCGTGGGGACGACTCTATAGTCGTCGGAAATGTCGGCGGCTGGCCAACCTGGACCCGGGGTCGTGGGGACGACCCTATTTTCGTCGGACATGACGGTGGCGGGCCAATCTAGTATCGGGGTCGTGGGGACGACCCTATAGTCGTCGGACATTTCGGGGGCTGGCCAACTTTGGCCCGGGGTCGTGGGGACGACCCTATAGTCGTCGGACATGACGGTGGCGGGCCAATCTAGTCCTGGGGTCGTGGGGACGACCCTATAGTCGTCGGACTTGTCGGTGGCGGGCCAATCTAGTCCGGGGGTCGTGGGGACGACCCTACAGTCGTCGGACATTTCGGCGGCTTGCCAACTTTGGCCCGGGGTCGTGGGGACGATCCAATAGTCGTCGGACATGTCGGCGGCTAGCCAACATTGGCCCGTGGTCGTGGGGACGACCCAATAGTCGTTGGAAATGTCAGCGGCTGGCCAACTTTGACCCGGGGTCGTGGGGACGACCCTATATTCGTCGGACTTGACGGTGGCGGGCCAATCTAGTCCCGGGGTTGTGGGGACGACCCTACAGTCGTCGGACATTTCGGCGGCTTGCCAACTTTGGCCCGGGGTCGTGGCGACGATCCAATAGTCGTCGGACATGTCGGCGGCTGGTCAACTTTGGCCCGTGGTCGTGGGGACGACCCTATAGTCGTTGGACATGTCAGCGGCTGGCCAACTTTGGCCCGGTGTCGTGGGGACGACCCAATAGTCGTCGGACATGTCGGCGGCTGGCCAACTTTGGCCCGGTGTTGTGGGGACGACTCTATAGTCGTCGGACATGTCGGCGGCTGGCCAACCTAGACCCGGGGTCGTGGGGACGACCCTATAGTCGTCGGACATGTCGGCGGGTTTGCCAACCTAGTCCCGAGGTCGTGGGGACGACCCTATAGTCGTCGGACATGTCGGCGGCTTGCCAACTTTGGCCCGGGGTCGTGGGGACGATCCAATAGTCGTCGGACATGTCGGCGGCTGGTCAACTTTGGCCCGTGGTCGTGGGGACGACCGTGTAGTCGTTGGACATGTCAGCGGCTGGCCAACTTTGGCCCGGTGTCGTGGGGACGACCCAATAGTCGTCGGACATGTCGGCGGCTGGCCAACTTTGGCCCGTGGTCGTGGGGACGATCCCATAGTCGTTGGACATGACGGTGGCGGGCCAATCTAGTCCGGGGGTCGTGGGGACGACCCTACAGTCGTCGGACATTTCGGCGGCTTGCCAACTTTGGCCCGGGGTCGTGGGGACGATCCAATAGTCGTCGGACATGACGGCGGCGGGTGAACTTTGGCCCGTGGTCGTGGGGACGACCCTATAGTCGTTGGACATGTCAGCGGCTGGCCAACTTTGGCCCGGTGTCGTGGGGACGACCCAATAGTCGTCGGACATGTCGGCGGCTGGCCAACTTTGGCCCGGGGTCGTGGGGACGACCCTATAGTCGTCGGACTTGACGGTGACGGGCCAATCTAGTCCCGGGGTTGTGGGGACGACCCTACAGTCGTCGGACATTTCGGCGGCTTGCCAACTTTGGCCCGGGGTCGTGGGGACGACCCTATAGTCGTCGGACTTGACGGTGGCGGGCCAATCTAGTTCCGAGGTCGTGGGGACGACCCTATAGTCGTCGGACTTGACGGTGGCCGGCCAATCTATTCCCGGGGTCGTGGGGACGACCCTACAGTCGTCGGACATTTCGTCGGCTTGCCAACTTTGGCCCGGGGTCGTGGGGACGACCCTATAGTCGTCGGACATGTCGGCGGCTGGCCAAAATTGGCCCGAGGTCGTGGGGGCGACCCTATAGTCGTCGGACATGTCGGCGGCTGGCCAACCTAGTCCCGAGGTCGTCGGACTTGACGGTGGCGGGCCAATCTAGTCCCGGGGTCGTGGGGACGACCCTGCAGTCGTCGGACATTTCGGCGGCTTGCCACCTTTCCCCGGGGTCGTGGGGACGACCCTATAGTCGTCGGACATGACGGTGGCGGACCAATCTAGTCCCGCGGTCGTGGGGACGACCCTATAGTCGTCGGACATGTCGGCGGCTGGCCAACTTTGGCCCGTGGTCGTGGGGACGACCCTATAGTCGTCGGACATGTCGGCGGCTAGCCAACATTGGCCCGTGGTCGTGGGGACGACCCAATAGTCGTTGGAAATGTCAGCGGCTGGCCAACTTTGACCCGGTGTCGTGGGGACGACTCTATAATCGTCGGACATGTCGGCGGCTGGCCAATCTAGTCCCGGGGTCGCGGGGACGACCCTATAGTCTTCGGACATGTCGGCGGCTGGCCAACTTTGGCCCGTGGTCGTGGGGGCGATCCAATAGTCGTCGGACATGTCGGCGGCTGGCCAGCTTTGGCCCGGGGTCGTAGGGACGACCCTATAGTCGTCGGACATGTCGGCGATTGGCCAACATTGGCCCGGGGTCGTGGGGACGACATTATAGTCGTCGGACATGTCGGCGGCTGGCCAACCTAGTCCGGAGGTCGTGGGGACGACCCTATAGTCGTCGGACTTGACGGTGGCGGGCCAATCTAGTCCCGGGGTCGTGGGGACCACCCTATAGTCGTCGGACATTTCGGCGTCTTGCCAACCTTGGCCCGGGGTCGTGGGGACGACCCTATAGTCGTCGGACATGACGGTGGCGGACCAATCTAGTCCCGGGGTCGTGGGGACGACCCTATAGTCGTCGGACATGTCGGCGGCTGGCCAACTTTGGCCCGTGGTCGTGGGGACGATCCAAAAGTCGTCGGACATGTCGGCGGCTGGCCAACTTTGGCGCGTGGTCGTGGGGACGATCCGATTGTCGTCGGACATGTCGGCGGCTGGCCAACTTTGGCCCGGTGTCGTGGGGACGACCCAATAGTCGTCGGACATGTCGGCGGCTGGCCAACTTTGGCCCGGTGTCGTGGGGACGACTCTATATTCGTCGGACATGTCGGCGGCTGGCCAACCTAGACCCGGGGTCGTGGGGACGACCCTATAGTCGTCGGACATGTCGGCGGCTTGCCAACTTTGGCCCGGGGTCGTGGGGACGATCCAATAGTCGTCGGACATGTCGGCGGCTGGTCAACTTTGGCCCGTGGTCGTGGGGACGACCCTATAGTCGTTGGACATGTCGGCGGCTGGCCAGCTTTGGCCCGTGGTTGTGGGGACGACCCTATAGTCGTTGGACATGACGGTGGCGGGCCAATCTAGTCCCGGGGTCGTGGGGACGACCCTATAGTCGTCGGACAAGACGGCGGCTGGACATCTTTGGCCCGGGGTGGTGGGGACGACCCTATAGTCGTCGGACATGTTGGCGGCTTGTCAGCCTAGTCCCGGGGTCGTGGGTACGACCCTATAGTCGTCGGACAAGTCGGCGGCTGGCCAACCTAGACCCGGGGTCGAGGGGACGACCCTATTGTCGTCGGACATGACGGTGGCGGGCCAATCTAGTCTCGGGGTCGTGGGGACGACCCTATAGTCGTCGGACATGTCGGCGGCTGGCCAACTTCGGCCCGGGGTCGTGGGGACGACCCTATAATCGTTGGACATGACGGTGGCGGGCCAATCTAGTCCCGGGGTCGTGGGTAAGACCCTATAGTCGTCGGACAAGACGGCGGCTGGACATCTTTGGCCCGGGGTCGTGGGGACGACCCTATAGTCGTCGGACATGTTGGCGGGTTGTCAGCCTAGTCCCGGGGTCGTGGGGACGACCCTATAGTCGTCGGACATGACGGTGGCGGACCAATCTAGTCCCGGGGTCGTGGGGACGACCGTATAGTCGTCGCACATGTCGGCGGCTGGCCAACATTGGCCCGTGGTCGTGGGGACGATCCAATAATCGTCGGACATGTCGGCGGCTGGCCAACTTTGGCCCGTGGTTGTGGGGACGACCCTATAGTCGTTGGACATGACGGTGGCGGGCCAATCTAGTCCCGGGGTCGTGGGGACGACCCTATAGTCGTCGGACAAGACGGCGGCTGGACATCTTTGGCCCGGGGTCGTGGGGACGACCCTACAGTCGTCGGACATTTCGGCGGCTTGCCAACTTTGGCCCGGGTTCGTGGGGACGACCCTATAGTCGTCAGACATGTCGGCGGCTGGCCAACTTTGGCCCGTGGTTGTGGGGACGACCCTATAGTCGTTGGACATGACGGTGGCGGGCCAATCTAGTCCCGGGGTCGTAGGGACGACCCTATAGTCGTCGGACATGTTGGCGATTGGCCAACATTGGCCCGGGGTCGTCGGGACGACCCTATAGTCGTCGGACATGTCTGCGGCTGGCCAACCTAGTCCCGGGGTCGTGGGGACGACCCTATAGTCGTCGGACATGACGGTGGCGGGCCAATCTAGCCCCGGGGTCGTGGGGACGACCCTATAGTCGTCGGACATGTCGGCGGCTGGCCAACTTTGGCCCGTGGACGTGGGGACGATCCAATAGTCGTCGGACATGTCGGCGGCTGGCCAACTTTGGCGCGTGGGCGTGGGGACGATCCGATTGTCGTCGGACATGTCGGCGGCTGGCCAACCTAGACCCGGGGTCGTGGGGACGACCCTACAGTCGTCGGACATTTCGGCGGCTTGCCATCTTTGGCCCGGGGTCGTGGGGACGACCCTATAGTCGTCGGACATGTTGGCGGCTTGTCAGCCTAGTCCCGGGGTCGTGGGTACGACCCTACAGTCGTCGGACATTTCGGCGGCTTGCCAACTTTGGCCCGGGGTCGTGGGGACGACCCTATAGTCGTCGGATATGACGGTGGCGGGCCAATCTAGTCCCGGGGTCGTGGGGACGACCCTATAGTTGTCGGACATTTCGGCGGCTGGCCAACTTTGGCCCGGGGTCGTGGGGACGACCCTATAGTCGTCGGACATGTTGGCGGCTTGTCAGCTTAGTCCCGGGGTCGTGGGTACGGCCCTATAGTCGTCGGACAAGTCGGCGGCGGGCCAACCTTGTCCCGGGGTCGTGGGGACGACCCTATAGTCGTCGGGCATGTCGGCGGCTGGCCAATCTATTCCCGGGGTCGTAGGGACGACCCTATAGTCGTCGGACATTTCGGCGGCTGGCCAACTTTGGCCCGGGGTCGTGGGGACGACCCTATAGTCGTCGGACATGTTGGCGGCTTGTCAGCCTAGTCCCGGGGTCGTGGGTACGGCCCTATAGTCGTCGGACAAGTCGGCGGCGGGCCAACCTTGTCCCGAGGTCCTGGGGACGACCCTATAGTCGTCGGACTTGACGGTGGCGGGCCAATCTAGTCCCGGGGTCGTGGGGACGACCCTACAGTCGTCGGACTTTTCGGCGGCTTGCCAACTTTGGCCCGGGGTCGTGGGGACGACCCTATATTCGTCGGACATGTTGGCGGGTTGTCAGCCTAGTCCCGGGGTCGTGGGTACGACCCTATAGTCGTCGGACAAGTCGGCGGCGGGCCAACCTTGTCCCGGGGTCGTGGAGACGACCCTATAGTCGTCGGACATGTCGGCGGCTGGCCATCTTTGGCCCGGGGTCGTGGGGACGACCCTATAGTCGTCGGACATGACGGTGGCGGACCAATCTAGTCCTGGAGTCGTGGGGACGACCCTACAGTCGTCGGACATTTCGGCGACTTGCCAACTTTGGCCCGGGGTCGTGGGGACGACCCTATAGTCGTCGGACTTGACGGTGGCGGGCCAATCTAGTCCCGGGGTCGTGGGGACGACCCTATAGTCGTCGGACATTTCGGCGGCTGGCCAACTTTGGCCCGGGGTTGTGGGGACGACCCTATAATCGTCGGACATGACGGTGGCGGGCCAATCTAGTCCCGGGGTCGTAGGGACGACCCTATAGTCGTCGGACATGTTGGCGATTGGCCAACATTGGCCCCGGGTCGTCGGGACGACCCTATAGTCGTCGGACATGTCTGCGGCTGGCCAACCTAGTCCCGGGGTCGTGGGGACGACCCTATAGTCGTCGGACATTTCGGCGGCTTGCCAACTTTGGCCCGGGGTCGTGGGGACGACCCTATAGTCGTCGGACTTGACGTTGGCGGGCCAATCTAGTCCCGAAGTCGTGGGGACGACCCTATAGTCGTCGGACTTGACGGTGGCCGGCCAATCTATTCCCGGGGTCGTGGGGACGACTGTATAGTCGTCGGAAATGTCGGCGGCTGGCCAACCTGGACCCGGGGTCGTGGAGACGACCCTATTGTCGTCGGACATGACGGTGGCGGGCCAATCTAGTCTCGGGGTCGTGGGGACGACCCTATAGTCGTCGGACATGTCGGCGGCTGGCCATCTTTGGCCCGGGGTCGTGGGGACGACCCTATAGTCGTCGGACATGACGGTGGCGGACCAATCTAGTCCTGGAGTCGTGGGGACGACCCTACAGTCGTCGGACATTTCGGCGACTTGCCAACTTTGGCCCGGGGTCGTGGGGACGACCCTATAGTCGTCGGACTTGACGGTGGCGGGCCAATCTAGTCCCGGTGTCGTGGGGACGACTGTATAGTCGTCGGAAATGTCGGCGGCTGGCCAACCTGGACCCGGGGTCGTGGAGACGACCCTATTGTCGTCGGACATGACGGTGGCGGGCCAATCTAGTCTCGGGGTCGTGGGGACGACCCTATAGTCGTCGGACATTTCGGCGACTTGCCAACTTTGGCCCGGGGTCGTGGGGACGACCCTATAGTCGTCGGACTTGACGGTGGCGGGCCAATCTAGTCCCGGTGTCGTGGGGACGACTGTATAGTCGTCGGAAATGTCGGCGGCTGGCCAACCTGGACCCGGGGTCGTGGAGACGACCCTATTGTCGTCGGACATGACGGTGGCGGGCCAATCTAGTCTCGGGGTCGTGGGGACGACCCTATAGTCGTCGGACATGTCGGCGGCTGGCCATCTTTGGCCCGGGGTCGTGGGGACGACCCTATAGTCGTCGGACATGACGGTGGCGGACCAATCTAGTCCTGGAGTCGTGGGGACGACCCTACAGTCGTCGGACATTTCGGCGGCTTGCCAACTTTGGCCCGGGGTCGTGGGGACGACCCTATAGTCGTCGGACATGTCGGCGGCTGGCCAAAATTGGCCCGAGGTCGTGGGGGCAACCCTATAGTCGTCGGACATGTCGGCGGCTGGCCAACCTAGTCCCGAAGTCGTCAGACTTGACGGTGGCGGGCCAATCTAGTCCCGGGGTCGTGGGGACGACCCTACAGTCGTCGGACATTTCGGCGGCTTACCAACTTTGGCCCGGGGTCGTGGGGACGACCCTATAGTCGTCGGACATGACGGTGGCGGACCAATCTAGTCCCGTGGTCGTGGGGACGACCCAATAGTCGTCGGACATGTCGGCGGCTAGCCAACATTGGCCCGTGGTCGTGGGGACGACCCAATAGACGTTGGAAATGTCAGCGGCTGGCCAACTTTGACCCGGTGTCGTGGGGACGACTCTATAGTCGTCTGACATGTCGGCGGCTGGCCAATCTAGTCCCGGGGTCGTGGGGACGACCCTATAGTCTTCGGACATGTCGGCGGCTGGCCAACTTTGGCCCGTGGTCGTGGGGACGACCCTATTGTCGTCGGAAATGACGGTGGCGGGCCAATCTATTCCCGGGGTCGTGGGGACGACCCTATAGTCGTCGGACAAGTCGGCAGCTTGCCAACTTTGGCACGGAGTCTTGGGGACGACCCTACAGTCGTCGGACAAGTCGGCGGCGAGCCAATCTAGTCCCGCGGTCTTGGCGACGCCCCTATAGTCGTCGGACAAGTCAGCGGCGGGCCAACATTGGCCCGTGGTCGTGGGGACGACCATATAGTCGTCGGACATGACGGTGGCGGGCCACTCTAGTCCCGGGTCGTGGGGACGACCCTATAGTCGTCGGACATGTCGGCGGCTGGCCAACTTTGGCCCGGGGTCGTGGGGACGATCCTATAGTCGTCGAATATGTCGGCGGCTGGCCAACTTTGGCCCGTGGTCGTGGGGACGACCCTATAGTCGTCGGACATGACGGTGGCGGGCCAGTCTAGTCCCGGGTCATGGGGACGACCCTATAGTCGTCGGACAAGTCGGCGGCTGGCCAACTTTGGCCCGTGGTCGTGGGGACGACCCTATAGTCGTCAGACATGACGGTGGCGAGCCAACCTACTCCCGGGGTCGTGGGGACGACCCTATAGTCGTCGGACAAGTCGGCGGCGGGGCAACCTAGTCCCGGGGTCGTGGGGACCACCCTATAGTCGTCGGACATGACGGTGGTGGGCCAGTCTAGTCCCGGGTCGTGGGGACGACCCTATAGTCGTCGGACATGTCGGCGGCTGACCAACTTTGGCCCGTGGTCGTGGGGAGGACCCTATAGTCGTTGGACATGACGGTGGCGGGCCAATCTAGTCCCGGGGTCGTGGGGACGACCCTATAGTCGTCGGACAAGACGGCGGCTGGACATCTTTGGCCCGGGGTCGTGGGGACGACCCTACAGTCGTCGGACATTTCGGCGGCTTGCCAACTTTGGCCCGGGGTCGTGGGGACGACCCTATAGTCGTCGGACATCTCGGCGGCTGGCCAACTTTGGCCCGTGGTTGTGGGGACGACCCTATAGTCGTTGGACATGACGGTGGCGGGCCAATCTAGTCCCGGGGTCGTGGGTAAGTCCCTATAGTCGTCGGACAAGACGGCGGCTGGACATCTTTGGCCCGGGGTCGTGGGGACGACCCTATAGTCGTGTGACATGACGGTGGCGGGCTAATCTAGTCCCGGGGTCGTGGGGACGACCCTATAGTCGTCGGACTTGACGGTGGCGGACCAATCTAGTCCCGGTGTCGTGGGGACGACTCTATAGTCGTCGGAAATGTCGGCGGCTGGCCAACCTGGACCCGGGGTCGTGGAGACGACCCTATTGTCGTCGGACATGTCGGCGGCTGGCCAACTTTGGCCCGGTGTCGTGGGGACGACTCTATAGTCGTCGGAAATGTCGGCGGCTGGCCAACTTGGACCCGGGGTCGTGGGGACGACCTTATAATCGTCGGACATGACGGTGGCGGGCCAATCTAGTCCGTGGTTGTGGGGACGACCCTATAGTCGTTGGACATGACGGTGGCGGGCCAATCTAGTCCCGGGGTCGTGGGGACGACCCTATAGTAGTCGGACAAGACGGCGGCTGGACATCTTTGGCCCGGGGTCGTGGGGACGACCCTATAGTCGTCGGACATGTCGGCGGCATGCCAACTTTGGCCCGTGGTCGTGGGGACGACCCTATAGTCGTTGGACATGACGGTGGCGGGCCAATCTAGTCCCGGGGTCGTAGGGACGACCCTATAGTCTTCGGACATGTCGGCGATTGGCCAAAATTGGCCCGGGGTTGAGGGGACGACCCTATAGTCGTCGGACATGTCGGCGGCTGGCCAACCTAGTCCCGAGGTCGTGGGGACGACCCTATAGTCGTCGGACATGTCGGCGGCTGGCCAACTTTGGCCCGTGGTTGTGGGGACGACCGTATAGTCGTCGGACATGTCGGCGGCTGGCCAACTTTGGCCCGGTGTCGTGGGGACGACTCTATAGTCGTCGGAAATGTCGGTGGCGGGCCAATCTAGTCTCGCGGTCGTGGGGACGACCCTATAATCGTCGGACATGACGGTGGCGGGCCAATCTAGTCCCGGGGTCGTGGGGACGACCCTATAGTCGTCGGACATGTCGGCGGCTGGCCAACTTTGGCCCGTGGTTGTGGGGACGACCGTATAGTCGTCGGAAATGTCGGTGGCGGGCCAATCTAGTCTCGCGGTCGTGGGGACGACCCTATAATCGTCGGACATGACGGTGGCGGGCCAATCTAGTCCCGGGGTCGTGGGGACGACCCTATAGTTGTCGGACATGTCGGCGGCTGGCCAACTTTGGCCCGGTGTCGTGGGGACGACTCTATAGTCGTCGGAAATGTCGGCGGCTGGCCAACTTTGGCGCGTGGTCGTGGGGACGATCCGATTGTCGTCGGACATGTCGGCGGCTGGCCAACCTAGACCCGGGGTCGTGGGGACGACCCTATTGTCGTCGGACATGTCGGCGGCTGGTCAACTTTGGCCCGTGGTCGTGGGGACGACCCTATAGTCGTCGGACAAGACGGAGGCGGACCAATCTAGTCCCGGGGTCGTGGGGACGACCCTATAGTCGCCGGACATGTCGGCGGCTGGCCAACCTAGTCCCGAGGTCGTGGGGACGACCCTATAGTCGTCGGACATGTCGGCGGCTGGCCAACTTTGGCCCGTGGTTGTGGGGACGACCGTATAGTCGTCGGAAATGTCGGTGGCGGGCCAATCTAGTCTCGCGGTCGTGGGGACGACCCTATAATCGTCGGACATGACGGTGGCGGGCCAATCTAGTCCCGGGGTCGTGGGGACGACCCTATAGTTGTCGGACATGTCGGCGGCTGGCCAACTTTGGCCCGGTGTCGTGGGGACGACTCTATAGTCGTCGGAAATGTCGGCGGCTGGCCAACCTGGACCCGGGGTCGTGGGGACGACCCTATTGTCGTCGGACATGACGGTGGCGGGCCAATCTAGTCTCGGGGTCGTGGGGACGACCCTATAGTCGTCGGACATGTCGGCGGCTGGCCAACTTTGGCCCGGGGTCGTGGGGACGACCCTATAATCGTCGGACATGTCGGCGGCTGGCCAACTTTGGCGCGTGGTCGTGGGGACGATCCGATTGTCGTCGGACATGTCGGCGGCTGGCCAACCTAGACCCGGGGTCGTGGGGACGACCCTATTGTCGTCGGACATGTCGGCGGCTGGTCAACTTTGGCCCGTGGTCGTGGGGACGACCCTATAGTCGTCGGACAAGACGGAGGCGGACCAATCTAGTCCCGGGGTCGTGGGGACGACCCTATAGTCGCCGGACATGTCGGCGGCTGGCCAACTTTGGCCCGTGGTCGTGGGGACGACCCTATAGTCGTTGGACATGACGGTGGCGGGCCAATCTAGTCCCGAGGTCCTGGGGACGACCCTATAGTCGTCGGACAAGTCGGCGGCTGGCCAACCTAGACCCGGGGTCGTGGGGACGACCCTATTCTCGTCGGACATGACGGTGGCGGGCCAATCTAGTCCCGGGGTCGTGGGGACGACCCTACAGTCGTCGGACATTTCGGCGGCTTGTCAGCCTAGTCCCGGGGTCGTGGGTACGACCCTACAGTCGTCGGACATTTCGGCGGCTTGCCAACTTTGGCCCGGGGTCGTGGGGACGACCCTATAGTCGTCGGACATGACGGTGGCGGGCCAATCTAGTCCCGGGGTCGTGGAGACGACCCTATAGTGGTCGGACATTTCGGCGGCTGGCCAACTTGGGCCGGGGGTCGTGGGGACGACCCTATAGTCGTCGGACATGTTGGCGGCTTGTCAGCCTAGTCCCGAGGTCGTGGGGACGACCCTATAGTCGTCGGACATGTCGGCGGCTGGCCAACTTTGGCCCGTGGTTGTGGGGACGACCCTATAGTCGTCGGACATGTCGGCGGCTGGCCAACTTTGGCCCGGTGTCGTGGGGACGACCCTATAGTCGTCGGACAAGACGGCGGCTGGACATCTTTGGCCCGGGGTCGTGGGGACGACCCTATAGTCGTCGGACATGTCGGCGGCGGGCCAACCTTGTCCCGGGGTCGTGGGGACGACCCTATAGTCGTCGAACAAGTCGGCGGCGGGCCAAGCTTGTCCCGGGGTCGTGGGGACGACCCTATAATCGTCGGACATGACGGTGGCGGGCCAATCTAGTCCCGGGGTCGTGGGGACGACCCTATAGTCGTCGGACATGTCGGCGGCTGGCCAACTTTGGCCCGGTGTCGTGGGGACGACTCTATAGTCGTCGGAAATGTCGGCGGCTGGCCAACCTGGACCCGGGGTCGTGGGGACGACCCTATTGTCGTCGGACAAGACGGTGGCGGGCCAATCTAGTCCCGGGGTCGTGGGGACGACCCTATAGTCGCCGAACATGTCGGCGGCTGGCCAACTTTGGCCCGTGGTTGTGGGAACGACCCTATAGTCGTTGGACATGACGGTGGCGGGCCAATCTAGTCCCGAGGTCCTGGGGACGACCCTATAGTCGTCGGACAAGTCGGCGGCTGGCCAACCTAGACCCGGGGTCGTGGGGACGACCCTATTCTCGTCGGACATGACGGTGGCGGGCCAATCTAGTCCCGGGGTCGTCGGGACGACCCTACAGTCGTCGGACATTTCGGCGGCTTGTCAGCCTAGTCCCGGGGTCGTGGGTACGACCCTACAGTCGTCGGACATTTCGGCGGCTTGCCAACTTTGGCCCGGGGTCGTGGGGACGACCCTATAGTCGTCGGACATGACGGTGGCGGGCCAATCTAGTCCCGGGGTCGTGGGGACGACCCTATAGTGGTCGGACATTTCGGCGGCTGGCCAACTTGGGCCGGGGGTCGTGGGGACGACCCTATAGTCGTCGGACATGTTGGCGGCTTGTCAGCCTAGTCCCGAGGTCGTGGGGACGACCCTATAGTCGTCGGACATGTCGGCGGCTGGCCAACTTTGGCCCGTGGTTGTGGGGACGACCCTATAGTCGTCGGACATGTCGGCGGCTGGCCAACTTTGGCCCGGTGTCGTGGGGACGACCCTATAGTCGTCGGACAAGACGGCGGCTGGACATCTTTGGCCCGGGGTCGTGGGGACGACCCTATAGTCGTCGGACATGTCGGCGGCGGGCCAACCTTGTCCCGGGGTCGTGGGGACGACCCTATAGTCGTCGAACAAGTCGGCGGCGGGCCAAGCTTGTCCCGGGGTCGTGGGGACGACCCTATAATCGTCGGACATGACGGTGGCGGGCCAATCTAGTCCCGGGGTCGTGGGGACGACCCTATAGTCGTCGGACATGTCGGCGGCTGGCCAAGTTTGGCCCGGTGTCGTGGGGACGACTCTATAGTCGTCGGAAATGTCGGCGGCTGGCCAACCTGGACCCGGGGTCGTGGGGACGACCCTATTGTCGTCGGACAAGACGGTGGCGGGCCAATCTAGTCCCGGGGTCGTGGGGACGACCCTATAGTCGTCGGACATGTCGGCGGCTGGTCAACTTTGGCCCGTGGTCGTGGGGACGACCCTATGGTCGTCGGACAAGACGGCGGCTGGCCAACTTTGGCCCGGTGTCGTGGGGACGACTCTATAGTCGTCGGAAATGTCGGCGGCTGGCCAACCTGGACCCGGGGTCGTGGGGACGACCCTATTGTCGTCGGACATGACGGTGGCGGGCCAATCTAGTCTCGGGGTCGTGGGGACGACCCTATAGTCGTCGGACATGTCGGCGGCTGGCCAACTTTGGCCCGGGGTCGTGGGGACGACCCTATAGTCGTCGGACATGTCGGCGGCTGGCCAACTTTGGCCCGGGGTCGTGGGGACGACCCTATAGTCGTCGGACATGTCGGCGGCTGGCCAACTTTGGCGCGTGGTCGTGGGGACGATCCGATTGTCGTCGGACATGTCGGCGGCTGGCCAACCTAGACCCGGGGTCGTGGGGACGACCCTATTGTCGTCGGACATGTCGGCGGCTGGTCAACTTTGGCCCGTGGTCGTGGGGACGACCCTATAGTCGTCGGACAAGACGGTGGCGGACCAATCTAGTCCCGGGGTCGTGGGGACGACCCTATAGTCGTCGGACATGTCGGCGGCTGGCCAACTTTGACCCGTGGTCGTGGGGACGATCCAATAGTCGTCGGACATGTCGGCGGCTGGCCAACTTTGGCCCGTGGTTGTGGGAACGACCCTATAGTCGTTCGACATGACGGTGGCGGGCCAATCTAGTCCCGGGGTCGTGGGGACGACCCTACAGTCTTCGGACATTTCGGCGGCTTGCCAACTTTGGCCCGGGGTCGTGGGGACGACCCTATAATCGTCGGACATTTCGGCGGCATGCCAACTTTGGCCCGTGGTCGTGGGGACGACCCTATAGTCGTCGGACATGTCGGCGGCTGGCCAACTTTGGCCCGGTGTCGTGGGGACGACTCTATAGTCGTCGGAAATGTCGGCGGCTGGCCAACCTGGACCCGGGGTCGTGGGGACGACCCTATTGTCGTCGGACATGACGGTGGCGGGCCAATCTAGTCCCGGGGTCGTGGGGACGACCCTATAGTCGTCGGACATGTCGGCGGCGGGTCAACTTTGGCCCGTGGTCGTGGGGACGACCCTATAGTCGTCGGACAAGACGGCGGCTGGACATCTTTGGCCCGGGGTCGTGGGGACGACCCTATAGTCGTCGGACAAGTTGGCGGCATGCCAACTTTGGCCCGTGGTCGTGGGGACGACCCTATAGTCGTTGGACATGACGGTGGCGGGCCAATCTAGTCCCGGGGTCGTGGGGACGACCCTATAGTCGTCGGACATGTCGGCGGCTGGCCAACTTTGGCCCGGTGTCGTGGGGACGACTCTATAGACGTCGGAAATGTCGGCGGCTGGCCAACCTGGACCCGGGGTCGTGGGGACGACCCTATTGTCGTCGGACATGACGGTGGCGGGCCAATCTAGTCCCGGGGTCGTGGGGACGACCCTATAGTCGTCGGACATGTCGGCGGCTGGTCAACTTTGGCCCGTGGTCGTGGGGACGACCCTATAGTCGTCGGACAAGACGGCGGCTGGACATCTTTGGCCCGGGGTCGTGGGGACGACCCTATAGTCGTCGGACAAGTTGGCGGCATGCCAACTTTGGCCCGTGGTCGTGGGGACGACCCTATAGTCGTTGGACATGACGGTGGCGGGCCAATCTAGTCCCGAGGTCCTGGGGACGACCCTATAGTCGTCGGACAAGTCGGCGCCTGGCCAACCTAGACCCGGGGTCGTGGGGACGACCCTATTGTCGTCGGACATGACGGTGGCGGGCCAATCTAGTCCCGGGGTCGTGGGGACGACCCTATAGTCGTCGAACAATTCGGCGGCGGGCCAAGCTGTCCCGGGGTCGTGGGGACGACCCTATAATCGTCGGACATGACGGTGGCGGGCCAATCTAGTCCGTGGTTGTGGGGACGACCCTATAGTCGTTGGACATGACGGTGGCGGGCCAATCTAGTCCCGGGGTCGTGGGGACGACCCTATAGTCGTCGGACAAGACGGCGGCTGGACATCTTTGGCCCGGGGTCGTGGGGACGACCCTATAGTCGTCGCACATGTCGGCGGCTGGCCAACTTTGGCCCGTGGTCATGGGGACGATCCAATAGTCGTCGGACATGTCGGCGGCTGGCCAACTTTGGCCCGTGGTTGTGGGAACGACCCTATAGTCGTTGGACATGAAGGTGGCGGGCCAATCTAGTCCCGGGGTCGTGGGGACGACCCTACAGTCTTCGGACATTTCGGCGGCTTGCCAACATTGGCCCGGGGTCGAGGGACGACCCTATAGTCGTCGGACATGTCGGCGGCTGGCCAACCTAGTCCCGAGGTCGTGGGGACGACCCTATAGTCGTCGGACATGTCGGCGGCTGGCCAACTTTGGCCCGTGGTTGTGGGGACGACCCTATAGTCGTCGGACATGTCGGCGGCTGGCCAACTTTGGCCCGGTGTCGTGGGGACGACCCTATAGTCGTCGGACAAGACGGCGGCTGGACATCTTTGGCCCGGGGTCGTGGGGACGACCCTATAGTCGTGGGACATGTCGGCGGCGGGCCAACCTTGTCCCGGGGTCGTGGGGACGACCCTATAGTCGTCGAACAAGTCGGCGGCGGGCCAACCTTGTCCCGGGGTCGTGGGGACGACCCTATAATCGTCGGACATGACGGTGGCGGGCCAATCTAGTCCCGGGGTCGTGGGGACGACCCTATAGTCGTCGGACATGTCGGCGGCTGGCCAACTTTGGCCCGGGGTCGTGGGGACGACCCTATAGTCGTCGGACATGACGGTGGCGGACCAATCTAGTCCCGGGGTCGTGGGGACGACCCTACAGTCGTCGGACATTTCGGCGGCTTGCCAACTTTGGCCCGGGGTCGTGGGGACGACCCTATAGTCGTCGGACTTGACGGTGGCGGGCCAATCTAGTCCCAAGGTCCTGGGGACGACCCTATAGTCGTCGGACTTGACGGTGGCGGGCCAATCTAGTCTCGGGGTCGTGGGGACGACCCTACAGTCGTCGGACATTTCGGCGGCTTGCCAACTTTGGCCCGGGGTCGTGGGGACGACCCTATAGTCGTCGGACATGACGGTGGCGGGCCAATCTAGTCCCGGGGTCGTGGGGACGACCCTACAGTCGTCGGACATTTCGGCGGCTTGCCAACTTTGGCCCGGGGTCGTAGGGACGACCCTATAGTCGTCGGACATGTCGGCGATTGGCCAACATTGGCCCGGGGTCGAGGGACGACCCTATAGTCGTCGGACATGTCGGCGGCTGGCCAACTTTGGCCCGTGGTCGTGGGGACGATCCAATAGTCGTCGGACATGTCGGCGGCTGGCCAACTTTGGCCCGTGGTTGTGGGAACGACCCTATAGTCGTTGGACATGACGGTGGCGGGCCAATCTAGTCCCGGGGTCGTGGGGACGACCCTACAGTCGTCGGACATGTCGGCGGCGGGCCAACCTTGTCCCGGGGTCGTGGGGACGACCCTATAGTCGTCGAACAAGTCGGCGGCGGGCCAAGCTTGTCCCGGGGTCGTGGGGACGACCCTATAATCGTCGGACATGACGGTGGCGGGCCAATCTAGTCCCGGGGTCGTGGGGACGACCCTATAGTCGTCGGACATGTCGGCGGCTGGCCAACTTTGGCCCGGGGTCGTGGGGACGACCCTATAGTCGTCGGACATGACGGTGGCGGACCAATCTAGTCCCGGGGTCGTGGGGACGACCCTACAGTCGTCGGACATTTCGGCGGCTTGCCAACTTTGGCCCGGGGTCGTAGGGACGACCCTATAGTCGTCGGACATGTCGGCGATTGGCCAACATTGGCCCGGGGTCGAGGGACGACCCTATAGTCGTCGGACATGTCGGCGGCTGGCCAACCTAGTCCCGAGGTCGTGGGGACGACCCTATAGTCGTCGGACATGTCGGCGGCTGGCCAACTTTGGCCCGTGGTTGTGGGGACGACCCTATAGTCGTCGGACATGTCGGCGGCTGGCCAACTTTGGCCCGGTGTCGTGGGGACGACTCTATAGTCGTCGGAAATGTCGGTGGCGGGCCAATCTAGTCTCGCGGTCGTGGGGACGACCCTATAATCGTCGGACATGACGGTGGCGGGCCAATCTAGTCCCGGGGTCGTGGGGACGACCCTATAGTCGTCGGACATGTCGGCGGCTGGCCAACTTTGGCCCGGTGTCGTGGGGACGACTCTATAGTCGTCGGAAATGTCGGCGGCTGGCCAACCTGGACCCGGGGTCGTGGGGACGACCCTATTGTCGTCGGACATGACGGTGGCGGGCCAATCTAGTCTCGGGGTCGTGGGGACGACCCTATAGTCGTCGGACATGTCGGCGGCTGGCCAACTTTGGCCCGGGGTCGTGGGGACGACCCTATAGTCGTCGGACATGTCGGCGGCATGCCAACTTTGGCCCGTGGTCGTGGGGACGACCCTATAGTCGTCGGACATGTCGGCGGCTGGCCAACTTTGGCCCGTGGTCGTGGGGAGGACCCTATACTCGTCGGACAAGTCGGCGGCGTACCAACCTAGTCCGGGGGTCGTGGGGACGACCCTATAGTCGTCGGACATGACGGTGGCGGGCCAGTCTAGTCCCGGGTCATGGGGACGACCCTATAGTCGTCGGACAAGTCGGCGGCTGGCCAACTTTGGCCCGTGGTCGTGGGGACGACCCTATAGTCGTCGGACAAGTCGGCGGCCGGCCAACCTAGTCCGGGGGTCGTGGGGACGACCCTATAGTCGTCGGACATGACGGTGGCGGGCCAGTCTAGTCCCGGGTCCTGGGGACGACCCTATAGTCGTCGGACATGTCGGCGGCTGGCCAACTTTGGCCCGTGGTCGTGGGGACGACCCTATAGTCGTCGGAAATGTCGGTGGCTGTCCAACTTTGGCCCGGGGGACGTGGGGACGACCCTATAGTCGTCGGACATGTCGGCGGCTGGCCAACTTTGGCCCGTGGTCGTGGGGACGACCCTATAGTCGTCGGAAATGACGGTGGCGGGCCAATCTAGTCCCGGGGTCGTGGGGACGAGCCTACAGTCGTCGGACAATTCGGCGGCGAGCCAATCTAGTCCCGCGGTCATGGGGACGACCCTATAGTCGTCGGACAAGTCAGCGGCTGGCCAACATTGGCCCGTGGTCGTGGGGACGACCATATAGTCGTCGGACATGACGGTGGCGGGCCACTCTAGTCCCGGGTCGTGGGGACGACCCTATAGTCGTCGGACATGTCGGCGGCTGGCCAACTTTGGCCCGGGGTCGTGGGGACGACCCTATAGTCGTCGGATATGTCGGCGGCTGGCCAACTTTGGCCCGTGGTCGTGGGGACGACCCTATAGTCGTCGGAAATGACGGTGGCGGGCCAATCTAGTCCCGGGGTCGTGGGGACGAGCCTACAGTCGTCGGACAATTCGGCGGCGAGCCAATCTAGTCCCGCGGTCATGGGGACGACCCTATAGTCGTCGGACAAGTCAGCGGCTGGCCAACATTGGCCCGTGGTCGTGGGGACGACCATATAGTCGTCGGACATGACGGTGGCGGGCCACTCTAGTCCCGGGTCGTGGGGACGACCCTATAGTCGTCGGACATGTCGGCGGCTGGCCAACTTTGGCCCGGGGTCGTGGGGACGACCCTATAGTCGTCGGATATGTCGGCGGCTGGCCAACTTTGGCCCGTGGTCGTGGGGACCACCCTATAGTCGTCGGACAAGTCGGCGGCCGGCCAACCTAGTCCGGGGGTCGTGGGGACGACCCTATAGTCGTCGGACATGACGGTGGCGGGCCAGTCTAGTCCCGGGTCCTGGGGACGACCCTATAGTCGTCGGACATGTCGGCGGCTGGCCAACTTTGGCCCGTGGTCGTGGGGACGACCCTATAGTCGTCGGAAATGTTGGTGGCTGTCCAACTTTGGCCCGGGGTCGTGGGGACGAGCCTACAGTCGTCGGACAATTCGGCGGCGAGCCAATCTAGTCCCGCGGTCATGGGGACGACCCTATAGTCGTCGGACAAGTCAGCGGCTGGCCAACATTGGCCCGTGGTCGTGGGGACGACCATATAGTCGTCGGACATGACGGTGGCGGGCCACTCTAGTCCCGGGTCGTGGGGACGACCCTATAGTCGTCGGACATGTCGGCGGCTGGCCAACTTTGGCCCGGGGTCGTGGGGACGACCCTATAGTCGTCGGATATGTCGGCGGCTGGCCAACTTTGGCCCGTGGTCGTGGGGACCACCCTATAGTCGTCGGACATGTCGGCGGCGAGCCAACATTGACCCGGGGTCGTGGGGACGACTCTATAGTCGTCGGACATGTCGGTGGCGGGCCGTCTAGTCCCGGGTCGTGGGGACGACCCTATAGTCGTCGGACATGTCGGCGGCTGGCCAACTTTGGCCCGTGGTCGTGGGGAGGACCCTATACTCGTCGGACAAGTCGGCGGCGTACCAACCTAGTCCGGGGGTCGTGGGGACGACCCTATAGTCGTCGGACATGACGGTGGCGGGCCAGTCTAGTCCCGGGTCATGGGGACGACCCTATAGTCGTCGGACAAGTCGGCGGCTGGCCAATCTAGTCCCGGGTTCGTGGGGACGACCCTACAGTCGTCGGACAAGTCGGCGGCGAGCCAATCTAGTCCCGCGGTCGTGGGGACGACCCTATAGTCGTCGGAAATGACGGTGGCGGGCCAATCTAGTCCCGGGGTCGTGGGGACGACCCTATAGTCGTCGGACAAGTCGGCGGCGAGCCCACCTAGTCGGGGGGTCGTGGGGACGACCCTATATTCGTCGGACATGACGGTGGCGGGCCAGTCTAGTCCCGGGTCGTGGGGACGACCCTATAGTCGTCGGACATGTCGGCGGCTGGCCAACTTTGGCCCGTGGTCGTGGGGACGACCCTATAGTCGTCGGAAATGTCGGTGGCTGTCCAACTTTGGCCCGGGGGTCGTGGGGACGACCCTACAGTCGTCGGACAAGTCGGCGGCGAGCCAATCTAGTCCCGCGGTCGTGGGGACGACCCTATAGTCGTCGGAAATGACGGTGGCGTTCCAATCTAGTCCCGGGGTCGTGGGGACGACCCTATAGTCGTCGGACAAGTCGGCGGCGGGCCTACCTAGTCCCGGGGTCGTGGGGACGACCCTATAGTCGTCGGACAAGTCGGCGGCGGGCCTACCTAGTCCCGGGGTCGTGGGGACGACCCTATAGTCGTCGGATAAGTCGCCAGCTTGCCAACTTTGGCCCGGGGTCGTGGGAACGACACTATAGTCGTCGGACAAGTCGGGGGCGAGCCCACCTAGTCCGGGGGTCGTGGGGACGACCCTATAGTCGTCGGACAAGTCGGCGGCCGGCCAACCTAGTCCCGCGGTCGTGGGGACGACCCTATAGTCGTCGGAAATGACGGCGGCGAGCCAATCTAGTCCCGCGGTCGTGGGGACGACCCTATAGTCGTCGGAAATGACGGTGGCGGGCCAATCTAGTCCCGGGGTCGTGGGGACGACCCTATAGTCGTCGGAAATGACGGTGGCGGGCCAATCTAGTCCCGGGGTCGTGGGGACGACCCTATAGTCGTCGGACAAGTCGGCGGCGGGCCTACCTAGTCCCGGGGTCGTGGGGACGACCCTATAGTCGTCGGACATGACGGTGGCGGGCCAGTCTAGTCCCGGGTCATGGGGACGACCCTATATTCGTCGGACAAGTCGGCGGCTGGACAACTTTGGCCCCTGGTCGTGGGGACGACCCTATAGTCGTCGGAAATGACGGTGGCGAGCCAATCTAGTCCCGCGGTCGTGGGGACGACCCTATAGTCGTCGGAAATGACGGTGGCGGGCCAATCTAGTCCCGGGGTCGTGGGGACGACCCTACAGTCGTCGGACAAGTCGGCGGCGAGCCAATCTAGTCCCGCGGTCGTGGGGACGACCCTATAGTCGTCGGAAATGACGGTGGCGGGCCAATCTAGTCCCGGGGTCGTGGGGACGACCCTATAGTCGTCGGACAAGTCGGCGGCGGGCCTACCTAGTCCCGGGGTCGTGGGGACGACCCTATAGTCGTCGGACAAGTCGGCGGCGGGCCTACCTAGTCCCGGGGTCGTGGGGACGACCCTATAGTCGTCGGATAAGTCGCCAGCTTGCCAACTTTGGCCCGGGGTCGTGGGAACGACACTATAGTCGTCGGACAAGTCGGCGGCGAGCCCACCTAGTCGGGGGGTCGTGGGGACGACCCTATAGTCGTCGGACAAGTCGGCGGCCGGCCAACCTAGTCCGGGGGTCGTGGGGACGACCCTATAGTCGTCGGACATGACGGTGGCGGGCCAGTCTAGTCCCGGGTCGTGGGGACGACCCTATAGTCGTCGGACATGTCGGCGGCTGGCCAACTTTGGCCTGTGGTCGTGGGGACGACCCTATAGTCGTCGGACATGTCGGCGGCTGGCCAAGTTTGGCCCGTGGTCGTGGGGACGACCCTATAGTCGTCAGACATGACGGTGGCGAGCCAACCTAGTCCCGGGGTCGTGGGGACGACCCTATAGTCGTCGGACAAGTCGGCGGCGAGCCCACCTAGACGGGGGGTCGTGGGGACGACCCTATAGTCGTCGGATAAGTCGCCAGCTTGCCAACTTTGGCCCGGGGTCGTGGGAACGACACTATAGTCGTCGGACAAGTCGGGGGCGAGCCCACCTAGTCCGGGGGTTGTGGGGACGACCCTATAGTCGTCGGACAAGTCGGCGGCCGGCCAACCTAGTCCGGGGGTCGTGGGGACGACCCTATAGTCGTCGGACATGACGGTGGCGGGCCAGTCTAGTCCCGGGTCGTGGGGACGACCCTATAGTCGTCGGACATGTCGGCGGCTGGCCATCTTTGGCCCGTGGTCGTGGGGACGACCCTATAGTCGTCGGACATGTCGGCGGCTGGCCATCTTTGGCCCGTGGTCGTGGGGACGACCCTATAGTCGTCGGACATAACGGTGGCGGGCCAATCTAGTCCCGGGGTCGTGGGGACGACCCTATAGTCGTCGGACAAGTCGGCGGCGGGCCTACCTAGTCCCGGGGTCGTGGGGACCACGCTATAGTCGTCGGATAAGTCGGCAGCTTGCCAACTTTGGCCCGGGGTCGTGGGAGCGCACCCTATAGTCGTCGGACAAGTCGGCGGCGAGCCCACCTAGTCGGGGGGTCGTGGGGACGACCCTATAGTCGTCGGACAAGTCGGCGGCCGGCCAACCTAGTCCGGGGGTCGTGCGGACGACCCTATAGTCGTCGGACATGACGGTGGCGGGCCAGTCTAGTCCCGGGTCGTGGGGACGACCCTATAGTCGTCGGACATGTCGGCGGCTGGCCAACTTTGGCCCGTGGTCGTGGGGACGACCGTATAGTCGTCGGAAATGTCGGTGGCTGTCCAACTTTGGCCCAGGGGTCGTGGGGACGACCCTATAGTCGTCGGACATGTCGACGGCGAGCCAATATTGACCCGGGGTCGTGGGGACGACTCTATAGTCGTCGGACATGTCGGTGGCTGGCCAACTTTGGCCCGTGGTCGTGGGGACGACCCTATAGTCGTCGGATAAGTCGCCAGCTTGCCAACTTTGGCCCGGGGTCGTGGGAACGACACTATAGTCGTCGGACAAGTCGGGGGCGAGCCCACCTAGTCCGGGGGTTGTGGGGACGACCCTATAGTCGTCGGACAAGTCGGCGGCCGGCCAACCTAGTCCGGGGGTCGTGGGGACGACCCTATAGTCGTCGGACATGACGGTGGCGGGCCAGTCTAGTCCCGGGTCGTGGGGACGACCCTATAGTCGTCGGACATGTCGGCGGCTGGCCATCTTTGGCCCGTGGTCGTGGGGACGACCCTATAGTCGTCGGACATGTCGGCGGCTGGCCATCTTTGGCCCGTGGTCGTGGGGACGACCCTATAGTCGTCGGACATAACGGTGGCGGGCCAATCTAGTCCCGGGGTCGTGGGGACGACCCTATAGTCGTCGGACAAGTCGGCGGCGGGCCTACCTAGTCCCGGGGTCGTGGGGACCACGCTATAGTCGTCGGATAAGTCGGCAGCTTGCCAACTTTGGCCCGGGGTCGTGGGAGCGCACCCTATAGTCGTCGGACAAGTCGGCGGCGAGCCCACCTAGTCGGGGGGTCGTGGGGACGACCCTATAGTCGTCGGACAAGTCGGCGGCCGGCCAACCTAGTCCGGGGGTCGTGCGGACGACCTTATAGTCGTCGGACATGACGGTGGCGGGCCAGTCTAGTCCCGGGTCGTGGGGACGACCCTATAGTCGTCGGACATGTCGGCGGCTGGCCAACTTTGGCCCGTGGTCGTGGGGACGACCGTATAGTCGTCGGAAATGTCGGTGGCTGTCCAACTTTGGCCCAGGGGTCGTGGGGACGACCCTATAGTCGTCGGACATGTCGACGGCGAGCCAATATTGACCCGGGGTCGTGGGGACGACTCTATAGTCGTCGGACATGTCGGTGGCTGGCCAACTTTGGCCCGTGGTCGTGGGGACGACCGTATAGTCGTCGGAAATGTCGGTGGCTGTCCAACTTTGGCCCAGGGGTCGTGGGGACGACCCTATAGTCGTCGGACATGTCGGCGGCGAGCCAATATTGACCCGGGGTCGTGGGGACGACTCTATAGTCGTCGGACATGTCGGTGGCGGGCCAGTCTAGTCCCGGGTCGTGGGGACGACCCTATAGTCGTCGGACATGTCGGCGGCTGGCCAACTTTGGCCCGTGGTCGTGGGGAGGACCCTATACTCGTCGGACAAGTCGGCGGCGTACCAACCTAGTCCGGGGGTCGTGGGGACGACCCTGTAGTCGTCGGACATGACTGTGGCGGGCCAGTCTAGTCCCGGGTCATGGGGACGACCCTATAGTCGTCGGACAAGCCGGCGGCTGGCCAGCTTTGGCCCGTGGTCGTGGGGACGACCCTATAGTCGTCGGAAATGACGGTGGCGGGCCAATCTAGTCCCGGGGTCGTGGGGACGACCCTATAATCGTCGGACATGTCGGCGGCTGGCCATCTTTGGCCCGGGGTCGTGGGGACGACCCTATAGTCGTCGGAAATGACGGTGGCGGGCCAATCTATTCCCGGGGTCGTGGGGACGACCGTATAGTCGTCGGACATATCAGCGGCTGGCCAACTTTGGCCCGGGGTCGTGGGGACGACCCTATAGTCGTCGGACAAGTCGGCGGCGTGCCAACCTAGTCCCGGGGTCGTGGGGACGACCGTATAATCGTCGGACAAGCCCGCGGCTGGCCAACTTTGGCCCGTGGTCGTGGGGACGACCCTATAGCCGTCGGACAAGTCGGCGGCTGTCCAACTTTGGCCCAGGGTCGTGGGGACGACCCTATAGTCGTCGGACATGACGGTGGCGGGCCAGTCTAGTCCCGGGTCGTGGGGACGACCCTATAGTCGTCGGACATGTCGGCGGCTGGCCAACTTTGGCCCGTGGTCGTGGGGACGACCGTATAGTCGTCGGAAATGTCGGTGGCTGTCCAACTTTGGCCCAGGGGTCGTGGGGACGACCCTATAGTCGTCGGACATGTCGACGGCGAGCCAATATTGACCCGGGGTCGTGGGGACGACTCTATAGTCGTCGGACATGTCGGTGGCTGGCCAACTTTGGCCCGTGGTCGTGGGGACGACCCTATAGTCGTCGGATAAGTCGCCAGCTTGCCAACTTTGGCCCGGGGTCGTGGGAACGACACTATAGTCGTCGGACAAGTCGGGGGCGAGCCCACCTAGTCCGGGGGTTGTGGGGACGACCCTATAGTCGTCGGACAAGTCGGCGGCCGGCCAACCTAGTCCGGGGGTCGTGGGGACGACCCTATAGTCGTCGGACATGACGGTGGCGGGCCAGTCTAGTCCCGGGTCGTGGGGACGACCCTATAGTCGTCGGACATGTCGGCGGCTGGCCATCTTTGGCCCGTGGTCGTGGGGACGACCCTATAGTCGTCGGACATGTCGGCGGCTGGCCATCTTTGGCCCGTGGTCGTGGGGACGACCCTATAGTCGTCGGACATAACGGTGGCGGGCCAATCTAGTCCCGGGGTCGTGGGGACGACCCTATAGTCGTCGGACAAGTCGGCGGCGGGCCTACCTAGTCCCGGGGTCGTGGGGACCACGCTATAGTCGTCGGATAAGTCGGCAGCTTGCCAACTTTGGCCCGGGGTCGTGGGAGCGCACCCTATAGTCGTCGGACAAGTCGGCGGCGAGCCCACCTAGTCGGGGGGTCGTGGGGACGACCCTATAGTCGTCGGACAAGTCGGCGGCCGGCCAACCTAGTCCGGGGGTCGTGCGGACGACCTTATAGTCGTCGGACATGACGGTGGCGGGCCAGTCTAGTCCCGGGTCGTGGGGACGACCCTATAGTCGTCGGACATGTCGGCGGCTGGCCAACTTTGGCCCGTGGTCGTGGGGACGACCGTATAGTCGTCGGAAATGTCGGTGACTGTCCAACTTTGGCCCAGGGGTCGTGGGGACGACCCTATAGTCGTCGGACATGTCGACGGCGAGCCAATATTGACCCGGGGTCGTGGGGACGACTCTATAGTCGTCGGACATGTCGGTGGCTGGCCAACTTTGGCCCGTGGTCGTGGGGACGACCGTATAGTCGTCGGAAATGTCGGTGGCTGTCCAACTTTGGCCCAGGGGTCGTGGGGACGACCCTATAGTCGTCGGACATGTCGGCGGCGAGCCAATATTGACCCGGGGTCGTGGGGACGACTCTATAGTCGTCGGACATGTCGGTGGCGGGCCAGTCTAGTCCCGGGTCGTGGGGACGACCCTATAGTCGTCGGACATGTCGGCGGCTGGCCAACTTTGGCCCGTGGTCGTGGGGAGGACCCTATACTCGTCGGACAAGTCGGCGGCGTACCAACCTAGTCCGGGGGTCGTGGGGACGACCCTGTAGTCGTCGGACATGACTGTGGCGGGCCAGTCTAGTCCCGGGTCATGGGGACGACCCTATAGTCGTCGGACAAGCCGGCGGCTGGCCAGCTTTGGCCCGTGGTCGTGGGGACGACCCTATAGTCGTCGGAAATGACGGTGGCGGGCCAATCTAGTCCCGGGGTCGTGGGGACGACCCTATAATCGTCGGACATGTCGGCGGCTGGCCATCTTTGGCCCGGGGTCGTGGGGACGACCCTATAGTCGTCGGAAATGACGGTGGCGGGCCAATCTATTCCCGGGGTCGTGGGGACGACCGTATAGTCGTCGGACATATCAGCGGCTGGCCAACTTTGGCCCGGGGTCGTGGGGACGACCCTATAGTCGTCGGACAAGTCGGCGGCGTGCCAACCTAGTCCCGGGGTCGTGGGGACGACCGTATAATCGTCGGACAAGCCCGCGGCTGGCCAACTTTGGCCCGTGGTCGTGGGGACGACCCTATAGCCGTCGGACAAGTCGGCGGCTGTCCAACTTTGGCCCAGGGTCGTGGGGACGACCCTATAGTCGTCGGACTTGACGGTGGCGGGCCAATCTAGTCCCGGGGTCGTGGGGACGACCCTATAGTCGTCAGACATGTCGGTGGCGAGCCATCCTAGTCCCGGGGTCGTGGGAACGACCCTATAGTCGTCGGACAAGTCGGCGGCGGGCCAACCTAGTCCCGGGGTCGTGGGGATGACCCTATAGTCGTCGGACAAGTCGGCGGCCGGCCAACCTAGTCCGGGGGTCGTGGGGACGACCCTATAGTCGTCGGACATGACGGTGGCGGGCCAGTCTAGTCCCGGGTCGTGGGGACGACCCTATAGTCGTCGGACATGTCGGCGGCTGGCCAACTTTGGCCTGTGGTCGTGGGGACGACCCTATAGTCGTCGGACATGTCGGCGGCTGGCCAAGTTTGGCCCGTGGTCGTGGGGACGACCCTATAGTCGTCAGACATGACGGTGGCGAGCCAACCTAGTCCCGGGGTCGTGGGGACGACCCTATAGTCGTCGGACAAGTCGGCGGCGAGCCCACCTAGACGGGGGGTCGTGGGGACGACCCTATAGTCGTCGGACAAGTCGGCGGCCGGCCAACCTAGTCCGGGGGTCGTGGGGACGACCCTATAGTCGTCGGAAATATTGGTGGCTGTCCAACTTTGGCCCGGGGGTCGTGGGGACGACCCTATAGTCGTCGGACATGTCGGCGGCGAGCCAACATTGACCCGGGGTCGTGGGGACGACTCTATAGTCGTCGGACATGTCGGTGGCGGGCCAGTCTAGTCCCGGGTCGTGGGGACGACCCTATAGTCGTCGGACATGTCGGCGGCTGGCCAACTTTGGCCCGTGGTCGTGGGGAGGACCCTATACTCGTCGGACAAGTCGGCGGCTGTCCAACTTTGGCCCGGGGGTCGTGGGGACGACCCTATAGTCGTCGGACATGACGGTGGCGGGCCAGTCTAGTCCCGGGTCATGGGGACGACCCTATAGTCGTCGGACATGTCGGCGGCTGGCCAACTTTGGCCCGTGGTCGTGGGGAGGACCCTATACTCGTCGGACAAGTCGGCGGCGTACCAACCTAGTCCGGGGGTCGTGGGGACGACCCTATAGTCGTCGGACATGACGGTGGCGGGCCAGTCTAGTCCCGGGTCATGGGGACGACCCTATAGTCGTCGGACAAGTCGGCGGCTGGCCAACTTTGGCCCCTGGTCGTGGGGACGACCCTATAGTCGTCGGAAATGACGGTGGCCGGCCAATCTAGTCCCGGGGTCGTGGGGACGACCCTACAGTCGTCGGACAAGTCGGCGGCGAGCCAATCTAGTCCCGCGGTCGTGGGGACGACCCTATAGTCGTCGGAAATGACGGTGGCGTTCCAATCTAGTCCCGGGGTCGTGGGGACGACCCTATAGTCGTCGGACAAGTCGGCGGCGGGCCTACCTAGTCCCGGGGTCGTGGGGACGACCCTATAGTCGTCGGACAAGTCGGCGGCGGGCCTACCTAGTCCCGGGGTCGTGGGGACGACCCTATAGTCGTCGGATAAGTCGCCAGCTTGCCAACTTTGGCCCGGGGTCGTGGGAACGACACTATAGTCGTCGGACAAGTCGGGGGCGAGCCCACCTAGTCCGGGGGTCGTGGGGACGACCCTATAGTCGTCGGACAAGTCGGCGGCCGGCCAACCTAGTCCCGCGGTCGTGGGGACGACCCTATAGTCGTCGGAAATGACGGTGGCGGGCCAATCTAGTCCCGGGGTCGTGGGGACGACCCTATAGTCGTCGGACAAGTCGGCGGCGAGCCAATCTAGTCCCGCGGTCGTGGGGACGACCCTATAGTCGTCGGAAATGACGGTGGCGGGCCAATCTAGTCCCGGGGTCGTGGGGACGACCCTATAGTCGTCGGAAATGACGGTGGCGGGCCAATCTAGTCCCGGGGTCGTGGGGACGACCCTATAGTCGTCGGACAAGTCGGCGGCGGGCCTACCTAGTCCCGGGGTCGTGGGGACGACCCTATAGTCGTCGGACATGACGGTGGCGGGCCAGTCTAGTCCCGGGTCATGGGGACGACCCTATATTCGTCGGACAAGTCGGCGGCTGGACAACTTTGGCCCCTGGTCGTGGGGACGACCCTATAGTCGTCGGAAATGACGGTGGCGAGCCAATCTAGTCCCGCGGTCGTGGGGACGACCCTATAGTCGTCGGAAATGACGGTGGCGGGCCAATCTAGTCCCGGGGTCGTGGGGACGACCCTACAGTCGTCGGACAAGTCGGCGGCGAGCCAATCTAGTCCCGCGGTCGTGGGGACGACCCTATAGTCGTCGGAAATGACGGTGGCGGGCCAATCTAGTCCCGGGGTCGTGGGGACGACCCTATAGTCGTCGGACAAGTCGGCGGCGAGCCAATCTAGTCCCGCGGTCGTGGGGACGACCCTATAGTCGTCGGAAATGACGGTGGCGGGCCAATCTAGTCCCGGGGTCGTGGGGGCGACCCTATAGTCGTCGGAAATGACGGTGGCGGGCCAATCTAGTCCCGGGGTCGTGGGGACGACCCTATAGTCGTCGGACAAGTCGGCGGCGGGCCTACCTAGTCCCGGGGTCGTGGGGACGACCCTATAGACGTCGGACATGACGGTGGCGGGCCAGTCTAGTCCCGGGTCATGGGGACGACCCTATAGTCGTCGGACAAGTCGGCGGCTGGCCAACTTTGGCCCGTGGTCGTGGGGAGGACCCTATACTCGTCGGACAAGTCGGCGGCTGTCCAACTTTGGCCCGGGGGTCGTGGGGACGACCCTATAGTCGTCGGACATGACGGTGGCGGGCCAGTCTAGTCCCGGGTCATGGGGACGACCCTATAGTCGTCGGACATGTCGGCGGCTGGCCAACTTTGGCCCGTGGTCGTGGGGAGGACCCTATACTCGTCGGACAAGTCGGCGGCGTACCAACCTAGTCCGGGGGTCGTGGGGACGACCCTATAGTCGTCGGACATGACGGTGGCGGGCCAGTCTAGTCCCGGGTCATGGGGACGACCCTATAGTCGTCGGACAAGTCGGCGGCTGGCCAACTTTGGCCCCTGGTCGTGGGGACGACCCTATAGTCGTCGGAAATGACGGTGGCCGGCCAATCTAGTCCCGGGGTCGTGGGGACGACCCTACAGTCGTCGGACAAGTCGGCGGCGAGCCAATCTAGTCCCGCGGTCGTGGGGACGACCCTATAGTCGTCGGAAATGACGGTGGCGTTCCAATCTAGTCCCGGGGTCGTGGGGACGACCCTATAGTCGTCGGACAAGTCGGCGGCGGGCCTACCTAGTCCCGGGGTCGTGGGGACGACCCTATAGTCGTCGGACAAGTCGGCGGCGGGCCTACCTAGTCCCGGGGTCGTGGGGACGACCCTATAGTCGTCGGATAAGTCGCCAGCTTGCCAACTTTGGCCCGGGGTCGTGGGAACGACACTATAGTCGTCGGACAAGTCGGGGGCGAGCCCACCTAGTCCGGGGGTCGTGGGGACGACCCTATAGTCGTCGGACAAGTCGGCGGCCGGCCAACCTAGTCCCGCGGTCGTGGGGACGACCCTATAGTCGTCGGAAATGACGGTGGCGGGCCAATCTAGTCCCGGGGTCGTGGGGACGACCCTATAGTCGTCGGACAAGTCGGCGGCGAGCCAATCTAGTCCCGCGGTCGTGGGGACGACCCTATAGTCGTCGGAAATGACGGTGGCGGGCCAATCTAGTCCCGGGGTCGTGGGGACGACCCTATAGTCGTCGGAAATGACGGTGGCGGGCCAATCTAGTCCCGGGGTCGTGGGGACGACCCTATAGTCGTCGGACAAGTCGGCGGCGGGCCTACCTAGTCCCGGGGTCGTGGGGACGACCCTATAGTCGTCGGACATGACGGTGGCGGGCCAGTCTAGTCCCGGGTCATGGGGACGACCCTATATTCGTCGGACAAGTCGGCGGCTGGACAACTTTGGCCCCTGGTCGTGGGGACGACCCTATAGTCGTCGGAAATGACGGTGGCGAGCCAATCTAGTCCCGCGGTCGTGGGGACGACCCTATAGTCGTCGGAAATGACGGTGGCGGGCCAATCTAGTCCCGGGGTCGTGGGGACGACCCTACAGTCGTCGGACAAGTCGGCGGCGAGCCAATCTAGTCCCGCGGTCGTGGGGACGACCCTATAGTCGTCGGAAATGACGGTGGCGGGCCAATCTAGTCCCGGGGTCGTGGGGACGACCCTATAGTCGTCGGACAAGTCGGCGGCGAGCCAATCTAGTCCCGCGGTCGTGGGGACGACCCTATAGTCGTCGGAAATGACGGTGGCGGGCCAATCTAGTCCCGGGGTCGTGGGGGCGACCCTATAGTCGTCGGAAATGACGGTGGCGGGCCAATCTAGTCCCGGGGTCGTGGGGACGACCCTATAGTCGTCGGACAAGTCGGCGGCGGGCCTACCTAGTCCCGGGGTCGTGGGGACGACCCTATAGACGTCGGACATGACGGTGGCGGGCCAGTCTAGTCCCGGGTCATGGGGACGACCCTATAGTCGTCGGACAAGTCGGCGGCTGGCCAACTTTGGCCCCTGGTCGTGGGGACGACCCTATAGTCGTCGGAAATGACGGTGGCGGGCCAATCTAGTCCCGGGGTCGTGGGGACGACCCTATAGTCGTCGGACAAGTCGGCGGCGGGCCTACCTAGTCCCGGGGTCGTGGGGACGACCCTATAGTCGTCGGACAAGTCGGCGGCGGGCCTACCTAGTCCCGGGGTCGTGGGGACGACCCTATAGTCGTCGGATAAGTCGCCAGCTTGCCAACTTTGGCCCGGGGTCGTGGGAACGACACTATAGTCGTCGGACAAGTCGGGGGCGAGCCCACCTAGTCCGGGGGTCGTGGGGACGACCCTATAGTCGTCGGACATAACGGTGGCGGGCCAATCTAGTCCCGGGGTCGTGGGGACGACCCTATAGTCGTCGGACAAGTCGGCGGCGGGCCTACCTAGTCCCGGGGTCGTGGGGACGACCCTATAGTCGTCGGATAAGTCGCCAGCTTGCCAACTTTGGCCCGGGGTCGTGGGAACGACACTATAGTCGTCGGACAAGTCGGGGGCGAGCCCACCTAGTCCGGGGGTTGTGGGGACGACCCTATAGTCGTCGGACAAGTCGGCGGCCGGCCAACCTAGTCCGGGGGTCGTGGGGACGACCCTATAGTCGTCGGACATGACGGTGGCGGGCCAGTCTAGTCCCGGGTCGTGGGGACGACCCTATAGTCGTCGGACATGTCGGCGGCTGGCCATCTTTGGCCCGTGGTCGTGGGGACGACCCTATAGTCGTCGGACATAACGGTGGCGGGCCAATCTAGTCCCGGGGTCGTGGGGACGACCCTATAGTCGTCGGACAAGTCGGCGGCGCGCCTACCTAGTCCCGGGGTCGTGGGGACCACGCTATAGTCGTCGGATAAGTCGGCAGCTTGCCAACTTTGGCCCGGGGTCGTGGGAGCGCACCCTATAGTCGTCGGACAAGTCGGCGGCGAGCCCACCTAGTCGGGGGGTCGTGGGGACGACCCTATAGTCGTCGGACAAGTCGGCGGCCGGCCAACCTAGTCCGGGGGTCGTGCGGACGACCCTATAGTCGTCGGACATGACGGTGGCGGGCCAGTCTAGTCCCGGGTCGTGGGGACGACCCTATAGTCGTCGGACATGTCGGCGGCTGGCCAACTTTGGCCCGTGGTCGTGGGGACGACCGTATAGTCGTCGGAAATGTCGGTGGCTGTCCAACTTTGGCCCAGGGGTCGTGGGGACGACCCTATAGTCGTCGGACATGTCGACGGCGAGCCAATATTGACCCGGGGTCGTGGGGACGACTCTATAGTCGTCGGACATGTCGGTGGCGGGCCAGTCAAGTCCCGGGTCGTGGGGACGACCCTATAGTCGTCGGACATGTCGGCGGCTGGCCAACTTTGGCCCGTGGTCGTGGGGAGGACCCTATACTCGTCGGACAAGTCGGCGGCGTACCAACCTAGTCCGGGGGTCGTGGGGACGACCCTGTAGTCGTCGGACATGACGGTGGCGGGCCAGTCTAGTCCCGGGTCATGGGGACGACCCTATAGTCGTCGGACAAGCCGGCGGCTGGCCAGCTTTGGCCCGTGGTCGTGGGGACGACCCTATAGTCGTCGGAAATGACGGTGGCGGGCCAATCTAGTCCCGGGGTCGTGGGGACGACCCTATAATCGTCGGACATGTCGGCGGCTGGCCATCTTTGGCCCGGGGTCGTGGGGACGACCCTATAGTCGTCGGAAATGACGGTGGCGGGCTAATCTATTCCCGGGGTCGTGGGGACGACCGTATAGTCGTCGGACATATCAGCGGCTGGCCAACTTTGGCCCGGGGTCGTGGGGACGACCCTATAGTCGTCGGACAAGTCGGCGGCGGGCCAACCTAGTCCCGGGGTCGTGGGGACGACCCTATAATCGTCGGACAAGCCGGCGGCTGGCCAACTTTGGCCCGTGGTCGTGGGGACGACCCTATAGCCGTCGGACAAGTCGGCGGCTGTCCAACTTTGGCCCGGGGTCGTGGGGACGACCCTATAGTCGTCGGACTTGACGGTGGCGGGCCAATCTAGTCCCGGGGTCGTGGGGACGACCCTATAGTCGTCAGACATGTCGGTGGCGAGCCAACCTAGTCCTGGGGTCGTGGGGACGACCCTATAGTCGTCGGACAAGTCGGCGGCGGGCCAACCTAGTCCCGGGGTCGTGGGGATGACCCTATAGTCGTCGGACAAGTCGGCGGCGGGCCCACCTAGTCGGGGGGTCGTGGGGACGACCCTATAGTCGTCGGACAAGTCGGCGGCCGGCCAACCTAGTCCGGGGGTCGTGGGGACGACCCTATAGTCGTCGGAAATGTCGGTGGCTGTCCAACTTTGGCCCGGGGGTCGTGGGGACGACCCTATAGTCGTCGGACATGTCGGCGGCGAGCCAACATTGACCCGGGGTCGTGGGGACGACTCTATAGTCGTCGGACATGTCGGTGGCGGGCCAGTCTAGTCCCGGGTCGTGGGGACGACCCTATAGTCGTCGGACATGTCGGCGGCTGGCCAACTTTGGCCCGTGGTCGTGGGGAGGACCCTATACTCGTCGGACAAGTCGGCGGCGTACCAACCTAGTCCGGGGTTCGTGGGGACGACCCTATAGTCGTCGGACATGACGGTGGCGGGCCAGTCTAGTCCCGGGTCATGGGGACGACCCTATAGTCGTCGGACAAGTCGGCGGCTGGCCAACTTTGGCCCGTGGTCGTGGGGACGACCCTATAGTCGTCGGAAATGACGGTGGCGGGCCAATCTAGTCCCGGGGTCGTGGGGACGAGCCTACAGTCGTCGGACAAGTCGGCGGCGAGCCAATCTAGTCCCGCGGTCATGGGGACGACCCTATAGTCGTCGGACAAGTCAGCGGCTGGCCAACTTTGGCCCGTGGTCGTGAGGACGACCCTATAGTCGTCGGAAATGTCGGTGGCTGTCCAACTTTGGCCCGGGGGTCGTGGGGACGACCCTATAGTCGTCGGACATGTCGGCGGCGAGCCAACATTGACCCGGGGTCGTGGGGACGACTCTATAGTCGTCGGACATGTCGGTGGCGGGCCAGTCTAGTCCCGGGTCGTGGGGACGACCCTATAGTCGTCGGACAAGTCGGCGGCGGGACTACCTAGTCCCGGGGTCGTGGGGACGACCCTATAGTCGTCGGACAAGTCGGCGGCGGGACTACCTAGTCCCGGGGTCGTGGGGACGACCCTATAGTCGTCGGATAAGTCGCCAGCTTGCCAACTTTGGCCCGGGGTCGTGGGAACGACACTATAGTCGTCGGACAAGTCGGGGGCGAGCCCACCTAGTCCGGGGGTCGTGGGGACGACCCTATAGTCGTCGGACAAGTCGGCGGCCGGCCAACCTAGTCCCGCGGTCGTGGGGACGACCCTATAGTCGTCGGAAATGACGGTGGCGGGCCAATCTAGTCCCGGGGTCGTGGGGACGACCCTATAGTCGTCGGACAAGTCGGCGGCGAGCCAATCTAGTCCCGCGGTCGTGGGGACGACCCTATAGTCGTCGGAAATGACGGTGGCGGGCCAATCTAGTCCCGGGGTCGTGGGGACGACCCTATAGTCGTCGGAAATGACGGTGGCGGGCCAATCTAGTCCCGGGGTCGTGGGGACGACCCTATAGTCGTCGGACAAGTCGGCGGCGGGCCTACCTAGTCCCGGGGTCGTGGGGACGACCCTATAGTCGTCGGACATGACGGTGGCGGGCCAGTCTAGTCCCGGGTCATGGGGACGACCCTATAGTCGTCGGACAAGTCGGCGGCTGGACAACTTTGACCCCTGGTCGTGGGGACGACCCTATAGTCGTCGGAAATGACGGTGGCGAGCCAATCTAGTCCCGCGGTCGTGGGGACGACCCTATAGTCGTCGGAAATGACGGTGGCGGGCCAATCTAGTCCCGGGGTCGTGGGGACGACCCTACAGTCGTCGGACAAGTCGGCGGCGAGCCAATCTAGTCCCGCGGTCGTGGGGACGACCCTATAGTCGTCGGAAATGACGGTGGCGGGCCAATCTAGTCCCGGGGTCGTGGGGACGACCCTATAGTCGTCGGATAAGTCGGCAGCTTGCCAACTTTGGCCCGGGGTCGTGGGAGCGCACCCTATAGTCGTCGGACAAGTCGGCGGCGAGCCCACCTAGTCGGGGGGTCGTGGGGACGACCCTATAGTCGTCGGACAAGTCGGCGGCCGGCCAACCTAGTCCGGGGGTCGTGCGGACGACCCTATAGTCGTCGGACATGACGGTGGCGGGCCAGTCTAGTCCCGGGTCGTGGGGACGACCCTATAGTCGTCGGACATGTCGACGGCGAGCCAATATTGACCCGGGGTCGTGGGGACGACTCTATAGTCGTCGGACATGTCGGTGGCGGGCCAGTCAAGTCCCGGGTCGTGGGGACGACCCTATAGTCGTCGGACATGTCGGCGGCTGGCCAACTTTGGCCCGTGGTCGTGGGGAGGACCCTATACTCGTCGGACAAGTCGGCGGCGTACCAACCTAGTCCGGGGGTCGTGGGGACGACCCTGTAGTCGTCGGACATGACGGTGGCGGGCCAGTCTAGTCCCGGGTCATGGGGACGACCCTATAGTCGTCGGACAAGCCGGCGGCTGGCCAGCTTTGGCCCGTGGTCGTGGGGACGACCCTATAGTCGTCGGAAATGACGGTGGCGGGCCAATCTAGTCCCGGGGTCGTGGGGACGACCCTATAATCGTCGGACATGTCGGCGGCTGGCCATCTTTGGCCCGGGGTCGTGGGGACGACCCTATAGTCGTCGGAAATGACGGTGGCGGGCCAATCTATTCCCGGGGTCGTGGGGACGACCGTATAGTCGTCGGACATATCAGCGGCTGGCCAACTTTGGCCCGGGGTCGTGGGGACGACCCTATAGTCGTCGGACAAGTCGGCGGCGGGCCAACCTAGTCCCGGGGTCGTGGGGACGACCCTATAATCGTCGGACATGCCGGCGGCTGGCCAACTTTGGCCCGTGGTCGTGGGGACGACCCTATAGCCGTCGGACAAGTCGGCGGCTGTCCAACTTTGGCCCGGGGTCGTGGGGACGACCCTATAGTCGTCGGACTTGACGGTGGCGGGCCAATCTAGTCCCGGGGTCGTGGGGACGACCCTATAGTCGTCGGATAAGTCGGCAGCTTGCCAACTTTGGCCCGGGGTCGTGGGAGCGCACCCTATAGTCGTCGGACAAGTCGGCGGCGAGCCCACCTAGTCGGGGGGTCGTGGGGACGACCCTATAGTCGTCGGACAAGTCGGCGGCCGGCCAACCTAGTCCGGGGGTCGTGCGGACGACCCTGTAGTCGTCGGACATGACGGTGGCGGGCCAGTCTAGTCCCGGGTCGTGGGGACGACCCTATAGTCGTCGGACATGTCGGCGGCTGGCCAACTTTGGCCCGTGGTCGTGGGGAGGACCCTATACTCGTCGGACAAGTCGGCGGCGTACCAACCTAGTCCGGGGGTCGTGGGGACGACCCTGTAGTCGTCGGACATGACGGTGGCGGGCCAGTCAAGTCCCGGGTCGTGGGGACGACCCTATAGTCGTCGGACATGTCGGCGGCTGGCCAACTTTGGCCCGTGGTCGTGGGGAGGACCCTATACTCGTCGGACAAGTCGGCGGCGTACCAACCTAGTCCGGGGGTCGTGGGGACGACCCTGTAGTCGTCGGACATGACGGTGGCGGGCCAGTCTAGTCCCGGGTCATGGGGACGACCCTATAGTCGTCGGACAAGCCGGCGGCTGGCCAGCTTTGGCCCGTGGTCGTGGGGACGACCCTATAGTCGTCGGACATGTCGGCGGCTGGCCAACTTTGGCCCGTGGTCGTGGGGAGGACCCTATACTCGTCGGACAAGTCGGCGGCGTACCAACCTAGTCCGGGGGTCGTGGGGACGACCCTGTAGTCGTCGGACATGACGGTGGCGGGCCAGTCTAGTCCCGGGTCATGGGGACGACCCTATAGTCGTCGGACAAGCCGGCGGCTGGCCAGCTTTGGCCCGTGGTCGTGGGGACGACCCTATAGTCGTCGGAAATGACGGTGGCGGGCCAATCTAGTCCCGGGGTCGTGGGGACGACCCTATAATCGTCGGACATGTCGGCGGCTGGCCATCTTTGGCCCGGGGTCGTGGGGACGACCCTATAGTCGTCGGAAATGACGGTGGCGGGCCAATCTATTCCCGGGGTCGTGGGGACGACCGTATAGTCGTCGGACATATCAGCGGCTGGCCAACTTTGGCCCGGGGTCGTGGGGACGACCCTATAGTCGTCGGACAAGTCGGCGGCGGGCCAACCTAGTCCCGGCGTCGTGGGGACGACCCTATAATCGTCGGACAAGCCGGCGGCTGGCCAACTTTGGCCCGTGGTCGTGGGGACGACCCTATAGCCGTCGGACAAGTCGGCGGCTGTCCAACTTTGGCCCGGGGTCGTGGGGACGACCCTATAGTCGTCGGACTTGACGGTGGCGGGCCAATCTAGTCCCGGGGTCGTGGGGACGACCCTATAGTCGTCAGACATGTCGGTGGCGAGCCAACCTAGTCCTGGGGTCGTGGGGACGACCCTATAGTCGTCGGACAAGTCGGCGGCGGGCCAACCTTGTCCCGGGGTCGTGGGGACGACTCTATAGTCGTCGGACATGTCGGCGGCTGGCCAACTTTGGCCCGGTGTCGTGGGGACGACTCTATAGTCGTCGGAAATGTCGGCGGCTGGCCAACCTGGACCCGGGGTCGTGGGGACGACCCTATTTTCGTCGGACATGACGGTGGCGGGCCAATCTAGTCTCGGGGTCGTGGGGACAACCCTATAGTCGTCGGACATGTCGGCGGCTGGCCAACTTTGGCCCGTGGTCGTGGGGACGATCCAATAATCGTCAGACATGTCGGCGGCTGGCCAACTTTGGCCCGTGGTTGTGGGGACGACCCTATAGTCGTTGGACATGACGGTGGCGGGCCAATCTAGTCCCGGGGTCGTGGGGACGACCCTATAGTCGTCGGACATGTCGGCGGCTGGCCAACTTTTGCCCGTGGTTGTTGGGACGACTGTTTAGTCGTCGGACATGTCGGCGGCTGGCCAACTTTGGCCCGTGGTCGTGGAGACGATCCTATACTCGTCGGACTTGACGGTGGCGGGCCAATCTAGTCCCGGGGTTGTGGGGACGACCCTATAGTCGTCGGACATTTCGGCGGCTTGCCAACTTTGGCCCGGGGTCGTGGGGACGACCCTATAGTCGTCGGACATGTCGGCGGCTGGCCAACCTAGTCCCGAGGTCGTGGGGACGACCCTATAGTCGTCGGACAAGTCGGCGGCGGGCCAACCTAGTCCCGGGGTCGTGGGGATGACCCTATACTCGTCGGACAAGTCGGCGGCGAACCCACCTAGTCGGGGGGTAGTGGGGACGACCCTATAGTCGTCGGACAAGTCAGCGGCTGGCCAACATTGGCCCGTGGTCGTGGGGACGATCCAATAATCGTCAGACATGTCGGCGGCTGGCCAACTTTGGCCCGTGGTTGTGGGGACGACCCTATAGTCGTTGGACATGACGGTGGCGGGCCAATCTAGTCCCGGGGTCGTGGGGACGACCCTATAGTCGTCGGACATGTCGGCGGCGGGCCAATCTAGTCCCGGGGTTGTGGGGACGACCCTATAGTCGTCGGACATTTCGGCGGCTTGCCAACTTTGGCCCGGGGTCGTGGGGACGACCCTATAGTCGTCGGACAAGTCGGCGGCGGGCCAATCTAGTCCCGGGGTCGTGGGGACGACCCTATAGTCGTCGGATATGTTGGCGGCTTGTCAACCTAGTCCCGGGGTCGTGGGGACGACCCTATAGTCGTTGGACGTGACGGCGGCGGGCCAACCTAGTCCGGGGTCGTGGGGATGACCCTATACTCGTCGGACAAGTCGGCGGCGAACCCACCTAGTCGGGGGGTCGTGGGGACGACCCTATAGTCGTCGGACAAGTCAGCGGCTGGCCAACATTGGCCCGTGGACGTGGGGACGACCATATAGTCGTCGGACATGACGGTGGCGGGCCACTCTAGTCCCGGGTCGTGGGGACGACCCTATAGTCGTCGGACATTTCGGCGGCTTGCCAGCTTTGGCCCGGGGTCGTGGGGACGACCCTATGGTCGTTGGACTTGACGGTGGCGGGCCAATCTAGTCCCGAGGTCCTGGGGACGACCCTATAGTCGTCGGACTTGACGGTGGCGGGCCAATCTAGTCCCGGGGTCGTGGGGACGACCTTATAGTCGTCGGACATGTCGGCGGCTGGCCAACTTTGGCCCGTGGTCGTGGGGACGACCCTATAGTCGTCGGAAATGTCGGTGGCTGTCCAACTTTGGTCCGGGGGTCGTGGGGACGACCCTATAGTCGTCGGACATGTCGGTGGCGGGCCAGTCTAGTCCCGGGTCGTGGGGACGACCCTATAGTCGTCGGACATTTCGGCGGCTTGCCAACTTTGGCCCGGGGTCGTGGGGACGACCCTATAGTCGTCGGACATGTCGGCGGCTGGCTAACTTTGGCCCGTGGTCGTGGGGACGACACAATAGTCGTTGGACATATCGGCGGCTGGCCAACTTTGGCCCATGGTCGTGGGGACGACCCTATAGACGTCGGACAAGCCGGCGGCGGGCCAACCTTGTCCCGGGGACGTGGGGAGGACCCTATAGTCGTCGGACATGACGGTGGCGGGCCAATCTAGTCCCGGGGTCGTAGGGACGACCCTATAGTCGTCGGACATGTCGGCAATTGGCCAACATTGGCCCGGGGTCGTGGGGACGACCCTATAGTCGTCGGAGAAGACGACGGCTTGACATCTTTGGCCCGCGGTCCTGGGGACGACCCTATAGTCGTCGGCCATTTCGGCGGCATGCCATCTTTGGCCCGGGGTCGTGGGGACGACCCTATAGTCGTCGGACATGTTGGCGGCTTGTCAACCTAGTCCCGGGGTCGTGGGGACGACCCTATTGTCGTTGGACATGACGATGGCGGGCCAATCTAGTCCCGGGGTCGTGGGGACGACCCTATAGTCGTCGGACAAGACGGCGGCTGGATATCCTTGGCTCGCGGTCGTGGGGACGACCCAATAGTCGTTGGACATTACGGCGGCTGGCCAACTTTGGCCCGGTGTCGTGGGGACGACCCTATAGTCGTCGGACAAGACGGCGGCTGGACATCTTTGGCCCGCGGTCGTGGGGACGACCCTATAGTCGCCGGACATTTCGGCGGCTTGCCAACTTTGGCCTGTGGTCGTGGGTACGACCCTATAGACGTCGGACAAGTCGGCGGCGGGCCAACCTTGTCCCGGGGACGTGGGGAGGACCCTATAGTCGTCGGACATGACGGTGGCGGGTCAATCTAGTCCCGGGGTCGTGGGGACGACCCTATAGTCGTCGGACAAGACGGCGGCTGGATATCCTTGGCTCGCGGTCGTGGGGACGACCCAATAGTCGTTGGACATTACGGCGGCTGGCCAACTTTGGCCCATGGTCGTGGGGACGACCCTATAGTCGTTGGACATGACGGTGGCGGGCCAATCTTGTCCCGGGGTCGTAGGAACGACCCTATAGTCGTCGGACATGTCGGCGGCTGGCCAACTTTGGCCCGGGTTCGTGGGGACGACCCTGTAGTCGTCGGACATGTCGGCGGCTGGCCAACCTAGTCCCGAGGTCGTGGGGACGACCCTATAGTCGTCGGACTTCACGGTGGCGGGCCAATCTAGTTCCGGGGTCGTGGGGACGACCCTACAGTCGTCGGACATTTCGGCGGCTTGCCAACTTTGGCCCGTGGTCGTGGGGACGACCCTATAGTCGTCGGACATTTCGGCGGCATGCCACCTTTGGCCCGGGGTCGTGGGGACGACCCTATAGTCGTCGGACAAGTCGGCGGCGGGCCAACCTAGTCCCGGGGTCGTGGGGATGACCCTATACTCGTCGGACAAGTCGGCGGCGACCCACCTAGTCGGGGGGTCGTGGGGCCGACCGTATAGTCGTCGGACAAGTCAGCGGCTGGCCAACATTGGCCCGTGGTCGTGGGGACGACCATATAGTCGTCGGACATGACGGTGGCGGGCCACTCTAGTCCCGGGTCGTGGGGACGACCCTATAGTCGTCGGACATTTCGGCGGCTTGCCAGCTTTGGCCCGGGGTCGTGGGGACGACCCTATGGTCGTTGGACTTGACGGTGGCGGGCCAATCTAGTCCCGAGGTCCTGGGGACGACCCTATAGTCGTCGGACTTGACGGTGGCGGGCCAATCTAGTCCCGGGGTCGTGGGGACGACCCTACAGTCGTCGGACATTTCGGCGGCTTGCCAACTTTGGCCCGGGGTCGTGGGGACGACCCTATAGTCGTCGGACATGACGGTGGCGGGCCAATCTAGTCCCGGGGTCGTGGGGACGACCCTATAGTCGTCGGACATATCGGCGGCTGGCCAACTTTGGCCCGGGGTCGTGGGGACGACCCTATAGTCGTCGGACATGTTGGCGGCTTGTCAGCCTAGTCCCGGGGTCGTGGGTACGGCCCTATAGTCGTCGGACAATTCGGCGGCGGGCCAACCTTGTCCCGGGGTCGTGGGGACGACTCTATAGTCGTCGGACATGTCGGCGGCTGGCCAACTTTGGCCCGGTGTCGTGGGGACGACTCTATAGTCGTCGGAAATGTCGGCGGCTGGCCAACTTTGGCCCGTGGTTGTGGGGACGACCCTATAGTCGTTGGACATGACGGTGGCGGGCCAATCTAGTCCCGGGGTCGTGGGTAAGACCCTATAGTCGTCGGACAAGACGGCGGCTGGACATCTTTGGCCCGGGGTCGTGGGGACGACCCTATAGTCGTCGGACATGTTGGCGGGTTGTCAGCCTAGTCCCGGGGTCGTGGGGACGACCCTATAGTCGTCGGACATGTCGGCGGCTGTCCAACTTTGGCCCAGTGTCGTGGGGACGACTCTATAGTCGTCGGACATGTCGGCGGCTGGCCAACCTAGTCCCGAGGTCGTGGGGACGACCCTATAGTCGTCGGACATGTCGGCGGCCTGCCAACTTTGGCCCGGGGTCGTGGGGACGATCCAATAGTCGTCGGACATGTCGGCGGCTGGCCAGCTTTGGCCCGTGGTCGTGGGGACGAACCTATAGTCGTCGGACATGTCGGCGGCTAGCCAACATTGGCCCGTGGTCGTGGGGACGATCCAATAGTCGTCGGACATGTCGGCGGCTGGCCAGCTTTGGCCCGGGGTCGTAGGGACGACCCTATAGTCGTCGGACATGTCGGCGATTGGCCAACATTGGCCCGGGGTCGTGGGGACGACATTATTATTATTATTATTATTATTATTATTTTATTAACGGGAGAACCCTTTAGAGACAAAGTTTAGAGCAAAAAAAAGTACAAAGATAAAATAAACATAACAAAGACATACAATAACATAAAATAAAGTATAAAACAATAAAATAGAATATTAAGAAATAAAATAAACACAAACAAACAAAAATTAATTTAAATTTGTAACGAGTTACGCCGGTGGGACGACGATCTTACCCCCCACCACGCGCCCGACCGAGGCAGAGCGTACCGCGCGACGCCAACGGTCTTGCCCCCCACCACTCGTCCGCAATACCGAGAACTGGCGCGAGAGGGATTCACAGGGAGAGACTCTCTCGCTGCCGAAAATGTGCGGACGAGGACATAAAGGTCGAGGGCATAGGCCTATTAGAGAGAGACCGCCTAGAGCGTTAGTACGAAGTACGCCTCTCCCAGAGACCTCCTGTGCGATTCCACGTTCTTGTGCCGAAACCCTCGTTCTTGCGAAAGCCAAGCGCCCGTGTTTTGCACCAGTTCTTGTGCGTCCACAGACTGAGTCTCTGTGCATTTTTCGCCTCCACACCTCCACGGTTCCCAGAAGGACAGCGTGAGCCATCCTCTGGACGAAATACCGATAACCGCCATCGATCTCCCGAACAGAGTTATCTCTGTTCTCGAGAGCGTCCTTACAGTCGCCGACTCACCCGCGGGCTGTGCCCACTGGGTGACCGGAACCCCCCCGACTCTCCGACCAGGGTCCATTGGCAGGGTTGGCCCGCCTGGACACCGAAGGGTCAAATCGTATTTCCTCTCCACTCTCGCCGAATCGACCATCGAGACACGCACCGAGATACGCGCCGCGACACGCGCCGCGATACGCACCGCCGACCAACGCTCCGAAGTACGCGACGCGATCCGCGCCGCGATACGCGCCGATACCCGCGATAGGCTAAGTCTAGGTTTAAGCCGTGCATACTCTGTTTGCCAGCATAGACCTGGCCGGGATACTCTGTACATCAGCGTGAATAAATTCTCGTACTCTACCTCACCTCTGCGTACTAAGTCATTCGATCGGCGGCCCTGGACCACCGTCCTGAGCTGGCGATACGGTTCCTCCACCGTCCCACCGGTAACCCCGCGGTTTAACGGTTACATTTGGCGCCCGAACAGGGACTTACTAACTTACGGAGGACGATCGAATGACGGGGGTCAGCTGGGTGTACGAAAAATCCAAAGCCGACCTCGTCGAGCTCGCGGTATCCTACAAGCTCGACGCCACCGGATCCATCGACGCGCTGCGAGCGCGAATAGTGGCGCACCTTCGCAACACCACCATGCAGCGGGACAACGAAGCCGACATCCCACCCACCACGTCCAAGGCAATCTCCACGGTAGCCACTGTGGAGAACGCTTCGGACTCCGAAGAAACGCCGCTCGTCAGCTTTTCCCCCAAAACTAAGGGGAAAACCGAGGCGGCGAGCGACCATGGTCCGCCTCCCGTCCAATACATGATGGACCGAGTGCGAAGGTGGGGAGGTCATTATGACGGAGGAAAGGGCGCCGAGGACTTCCTGGAGCAGCTCGAAGACCTCCAGGATAGTTACGAGGTCGCCCCCGAACAAATTTTACGGTGCCTCACCGTAATCCTGAAAGGCGTGGCACTACATTGGTTCCGCGTCGAGAAACAGAATCTCTCGACGTGGGACAAATTCTTGCCGGCCTTCAAGCGGAGATTCATGCCGCGACGAACACGGCAAGAGCTAGAGAAGGCCATCCACCAACGCCTCCAAGAGTCGACCGAAACCGCGGCCGACTTTGCCGACCACCTACGGCTGCTGATGCGCCGCCACGGGGGAATTTCGGAAGAAGACCAGTTAGAGTGGGTCTATTCGAACCTCCGCCCAGAGTACCGGCTGTTTATCCACCGGAAGGACTTCGACACTTTGCCCGACCTCATCGACCTGGCAACCGACCACGAACGAGCACGAGCCGACGAAAAGGCCAGAGCGCCGACTAAAGCCCCGGACGAACCCCAAAGAGCCCGGGGATACCAGCGGCTCGCCGTAGTCGGCGACGACTACCAGAGGGAGGACTGCTGCTGGAGGTGCGGTCAACGCGGACACTACCGCCAAGACTGCCGCCGGCCAGCACGGCTGTTTTGCAGTCGCTGCGGAACCGAGGGGCGAGCCTCCCGAGACTGCAGATGCCAGGGACCGTCGGGAAACGCCAACGGAGCCGGCGGACGAGGCACCGACCGGGATACTCCACCCAGACGGCCTCGAAGGGATTAGGCGACGATGACCGGCCCTTCATACCGATCAAGGTCCACGACCAGTGGTTCCAGGCGCTCGTCGACACGGGGGCCTCACAATTCTACGTGAGCCCCACGATGGCCAATTGGTGTCGAGAGCGCGGGAGCCCCCGAACAACGACGGACCGACTCGTCCGAGTGGCCAACGGCGCCACGGAACAGCTCACCGAGGAGGTAGTCCTGACCGCGCAGATCGGAGCCGAAATACACGCCTTCCGATGCGCGGTCCTCCCAAACCTATCACACGACGTACTCCTCGGTGTCGACGTCCAACGGATCGTGGGGATGACCCTCCAGATCCAGCAGCTGCGGTGGAAACCACGGGAGGAAACCGCCACCGTCGAAGCTAACCCCGGCCTCCGAGGATGCACCCGGGAGCAAAGGCAGCGGCTGGAAGCATTCCTCGTGGAGGAGCTCGGCCATTTCGACCAGCTGCCCGGCCTCACCAACATGGCCAAACACCGCATCCGACTAAAGGCAGGCGCGGAGCCTGTCAAGCACCGGTACACGCCGAGGAATCCTGCCACCCAAGCCATTATCGACGAGGAGGTCACCCGAATGCTCACGGAGGGCATCATCGAACCCTCGAACAGCCCGTGGAGCTCCCCGGTCGTGGTGGTCAAAAAGAAAAACGGAAAGCGAAGGTTCTGCATTGACTTTCGACGGGTCAACGAGGTCACCGAAAAAGACGCGTACCCGCTGCCCCAGGTCCAGGCTACCCTGGAGAAATTACGGGGGGCGCGGTACATCTCCACGATAGACCTGGCCAACGGATACTGGCAGGTGCCTCTTGACCCGGAGAGCCGCCCGATCACCGCGTTCACCGTACCGGGGAGGGGGCTGTTCCACTTCAGAGTGATGCCTTTCGGGCTACACTCCGCGCCGGCCACCTTCCAACGCCTCCTGGATCAGATCATCGGCCCGCGGCTGGAGCCGCGGGCATTCGCCTACCTCGATGACATCATCGTGCTCGGAAGCACGTTCGAGGAGCACCTGGACAACCTCCGCGAGGTACTGCAGCGGCTACGGGCGGCCGGACTACGACTGAATAAAGAGAAATGTCAGTTCGGCCGAACCGAGCTGCAGTACCTCGGTCACACCGTCACCGACCAGGGGGTAGCGACAGACCCGGAGAAAGTGCAGGCCATCGCCAGGATACCCGCCCCCACGAACCTAAAAGAACTCCGAAGGTTTTTGGGCATGGTATCCTGGTACCGGCGATTTATTCCCCGATTCACGGACATCGCCGCCCCACTTAACCACCTACTTCAAAAGAAAGTACGGTGGACATGGGGCGAAAACGAGGAGAAGGCGTTCGAGGCCCTCCGACAACAACTGGCAACCGCCCCCGTACTCGCCTGCCCCGACTTCACCATTCCCTTCACGCTCCAGACGGACGCGAGCAACGAGGGGCTCGGCGCGGTTCTAACGCAAGAAATCCAGACCGAAGAACGCGTTATTTCGTACGCGAGCCGCACGCTGAGCCCCGCCGAGAAAAACTACTCGGTCACCGAGAAGGAGTGCCTCGCGGTCGTCTGGGGCATCCGGAAGATGCGGCCGTACCTGGAGGGGTACCACTTTACCGTCCTGACCGACCACCAGTCACTAAAATGGTTGCGGACAATGGACAACCCCTCCGGTCGGTTGGCCCGCTGGGGCCTCGAGCTGCAGGAGTACGACTTCGACGTCCAGTACCGGAAAGGGGCCAACAACCTGGTCGCCGACGCCCTCTCCCGGCAACCCGAAGGCGACTCCGAAGCAGCAGAGGTCACCAGCGTGGAGGCGCCAACCGGCTGCCAGTGGTACGACCGCATGAAAACGGCCGCCGAAAACGAACCCCACCGTTACCCGGAGTACCACATCGTGGAAGGGCACCTGTACCGCCACATCTCGGACGCCCACGGCCCCCGAACCGAGCTGGAGTGGAAGTGGTGCGTGCCCCAGCCGCTCCGAGAAGCCGTACTCCGGGAAAATCACGACGCACCCACCGCCGGACACCTAGGAGGCAGCAAAACGGCAGCGCGGCTATCGCAACGCTACTTCTGGCCAGGAATGATCCGCGACGCGAAGCGATACGTCCGACGCTGCCAAAAATGCCTTGAGTACAAGGCACTCCAGCGAGCGCCCGCGGGCGGTATGCAGACGACGCCCGCGGCAAATCCGTGGGACGTGGTGGCCGTCGATTTAGTGGGACCCCTGCCACGGTCAGCGAAAGGATTTACCATGCTGGCCGTGATGCAGGACAAATTCAGCAAGTGGGTCGAGGTCCAACCACTGCGACAGGCCACCGCCCCCGCCGTCACCAGGGCCCTAAAGGAGAGGGTCGTGCTCCGGTTCGGATGCCCTCGGCGAGTAATCACGGACAACGGCCGGCAGTACGAGAGCAGGGATTTCACGGGACTGCTCCGGACATACGGCATCGAACACCGGCGGACGCCCCCGTACACCCCCCAGTGCAACCCAGTGGAGAGGGTCAACCGCGTCATCAAGACGATGATCGCGCAATTGACCGACGGAGACCATCGCCACTGGGACCATTGGCTGCCGGAAGTCATGTTCGCCTACAACACCGCGCGACATGACTCCACCGGATATACCCCGGCGTACCTAAACTACGGCCGGGAACCAGCAACCCCCGGGGCCCTCCGCCAACCACCGACCGCGACCGCCGAGGAAGACACCGATGACCGGAGCACCGACCGCGACGACGACGTCGAACGCCTGCGAGAGGCCATCCGCCTCGCCCGCCACGCGCAAGCCCAGGCCACAGAGGCACAGAAGAAGGCCTACAACCTCCGGCGGCGGGACTGGCGGCCGCGGATCGGCGACAAGGTCATGCTCCGTGAGCACCCCTTGTCGTCCGCGGCCAAGAACTTCAATGCCAAGCTGGCACCGAAGTTCTCAGGGCCCCACGTGGTGAAAGAATACGTGGGGCCAAACCTGGTCCTGCTGCGGAGCGGAAAACAGAAGCTCCGTAGGGCCCATACCCAGGACTTGAAGCCCTGCGGAGGAGAGGAGGGAGGCCTCCCTGTCGGGACGCAAGCTCCCACCACCGCCGACCAAGCCACCGCCCCCCCCGCGCGAGCGATTGAGCGCGAAGCCGCCGAAGCCACCAAAAACAAAACAGCCCCTAATTACGACCACCAGGTGGCTTCGGCGATGAACGCCGCGGGATCGGTTTCGCGCTGCAGAAGTCAGCGCGAAGGAGCTGATAAGGCCCGCGGCGTACCGGAGGGGGAAAAGGCAAAATTTCGAAATGGCCCCAAAACAAAACAGAATTGCACACGAGACCACGCGGAAACAGGCAGTAGCCATGAAGGCGGAGAACGCCGAAAGGCCCGCCGAATGCCGGCTCCGGAAACGGCCAGGGAACCCCCCGCAAGTCCCCCCCGCAGCCAAACAGCGGCTGGACTTTGGCGGACCCCCACCCCCGGCCCGAGGACCACCGGCGAGGCCGAAACCGCCGCCACGGAAAACCTCCTCGACAATGGGGATCACCCTTGTCGAGGAGGTGGAGAAGAGTCGGCTGCCTCCGCCGATCCTGCCAGCACCGCCGTGCCCGACCACCGAGGCCAACCCGTCCACCAGTCCGGACGAGACGGGACCAGCCACCTCCTTACTGGCAGCGCTGCTCCAGGCACCGCCACCGCCCTGGAAGGCGATGGAGACACCGCCGACACAGCAGTCACCAGCCCCGACACCGCCGACACAGCAGCCACCAGCCCGGACACCGCCGACACCAGCCCGGACACCGCCGACGCCGCGACCAAGGCCGCCGCCCCGTCCCCGGAACCCCCCGGCCCTAATGGACCTCGTCCTACCCCCACCCCCGACTGCCCAGCCACCGCCGCCACCGACTCCGAGACCCCCACCGCCAGGACCAACGACTCAACCGCCGAGGCGGACAAGGACAGAGCCGACGCCACCGCCGCAGCCGCCAGCACCGCCATCCCCTCCCCCGACGACCGCCGCAGCGCCGTGGTCGTTCCACCCGGCCACCTCACAGGACCTCCGGCTGGACCTACCGGCCTTCCAGGTCGGCCGGAGGTACCGTATCCCCACGCCCGGGGGATACATGGAAGTGAAACTCCTGCGGAGGCAACAGCTGCGGGTACACTTCGGCCCTCACCCCCAGCCCCCACGCTAAGTAGCTATTTTAAGTAGGTTTAAGTATAGGGTAAGTAGGTTAAGTAGAATAATGTACAGTAGATTTAAGGATAGATTTAAGGATAGATTTAAGGATAGATTTAAGGATAGATTTAAGGATAAATGAAACAAAGACGGAACCGAACACCACGCACAGAGGTCTGTGGGAGGGTGGGGGTAAGATCGCGTCCTCCGAAGGGAGGAGGCGATGTAACGAGTTACGCCGGTGGGACGACGATCTTACCCCCCACCACGCGCCCGACCGAGGCAGAGCGTACCGCGCGACGCCAACGGTCTTGCCCCCCACCACTCGTCCGCAATACCGAGAACTGGCGCGAGAGGGATTCACAGGGAGAGACTCTCTCGCTGCCGAAAATGTGCGGACGAGGACATAAAGGTCGAGGGCATAGGCCTATTAGAGAGAGACCGCCTAGAGCGTTAGTACGAAGTACGCCTCTCCCAGAGACCTCCTGTGCGATTCCACGTTCTTGTGCCGAAACCCTCGTTCTTGCGAAAGCCAAGCGCCCGTGTTTTGCACCAGTTCTTGTGCGTCCACAGACTGAGTCTCTGTGCATTTTTCGCCTCCACACCTCCACGGTTCCCAGAAGGACAGCGTGAGCCATCCTCTGGACGAAATACCGATAACCGCCATCGATCTCCCGAACAGAGTTATCTCTGTTCTCGAGAGCGTCCTTACAGTCGCCGACTCACCCGCGGGCTGTGCCCACTGGGTGACCGGAACCCCCCCGACTCTCCGACCAGGGTCCATTGGCAGGGTTGGCCCGCCTGGACACCGAAGGGTCAAATCGTATTTCCTCTCCACTCTCGCCGAATCGACCATCGAGACACGCACCGAGATACGCGCCGCGACACGCGCCGCGATACGCACCGCCGACCAACGCTCCGAAGTACGCGACGCGATCCGCGCCGCGATACGCGCCGATACCCGCGATAGGCTAAGTCTAGGTTTAAGCCGTGCATACTCTGTTTGCCAGCATAGACCTGGCCGGGATACTCTGTACATCAGCGTGAATAAATTCTCGTACTCTACCTCACCTCTGCGTACTAAGTCATTCGATCGGCGGCCCTGGACCACCGTCCTGAGCTGGCGATACGGTTCCTCCACCGTCCCACCGGTAACCCCGCGGTTTAACGGTTACAAATTAAATAGAATTAGAATTACTGAGGTAACATTCTAGTCGTCGGACATGTCGGCGGCTGGCCAACCTAGTCCCGAGGTCGTGGGGACGACCCTATAGTCGTCGGACTTGACGGTGGCGGGCCAATCTAGTCACGGGGTCGTGGGGACGACCCTACAGTCGTCGGACATTTCGGCGTCTTGCCAACTTTGGCCCGGGGTCGTGTGGACGACCCTATAGTCGTCGGACATGTCGGCGGGTGGCCAACCTAGTCCCGAGGTCGTGGGGACGACCCTATAGTCGTCGGACATGTCGGCGGCCTGCCAACTTTGGCCCGGGGTCGTGGGGACGATCCAATAGTCGTCGGACTTCACGGTGGCGGGCCAATCTAGTCCCGGGGTCGTGGGGACGACCCTACAGTCGTCGGACATTTCGGCGGCTTGCCAACTTTGGCCCGGGGTCGTGGGGACGACCCTATAGTCGTCGGACATGACGGTGGCGGACCAATCTATTCCCGGGGTCGTGGGGACGACCCTACAGTCGTCGGACATTTCGGCGCCTTGCCAACTTTGGCCCGGGGTCGTGGGGACGACCCTATAGTCGTCGGACATGACGGTGGCGGACCAATCTAGTCCCGGGGTCGTGGGGACGACCCTATAATCGTCGGGCATGTCGGCGGCTGGCCAACTTTGGCCCGTGGTCGTGGGGACGATCCAATAGTCGTCGGACATGTCGGCGGCTGGCTAACTTTGGCCCGGTGTCGTGGGGACGACCCTATAGTCGTCGGACATGTTGGCGATTGGCCAACATTGGCCCGGGGTCGTGGGGACTACTCTATAGTCGTCGGACATGTTGGCGGCTTGTCAGCCTAGTCCCGGGGTCGTGGGTACGACCATATAGTCGTCGGACAAGTCGGCGGCGGGCCAACCTTGTCCCGGGTTTGTCGGGACGACCCTATAGTCGTCGGACATGACGGTGGCGGGCCAATCTAGTCCCGGGGTCGTGGGGACGACCCTATAGTCGTCGGACAAGACGGCGGCTGGACATCCTTGGCTCGCGGTCGTGGGGACGACCCTACAGTCGTCGGACAAGTCGGCGGCGGGCCAACCTAGTCCCGGGGTCAAGGGGACGACCCTATAATCGTCGGACAAGCAGGCGGCTGGCCAACTTTGGCCCGTGGTCGTGGGAACGACCCTATAGTCGTCGGACAAGTCAGCGGCTGGCCTACATTGGTCCGTGGTCGTGGGGACGACCATATAGTCGTCGGACATGACGGTGGCGGGCCACTCTAGTCCCGGGTCGTGGGGACGACCCTATAGTCGTCGGACATGTCGGCGGCTGGCCAAGTTTGGCCCGTGGTCGTGGGGACGACCCTATAATCGTCGGACAAGTCGGCGGCGGGCCAACCTAGTCCCGGGGTCGTGGGGACGACCCTATAATCGTCGGACAAGCCGGCGGCTGGCCAACTTTGGCCCGTGGTCGTGGGAACGACCCTATAATCGTCGGACAAGTCGGCGGCTGTCCAACGTTGGCCCGGGGTCGTGGGGACGACCCTATAGTCGTCGGACATGTCGGCGGCTGTCCAACGTTGGCCCGGGGTCGTGGGGACGACCCTATAGTCGTCGGACATGTCGGCGGCTGGCCAACTTTGGCCCGTGGTCGTGGAGACGATCCTATACTCGTCGGACTTGACGGTGGCGGGCCAATCTAGTCCGGGGTTGTGGGGACGACCCTATAGTCGTCGGACATTTCGGCGGCTTGCCAACTTTGGCCCGGGGTCGTGGGGACGACCCTATAGTCGTCGGACATGTCGGCGGCTGGCCGACCTAGTCCCGAGGTCGTGGGGACGACCATATAGTCGTCGGATATGTTGGCGGCTTGTCAACCTAGTCCCGGGGTCGTGGGGACGACCCTATAGTCGTTGGACATGACGGTGGCGGCCAATCAAGTGCCGGGGTCGTAGGGACGACCCTATAGTCGTCGGACATGTTGGTGATTGGCCAACATTGGCCCGGGGTCGTCGGGACGACCCTATAGTCGTCGGACATGTTGGCGGTTTGTCAGCCTAGTCCCGGGGTCGTGGGTACGACCCTATAGTCGTCGGACAAGTCGGCGGCGGGCCAACCTTGTCCCGGGGTCGTGGGGACGACCCTATAGTCGTCGGACATGACGGTGGCGGGCCAATCTAGTCCCGGGGTCGTGGGGACGACCCTATAGTCGTCGGACAAGACGGCGGCTGGATATTCTTGGCTCGCGGTCGTGGGGACGACCCTATAGTCGTCGGACATTTCGGCGGCTTGCCAACTTTGGCCCGGGGTCGTGGAGACGATCCTATACTCGTCGGACTTGACGGTGGCGGGCCAATCTAGTCCGGGGTTGTGGGGACGACCCTATAGTCGTCGGACATTTCGGCGGCTTGCCAACTTTGGCCCGGGGTCGTGGGGACGACCCTATAGTCGTCAGACATGTCGGCGGCTGGCCGACCTAGTCCCGAGGTCGTGGGGACGACCGTATAGTCGTCGGATATGTTGGCGGCTTGTCAACCTAGTCCCGGGGTCGTGGGGACGACCCTATAGTCGTCGGACATTTCGGCGGCTTGCCAACTTTGGCCCGGGGTCGTGGGGACGACCCTATAGTCGACGGACATGTCGGCGGCTGGCCAACTTTGGCCCGTGGTCGTGGAGACGATCCTATACTCGTCGGACTTGACGGTGGCGGGCCAATCTAGTCCGGGGTTGTGGGGACGACCCTATAGTCGTCGGACATTTCGGCGGCTTGCCAACTTTGGCCCGGGGTCGTGGGGACGACCCTATAGTCGTCGGACATGTCGGCGGCTGGCCGACCTAGTCCCGAGGTCGTGGGGACGACCGTATAGTCGTCGGATATGTTGGCGGCTTGTCAACCTAGTCCCGGGGTCGTGGGGACGACCCTATAGTCGTTGGACATGACGGTGGCGGCCAATCAAGTGCCGGGGTCGTAGGGACGACCCTATAGTCGTCGGACATGTTGGTGATTGGCCAACATTGGCCCGGGGTCGTCGGGACGACCCTATAGTCGTCGGACATGTTGGCGGTTTGTCAGCCTAGTCCCGGGGTCGTGGGTACGACCCTATAGTCGTCGGACAAGTCGGCGGCGGGCCAACCTTGTCCCGGGGTCGTGGGGACGACCCTATAGTCGTCGGACATGACGGTGGCGGGCCAATCTAGTCCCGGGGTCGTGGGGACGACCCTATAGTCGTCGGACAAGACGGCGGCTGGATATTCTTGGCTCGCGGTCGTGGGGACGACCCTATAGTCGTCGGACATTTCGGCGGCTTGCCAACTTTGGCCCGGGGTCGTGGGGACGACCCTATAGTCGTCGGACATTTCGGCGGCATGCCAACTTTGGCCCGGGGTCGTGGGGACGACCCTATAGTCGTTGGACATGACGGTGGCGGGCCAATCTAGTCCCGGGGTCGTAGGGACGACCCTATAGTCGTCGGACATGTCGGCGATTGGCCAACATTGGCCCGGGGTCGTGGGGACGACCCTATAGTCGTCGGACATGTCGGCGGCTGGCCACCCTAGTCACGAGGTCGTGGGGACGACCCTATAATCGTCGGGCATGTCGGCGGCTGGCCAACTTTGGCCCGTGGTCGTGGGGACGATCCAATAGTCGTCGGACATGTCGGCGGCTGGCTAACTTTGGCCCGGTGTCGTGGGGACGACCCTATAGTCGTCGGACATGTTGGCGATTGGCCAACATTGGCCCGGGGTCGTGGGGACTACTCTATAGTCGTCGGACATGTTGGCGGCTTGTCAGCCTAGTCCCGGGGTCGTGGGTACGACCCTATAGTCGTCGGACAAGTCGGCGGCGGGCCAACCTTGTCCCGGGTTCGTGGGGACGACCCTATAGTCTTCGGACATGACGGTGGCGGGCCAATCTAGTCCCGGGGTCGTGGGGACGACCCTATAGTCGTCGGACAAGACGGCGGCTGGATATTCTTGGCTCGCGGTCGTGGGGACGACCCTATAGTCGTCGGACATTTCGGCGGCTTGCCAACTTTGGCCCGGGGTCGTGGAGACGATCCTATACTCGTCGGACTTGACGGTGGCGGGCCAATCTAGTCCGGGGTTGTGGGGACGACCCTATAGTCGTCGGACATTTCGGCGGCTTGCCAACTTTGGCCCGGGGTCGTGGGGACGACCCTATAGTCGTCAGACATGTCGGCGGCTGGCCGACCTAGTCCCGAGGTCGTGGGGACGACCGTATAGTCGTCGGATATGTTGGCGGCTTGTCAACCTAGTCCCGGGGTCGTGGGGACGACCCTATAGTCGTCGGACATTTCGGCGGCTTGCCAACTTTGGCCCGGGGTCGTGGGGACGACCCTATAGTCGACGGATATGTTGGCGGCTTGTCAACCTAGTCCCGGGGTCGTGGGGACGACCCTATAGTCGTTGGACATGACGGTGGCGGCCAATCAAGTGCCGGGGTCGTAGGGACGACCCTATAGTCGTCGGACATGTTGGTGATTGGCCAACATTGGCCCGGGGTCGTGGGGACGACCCTATAGTCGTCGGACATGTCGGCGGCTGGCCGACCTAGTCCCGAGGTCGTGGGGACGACCGTATAGTCGTCGGATATGTTGGCGGCTTGTCAACCTAGTCCCGGGGTCGTGGGGACGACCCTATAGTCGTTGGACATGACGGTGGCGGCCAATCAAGTGCCGGGGTCGTAGGGACGACCCTATAGTCGTCGGACATGTTGGTGATTGGCCAACATTGGCCCGGGGTCGTCGGGACGACCCTATAGTCGTCGGACATGTTGGCGGTTTGTCAGCCTAGTCCCGGGGTCGTGGGTACGACCCTATAGTCGTCGGACAAGTCGGCGGCGGGCCAACCTTGTCCCGGGGTCGTGGGGACGACCCTATAGTCGTCGGACATGACGGTGGCGGGCCAATCTAGTCCCGGGGTCGTGGGGACGACCCTATAGTCGTCGGACAAGACGGCGGCTGGATATTCTTGGCTCGCGGTCGTGGGGACGACCCTATAGTCGTCGGACATTTCGGCGGCTTGCCAACTTTGGCCCGGGGTCGTGGGGACGACCCTATAGTCGTCGGACATTTCGGCGGCATGCCAACTTTGGCCCGGGGTCGTGGGGACGACCCTATAGTCGTTGGACATGACGGTGGCGGGCCAATCTAGTCCCGGGGTCGTAGGGACGACCCTATAGTCGTCGGACATGTCGGCGATTGGCCAACATTGGCCCGGGGTCGTGGGGACGACCCTATAGTCGTCGGACATGTCGGCGGCTGGCCAACCTAGTCACGAGGTCGTGGGGACGACCCTATAATCGTCGGGCATGTCGGCGGCTGGCCAACTTTGGCCCGTGGTCGTGGGGACGATCCAATAGTCGTCGGACATGTCGGCGGCTGGCTAACTTTGGCCCGGTGTCGTGGGGACGACCCTATAGTCGTCGGACATGTTGGCGATTGGCCAACATTGGCCCGGGGTCGTGGGGACTACTCTATAGTCGTCGGACATGTTGGCGGCTTGTCAGCCTAGTCCCGGGGTCGTGGGTACGACCCTATAGTCGTCGGACAAGTCGGCGGCGGGCCAACCTTGTCCCGGGTTCGTGGGGACGACCCTATAGTCTTCGGACATGACGGTGGCGGGCCAATCTAGTCCCGGGGTCGTGGGGACGACCCTATAGTCGTCGGACAAGACGGCGGCTGGACATCCTTGGCTCGCGGTCGTGGGGACGACCCTATAGTCGTCGGACATTTCGGCGGCTTGTCAACCTAGTCCCGGGGTCGTGGGGACGACCCTATAGTCGTCGGACATGTCGGCGGCTGGCCAAACTAGTCCCGAGGTCGTGGGGACGACCCTATAGTCGTCGGACTTCACGGTGGCGGGCCAATCTAGTCCCGGGGTCGTGGAGACGACCCTACAGTCGTCGGACATTTCGGCGGCTTGCCAACTTTGGCCCGGGGTCGTGGGGACGACCCTATAGTCGTCGGACATGACGGTGGCGGACCAATCTAGTCCCGGGGTCGTGGGGACGACCCTATAGTCGTCGGACATGTCGGCGGCTGGCCAACTTTGGCCCGTGGTCGTGGGGACGATCCAATAGTCACCGGACATGTCGGCGGCTGGCCAACTTTGGCCCGTGGTCGTGGGGACGACCCTATAGTCGTTGGACATGTCAGCGGCTGGCCAACTTTGGCCCGGTGTCGTGGGGACGACTCTATAGTCGTCGGACATGTCGGCGGCTGGCCAACCTAGACCCGGGGTCGTGGGGACGACCCTATTGTCGTCGGACATGACGGTGGCGGGCCAATCTATTCCCGGGGTCGTACGGACGACCCTATAGTCGTCGGACATGTTGGCGATTGGCCAACTTTGGCTCGGGGTCGTGGGGACGACCCTATAGTCGTCGGACATTTCGGCGGCTGGTCAACCTAGTCCCGGGGTCGTGGGGACGACCCTATAGTCGTTGGACATGACGGTGGCGGGCCAATCTAGTCCCGGGGTCGTGGGGACGACCCTATAGTCGTCGGACAAGACGGCGGCTGGACATCTTTGGCCCGCGGTCGTGGGGACGACCCTATAGTCGTCGGACATTTCGGCGGCTTGCCAACTTTGGCCCGGGGTCGTGGGGACGACCCTATAGTCGTCGGACATGTCGGCGGCTGGCTAACTTTGGCCCGCGGTCGTGGGGACGACCCAATAGTCGTCGGACAAGACGGCGGCTGGACATCTTTGGCCCGCGGTCGTGGGGACTACCCTATAGTCGTCGGACATTTCGGCGGCTTGCCAACTTTGGCCCGGGGTCTTGGGGACGACCCTATAGTCGTCGGACATGTCGGCGGCTGGCTAACTTTGGCCCGTGGTCGTGGGGACGACCCAATAGTCGTTGGACATGTCGGCGGCTGGCCAACTTTGGGCCGTGGTCGTGGAGACGATCCTATAGTCGTCGGACTTGACGGTGGCGGGCCAATCTAGTCGCGGGGTCGTGGGGACGACCCTATAGTCGTCGGACATGACGGTGGCGGGCCAGTCTAGTCCCGGGACATGGGGACGACCCTATAGTCGTCGGACAAGTCGGCGGCTAGCCAACATTGGCCCGTGGTCGTGGGGACGACCCTATAGTCGTCGGAAATGACGGTGGCGGGCCAATCTAGTCCCGGGGTCGTGGGGACGACCCTACAGTCGTCGGACAAGTCGGCGGCGAGCCAATCTAGTCCCGCGGTCGTGGGGACGACCCTATAGTCGTCGGACAAGTCAGCGGCTAGCCAACATTGGCCCGTGGTCGTGGGGACGACCGTATAGTCGTCGGACATGACGGTGGCGGGCCACTCTAGTCCCGGGTCGTGGGGACGATCCTATAGTCGTCGGACAAGTCGGCGGCGGGCGAACCTAGACCCGGGGTCGTGGGGACGACCCTATAGTCGTCGGACATGACGGTGGCGGGCCAGTTCTAGTCCCGGGTCGTGGGGACGACCCTATAGTCGTCGGACATGTCGGCGGCTGGCCAACTTTGGCACGTGGTCGTGGGGACGACCCTATAGTCGTCAGACATGACGGTGGCGAGCCAACATTGACCCGGGGTCGTGGGGACGACTCTATAGTCGTCGGACATGTCGGTGGCGGGCCAGTCTAGTCCCGGGTCGTGGGGATGACCCTATAGTCGTCGGACATGACGGTGGCGGGCCAGTCTAGTCCCGGGTCGTGGGGACGACCCTATAGTCGTCGGACATGTCGGCGGCTGGCCATCTTTGGCCCGTGGTCGTGGGGACGACCCTATAGTCGTCAGACATGACGGTGGCGAGCCAACCTAGTCCCGGGGTCGTGGGGACGACCCTATAGTCGTCGGACAAGTCGGCGGCGAGCCCACCTAGTCGGGGGGTCGTGGGGACGACCCTATAGTCGTCGGACAAGTCGGCGGCCGGCCAACCTAGTCCGGGGGTCGTGGGGACGACCCTATAGTCGTCAGACATATCGGTGGCGGGCCAACCTAGTCCCGGGGTCGTGGGGACGACCCTATAGTCGTCGGACAAGTCGGCGGCGGACGAACCTAGACCCGGGGTCGTGGGGATGACCCTATAGTCGTCGGACATGACGGTGGCGGGCCAGTCTAGTCCCGGGTCGTGGGGACGACCCTATAGTCGTCGGACATATCGGTGGCGGGCCAACCTAGTCCCGGGGTCGTGGGGACGACCCTATAGTCGTCGGACAAGTCGGCGGCCGGCCAACCTAGTCCGGGGGTCGTGGGGACGACCCTATAGTCGTCGGACATGACGGTCGCGGGCCAGTCTAGTCCCGGGTCGTGGGGACGACCCTATAGTCGTCGGACATATCGGTGGCGGGCCAACCTAGTCCCGGGGTCGTGGGGACGACCCTATAGTCGTCAGACATATCGGTGGCGAGCCAACCTAGTCCCGGGGTCGTGGGGACGACCCTATAGTCGTCGGACAAGTCGGCGGCGAGCCCACCTAGTCGGGGGGTCGTGGGAACGACCCTATAGTCGTCGGACAAGTCGGCGGCGAGCCCACCTAGTCGGGGGGTCGTGGGGACGACTCTATAGTCGTCGGACAAGTCGGCGGCCGGCCAACCTAGTCCGGGGGTCGTGGGGACGACCCTATAGTCGTCGGACATGACGGTGGCGGGCCAGTCTAGTCCCGGGTCGTGGGGACGACCCTATAGTCGTCGGACATGTCGGCAGCTGGCCAACTTTGGCCCGGGGTCGTGGGGACGACCCTATAGTCGTCGGACTTGACGGTGGCGGGCCAATCTAGTCCCGGGGTCGTGGGGACGACCCTATAGTAGTCAGACATGTCGGTGGCGAGCCAACCTACTCCCGGGGTCGTGGGGACGACCCTATAGTCGTCGGACAAGTCGGCGGCGGGCCAACCTAGACCCGGGGTCGTGGGGATGACCCTATAGTCGTCGGACATGACGGTGGCGGGCCAGTCTAGTCCCGTGTCGTGGGGACGACCCTATAGTCGTCGGACATGTCGGCGGCTGGCCAACATTGGCCCGTGGTCGTGGGGACGACCCTATAGTCGTCAGACATGACGGCGGCGAGCCCACCTAGTCGGGGGGTCGTGGGGACGACCCTATAGTCGTCGGACAAGTCGGCGGCCGGCCAACCTAGTCCGGGGGTCGTGGGGACAACCCTATAGTCGTCGGACATGACGGTGGCGGGCCAGTCTAGTCTCGCGGTCGTGGGGACGACCCTATAATCGTCGGACATGACGGTGGCGGGCCAATCTAGTCCCGGGGTCGTGGGGACGACCCTATAGTCATCGGACATTTCGGCGGCATGCCAACTTTGGCCCGTGGTCGTGGGGACGACCCTATAGTTGTTGGACATGACGGTGGCGGGCTAATCTAGTCCCGGGGTCGTAGGGACGACCCTATAGCCGTCGGACATGTTGGCGATTGGCCAACATTGGCCCGGGGTCGTCGGGACGACCCTATAGTCGTCGGACATGTCGGCGGCTGGCCAACCTAGTCCCGGTGTCGTGGGGACGACCCTATTGTCGTCGGACATGGCGGTGGCGGGCCAATCTAGTCCCGTGGTCGTGGGGACGACCCTATAGTCTTCGGACATGACGGTAGCGGGCCAATCTAGACCCGAGGTCCTGGGGACGACCCTATAGTAGTCGGACATGTCGGCGGCTGTCCAACTTTGGCCCGGAGTCGTGGGGACAACTCTATAGTCGTCGGACATGTCGGCGGCTGGCCAACCCAGACCCGGGGTCGTGGGGACGACCCTATTGTCGTCGGACATGACGGTGGCGGGCCAATCTAGGCCCGGGGTCGTGGGGACGACCCTACAGTCGTCGGACAAGTCGGCGGCGGGCCAAGCTTGTCCCGGGGTCGTGGGGACGACCCTATAATCGTCGGACATGACGGTGGCGGGCCAATCTAGTCCCGGGGTCGTGGGGACGACCCTATAATCGTTGGACATGACGGTGGCGGGCCAATCTAGTCCCGGGGTCGTAGGGACGACCCTATAGTCGTCGGACATGTCGGCGGCTGGCCAACTTTGGCCCGTGGTTGTGGGGACGACCCTATAGTCGTTGGACATGACGGTGGCGGGCCAATCTAGTCCCGGGGTCGTGGGGACGACCCTATAATCGTCGGACATTTCGGCGGCTTGCCAACTTTGGCCCGGGGTCGTGGGGACGACCCTATAGTCGTCAGAAATGTCGGCGGCTGGCCAACCTGGACCCGGGGTCGTGGGGACGACCCTATAATCGTTGGACATGACGGTGGCGGGCCAATCTAGTCTCGCGGTCGTGGGGACGACCCTATAATCGTCGGACATGACGGTGGCGGGCCAATCTAGTCCCGGGGTCGTGGGGACGACCCTATAGTCGTCGGACATGTCGGCGGCTGGCCAACTTTGGCCCGGTGTCGTGGGGACGACCCTATAGTCGTCGGACAATTCGGCGGCATGCCAACTTTGGCCCGTGGTCGTGGGGACGATCCAATAGTCGTCGGACATGACGGCGGCGGGCCAATCTAGTCCCGGGGTCGTGGGGACGACCCTATAATCGTTGGACATGACGGTGGCGGGCCAATCTAGTCCCGGGGTCGTAGGGACGACCCTATAGTCGTCGGCCATGTTGGCGATTGGCCAACATTGGCCCGGGGTCGTCGGGACGACCCTATAGTCGTCGGACATGTCGGCGGCTGGCCAACCTAGTCCCGGGGTCGTGGGGACGACCCTATAGTCGTCGGACATTTCGGCGGCTTGCCAACTTTGGCCCGGGGTCGTGGGGACGACCCTATAGTCGTCAGAAATGTCGGCGGCTGGCCAACCTGGACCCGGGGTCGTGGGGACGACCCTATTGTCGTCGGACATGACGGTGGCGGGCCAATCTAGTCTCGCGGTCGTGGGGACGATCCAATAGTCGTCGGACATGTCGGCGGCTTGCCAACTTTGGCGCGTGGTCGTGGGGACGATCCGATTGTCGTCGGACATGTCGGCGGCTGGCCAACCTAGACCCGGGGTCGTGGGGACGATCCGATTGTCGTCGGACATGTCGGCGGCTGTCCAACTTTGGCACCGTGGTCGTGGGCACGATCCAATAGTCGTCAGACATGTCGGCGGCTGGCCAACCTGGACCCGGGGTCGTGGGGACGACCCTATTGTCGTCGGACATGACGGTGGCGGGCCAATCTAGTCTCGCGGTCGTGGGGACGACCCTATAGTCGTCGGACAAGTCGGCGGCGAGCCCACCTAGTCGGGGGGTAGTGGGGACGACCCTATAGTCGTCGGGTACAAGTCGGCGGCCGGCCAACCTAGTCCGGGGGTCGTGGGGACGACCCTATAGTCGTCGGACATGACGGTGGCGGGCCAGTCTAGTCCCGGGTCGTGGGGACGACCCTATAGTCGTCGGACATGTCGGCGGCTGGCCAACTTTGGCCCGTGGTCGTGGGGACGACCCTATAGTCGTCGAACATGTCGGCGGCTGGCCAACTTTGGCCCGTGGTAATGGGGAGGACCCTATACTCGTCGGACAAGTCGGCGGCGTACCAACCTAGTCCGGGGGTCGTGGGGACGACCCTGTAGTCGTCGGACAAGTCGGCGGCGAGCCAATCTAGTCCCGCGGTCGTGGGGACGACCCTATAGTCGTCGGACAAGTCAGCGGCTAGCCAACATTGGCCCGTGGTCGTGGGGACGACCCTATAGTCGTCGGAAATGACGGTGGCGGGCCAATCTAGTCCCGGGGTCGTGGGGACGACCCTACAGTCGTCGGACAAGTCGGCGGCGAGCCAATCTAGTCCCGCGGTCGTGGGGACGACCCTATAGTCGTCGGACAAGTCAGCGGCTAGCCAACATTGGCCCGTGGTCGTGGGGACGACCGTATAGTCGTCGGACATGACGGTGGCGGGCCACTCTAGTCCCGGGTCGTGGGGACGATCCTATAGTCGTCGGACAAGTCGGCGGCGGGCGAACCTAGACCCGGGGTCGTGGGGACGACCCTATAGTCGTCGGACATGACGGTGGCGGGCCAGTCTAGTCCCGGGTCGTGGGGACGACCCTATAGTCGTCGGACATGTCGGCGGCTGGCCAACTTTGGCACGTGGTCGTGGGGACGACCCTATAGTCGTCAGACATGACGGTGGCGAGCCAACATTGACCCGGGGTCGTGGGGACGACTCTATAGTCGTCGGACATGTCGATGGCGGGCCAGTCTAGTCCCGGGTCGTGGGGATGACCCTATAGTCGTCGGACATGTCGGCGGCTGGCCAACTTTGGCCCGTGGTCGTGGGGAGGACCCTATACTCGTCGGACAAGTCGGCGGCGTACCAACCTAGTCCGGGGGTCGTGGGGACGACCCTATAGTCGTCGGACATGACGGTGGCGGGCCAGTCTAGTCCCGGGTCGTGGGGACGACCCTATAGTCGTCGGACATGTCGGCGGCTGGCCAACTTTGGCCCGTGGTCGTGGGGACGACCCTATAGTCGTCGGAAATGTCGGTGGCTGTCCAACTTTGGCCCGGGGGTCGTGGGGACGACCCTATAGTCGTCGGAAATGTCGGCGGCGAGCCAACATTGACCCGGGGTCGTGGGGACGACTCTATAGTCGTCGGACATGTCGGTGGCGGGCCCGTCTAGTCCCGGGTCGTGGGGACGACCCTATAGTCGTCGGACATGTCGGCGGCTGGCCAACTTTGGCCCGTGGTCGTGGGGAGGACCCTATACTCGTCGGACAAGTCGGCGGCGTACCAACCTAGTCCGGGGGTCGTGGGGACGACCCTATAGTCGTCGGACATGACGGTGGCGGCCCAGTCTAGTCCCGGGTCATGGGGACGACCCTATAGTCGTCGGACAAGTCGGCGGCTGGCCAACTTTGGCCCGTGGTCGTGGGGAGGACCCTATAGTCGTCGGAAATGACGGTGGCGGGCCAATCTAGTCCCGGGGTCGTGGGGACGACCCTATAATCGTCGGACAAGTCGGCGGCTGTCCAACTTTGGCCCGGGGTCGTGGGGACGACCCTATAGTCGTCGGACTTGACGGTGGCGGGCCAATCTAGTCCCGGGGTCGTGGGGACGACCCTATAGTCGTCAGACATCTCGGTGGCGAGCCAACCTAGTCCCGGGGTCGTGGGGACGACCCTATAGTCGTCGGACATGACGGTGGCGGGCCAGTCTAGTCCCGGGTCGTGGGGACGACCCTATAGTCGTCGGACATATCGGTGGCGGGCCAACCTAGTCCCGGGGTCGTGGTGACGACCCTATAGTCGTCAGACATATCGGTGGCGGGCCAACCTAGTCCCGGGGTCGTGGGGACGACCCTATAGTCGTCGGACAAGTCGGCGGCGGGCGAACCTAGACCCGGGGTCGTGGGGATGAATCTATAGTCGTCGGACATGACGGTGGCGGGCCAGTCTAGTCCCGGGTCGTGGGGATGACTCTATAGTCGTCGGACAAGTCGGCGGCGAGCCCACCTAGTCGGGGGGTCGTGGGGACGACCCTATAGTCGTCGGACAAGTCGGCGGCCGGCCAACCTAGTCCGGGGGTCGTGGGGATGAATCTATAGTCGTCGGACATGACGGTGGCGGGCCAGTCTAGTCCCGGGTCGTGGGGATGACTCTATAGTCGTCGGACATGTCGGTGGCGGGCCAGTCTAGTCCCGGGTCGTGGGGACGACCCTATAGTCGTCGGACATGTCGGCGGCTGGCCAACTTTGGCCCGTGGTCGTGGGGAGGACCCTATACTCGTCGGACAAGTCGGCGGCGTACCAACCTAGTCCGGGGGTCGTGGGGACGACCCTATAGTCGTCGGACATGACGGTGGCGGGCCAATCTAGTCCCGGGTCATGGGGACGACCCTATAGTCGCCGGACAAGTCGGCGGCTGGCCAACTTTGGCCCGTGGTCGTGGGGAGGACCCTATACTCGTCGGACAAGTCGGCGGCGTACCAACCTAGTCCGGGGGTCGTGGGGACGACCCTATAGTCGCCGGACATGACGGTGGCGGGCCAGTCTAGTCCCGGGTCATGGGGACGACCCTATAGTCGTCGGACAAGTCGGCGGCTGGCCAACTTTGGCCCGTGGTCGTGGGGAGGACCCTATACTCGTCGGACAAGTCGGCGGCGTACCAACCTAGTCCGGGGGTCGTGGGGACGACCCTATAGTCGCCGGACATGACGGTGGCGGGCCAGTCTAGTCCCGGGTCATGGGGACGACCCTATAGTCGTCGGACAAGTCGGCGGCTGGCCAACTTTGGCCCGTGGTCGTGGGGACGACCCTATAGTCGTCGGAAATGACGGTGGCGGGCCAATCTAGTCCCGGGGTCGTGGGGACGACCCTACAGTCGTCGGACAAGTCGGCGGCGAGCCAATCTAGTCCCGCGGTCGTGGGGACGACCCTATAGTCGTCGGACAAGTCAGCGGCTGGCCAACATTGGCCCGTGGTCGTGGGGAGGACCATATAGTCGTCGGACATGACGGTGGCGGGCCACTCTAGTCCCGGGTCATGGGGACGACCCTATAGTCGTCGGACAAGTCGGCGGCTGGCCAACTTTGGCCCGGGGTCGTGGGGACGACCCTATAGTCGTCGGATATGTCGGCGGCAGGCCAACTTTGGCCCGCGGTCGTGGGGACGACCCTATAGTCGTCGGACAAGTCGGCGGCGTACCAACCTAGTCCGGGGGTCGTGGGGACGACCCTATAGTCGTCGGACATGACGGTGGCGGGCCACTCTAGTCCCGGGTCATGGGGACGACCCTATAGTCGTCGGACATGTCGGCGGCTGGCCAACTTTGGCCCGTGGTCGTGGGGAGGACCCTATACTCGTCGGACATGTCGGCGGCGAGCCAACATTGACCCGGGGTCGTGGGGACGACTCTATAGTCGTCGGATATGTCGGTGGCGGGCCAGTCTAGTCCCGGGTCGTGGGGACGACCCTATAGTCGTCGGACATGTCGGCGGCTGGCCAACTTTGGCCCGTGGTCGTGGGGAGGACCCTATACTCGTCGGACAAGTCGGCGGCGTACCAACCTAGTCCGGGGGTCGTGGGGACGACCCTATAGTCGTCGGACATGACGGTGGCGGGCCAATATAGTCCCGGGTCATGGGGACGACCCTATAGTCGCCGGACAAGTCGGCGGCTGGCCAACTTTGGCCCGTGGTCGTGGGGACGACCCTATAGTCGTCGGAAATGACGGTGGCGGGCCAATCTAGTCCCGGGGTCGTGGGGACGACCCTACAGTCGTCGGACAAGTCGGCGGCGAGCCAATCTAGTCCCGCGGTCGTGGGGACGACCCTATAGTCGTCGGACAAGTCAGCGGCTGGCCAACATTGGCCCGTGGTCGTGGGGAGGACCATATAGTCGTCGGACATGACGGTGGCGGGCCACTCTAGTCCCGGGTCATGGGGACGACCCTATAGTCGTCGGACAAGTCGGCGGCTGGCCAACTTTGGCCCGGGGTCGTGGGGACGACCCTATAGTCGTCGGATATGTCGGCGGCAGGCCAACTTTGGCCCGCGGTCGTGGGGACGACCCTATAGTCGTCGGACAAGTCGGCGGCGTACCAACCTAGTCCGGGGGTCGTGGGGACGACCCTATAGTCGTCGGACATGACGGTGGCGGGCCACTCTAGTCCCGGGTCATGGGGACGACCCTATAGTCGTCGGACATGTCGGCGGCTGGCCAACTTTGGCCCGTGGTCGTGGGGAGGACCCTATACTCGTCGGACATGTCGGCGGCGAGCCAACATTGACCCGGGGTCGTGGGGACGACTCTATAGTCGTCGGATATGTCGGTGGCGGGCCAGTCTAGTCCCGGGTCGTGGGGACGACCCTATAGTCGTCGGACATGTCGGCGGCTGGCCAACTTTGGCCCGTGGTCGTGGGGAGGACCCTATACTCGTCGGACAAGTCGGCGGCGTACCAACCTAGTCCGGGGGTCGTGGGGACGACCCTATAGTCGTCGGACATGACGGTGGCGGGCCAGTCTAGTCCCGGGTCGTGGGGACGACCCTATAGTCGTCGGACATGTCGGCGGCTGGCCAACTTTGGCCCGTGGTCGTGGGGACGACCCTATAGTCGTCGGAAATGTCGGTGGCTGTCCAACTTTGGCCCGGGGGTCGTGGGGACGACCCTATAGTCGTCGGAAATGTCGGCGGCGAGCCAACATTGACCCGGGGTCGTGGGGACGACTCTATAGTCGTCGGACATGTCGGTGGCGGGCCCGTCTAGTCCCGGGTCGTGGGGACGACCCTATAGTCGTCGGACATGTCGGCGGCTGGCCAACTTTGGCCCGTGGTCGTGGGGAGGACCCTATACTAGTCGGACAAGTCGGCGGTGTACCAACCTAGTCCGGGGGTCGTGGGGACGACCCTATAGTCGTCGGACATGACGGTGGCGGGCCAGTCTAGTCCCGGGTCATGGGGACGACCCTATTGTCGTCGGACAAGTCGGCGGCTGGCCAACTTTGGCCCGTGGTCGTGGGGACGACCCTATAGTCGTCGGAAATAACGGTGGCGGGCCAATCTAGTCCCGGGGTCGTGGGGACGACCCTACAGTCGTCGGACAATTCGGCGGCGAGCCAATCTAGTCCCGCGGTCGTGGGGACGACCCTATAGTCGTCGGACAAGTCAGCGGCTGGCCAACATTGGCCCGTGGTCGTGGGGACGACCATATAGTCGTCGGACATGACGGTGGCGGGCCACTCTAGTCCCGGGTCATGGGGACGACCCTATAGTCGTCGGACATGTCGGCGGCTGGCCAACTTTGGCCCGTGGTCGTGGGGAGGACCCTATACTCGTCGGACAAGTCGGCGGCGTACCAACCTAGTCCGGGGGTCGTGGGGACGACCCTATAGTCGTCGGACATGACGGTGGCGGCCCAGTCTAGTCCCGGGTCATGGGGACGACCCTATAGTCGTCGGACAAGTCGGCGGCTGGCCAACTTTGGCCCGTGGTCGTGGGGAGGACCCTATAGTCGTCGGAAATGACGGTGGCGGGCCAATCTAGTCCCGGGGTCGTGGGGACGACCCTATAATCGTCGGACAAGTCGGCGGCTGTCCAACTTTGGCCCGGGGTCGTGGGGACGACCCTATAGTCGTCGGACTTGACGGTGGCGGGCCAATCTAGTCCCGGGGTCGTGGGGACGACCCTATAGTCGTCAGACATCTCGGTGGCGAGCCAACCTAGTCCCGGGGTCGTGGGGACGACCCTATAGTCGTCGGACATGACGGTGGCGGGCCAGTCTAGTCCCGGGTCGTGGGGACGACCCTATAGTCGTCGGACATATCGGTGGCGGGCCAACCTAGTCCCGGGGTCGTGGTGACGACCCTATAGTCGTCAGACATATCGGTGGCGGGCCAACCTAGTCCCGGGGTCGTGGGGACGACCCTATAGTCGTCGGACAAGTCGGCGGCGGGCGAACCTAGACCCGGGGTCGTGGGGATGAATCTATAGTCGTCGGACATGACGGCGGCTGGCCAACTTTGGCCCGTGGTCGTGGGGAGGACCCTATACTCGTCGGACATGTCGGCGGCGAGCCAACATTGACCCGGGGTCGTGGGGACGACTCTATAGTCGTCGGATATGTCGGTGGCGGGCCAGTCTAGTCCCGGGTCGTGGGGACGACCCTATAGTCGTCGGACATGTCGGCGGCTGGCCAACTTTGGCCCGTGGTCGTGGGGAGGACCCTATACTCGTCGGACAAGTCGGCGGCGTACCAACCTAGTCCGGGGGTCGTGGGGACGACCCTATAGTCGTCGGACATGACGGTGGCGGGCCAGTCTAGTCCCGGGTCGTGGGGACGACCCTATAGTCGTCGGACATGTCGGCGGCTGGCCAACTTTGGCCCGTGGTCGTGGGGACGACCCTATAGTCGTCGGAAATGTCGGTGGCTGTCCAACTTTGGCCCGGGGGTCGTGGGGACGACCCTATAGTCGTCGGAAATGTCGGCGGCGAGCCAACATTGACCCGGGGTCGTGGGGACGACTCTATAGTCGTCGGACATGTCGGTGGCGGGCCCGTCTAGTCCCGGGTCGTGGGGACGACCCTATAGTCGTCGGACATGTCGGCGGCTGGCCAACTTTGGCCCGTGGTCGTGGGGAGGACCCTATACTAGTCGGACAAGTCGGCGGTGTACCAACCTAGTCCGGGGGTCGTGGGGACGACCCTATAGTCGTCGGACATGACGGTGGCGGGCCAGTCTAGTCCCGGGTCATGGGGACGACCCTATTGTCGTCGGACAAGTCGGCGGCTGGCCAACTTTGGCCCGTGGTCGTGGGGACGACCCTATAGTCGTCGGAAATAACGGTGGCGGGCCAATCTAGTCCCGGGGTCGTGGGGACGACCCTACAGTCGTCGGACAATTCGGCGGCGAGCCAATCTAGTCCCGCGGTCGTGGGGACGACCCTATAGTCGTCGGACAAGTCAGCGGCTGGCCAACATTGGCCCGTGGTCGTGGGGACGACCATATAGTCGTCGGACATGACGGTGGCGGGCCACTCTAGTCCCGGGTCATGGGGACGACCCTATAGTCGTCGGACATGTCGGCGGCTGGCCAACTTTGGCCCGTGGTCGTGGGGAGGACCCTATACTCGTCGGACAAGTCGGCGGCGTACCAACCTAGTCCGGGGGTCGTGGGGACGACCCTATAGTCGTCGGACATGACGGTGGCGGCCCAGTCTAGTCCCGGGTCATGGGGACGACCCTATAGTCGTCGGACAAGTCGGCGGCTGGCCAACTTTGGCCCGTGGTCGTGGGGAGGACCCTATAGTCGTCGGAAATGACGGTGGCGGGCCAATCTAGTCCCGGGGTCGTGGGGACGACCCTATAATCGTCGGACAAGTCGGCGGCTGTCCAACTTTGGCCCGGGGTCGTGGGGACGACCCTATAGTCGTCGGACTTGACGGTGGCGGGCCAATCTAGTCCCGGGGTCGTGGGGACGACCCTATAGTCGTCAGACATCTCGGTGGCGAGCCAACCTAGTCCCGGGGTCGTGGGGACGACCCTATAGTCGTCGGACATGACGGTGGCGGGCCAGTCTAGTCCCGGGTCGTGGGGACGACCCTATAGTCGTCGGACATATCGGTGGCGGGCCAACCTAGTCCCGGGGTCGTGGTGACGACCCTATAGTCGTCAGACATATCGGTGGCGGGCCAACCTAGTCCCGGGGTCGTGGGGACGACCCTATAGTCGTCGGATATGTCGGCGGCAGGCCAACTTTGGCCCGCGGTCGTGGGGACGACCCTATAGTCGTCGGACAAGTCGGCGGCGTACCAACCTAGTCCGGGGGTCGTGGGGACGACCCTATAGTCGTCGGACATGACGGTGGCGGGCCACTCTAGTCCCGGGTCATGGGGACGACCCTATAGTCGTCGGACATGTCGGCGGCTGGCCAACTTTGGCCCGTGGTCGTGGGGAGGACCCTATACTCGTCGGACATGTCGGCGGCGAGCCAACATTGACCCGGGGTCGTGGGGACGACTCTATAGTCGTCGGATATGTCGGTGGCGGGCCAGTCTAGTCCCGGGTCGTGGGGACGACCCTATAGTCGTCGGACATGTCGGCGGCTGGCCAACTTTGGCCCGTGGTCGTGGGGAGGACCCTATACTCGTCGGACAAGTCGGCGGCGTACCAACCTAGTCCGGGGGTCGTGGGGACGACCCTATAGTCGTCGGACATGACGGTGGCGGGCCAATATAGTCCCGGGTCATGGGGACGACCCTATAATCGCCGGACAAGTCGGCGGCTGTCCAACTTTGGCCCGGGGTCGTGGGGACGACCCTATAGTCGTCGGACATGTCGGCGGCTGGCCAACTTTGGCCCGTGGTCGTGGGGAGGACCCTATACTCGTCGGACATGTCGGCGGCGAGCCAACATTGACCCGGGGTCGTGGGGACGACTCTATAGTCGTCGGATATGTCGGTGGCGGGCCAGTCTAGTCCCGGGTCGTGGGGACGACCCTATAGTCGTCGGACATGTCGGCGGCTGGCCAACTTTGGCCCGTGGTCGTGGGGAGGACCCTATACTCGTCGGACAAGTCGGCGGCGTACCAACCTAGTCCGGGGGTCGTGGGGACGACCCTATAGTCGTCGGACATGACGGTGGCGGGCCAGTCTAGTCCCGGGTCGTGGGGACGACCCTATAGTCGTCGGACATGTCGGCGGCTGGCCAACTTTGGCCCGTGGTCGTGGGGACGACCCTATAGTCGTCGGAAATGTCGGTGGCTGTCCAACTTTGGCCCGGGGGTCGTGGGGACGACCCTATAGTCGTCGGAAATGTCGGCGGCGAGCCAACATTGACCCGGGGTCGTGGGGACGACTCTATAGTCGTCGGACATGTCGGTGGCGGGCCCGTCTAGTCCCGGGTCGTGGGGACGACCCTATAGTCGTCGGACATGTCGGCGGCTGGCCAACTTTGGCCCGTGGTCGTGGGGAGGACCCTATACTAGTCGGACAAGTCGGCGGTGTACCAACCTAGTCCGGGGGTCGTGGGGACGACCCTATAGTCGTCGGACATGACGGTGGCGGCCCAGTCTAGTCCCGGGTCATGGGGACGACCCTATAGTCGTCGGACAAGTCGGCGGCTGGCCAACTTTGGCCCGTGGTCGTGGGGAGGACCCTATAGTCGTCGGAAATGACGGTGGCGGGCCAATCTAGTCCCGGGGTCGTGGGGACGACCCTATAATCGTCGGACAAGTCGGCGGCTGTCCAACTTTGGCCCGGGGTCGTGGGGACGACCCTATAGTCGTCGGACTTGACGGTGGCGGGCCAATCTAGTCCCGGGGTCGTGGGGACGACCCTATAGTCGTCAGACATCTCGGTGGCAGGCCAACTTTGGCCCGCGGTCGTGGGGACGACCCTATAGTCGTCGGACAAGTCGGCGGCGTACCAACCTAGTCCGGGGGTCGTGGGGACGACCCTATAGTCGTCGGACATGACGGTGGCGGGCCAGTCTAGTCCCGGGTCATGGGGACGACCCTATTGTCGTCGGACAAGTCGGCGGCTGGCCAACTTTGGCCCGTGGTCGTGGGGACGACCCTATAGTCGTCGGAAATAACGGTGGCGGGCCAATCTAGTCCCGGGGTCGTGGGGACGACCCTACAGTCGTCGGACAATTCGGCGGCGAGCCAATCTAGTCCCGCGGTCGTGGGGACGACCCTATAGTCGTCGGACAAGTCAGCGGCTGGCCAACATTGGCCCGTGGTCGTGGGGACGACCATATAGTCGTCGGACATGACGGTGGCGGGCCACTCTAGTCCCGGGTCATGGGGACGACCCTATAGTCGTCGGACATGTCGGCGGCTGGCCAACTTTGGCCCGTGGTCGTGGGGAGGACCCTATACTCGTCGGACAAGTCGGCGGCGTACCAACCTAGTCCGGGGGTCGTGGGGACGACCCTATAGTCGTCGGACATGACGGTGGCGGCCCAGTCTAGTCCCGGGTCATGGGGACGACCCTATAGTCGTCGGACAAGTCGGCGGCTGGCCAACTTTGGCCCGTGGTCGTGGGGAGGACCCTATAGTCGTCGGAAATGACGGTGGCGGGCCAATCTAGTCCCGGGGTCGTGGGGACGACCCTATAATCGTCGGACAAGTCGGCGGCTGTCCAACTTTGGCCCGGGGTCGTGGGGACGACCCTATAGTCGTCGGACTTGACGGTGGCGGGCCAATCTAGTCCCGGGGTCGTGGGGACGACCCTATAGTCGTCAGACATCTCGGTGGCGAGCCAACCTAGTCCCGGGGTCGTGGGGACGACCCTATAGTCGTCGGACATGACGGTGGCGGGCCAGTCTAGTCCCGGGTCGTGGGGACGACCCTATAGTCGTCGGACATATCGGTGGCGGGCCAACCTAGTCCCGGGGTCGTGGTGACGACCCTATAGTCGTCAGACATATCGGTGGCGGGCCAACCTAGTCCCGGGGTCGTGGGGACGACCCTATAGTCGTCGGACAAGTCGGCGGCGGGCGAACCTAGACCCGGGGTCGTGGGGATGAATCTATAGTCGTCGGACATGACGGTGGCGGGCCAGTCTAGTCCCGGGTCGTGGGGATGACTCTATAGTCGTCGGACAAGTCGGCGGCGAGCCCACCTAGTCGGGGGGTCGTGGGGACGACCCTATAGTCGTCGGACAAGTCGGCGGCCGGCCAACCTAGTCCGGGGGTCGTGGGGACGACCCTATAGTCGTCGGACATGACGGTGGCGGGCCAGTCTAGTCCCGGGTCGTGGGGACGACCCTATAGTCGTCGGACATATCGGTGGCGGGCCAACCTAGTCCGGGGGTCGTGGGGACGACCCTATAGTCGTCAGACATATCGGTGGCGGGCCAACCTAGTCCCGGGGTCGTGGGGACGACCCTATAGTCGTCGGACAAGTCGGCGGCGGGCGAACCTAGACCCGGGGTCGTGGGGATGAATCTATAGTCGTCGGACATGACGGTGGCGGGCCAGTCTAGTCCCGGGTCGTGGGGATGACTCTATAGTCGTCGGACATGTCGGTGGCGGGCCAGTCTAGTCCCGGGTCGTGGGGACGACCCTATAGTCGTCGGACATGTCGGCGGCTGGCCAACTTTGGCCCGTGGTCGTGGGGACGACCCTATAGTCGCCGGACATGACGGTGGCGGGCCAGTCTAGTCCCGGGTCATGGGGACGACCCTATAGTCGTCGGACAAGTCGGCGGCTGGCCAACTTTGGCCCGTGGTCGTGGGGAGGACCCTATACTCGTCGGACAAGTCGGCGGCGTACCAACCTAGTCCGGGGGTCGTGGGGACGACCCTATAGTCGCCGGACATGACGGTGGCGGGCCAGTCTAGTCCCGGGTCATGGGGACGACCCTATAGTCGTCGGACAAGTCGGCGGCTGGCCAACTTTGGCCCGTGGTCGTGGGGACGACCCTATAGTCGTCGGAAATGACGGTGGCGGGCCAATCTAGTCCCGGGGTCGTGGGGACGACCCTACAGTCGTCGGACAAGTCGGCGGCGAGCCAATCTAGTCCCGCGGTCGTGGGGACGACCCTATAGTCGTCGGACAAGTCAGCGGCTGGCCAACATTGGCCCGTGGTCGTGGGGACGACCATATAGTCGTCGGACATGACGGTGGCGGGCCACTCTAGTCCCGGGTCGTGGGGACGACCCTATAGTCGTCGGACATGTCGGCGGCTGGCCAACTTTGGCCCGGGGTCGTGGGGACGACCCTATAGTCGTCGGACATGTCGGCGGCTGGCCAACTTTGGCCCGTGGTCGTGGGGAGGACCCTATACTCGTCGGACAAGTCGGCGGCGTACCAACCTAGTCCGGGGGTCGTGGGGACGACCCTATAGTCGTCGGACATGACGGTGGCGGGCCAATCTAGTCCCGGGTCATGGGGACGACCCTATAGTCGCCGGACAAGTCGGCGGCTGGCCAACTTTGGCCCGTGGTCGTGGGGACGACCCTATAGTCGTCGGAAATGACGGTGGCAGGCCAATCTAGTCCCGGGGTCGTGGGGACGACCCTACAGTCGTCGGACAAGTCGGCGGCGAGCCAATCTAGTCCCGCGGTCGTGGGGACGACCCTATAGTCGTCGGACAAGTCAGCGGCTGGCCAACATTGGCCCGTGGTCGTGGGGAGGACCATATAGTCGTCGGACATGACGGTGGCGGGCCACTCTAGTCCCGGGTCATGGGGACGACCCTATAGTCGTCGGACAAGTCGGCGGCTGGCCAACTTTGGCCCGGGGTCGTGGGGACGACCCTATAGTCGTCGGATATGTCGGCGGCAGGCCAACTTTGGCCCGCGGTCGTGGGGACGACCCTATAGTCGTCGGACAAGTCGGCGGCGTACCAACCTAGTCCGGGGGTCGTGGGGACGACCCTATAGTCGTCGGACATGACGGTGGCGGGCCACTCTAGTCCCGGGTCATGGGGACGACCCTATAGTCGTCGGACATATCGGCGGCTGGCCAACTTTGGCCCGTGGTCGTGGGGAGGACCCTATACTCGTCGGACATGTCGGCGGCGAGCCAACATTGACCCGGGGTCGTGGGGACGACTCTATAGTCGTCGGATATGTCGGTGGCGGGCCAGTCTAGTCCCGGGTCGTGGGGACGACCCTATAGTCGTCGGACATGTCGGCGGCTGGCCAACTTTGGCCCGTGGTCGTGGGGAGGACCCTATACTCGTCGGACAAGTCGGCGGCGTACCAACCTAGTCCGGGGGTCGTGGGGACGACCCTATAGTCGTCGGACATGACGGTGGCGGGCCAATATAGTCCCGGGTCATGGGGACGACCCTATAGTCGCCGGACAAGTCGGCGGCTGGCCAACTTTGGCCCGTGGTCGTGGGGACGACCCTATAGTCGTCGGAAATGACGGTGGCGGGCCAATCTAGTCCCGGGGTCGTGGGGACGACCCTACAGTCGTCGGACAAGTCGGCGGCGAGCCAATCTAGTCCCGCGGTCGTGGGGACGACCCTATAGTCGTCGGACAAGTCAGCGGCTGGCCAACATTGGCCCGTGGTCGTGGGGAGGACCATATAGTCGTCGGACATGACGGTGGCGGGCCACTCTAGTCCCGGGTCATGGGGACGACCCTATAGTCGTCGGACAAGTCGGCGGCTGGCCAACTTTGGCCCGGGGTCGTGGGGACGACCCTATAGTCGTCGGATATGTCGGCGGCAGGCCAACTTTGGCCCGCGGTCGTGGGGACGACCCTATAGTCGTCGGACAAGTCGGCGGCGTACCAACCTAGTCCGGGGGTCGTGGGGACGACCCTATAGTCGTCGGACATGACGGTGGCGGGCCACTCTAGTCCCGGGTCATGGGGACGACCCTATAGTCGTCGGACATGTCGGCGGCTGGCCAACTTTGGCCCGTGGTCGTGGGGAGGACCCTATACTCGTCGGACATGTCGGCGGCGAGCCAACATTGACCCGGGGTCGTGGGGACGACTCTATAGTCGTCGGATATGTCGGTGGCGGGCCAGTCTAGTCCCGGGTCGTGGGGACGACCCTATAGTCGTCGGACATGTCGGCGGCTGGCCAACTTTGGCCCGTGGTCGTGGGGAGGACCCTATACTCGTCGGACAAGTCGGCGGCGTACCAACCTAGTCCGGGGGTCGTGGGGACGACCCTATAGTCGTCGGACATGACGGTGGCGGGCCAGTCTAGTCCCGGGTCGTGGGGACGACCCTATAGTCGTCGGACATGTCGGCGGCTGGCCAACTTTGGCCCGTGGTCGTGGGGACGACCCTATAGTCGTCGGAAATGTCGGTGGCTGTCCATCTTTGGCCCGGGGGTCGTGGGGACGACCCTATAGTCGTCGGAAATGTCGGCGGCGAGCCAACATTGACCCGGGGTCGTGGGGACGACTCTATAGTCGTCGGACATGTCGGTGGCGGGCCCGTCTAGTCCCGGGTCGTGGGGACCACCCTATAGTCGTCGGACATGTCGGCGGCTGGCCAACTTTGGCCCGTGGTCGTGGGGAGGACCCTATACTAGTCGGACAAGTCGGCGGTGTACCAACCTAATCCGGGGGTCGTGGGGACGACCCTATAGTCGTCGGACATGACGGTGGCGGGCCAGTCTAGTCCCGGGTCATGGGGACGACCCTATAGTCGTCGGACAAGTCGGCGGCTGGCCAACTTTGGCCCGTGGTCGTGGGGACGACCCTATAGTCGTCGGAAATAACGGTGGCGGGCCAATCTAGTCCCGGGGTCGTGGGGACGACCCTACAGTCGTCGGACAATTCGGCGGCGAGCCAATCTAGTCCCGCGGTCGTGGGGACGACCCTATAGTCGTCGGACGAGTCAGCGGCTGGCCAACATTGGCCCGTGGTCGTGGGGACGACCATATAGTCGTCGGACATGACGGTGGCGGGCCACTCTAGTCCCGGGTCATGGGGACGACCCAATAGTCGTCGGACATGTCGGCGGCTGGCCAACTTTGGCCCGTGGTCGTGGGGAGGACCCTATACTCGTCGGACAAGTCGGCGGCGTACCAACCTAGTCCGGGGGTCGTGGGGACGACCCTATAGTCGTCGGACATGACGGTGGCGGCCCAGTCTAGTCCCGGGTCATGGGGACGACCCTATAGTCGTCGGACAAGTCGGCGGCTGGCCAACTTTGGCCCGTGGTCGTGGGGACGACCCTATAGTCGTCGGAAATGACGGTGGCGGGCCAATCTAGTCCCGGGGTCGTGGGGACGACCCTATAATCGTCGGACAAGTCGGCGGCTGTCCAACTTTGGCCCGGGGTCGTGGGGACGACCCTATAGTCGTCGGACTTGACGGTGGCGGGCCAATCTAGTCCCGGGGTCGTGGGGACGACCCTATAGTCGTCAGACATCTCGGTGGCGAGCCAACCTAGTCCCGGGGTCGTGGGGACGACCCTATAGTCGTCGGACATGACGGTGGCGGGCCAGTCTAGTCCCGGGTCGTGGGGACGACCCTATAGTCGTCGGACATATCGGTGGCGGGCCAACCTAGTCCCGGGGTCGTGGTGACGACCCTATAGTCGTCAGACATATCGGTGGCGGGCCAACCTAGTCCCGGGGTCGTGGGGACGACCCTATAGTCGTCGGACAAGTCGGCGGCGGGCGAACCTAGACCCGGGGTCGTGGGGATGAATCTATAGTCGTCGGACATGACGGTGGCGGGCCAGTCTAGTCCCGGGTCGTGGGGATGACTCTATAGTCGTCGGACAAGTCGGCGGCGAGCCCACCTAGTCGGGGGGTCGTGGGGACGACCCTATAGTCGTCGGACAAGTCGGCGGCCGGCCAACCTAGTCCGGGGGTCGTGGGGACGACCCTATAGTCGTCGGACATGACGGTGGCGGGCCAGTCTAGTCCCGGGTCGTGGGGACGACCCTATAGTCGTCGGACATATCGGTGGCGGGCCAACCTAGTCCGGGGGTCGTGGGGACGACCCTATAGTCGTCAGACATATCGGTGGCGGGCCAACCTAGTCCCGGGGTCGTGGGGACGACCCTATAGTCGTCGGACAAGTCGGCGGCGGGCGAACCTAGACCCGGGGTCGTGGGGATGAATCTATAGTCGTCGGACATGACGGTGGCGGGCCAGTCTAGTCCCGGGTCGTGGGGATGACTCTATAGTCGTCGGACATGTCGGTGGCGGGCCAGTCTAGTCCCGGGTCGTGGGGACGACCCTATAGTCGTCGGACATGTCGGCGGCTGGCCAACTTTGGCCCGTGGTCGTGGGGAGGACCCTATAGTCGTCGGAAATGACGGTGGCGGGCCAATCTAGTCCCGGGGTCGTGGGGACGACCCTACAGTCGTCGGACAAGTCGGCGGCTGGCCAACTTTGGCCCGTGGTCGTGGGGAGGACCCTATACTCGTCGGACAAGTCGGCGGCGTACCAACCTAGTCCGGGGGTCGTGGGGACGACCCTATAGTCGCCGGACATGACGGTGGCGGGCCAGTCTAGTCCCGGGTCATGGGGACGACCCTATAGTCGTCGGACAAGTCGGCGGCTGGCCAACTTTGGCCCGTGGTCGTGGGGAGGACCCTATACTCGTCGGACAAGTCGGCGGCGTACCAACCTAGTCCGGGGGTCGTGGGGACGACCCTATAGTCGCCGGACATGACGGTGGCGGGCCAGTCTAGTCCCGGGTCATGGGGACGACCCTATAGTCGTCGGACAAGTCGGCGGCTGGCCAACTTTGGCCCGTGGTCGTGGGGACGACCCTATAGTCGTCGGAAATGACGGTGGCGGGCCAATCTAGTCCCGGGGTCGTGGGGACGACCCTACAGTCGTCGGACAAGTCGGCGGCGAGCCAATCTAGTCCCGCGGTCGTGGGGACGACCCTATAGTCGTCGGACAAGTCAGCGGCTGGCCAACATTGGCCCGTGGTCGTGGGGACGACCATATAGTCGTCGGACATGACGGTGGCGGGCCACTCTAGTCCCGGGTCGTGGGGACGACCCTATAGTCGTCGGACATGTCGGCGGCTGGCCAACTTTGGCCCGGGGTCGTGGGGACGACCCTATAGTCGTCGGACATATCGGCGGCTGGCCAACTTTGGCCCGTGGTCGTGGGGAGGACCCTATACTCGTCGGACAAGTCGGCGGCGTACCAACCTAGTCCGGGGGTCGTGGGGACGACCCTATAGTCGTCGGACATGACGGTGGCGGGCCAATCTAGTCCCGGGTCATGGGGACGACCCTATAGTCGCCGGACAAGTCGGCGGCTGGCCAACTTTGGCCCGTGGTCGTGGGGACGACCCTATAGTCGTCGGAAATGACGGTGGCAGGCCAATCTAGTCCCGGGGTCGTGGGGACGACCCTACAGTCGTCGGACAAGTCGGCGGCGAGCCAATCTAGTCCCGCGGTCGTGGGGACGACCCTATAGTCGTTGGACAAGTCAGCGGCTGGCCAACATTGGCCCGTGGTCGTGGGGAGGACCATATAGTCGTCGGACATGACGGTGGCGGGCCACTCTAGTCCCGGGTCATGGGGACGACCCTATAGTCGTCGGACAAGTCGGCGGCTGGCCAACTTTGGCCCGGGGTCGTGGGGACGACCCTATAGTCGTCGGATATGTCGGCGGCAGGCCAACTTTGGCCCGCGGTCGTGGGGACGACCCTATAGTCGTCGGACAAGTCGGCGGCGTACCAACCTAGTCCGGGGGTCGTGGGGACGACCCTATAGTCGTCGGACATGACGGTGGCGGGCCACTCTAGTCCCGGGTCATGGGGACGACCCTATAGTCGTCGGACATGTCGGCGGCTGGCCAACTTTGGCCCGTGGTCGTGGGGAGGACCCTATACTCGTCGGACATGTCGGCGGCGAGCCAACATTGACCCGGGGTCGTGGGGACGACTCTATAGTCGTCGGATATGTCGGTGGCGGGCCAGTCTAGTCCCGGGTCGTGGGGACGACCCTATAGTCGTCGGACATGTCGGCGGCTGGCCAACTTTGGCCCGTGGTCGTGGGGAGGACCCTATACTCGTCGGACAAGTCGGCGGCGTACCAACCTAGTCCGGGGGTCGTGGGGACGACCCTATAGTCGTCGGACATGACGGTGGCGGGCCAATATAGTCCCGGGTCATGGGGACGACCCTATAGTCGCCGGACAAGTCGGCGGCTGGCCAACTTTGGCCCGTGGTCGTGGGGACGACCCTATAGTCGTCGGAAATGACGGTGGCGGGCCAATCTAGTCCCGGGGTCGTGGGGACGACCCTACAGTCGTCGGACAAGTCGGCGGCTGGCCAACTTTGGCCCGTGGTCGTGGGGACGACCCTATAGTCGTCGGAAATGACGGTGGCGGGCCAATCTAGTCCCGGGGTCGAGGGGACGACCCTACAGTCGTCGGACAAGTCGGCGGCGAGCCAATCTAGTCCCGCGGTCGTGGGGACGACCCTATAGTCATCGGACAAGTAGGCGGCTGTCCAACTTTGGCCCGGGGTCGTGGGGACGACCCTATAGTCGTCGGACTTGACGGTGGCGGGCCAATCTAGTCCCGGGGTCGTGGGGACGACCCTATAGTCGTCAGACATATCGGTGGCGAGCCAACCTAGTCCCGGGTCGTGGGGACGACCCTATAGTCGTCGGACATGTCGGCGGCAGGCCAACTTTGGCCCGTGGTCGTGGGGACGACCCTATAGTCGTCAGACATGACGGTGGCGAGCCAACCTAGTCCCGGGGTCGTGGGGACGACCCTATAGTCGTCGGACAAGTCGGCGGCGAGCCCACCTAGTCGGGGGGTAATGGGGACGACCCTATAGTCGTCGGACAAGTCGGCGCCCGGCCAACCTAGTCCGGGGGTCGTGGGGACGACCCTATAGTCGTCGGACATGACGGTGGCGGGCCAGTCTAGTCCCGGGTCGTGGGGACGACCCTATAGTCGTCGGACATGTCGGCGGCTGGCCAACTTTGGCCCGTGGTCGTGGGGACGACCCTATAGTCGTCGGAAATGTCGGTGGCTGTCCAACTTTGGCCCGGGGGTCGTGGGGACGACCCTATAGTCGTCGGAAATGTCGGCGGCGAGCCAACATTGACCCGGGGTCGTGGGGACGACTCTATAGTCGTCGGACATGTCGGTGGCGGGCCAGTCTAGTCCCGGGTCGTGGGGACGACCCTATAGTCGTCGGACATGTCGGCGGCTGGCCAACTTTGGCCCGTGGTCGTGGGGAGGACCCTATACTAGTCGGACAAGTCGGCGGTGTACCAACCTATTCCGGGGGTCGTGGGGACGACCCTATAGTCGTCGGAAATAACGGTGGCGGGCCAATCTAGTCCCGGGGTCGTGGGGACGACCCTACAGTCGTCGGACAATTCGGCGGCGAGCCAATCTAGTCCCGCGGTCGTGGGGACGACCCTATAGTCGTCGGACAAGTCAGCGGCTGGCCAACATTGGCCCGTGGTCGTGGGGACGACCATATAGTCGTCGGACATGACGGTGGCGGGCCACTCTAGTCCCGGGTCATGGGGACGACCCTATAGTCGTCGGACATGTCGGCGGCTGGCCAACTTTGGCCCGTGGTCGTGGGGAGGACCCTATACTCGTCGGACAAGTCGGCGGCGTACCAACCTAGTCCGGGGGTCGTGGGGACGACCCTATAGTCGTCGGACATGACGGTGGCGGGCCAGTCTAGTCCCGGGTCATGGGGACGACCCTATAGTCGTCGGACAAGTCGGCGGCTGGCCAACTTTGGCCCGTGGTCGTGGGGACGACCCTATAGTCGTCGGAAATGACGGTGGCGGGCCAATCTAGTCCCGGGGTCGTGGGGACGACCCTATAGTCGTCGGACAAGCCGGCGATTGGCCAACTTTGGCCCGTGGTCGTGGGGACGACCCTATAATCGTCGGACAAGTCGGCGGCTGTCCAACTTTGGCCCGGGGTCGTGGGGACGACCCTATAGTCGTCGGACTTGACGGTGGCGGGCCAATCTAGTCCCGGGGTCGTGGGGACGACCCTATAGTCGTCAGACATGTCGGTGGCGAGCCAACCTAGTCCCGGGGTCGTGGGGACGACCCTATAGTCGTCGGACAAGTCGGCGGCGGGCCAACCTAGTCCCGGGGTCGTGGGGATGACCCTATAGTCGTCGGACAAGTCGGCGGCGAGCCCACCTAGTCGGGGGGTCGTGGGGACGACCCTATAGTCGTCGGACAAGTCGGCGGCCGGCCAACCTAGTCCGGGGGTCGTGGGGACGACCCTATAGTCGTCGGACTTGACGGTGGCGGGCCAATCTAGTCCCGGGGTCGTGGGGACGACCCTATAGTCGTCAGACATGTCGGTGGCGAGCCAACCTAGTCCCGGGGTCGTGGGGACGACCCTATAGTCGTCGGACAAGTCGGCGGCGGGCCAACCTAGTCCCGGGGTCGTGGGGACGACCCTATAGTCGTCGGACATGTCGGCGGCTGGCCAACTTTGGCCCGTGGTCGTGGGGACGACCCTATAGTCGTCAGACATGACGGTGGCGAGCCAACCTAGTCCCGGGGTCGTGGGGACGACCCTATAGTCGTCGGACAAGTCGGCGGCGAGCCCACCTAGTCGGGGGGTCGTGGGGACGACCCTATAGTCGTCGGACAAGTCGGCGGTGGGCCAACCTAGTCCCGGGGTCGTGGGGACGACCCTATAGTCGTCGGACAAGTCCGCAGCTTGCCAACTTTGGTCCGGGGTCGAGGGGACGACCCTATTGTCGCCGGATATGACGGTGGCGGGCCAATCTAGTCCCGGTGTCGTGGGGACGACCCTATAGTCGTCGGACAAGTCGGCGGTGGGCCAACCTAGTCCCGGGGTCGTGGGGACGACCCTATAGTCGTCGGACAAGTCCGCAGCTTGCCAACTTTGGTCCGGGGTCGAGGGGACGACCCTATAGTCGTCGGACTTGACGGTGGCGGCCCAATCTAGTCCCGGGGTCGTGGGGACGACCCTATTGTCGTCGGACATGTCGTCGGCGGGCCAACTTTGGCCCGTGGTCGTGGGGACGACTGTTTAGTCGTCGGACATGTCGGCAGCTGGCCAACCTAGACCCGGGGTCGTGGGGACGACCCTATAGTCGTCGGACTTGACGGTGGCGGCCCAATCTAGTCCCGGGGTCGTGGGGACGACCCTATTGTCGTCGGACATGTCGTCGGCGGGCCAAACGTAGGCCCAGGATCGTGGGGACGACCCTATATTCGTCGGACATGTCGGCGGCTGGCCAACCTTGTGCCGAGGTCGTGGGGACGACCCTATAGTCGTCGGACATGTCGGCGGCTGGCCAACCTAGTCCCGAGGTCGTGGGGATGACCCTATAGTCGTCGGACAAGTCGGCGGCGGGCCAATCTAGTCCCGGGGTCGTGGGGACGACCCTATTGTCGTCGGACATGTCGGCGGCTGGCCACCTTTGGCCCGTGGTCGTGGGGACGATCCGATAGTCGTTGGACATGACGGTGGCGGGCCAATCTAGTCCCGGGGTCGTGGGGACGACCCTATAGTCTTCGGACAAGTCGGCGGCGGGCCAATCTAGTCCCGGGGTCGTGGGGACGACCCTATTGTCGTCGGACATGACGGTGGTGGGCCAATCTAGTCCCGGGGTCGTAGGGATGACCCTATAGTCGTCGGAAATGTCGGGTGCTGGCCAACTTTGTCCCGTGGTCGTGAAGACGACCCAATAGTCGTCGGACAAGACGGTGGCGGGTCAATCTAGTCCCGGGGTCTTGGGGACGACCCTATAGTCGTCGGACATGTCGGCGGCTGGCCAACGTAGGCCCGCTGTCGTGGGGACGACCCTATAGACGTCGGACATGTCGTCGGCTGGCCAACTTAGGCCCGGGGTCGTGGGGACGATCCAATAGTCGTGGGGACGACTGTTTAGTCGTCGGACATGTCGGCGGTTGGCCAACCTAGACCCGGTGTCGTGGGGACGACCCTATTGTCGTCGGACATGACGGTGGCGGGCCAATCTAGTCATGGGGTCGTGGGGACGACCCTATAGTCGTCGGACATGTCGGCGACTGGCCAACATTGGCCCGGGGTCGTGGGGACGACCCTATAGTCGTCGGACATGTCGGCGGCTGGCCAACTTTGGCCCGTGGTCGTGGGGACGACTGTTTAGTCGTCGGACATGTCGGCAGCCGGCCAACCTAGACCCGGGGTCGTGGGGACGACCCTATTGTCGTCGGACATGACGGTGGCGGGCCCGTCTAGTCCCGGGTCGTGGGGACGACCCTATAGTCGTCGGAAATGTCGGCGGCAGGCCAACTTTGGCCCGTAGTCGTGGGTACGACCCTATAGTCGTCGGACACGACGGTGTCGAGCCAATCTAGTCCCGGGGTTGTGGGGACGACCCTATTTTCGTCGGACATGTCGGCGGCTGGCCAACTTTGGCCCGTGGTCGTGGGGACGTCCCTCTAGTCGTCGGACATGACGGTGGCGGGCCAATCTAGTCCTGGTGTCGTGGGGACGACCCTATAGTCGTCGGACATGACGGTCGCGGCCCAATCTAGTCCCGGGGTCGTGGGGACGACCCTATAGTCGTCGGACAAGTCGGCGGCTGGCCAACTTTTGCCCTGGGTCGTGGGGACGACCCTATAGTCGTCGAACATGTTGGCGGCAGGTCAGCCTAGTCCCGGGGTCGTGGGGACGACCCTATAGTCGTCGGACATGTCGGCGGCTGGCCAACTTTGGCCCGTGGTCGTGGGGACGACTCTATATTCGTCGGACATGTCGGCGGCTGGCCAACCTAGACCCGGGGTCGTGGGGACGACCCTATTGTCGTCGGACATGACGGTGGCGGGCCAATCTAGTCCCGGGGTCGTGGGGACGACCCTATAGTCGTCAGACATGTCGGCGGCTGGCCAACTTGGGCCCGTGGTCGTGGGGCGACCCAATAGTCGTCGGACATGTCGGCGGCTGGCCAACTTTTGCCCGAGGTCGTGGGGACGATCCGATAATCGATGGACATGACGGTGGCGGGCCAATCTAGTCCCGGGGTCGTGGGGACGACCCTATAGTCGTCGGACAAGACGGCGGCTGGACATCTTTGGCCCGGGGTCGTGGGGACGACCCTATAGTCATCGTACATGTCGGCGGCTGGCCAACTTTGGCCCGTGGTCGTGGGGACGACCCAATAGTGGTCGGACATGTCGGCGGCTGGCCAACCTAGTCCCGAAGTCGTGGGGACGACCGTATAGTCGCCGGACAAGTCGGCGGCGGGCCAAGCTTGGCCCGGGGTCGTGGGGACGACCCTATAGTCGTCGGACATGACGGTGGCGGACCAATCTAGTCCCGGGTCGTGGCGACGACCCTATAGTCGTCGGACATTTCGGCGGCTGGCCAACTTTGGCGCGTGGTCGTGGGGACGATCCAATAGTCGTCGGACATATCGGCGGCTGGCCAACTTTGGCCCGTGGTCGTGGGGACGATCCGATAGTCGTCGGACATGTCGGCGGGTGGCCAACCTAGACCCGGGGTCGTGGGGACGACCCCATTGTCGTCGGACATGGCGGTGGCGGGCCAATCTAGTCCCGTGGTCGTGGGGACGACCCTACAGTCTTCGGACATGACGGTGGCGGGCCAATCTAGTCCCGGGGTCGTGGGGACGACCCTATAATCGTTGGACATGTCGGCGGCTGGCCAACCTGGACCCGGGGTCGTGGGGACGACCCTATAGTCGTCGGACATGTCGGCGGTTGTCCAACTTTGGCCCGGTGTCGTGGGGACGACTCTATAGTCGTCGGACATGTCGGCGGCTGGCCAACCTAGACCCGGGGTCGTGGGGACGACCCTATTGTCGTCGGACATGTCGGTGGCGGGCCAATCTAGTCCGGGGATCGTGGGGACGACCCTATAATCGTCGGACATGACGGTGGCGGGCCAATCTAGTCCCGGGGTCGTGGGGACGACCCTATAATCGTTGGACATGACGGTGGCGGGCCAATCTAGTCCCGAGGTCGTGGGGCCGACCCTATAGTCGTCGGACTTGACGGTGGTGGGCCAATCTAGTCCCGGCGTCGTGGGGACGACCCTATAGTCGTCGGACTTGACGGTGGCGGCCCAATCTAGTCCCGGGGTCGTGGGGACGACCCTATTGTCGTCGGACATGTCGTCGGCGGGCCAACTTTGGCCCGTGGTCGTGGGGACGACTGTTTAGTCGTCGGACATGTCGGCAGCTGGCCAACCTAGACCCGGGGTCGTGGGGACGACCCTATAGTCGTCGGACTTGACGGTGGCGGCCCAATCTAGTCCCGGGGTCGTGGGGACGACCCTATTGTCGTCGGACATGTCGTCGGCGGGCCAAACGTAGGCCCAGGATCGTGGGGACGACCCTATATTCGTCGGACATGTCGGCGGCTGGCCAACCTTGTGCCGAGGTCGTGGGGACGACCCTATAGTCGTCGGACATGTCGGCGGCTGGCCAACCTAGTCCCGAGGTCGTGGGGATGACCCTATAGTCGTCGGACAAGTCGGCGGCGGGCCAATCTAGTCCCGGGGTCGTGGGGACGACCCTATTGTCGTCGGACATGTCGGCGGCTGGCCACCTTTGGCCCGTGGTCGTGGGGACGATCCGATAGTCGTTGGACATGACGGTGGCGGGCCAATCTAGTCCCGGGGTCGTGGGGACGACCCTATAGTCTTCGGACAAGTCGGCGGCGGGCCAATCTAGTCCCGGGGTCGTGGGGACGACCCTATTGTCGTCGGACATGACGGTGGTGGGCCAATCTAGTCCCGGGGTCGTAGGGATGACCCTATAGTCGTCGGAAATGTCGGGTGCTGGCCAACTTTGTCCCGTGGTCGTGAAGACGACCCAATAGTCGTCGGACAAGACGGTGGCGGGTCAATCTAGTCCCGGGGTCTTGGGGACGACCCTATAGTCGTCGGACATGTCGGCGGCTGGCCAACGTAGGCCCGCTGTCGTGGGGACGACCCTATAGACGTCGGACATGTCGGCGGCTGGCCAACTTAGGCCCGGGGTCGTGGGGACGATCCAATAGTCGTGGGGACGACTGTTTAGTCGTCGGACATGTCGGCGGTTGGCCAACCTAGACCCGGTGTCGTGGGGACGACCCTATTGTCGTCGGACATGACGGTGGCGGGCCAATCTAGTCATGGGGTCGTGGGGACGACCCTATAGTCGTCGGACATGTCGGCGACTGGCCAACATTGGCCCGGGGTCGTGGGGACGACCCTATAGTCGTCGGACATGTCGGCGGCTGGCCAACTTTGGCCCGTGGTCGTGGGGACGACTGTTTAGTCGTCGGACATGTCGGCAGCCGGCCAACCTAGACCCGGGGTCGTGGGGACGACCCTATTGTCGTCGGACATGACGGTGGCGGGCCCGTCTAGTCCCGGGTCGTGGGGACGACCCTATAGTCGTCGGAAATGTCGGCGGCAGGCCAACTTTGGCCCGTAGTCGTGGGTACGACCCTATAGTCGTCGGACACGACGGTGTCGAGCCAATCTAGTCCCGGGGTTGTGGGGACGACCCTATTTTCGTCGGACATGTCGGCGGCTGGCCAACTTTGGCCCGTGGTCGTGGGGACGTCCCTCTAGTCGTCGGACATGACGGTGGCGGGCCAATCTAGTCCTGGTGTCGTGGGGACGACCCTATAGTCGTCGGACATGACGGTCGCGGCCCAATCTAGTCCCGGGGTCGTGGGGACGACCCTATAGTCGTCGGACAAGTCGGCGGCTGGCCAACTTTTGCCCTGGGTCGTGGGGACGACCCTATAGTCGTCGAACATGTTGGCGGCAGGTCAGCCTAGTCCCGGGGTCGTGGGGACGACCCTATAGTCGTCGGACATGTCGGCGGCTGGCCAACTTTGGCCCGTGGTCGTGGGGACGACTCTATAGTCGTCGGACATGTCGGCGGCTGGCCAACCTAGACCCGGGGTCGTGGGGACGACCCTATTGTCGTCGGACATGACGGTGGCGGGCCAATCTAGTCCCGGGGTCGTGGGGACGACCCTATAGTCGTCAGACATGTCGGCGGCTGGCCAACTTGGGCCCGTGGTCGTGGGGCGACCCAATAGTCGTCGGACATGTCGGCGGCTGGCCAACTTTTGCCCGAGGTCGTGGGGACGATCCGATAATCGATGGACATGACGGTGGCGGGCCAATCTAGTCCCGGGGTCGTGGGGACGACCCTATAGTCGTCGGACAAGACGGCGGCTGGACATCTTTGGCCCGGGGTCGTGGGGACGACCCTATAGTCATCGTACATGTCGGCGGCTGGCCAACTTTGGCCCGTGGTCGTGGGGACGACCCAATAGTGGTCGGACATGTCGGCGGCTGGCCAACCTAGTCCCGAAGTCGTGGGGACGACCGTATAGTCGCCGGACAAGTCGGCGGCGGGCCAAGCTTGGCCCGGGGTCGTGGGGACGACCCTATAGTCGTCGGACATGACGGTGGCGGACCAATCTAGTCCCGGGTCGTGGCGACGACCCTATAGTCGTCGGACATTTCGGCGGCTGGCCAACTTTGGCGCGTGGTCGTGGGGACGATCCAATAGTCGTCGGACATATCGGCGGCTGGCCAACTTTGGCCCGTGGTCGTGGGGACGATCCGATAGTCGTCGGACATGTCGGCGGGTGGCCAACCTAGACCCGGGGTCGTGGGGACGACCCCGATTGTCGTCGGACATGGCGGTGGCGGGCCAATCTAGTCCCGTGGTCGTGGGGACGACCCTACAGTCTTCGGACATGACGGTGGCGGGCCAATCTAGTCCCGGGGTCGTGGGGACGACCCTATAATCGTTGGACATGTCGGCGGCTGGCCAACCTGGACCCGGGGTCGTGGGGACGACCCTATAGTCGTCGGACATGTCGGCGGTTGTCCAACTTTGGCCCGGTGTCGTGGGGACGACTCTATAGTCGTCGGACATGTCGGCGACTGGCCAACCTAGACCCGGGGTCGTGGGGACGACCCTATTGTCGTCGGACATGTCGGTGGCGGGCCAATCTAGTCCGGGGATCGTGGGGACGACCCTATAATCGTCGGACATGACGGTGGCGGGCCAATCTAGTCCCGGGGTCGTGGGGACGACCCTATAATCGTTGGACATGACGGTGGCGGGCCAATCTAGTCCCGAGGTCGTGGGGCCGACCCTATAGTCGTCGGACTTGACGGTGGTGGGCCAATCTAGTCCCGGCGTCGTGGGGACGACCCTATAGTCGTCGGACTTGACGGTGTCGGGCCAATCTAGTCCCGGGGTCGTGGGGACGACCCTATTGTCGTCGGACATGACGGTGGCGGGCCAACCTAGTCCCGGGGTCGTAGGGACGACCCTATAGTCGTCGGACATGTCGGCGATTGGCCAACATTGGCCCGGGGTCGTGGGGACAACCCTATAGTCGTCGGACATGTCGGCGGCTGGCCAACTTTTGCCCGGGGTCGTGGGGACGACCCTATTGTCGTCGGACATGACGGTGGCGGGACAATCTAGTCCCGGGGTCGTGGGGACGACCCTATTGTCGTCGGACATGTCGGCGGTGAGCCAACCTAGTCCAGGGGTCGTGGGGACGACCCTATAGTCGTCGGACATGTCGGCGGCTTGCCAACTTGGGCCCGGGGTCGTGGGCACGACCCTATAGTCGTCGGACATGTCGGCGGCTGGCCAACCTACTCCCGAGGTCGTGGGGCTGACCCTATAGTCGTCGGACTTGACGGTGGTGGGCCAATCTAGTCCCGGGATCGTGGGGACGACCCTACAGTCGTCGGACATTTCGGCATCTTGCCAACTTTGGCCCGGGGTCGTGGGGACGACCCTATAGTCGTCGGATATGTCGGCGGCTGACCAACCTAGTCACGAGGTCGTGGGGGCGACCCTGTAGTCGTCGGACATGTCGGCGGCTGGCCAAACTAGCCCCGAGGTCGTCGGACTTGACTGTGGCGGACCAATCTAGTCCCGGGGTTGTGGGGACGACCCTATAGTCGTCGGACATGTCGGCGGCTGGTCAAACTAGTCCTGAGGTCGTGGGGGCGACCCTATAGTCGTCGGACATGTCGGCGGCTGGCCAAATTTGGCCCGGTGTCGTGGGGACGACTCTATAGTCGTCGGAAATGTCGGCGGCTGGCCAACATTGGCCCGGGGTCGTGGGGTCAACCCTATAGTCGTCGGACATGTCGGCGGCTGGCCAACTTTGGCCCGTAGTCGTGGGGACGATCCGACAGTCGCCGGACATGACGGTGGCGGGCCAATCTAGTCCCGGGGTCGTGGGGACGACCCTATTGTCGTCGGACATGTCGGCGGCTGGCCAAATTTGGCCCGGTGTCGTGGGGACGACTCTATAGTCGTCGGAAATGTCGGCGGCTGGCCAACATTGGCCCGGGGTCGTGGGGACGACGCTATTGTCGACGGAGAAGTCGGCGGTGAGCCAACCTAGTCCAGGGGTCGTGGGGACGACCCTATAGTCGTCGGACATGTCGGCGGCTTGCCAACTTTGGCCCGGGGTCGTGGGCACGAGCCTATTGTCGTCGGACATGTTGCCGGCTGGTCAACCTAGTCTCGGGGTCGTGGGGACGACCCTATAGTCGTCGGAAATGTCGGCGGCTGGCTAACTTTGGCGGGTGGTCGTGAATACGACCCTATAGTCGTCGGACAAGACAGAGGCGGGCCAATCTTGTCCCGGGGTCGTGGGGTCAACCCTATAGTCGTCGGACATGTCGGCGGCTGGCCAAATTTGGCCCGGTGTCGTGGGGACGACTCTATAGTCGTCTGAAATGTCGGCGGCTGGCCAACTTTGGCCCGGGGTCGTGGGGACGACGCTATTGTCGACGGACAAGTCGGCGGTGAGCCAACCTAGTCCAGGGGTCGTGGGGACGACCCTATAGTCGTCGGACATGTCAGCGGCTGGCCAACTTTGGCCCGGTGTCGTGGGGACAACTCTATAGTCGTCGGACATGTCGGCGGCTGGCCAACCTAGACCCGGGGTCGTGGGGACGACCCTATTGTCGTCGGACATGGCGGTGGCGGGCCAATCTAGTCCCGTGGTCGTGAGGACGACCCTATAGTCTTCGGACATGACGGTAGCGGGCCAATCTAGACCCGAGGTCGTGGGGACGACCCTATAGTCGTCGGACATGACGGTAGCGGGACAATCTAGACCCGAGGTCGTGGGGACGACCTCATAGTCTTCGGACATGTCGGCGGCTGTCCAACTTTGGCCCGGTGTCGTGGGGACGACTCTATAGTCGTCGGACATGTCGGCGGCTGGCCAACCTAGACCCGCGGTCGTGGGGACGACCCTATAGTCGTCGGACAACACGGCGGCTGGACATCTTTGGCCCGGGGTCGTGGTGACGACTCTATAGTCGTCGGACATGTCGGCGGCTGGCCAACTTTGGCCCGGTGTCGTGGGGATGACTCTATAGTCGTCGGAAATGTCGGCGGCTGGCCAACTTTGGCGCGTGGTCGTGCGGACGATCCGATTGTCGTCGGACATGTCGGCGGCTGGCCAACCTAGACCCGGGGTCGTGGGGACGACCCTATTGTCGTCGGACATGACGGTGGCGGGTCAATCTAGTCCGGGGTCGTGGGGACGACCCTATAGTCGTCGGACATGTCGGCGGCTGGCCAACTTTGGCGCGTGGTCGTGGGGACGACCCTATAGTCGTCGGACATGTCGGCGGCTGGCCAACTTTGGCCCGTGGTTGTGGGGACGACCCTATAGTCGTTGGACATGACGGTGGCGGGCCAATCTAGTCCCGGGGTCGTGGGGACGACCCTATAGTCGTCGGACATGTCGGCGGCTGGCCAACTTTGGCCCGGTGTCGTGGGGACGACTCTATAGTCGTCGGAAATGTCGGCGGCTGGCCAACCTGGACCCGGCGTCGTGGGGACGACCCTATTGTCGTCGGACATGACGGTGTCGGGCCAATCTAGTCTCGGGGTCGTGGGGACGACCCTATAGTCGTCGGACATGTCGGCGGCTGGCCAACTTTGGCCCGGGGTCGTGGGGACGACTCTATAGTCGTCGGAAATGTCGGCGGCTGGCCAACCTGGACTCGGGGTCGTGGGGACGACCCTATAGTCGTCGGACAAGACGGTGGCGGACCAATCTAGTCCCGGGGTCGTGGGGACGACCCTAGAGTCGTCGGACATGTCGGCGGCTGGCCAACTTTGGCCCGTGGTCGTGGGGACGATCCAATAGTCGTCGGAAATGTCGGCGGCTGGCCAACCTAGACCCGGGGTCGTGGGGACGACCCTATTGTCGTCGGACATGACGGTGGCGGGCCAATCTAGTCCCGGGGTCGTGGGGACGACCCTATAGTCGTCGAACAATTCGGCGGCGGGCCAAGCTTGTCCCGGGGTCGTGGGGACGACCCTATAATCGTCGGACATGACTGTGGCGGGCCAATCTAGTCCCGGGGTCGTGGGGACGACCCTATAGTCGTCGGACAAGGCGGCGGCTGGACATCTTTGGCCCGGGGTCGTGGGGACGACCCTATAGTCGTCGGACATGTCGGCGGCTGGCCAACTTTGGCCCGTGGTCGTGGGGACGATCCAATAGTCGTCGGACATGTCGGCGGCTGGCCAACTTTGGCCCGTGGTTGTGGGAACGACCCTATAGTCGTTGAACATGACGGTGGCGGGCCAATCTAGTCCCGGGGTCGTGGGGACGACCCTACAGTCGTCGGAAATGTCGGCGGCTGGCCAACCTAGACCCGGGGTCGTGGGGACGACCCTATTGTCGTCGGACATGACGGTGGCGGGCCAATCTAGTCCCGGGGTCGTGGGGACGACCCTATAGTCGTCGAACAATTCGGCGGCGGGCCAAGCTTGTCCCGGGGTCGTGGGGACGACCCTATAATCGTCGGACATGACGGTGGCGGGCCAATCTAGTCCCGGGGTCGTGGGGACGACCCTATAGTCGTCGGACATGGCGGCGGCTGGCCAACTTTCGCCCGGTGTCGTGGGGACGACTCTATAGTCGTCGGAAATGTCGGCGGCTGGCCAACTTGGACCCGGGGTCGTGGGGACGACCCTATTGTCGTCGGACATGACGGTGGCGGGCCAATCTAGTCTCGGGGTCGTGGGGACGACCCTATAGTCGTCGGACATGTCGGCGGCTGGCCAACTTTGGCCCGGGGTCGTGGGGACGACTCTATAGTCGTCGGAAATGTCGGCGGCTGGCCAACCTGGACTCGGGGTCGTGGGGACGACCCTATAGTCGTCGGACAAGACGGCGGCTGGACATCTTTGGCCCGGGGTCGTGGGGACGACCCTATAGTCGTCGGACATGTTGGCAGCTTGTCAGCCTAGTCCCGGGGTGGTGGGTACGACCCTATAGTCGTCGGACAAGTCGGCGGCGGGCCAACCGTGTCCCGGGGTCGTGGGGACGACCCTATAGTCGTCGGACATGTCGGCAGCTGGCCAACTTTGGCCCGGGGTCGTGGGGACGACCCTATAGTCGTCGGACATGTCGGCGGCTGGCCAACTTTGGCCCGTGGTTGTGGGGACGACCCTATAGTCGTTGGACATGACGGTGGCGGGCCAATCTAGTCCCGGGGTCGTGGGGACGACCCTATTGTCGTCGGACATGACGGTGGCGGGCCAATCTAGTCTCGCGGTCGTGGGGACGACCCTATAATCGTCGGACATGACGGTGGCGGGCCAATCTAGTCCCGGGGTCGTGGGGACGACCCTATAGTCGTCGGACATGTCGGCGGCTGGTCAACTTTGGCCCGTGGTCGTGGGGACGACCCTATAGTCGTCGGACAAGACGGCGGCTGGCCAACTTTGGCCCGGTGTCGTGGGGACGACTCTATAGTCGTCGGAAATGTCGGCGGCTGGCCAACCTGGACCCGGGGTCGTGGGGACGACCCTATTGTCGTCGGACATGACGGTGGCGGGCCAATCTAGTCTCGGGGTCGTGGGGACGACCCTATAGTCGTCGGACATGTCGGCGGCTGGCCAACTTTGGCCCGGGGTCGTGGGGACGACCCTATAGTCGTCGGACATGTCGGCGGCTGGCCAACTTTGGCGCGTGGTCGTGGGGACGATCCGATTGTCGTCGGACATGTCGGCGGCTGGCCAACCTAGACCCGGGGTCGTGGGGACGACCCTATTGTCGTCGGACATGGCGGTGGCGGGCCAATCTAGTCCCGTGGTCGTGGGGACGACCCTATAGTCTTCGGACATGACGGTAGCGGGCCAATCTAGACCCGAGGTCCTGGGGACGACCCTATAGTAGTCGAACATGTCGGCGGCTGTCCAACATTGGCCCGGTGTCGTGGGGACGACTCTATAGTCGTCGGACATGTCGGCGGCTGGCCAACTTTGACCCGTGGTCGTGGGGACGATCCAATAGTCGTCGGACATGACGGTGGCGGACCAATCTAGTCCCGGGGTCGTGGGGACGACCCTATAGTCGTCGGACATGTCGGCCGCAGGCCAACTTTGGCCCGTGGTCGTGGGGACGATCCAATAGTCGTCGGACATGTCGGCGGCTGGCCAACTTTGGCCCGTGGTCGTGGGGACGACCCTATAGTCGTCGGACATGTCGGCGGCATGCCAACTTTGGCCCGGGGTCGTGGCGACGACCCTATAGTCGTCGGACATGACGGTGGCGGACCAATCTAGTCCCGGGGTCGTGGGGACGACCCTATAGTCGTCGGACATGTCGGCCGCAGGCCAAATTTGGCCCGTGGTCGTGGGGACGATCCAATAGTCGTCGGACATGTCGGCGGCTGGCCAACTTTGGCCCGTGGTTGTGGGAACGACCCTATAGTCGTTGGACATGACGGTGGCGGGCCAATCTAGTCCCGGGGTCGTGGGGACGACCCTATAGTCGTCGGACATGTCGGCGGCATGCCAACTTTGGCCCGTGGTCGTGGGGACGACCCTATAGTCGTTGGACATGACGGTGGCGGGCCAATCTAGTCCCGGGGTCGTAGGGACGACCCTATAGTCGTCGGACATGTCGGCGATTGGCCAACATTGGCCCGGGGTCGTGGGGACGACCCTATAGTCGTCGGACATGTCGGCGGCTGGCCAACCTAGTCCCGAGGTCGTGGGGACGACCCTATAGTCGTCGGTCATGTCGGCGGCTGGCCAACTTTGGCTCGTGGTTGTGGGGACGACCCTATAGTCGTCGGACATGTCGGCGGCTGGCCAACTTTGGCCCGGTGTCGTGGGGACGACTCTATAGTCGTCGGAAATGTCGGTGGCGGGCCAATCTAGTCTCGCGGTCGTGGGGACGACCCTATAATCGTCGGACATGACGGTGGCGGGCCAATCTAGTCCCGGGGTCGTGGGGACGACCCTATAGTCGTCGGACATGTCGGCGGCTGGCCAACTTTGGCCCGGTGTCGTGGGGACGACTCTATAGTCGTCGGAAATGTCGGCGGCTGGCCAACCTGGACCCGGGGTCGTGGGGACGACCCTATTGTCGTCGGACATGACGGTGGCGGGCCAATCTAGTCTCGGGGTCGTGGGGACGACCCTATAGTCGTCGGACATGTCGGCGGCTGGACATCTTTGGCCCGGGGTCGTGGGGACGACCCTATAGTCGTCGGACATGTTGGCGGCTTGTCAGCCTAGTCCCGGGGTCGTGGGTACGACCCTATAGTCGTCGGACAAGTCGGCGGCTGGCCAACCTAGACCCGGGGTCGTGGGGACGACCCTATTGTCGTCGGACATGACGGTGGCGGGCCAATCTAGTCCCGGGGTCGTGGGGACGACCCTATAGTCGTCGAACAATTCGGCGGCGGGCCAAGCTTGTCCCGGGGTCGTGGGGACGACCCTATAATCGTCGGACATGACGGTGGCGGGCCAATCTAGTCCCGGGGTCGTGGGGACGACCCTATAGTCGTCGGACATGTCGGCGGCTGGCCAACTTTGGCCCGGTGTCGTGGGGACGACTCTATAGTCGTCAGAAATGTCGGCGGCTGGCCAACTTGGACCCGGGGTCGTGGGGACGACCTTATAATCGTCGGACATGACGGTGGCGGGCCAATCTAGTCCGTGGTTGTGGGGACGACCCTATAGTCGTTGGACATGACGGTGGCGGGCCAATCTAGTCCCGGGGTCGTGGGGACGACCCTATAGTAGTCGGACAAGACGGCGGCTGGACATCTTTGGCCCGGGGTCGTGGGGACGACCCTATAGTCGTCGGACATGTTGGCGGCTTGTCAGCCTAGTCCCGGGGTCGTGGGTACGACCCTATAGTCGTCGGACAAGTCGCCGGCTGGCCAACCTAGACCCGGGGTCGTGGGGACGACCCTATAGTCGTTGGACATGACGGTGGCGGGCCAATCTAGTCCCGGGGTCGTAGGGACGACCCTATAGTCTTCGGACATGTCGGCGATTGGCCAAAATTGGCCCGGGGTTGAGGGGACGACCCTATAGTCGTCGGACATGTCGGCGGCTGGCCAACCTAGTCCCGAGGTCGTGGGGACGACCCTATAGTCGTCGGACATGTCGGCGGCTGGCCAACTTTGGCCCGTGGTTGTGGGGACGACCGTATAGTCGTCGGACATGTCGGCGGCTGGCCAACTTTGGCCCGGTGTCGTGGGGACGACTCTATAGTCGTCGGAAATGTCGGTGGCGGGCCAATCTAGTCTCGCGGTCGTGGGGACGACCCTATAATCGTCGGACATGACGGTGGCGGGCCAATCTAGTCCCGGGGTCGTGGGGACGACCCTATAGTCGTCGGACATGTCGGCGGCTGGCCAACTTTGGCCCGGTGTCGTGGGGACGACTCTATAGTCGTCGGAAATGTCGGTGGCGGGCCAATCTAGTCTCGCGGTCGTGGGGACGACCCTATAATCGTCGGACATGACGGTGGCGGGCCAATCTAGTCCCGGGGTCGTGGGGACGACCCTATAGTCGTCGGACATGTCGGCGGCTGGCCAACTTTGGCCCGGTGTCGTGGGGACGACTCTATAGTCGTCGGAAATGTCGGCGGCTGGCCAACCTGGAGCCGGGGTCGTGGGGACGACCCTATTGTCGTCGGACATGACGGTGGCGGGCCAATCTAGTCTCGGGGTCGTGGGGACGACCCTATAGTCGTCGGACATGTCGGCGGCTGGCCAACTTTGGCCCGGGGTCGTGGGGACGACCCTATAATCGTCGGACATGTCGGCGGCTGGCCAACTTTGGCGCGTGGTCGTGGGGACGATCCGATTGTCGTCGGACATGTCGGCGGCTGGCCAACCTAGACCCGGGGTCGTGGGGACGACCCTATTGTCGTCGGACATGTCGGCGGCTGGTCAACTTTGGCCCGTGGTCGTGGGGACGACCCTATAGTCGTCGGACAAGACGGAGGCGGACCAATCTAGTCCCGGGGTCGTGGGGACGACCCTATAGTCGCCGGACATGTCGGCGGCTGGCCAACTTTGGCCCGTGGTCGTGGGGACGACCCTATAGTCGTTGGACATGACGGTGGCGGGCCAATCTAGTCCCGAGGTCCTGGGGACGACCCTATAGTCGTCGGACAAGTCGGCGGCTGGCCAACCTAGACCCGGGGTCGTGGGGACGACCCTATTCTCGTCGGACATGACGGTGGCGGGCCAATCTAGTCCCGGGGTCGTGGGGACGACCCTACAGTCGTCGGACATTTCGGCGGCTTGTCAGCCTAGTCCCGGGGTCGTGGGTACGACCCTACAGTCGTCGGACATTTCGGCGGCTTGCCAACTTTGGCCCGGGGTCGTGGGGACGACCCTATAGTCGTCGGACATGACGGTGGCGGGCCAATCTAGTCCCGGGGTCGTGGAGACGACCCTATAGTGGTCGGACATTTCGGCGGCTGGCCAACTTGGGCCGGGGGTCGTGGGGACGACCCTATAGTCGTCGGACATGTTGGCGGCTTGTCAGCCTAGTCCCGAGGTCGTGGGGACGACCCTATAGTCGTCGGACATGTCGGCGGCTGGCCAACTTTGGCCCGTGGTTGTGGGGACGACCCTATAGTCGTCGGACATGTCGGCGGCTGGCCAACTTTGGCCCGGTGTCGTGGGGACGACCCTATAGTCGTCGGACAAGACGGCGGCTGGACATCTTTGGCCCGGGGTCGTGGGGACGACCCTATAGTCGTCGGACATGTCGGCGGCGGGCCAACCTTGTCCCGGGGTCGTGGGGACGACCCTATAGTCGTCGAACAAGTCGGCGGCGGGCCAAGCTTGTCCCGGGGTCGTGGGGACGACCCTATAATCGTCGGACATGACGGTGGCGGGCCAATCTAGTCCCGGGGTCGTGGGGACGACCCTATAGTCGTCGGACATGTCGGCGGCTGGCCAACTTTGGCCCGGTGTCGTGGGGACGACTCTATAGTCGTCGGAAATGTCGGCGGCTGGCCAACCTGGACCCGGGGTCGTGGGGACGACCCTATTGTCGTCGGACAAGACGGTGGCGGGCCAATCTAGTCCCGGGGTCGTGGGGACGACCCTATAGTCGCCGGACATGTCGGCGGCTGGCCAACTTTGGCCCGTGGTCGTGGGGACGACCCTATAGTCGTTGGACATGACGGTGGCGGGCCAATCTAGTCCCGAGGTCCTGGGGACGACCCTATAGTCGTCGGACAAGTCGGCGGCTGGCCAACCTAGACCCGGGGTCGTGGGGACGACCCTATTCTCGTCGGACATGACGGTGGCGGGCCAATCTAGTCCCGGGGTCGTGGGGACGACCCTACAGTCGTCGGACATTTCGGCGGCTTGTCAGCCTAGTCCCGGGGTCGTGGGTACGACCCTACAGTCGTCGGACATTTCGGCGGCTTGCCAACTTTGGCCCGGGGTCGTGGGGACGACCCTATAGTCGTCGGACATGTCGGCGGCTGGTCAACTTTGGCCCGTGGTCGTGGGGACGACCCTATAGTCGTCGGACAAGACGGCGGCTGGCCAACTTTGGCCCGGTGTCGTGGGGACGACTCTATAGTCGTCGGAAATGTCGGCGGCTGGCCAACCTGGACCCGGGGTCGTGGGGACGACCCTATTGTCGTCGGACATGACGGTGGCGGGCCAATCTAGTCTCGGGGTCGTGGGGACGACCCTATAGTCGTCGGACATGTCGGCGGCTGGCCAACTTTGGCCCGGGGTCGTGGGGACGACCCTATAGTCGTCGGACATGTCGGCGGCTGGCCAACTTTGGCCCGGGGTCGTGGGGACGACCCTATAGTCGTCGGACATGTCGGCGGCTGGCCAACTTTGGCGCGTGGTCGTGGGGACGATCCGATTGTCGTCGGACATGTCGGCGGCTGGCCAACCTAGACCCGGGGTCGTGGGGACGACCCTATTGTCGTCGGACATGTCGGCGGCTGGTCAACTTTGGCCCGTGGTCGTGGGGACGACCCTATAGTCGTCGGACAAGACGGTGGCGGACCAATCTAGTCCCGGGGTCGTGGGGACGACCCTATAGTCGTCGGACATGTCGGCGGCTGGCCAACTTTGACCCGTGGTCGTGGGGACGATCCAATAGTCGTCGGACATGTCGGCGGCTGGCCAACTTTGGCCCGTGGTTGTGGGAACGACCCTATAGTCGTTGGACATGACGGTCGCGGGCCAATCTAGTCTCGCGGTCGTGGGGACGACCCTATAATCGTCGGACATGACGGTGGCGGGCCAATCTAGTCCCGGGGTCGTGGGGACGACCCTATAGTCGTCGGACATGTCGGCGGCTGGCCAACTTTGGCCCGGTGTCGTGGGGACGACTCTATAGTCGTCGGAAATGTCGGCGGCTGGCCAACCTGGACCCGGGGTCGTGGGGACGACCCTATTGTCGTCGGACATGACGGTGGCGGGCCAATCTAGTCTCGGGGTCGTGGGGACGACCCTATAGTCGTCGGACATGTCGGCGGCTGGCCAACTTTGGCCCGGGGTCGTGGGGACGACCCTATAATCGTCGGACATGTCGGCGGCTGGCCAACTTTGGCGCGTGGTCGTGGGGACGATCCGATTGTCGTCGGACATGTCGGCGGCTGGCCAACCTAGACCCGGGGTCGTGGGGACGACCCTATTGTCGTCGGACATGTCGGCGGCTGGTCAACTTTGGCCCGTGGTCGTGGGGACGACCCTATAGTCGTCGGACAAGACGGAGGCGGACCAATCTAGTCCCGGGGTCGTGGGGACGACCCTATAGTCGTCGGACATGTCGGCGGCTGGCCAACTTTGGCCCGGTGTCGTGGGGACGACTCTATAGTCGTCGGAAATGTCGGCGGCTGGCCAACCTGGACCCGGGGTCGTGGGGACGACCCTATTGTCGTCGGACATGACGGTGGCGGGCCAATCTAGTCTCGGGGTCGTGGGGACGACCCTATAGTCGTCGGACATGTCGGCGGCTGGCCAACTTTGGCCCGGGGTCGTGGGGACGACCCTATAATCGTCGGACATGTCGGCGGCTGGCCAACTTTGGCGCGTGGTCGTGGGGACGATCCGATTGTCGTCGGACATGTCGGCGGCTGGCCAACCTAGACCCGGGGTCGTGGGGACGACCCTATTGTCGTCGGACATGTCGGCGGCTGGCCAACTTTGGCCCGTGGTTGTGGGAACGACCCTATAGTCGTTGGACATGACGGTCGCGGGCCAATCTAGTCTCGCGGTCGTGGGGACGACCCTATAATCGTCGGACATGACGGTGGCGGGCCAATCTAGTCCCGGGGTCGTGGGGACGACCCTATAGTCGTCGGACATGTCGGCGGCTGGCCAACTTTGGCCCGGTGTCGTGGGGACGACTCTATAGTCGTCGGAAATGTCGGCGGCTGGCCAACCTGGACCCGGGGTCGTGGGGACGACCCTATTGTCGTCGGACATGACGGTGGCGGGCCAATCTAGTCTCGGGGTCGTGGGGACGACCCTATAGTCGTCGGACATGTCGGCGGCTGGCCAACTTTGGCCCGGGGTCGTGGGGACGACCCTATTGTCGTCGGACATGACGGTGGCGGGCCAATCTAGTCTCGGGGTCGTGGGGACGACCCTATAGGCGCCGGACATGTCGGCGGCTGGCCAACTTTGGCCCGTGGTCGTGGGGACGATCCAATAGTCGTCGGACATGTCGGCGGCTGGCCAACTTTGGCCCGTGGTTGTGGGAACGACCCTATAGTCGTTGGACATGACGGTGGCGGGCCAATCTAGTCCCGGGGTCGTGGGGACGACCCTACAGTCTTCGGACATTTCGGCGGCTTGCCAACTTTGGCCCGGGGTCGTGGGGACGACCCTATAATCGTCGGACATTTCGGCGGCATGCCAACTTTGGCCCGTGGTCGTGGGGACGACCCTATAGTCGTTGGACATGACGGTGGCGGGCCAATCTAGTCCCGAGGTCCTGGGGACGACCCTATAGTCGTCGGACAAGTCGGCGGCTGGCCAACCTAGACCCGGGGTCGTGGGGACGACCCTATTCTCGTCGGACATGACGGTGGCGGGCCAATCTAGTCCCGGGGTCGTGGGGACGACCCTACAGTCGTCGGACATTTCGGCGGCTTGTCAGCCTAGTCCCGGGGTCGTGGGTACGACCCTACAGTCGTCGGACATTTCGGCGGCTTGCCAACTTTGGCCCGGGGTCGTGGGGACGACCCTATAGTCGTCGGACATGACGGTGGCGGGCCAATCTAGTCCCGGGGTCGTGGGGACGACCCTATAGTGGTCGGACATTTCGGCGGCTGGCCAACTTGGGCCGGGGGTCGTGGGGACGACCCTATAGTCGTCGGACATGTTGGCGGCTTGTCAGCCTAGTCCCGAGGTCGTGGGGACGACCCTATAGTCGTCGGACATGTCGGCGGCTGGCCAACTTTGGCCCGTGGTTGTGGGGACGACCCTATAGTCGTCGGACATGTCGGCGGCTGGCCAACTTTGGCCCGGTGTCGTGGGGACGACCCTATAGTCGTCGGACAAGACGGCGGCTGGACATCTTTGGCCCGGGGTCGTGGGGACGACCCTATAGTCGTCGGACATGTCGGCGGCGGGCCAACCTTGTCCCGGGGTCGTGGGGACGACCCTATAGTCGTCGAACAAGTCGGCGGCGGGCCAAGCTTGTCCCGGGGTCGTGGGGACGACCCTATAATCGTCGGACATGACGGTGGCGGGCCAATCTAGTCCCGGGGTCGTGGGGACGACCCTATAGTCGTCGGACATGTCGGCGGCTGGCCAACTTTGGCCCGGTGTCGTGGGGACGACTCTATAGTCGTCGGAAATGTCGGCGGCTGGCCAACCTGGACCCGGGGTCGTGGGGACGACCCTATTGTCGTCGGACAAGACGGTGGCGGGCCAATCTAGTCCCGGGGTCGTGGGGACGACCCTATAGTCGTCGGACATGTCGGCGGCTGGTCAACTTTGGCCCGTGGTCGTGGGGACGACCCTATAGTCGTCGGACAAGACGGCGGCTGGCCAACTTTGGCCCGGTGTCGTGGGGACGACTCTATAGTCGTCGGAAATGTCGGCGGCTGGCCAACCTGGACCCGGGGTCGTGGGGACGACCCTATTGTCGTCGGACATGACGGTGGCGGGCCAATCTAGTCTCGGGGTCGTGGGGACGACCCTATAGTCGTCGGACATGTCGGCGGCTGGCCAACTTTGGCCCGGGGTCGTGGGGACGACCCTATAGTCGTCGGACATGTCGGCGGCTGGCCAACTTTGGCCCGGGGTCGTGGGGACGACCCTATAGTCGTCGGACATGTCGGCGGCTGGCCAACTTTGGCGCGTGGTCGTGGGGACGACCCTATAGTCGTCGGACATAACGGTGGCGGGCCAATCTAGTCCCGGGGTCGTGGGGACGACCCTATAGTCGTCGGACAAGTCGGCGGCGGGCCTACCTAGTCCCGGGGTCGTGGGGACGACCCTATAGTCGTCGGATAAGTCGGCAGCTTGCCAACTTTGGCCCGGGGTCGTGGGAACGCACCCTATAGTCGTCGGACAAGTCGGCGGCGAGCCCACCTAGTCGGGGGGTCGTGGGGACGACCCTATAGTCGTCGGACAAGTCGGCGGCCGGCCAACCTAGTCCGGGGGTCGTGGGGACGACCCTATAGTCGTCGGACATGACGGTGGCGGGCCAGTCTAGTCCCGGGTCGTGGGGACGACCCTATAGTCGTCGGACATGTCGGCGGCTGGCCAACTTTGGCCCGTGGTCGTGGGGACGACCGTATAGTCGTCGGAAATGTCGGTGGCTGTCCAACTTTGGCCCAGGGGTCGTGGGGACGACCCTATAGTCGTCGGACATGTCGGCGGCGAGCCAATATTGACCCGGGGTCGTGGGGACGACTCTATAGTCGTCGGACATGTCGGTGGCGGGCCAGTCTAGTCCCGGGTCGTGGGGACGACCCTATAGTCGTCGGACATGTCGGCGGCTGGCCAACTTTGGCCCGTGGTCGTGGGGACGACCCTATACTCGTCGGACAAGTCGGCGGCGTACCAACCTAGTCCGGGGGTCGTGGGGACGACCCTATAGTCGTCGGACATGACGGTGGCGGGCCAGTCTAGTCCCGGGTCATGGGGACGACCCTATAGTCGTCGGACAAGTCGGCGGCTGGCCAACTTTGGCCCCTGGTCGTGGGGACGACCCTATAGTCGTCGGAAATGACGGTGGCGGGCCAATCTAGTCCCGGGGTCGTGGGGACGACCCTACAGTCGTCGGAGAAGTCGGCGGCGAGCCAATCTAGTCCCGCGGTCGTGGGGACGACCCTATAGTCGTCGGAAATGACGGTGGCGGGCCAATCTAGTCCCGGGGTCGTAGGACGACCCTATAGTCGTTGGACAAGTCGGCGGCGGGCCAACCTAGTCCCGGGGTCGTGGGGATGACCCTATAGTCGTCGGACAGGACGGTGGCGGGCCAGTCTAGTCCCGGGTCGTGGGGACGACCCTATAGTCGTCGGACATGTCGCCGGCTGGCCAACTTTGGCCCGTGGTCGTGGGGACGACCCTATAGTCGTCGGACATAACGGTGGCGAGCCAATCTAGTCCCGGGGTCGTGGGGACGACCCTATAGTCGTCGGACAAGTCGGCGGCGGGCCTACCTAGTCCCGGGGTCGTGGGGACGACCCTATAGTCGTCGGATAAGTCGGCAGCTTGCCAACTTTGGCCCGGGGTCGTGGGAACGCACGCTATAGTCGTCGGACAAGTCGGCGGCGAGCCAGTCTAGTCCCGGGTCGTGGGGACGACCCTATAGTCGTCGGACATGTCGGCGGCTGGCCAACTTTGGCCCGTGGTCGTGGGGACGACCGTATAGTCGTCGGAAATGTCGGTGGCTGTCCAACTTTGGCCCAGGGGTTGTGGGGACGACCCTATAGTCGTCGGACATGTCGGCGGCGAGCCAATATTGACCCGGGGTCGTGGGGACGACTCTATAGTCGTCGGACATGTCGGTGGCGGGCCAGTCTAGTCCCGGGTCGTGGGGACGACCCTATAGTCGTCGGACATGTCGGCGGCTGGCCAACTTTGGCCCGTGGTCGTGGGGAGGACCCTATACTCGTCGGACAAGTCGGCGGCGTACCAACCTAGTCCGGGGGTCGTGGGGACGACCCTGTAGTCGTCGGACATGACTGTGGCGGGCCAGTCTAGTCCCGGGTCATGGGGACGACCCTATAGTCGTCGGACAAGCCGGCGGCTGGCCAGCTTTGGCCCGTGGTCGTGGGGACGACCCTATAGTCGTCGGAAATGACGGTGGCGGGCCAATCTAGTCCCGGGGTCGTGGGGACGACCCTATAATCGTCGGACATGTCGGCGGCTGGCCATCTTTGGCCCGGGGTCGTGGGGACGACCCTATAGTCGTCGGAAATGACGGTGGCGGGCCAATCTATTCCCGAGGTCGTGGGGACGACCGTATAGTCGTCGGACATATCAGCGGCTGGCCAACTTTGGCCCGGGGTCGTGGGGACGACCCTATAGTCGTCGGACAAGTCGGCGGCGGGCCAACCTAGTCCCGGGGTCGTGGGGACGACCGTATAATCGTCGGACAAGCCCGCGGCTGGCCAACTTTGGCCCGTGGTCGTGGGGACGACCCTATAGCCGTCGGACAAGTCGGCGGCTGTCCAACTTTGGCCCAGGGTCGTGGGGACGACCCTATAGTCGTCGGACTTGACGGTGGCGGGCCAATCTAGTCCCGGGGTCGTGGGGACGACCCTATAGTCGTCAGACATGTCGGTGGCGAGCCATCCTAGTCCCGGGGTCGTGGGGACGACCCTATAGTCGTCGGACAAGTCGGCGGCGGGCCAACCTAGTCCCGGGGTCGTGGGGATGACCCTATAGTCGTCGGACAAGTCGGCGGCGAGCCCACCTAGTCGGGGGGTCGTGGGGACGACCCTATAGTCGTCGGACAAGTCGGCGGCCGGCCAACCTAGTCCCGGGTCGTGGGGACGACCCTATAGTCGTCGGACATGTCGGCGGCTGGCCAACTTTGGCCTGTGGTCGTGGGGACGACCCTATAGTCGTCGGACATGTCGGCGGCTGGCCAAGTTTGGCCCGTGGTCGTGGGGACGACCCTATAGTCGTCAGACATGACGGTGGCGAGCCAACCTAGTCCCGGGGTCGTGGGGACGACCCTATAGTCGTCGGACAAGTCGGCGGCGAGCCCACCTAGACGGGGGGTCGTGGGGACGACCCTATAGTCGTCGGACAAGTCGGCGGCCGGCCAACCTAGTCCGGGGGTCGTGGGGACGACCCTATAGTCGTCGGAAATATTGGTGGCTGTCCAACTTTGGCCCGGGGGTCGTGGGGACGACCCTATAGTCGTCGGACATGTCGGCGGCGAGCCAACATTGACCCGGGGTCGTGGGGACGACTCTATAGTCGTCGGACATGTCGGTGGCGGGCCAGTCTAGTCCCGGGTCGTGGGGACGACCCTATAGTCGTCGGACATGTCGGCGGCTGGCCAACTTTGGCCCGTGGTCGTGGGGAGGACCCTATACTCGTCGGACAAGTCGGCGGCTGTCCAACTTTGGCCCGGGGGTCGTGGGGACGACCCTATAGTCGTCGGACATGACGGTGGCGGGCCAGTCTAGTCCCGGGTCATGGGGACGACCCTATAGTCGTCGGACATGTCGGCGGCTGGCCAACTTTGGCCCGTGGTCGTGGGGAGGACCCTATACTCGTCGGACAAGTCGGCGGCGTACCAACCTAGTCCGGGGGTCGTGGGGACGACCCTATAGTCGTCGGACATGACGGTGGCGGGCCAGTCTAGTCCCGGGTCATGGGGACGACCCTATAGTCGTCGGACAAGTCGGCGGCTGGCCAACTTTGGCCCCTGGTCGTGGGGACGACCCTATAGTCGTCGGAAATGACGGTGGCCGGCCAATCTAGTCCCGGGGTCGTGGGGACGACCCTACAGTCGTCGGACAAGTCGGCGGCGAGCCAATCTAGTCCCGCGGTCGTGGGGACGACCCTATAGTCGTCGGAAATGACGGTGGCGTTCCAATCTAGTCCCGGGGTCGTGGGGACGACCCTATAGTCGTCGGACAAGTCGGCGGCGGGCCTACCTAGTCCCGGGGTCGTGGGGACGACCCTATAGTCGTCGGACAAGTCGGCGGCGGGCCTACCTAGTCCCGGGGTCGTGGGGACGACCCTATAGTCGTCGGATAAGTCGCCAGCTTGCCAACTTTGGCCCGGGGTCGTGGGAACGACACTATAGTCGTCGGACAAGTCGGGGGCGAGCCCACCTAGTCCGGGGGTCGTGGGGACGACCCTATAGTCGTCGGACAAGTCGGCGGCCGGCCAACCTAGTCCCGCGGTCGTGGGGACGACCCTATAGTCGTCGGAAATGACGGTGGCGGGCCAATCTAGTCCCGGGGTCGTGGGGACGACCCTATAGTCGTCGGACAAGTCGGCGGCGAGCCAATCTAGTCCCGCGGTCGTGGGGACGACCCTATAGTCGTCGGAAATGACGGTGGCGGGCCAATCTAGTCCCGGGGTCGTGGGGACGACCCTATAGTCGTCGGACAAGTCGGCGGCGGGCCTACCTAGTCCCGGGGTCGTGGGGACGACCCTATAGTCGTCGGACATGACGGTGGCGGGCCAGTCTAGTCCCGGGTCATGGGGACGACCCTATAGTCGTCGCACAAGTCGGCGGCTGGCCAACTTTGGCCCCTGGTCGTGGGGACGACCCTATAGTCGTCGGAAATGACGGTGGCGGGCCAATCTAGTCCCGGGGTCGTGGGGACGACCCTATAGTCGTCGGACAAGTCGGCGGCGGGCCTACCTAGTCCCGGGGTCGTGGGGACGACCCTATAGTCGTCGGACAAGTCGGCGGCGGGCCTACCTAGTCCCGGGGTCGTGGGGACGACCCTATAGTCGTCGGATAAGTCGCCAGCTTGCCAACTTTGGCCCGGGGTCGTGGGAACGACACTATATTTGTCGGACAAGTCGGGGGCGAGCCCACCTAGTCCGGGGGTCGTGGGGACGACCCTATAGTCGTCGGACATAACGGTGGCGGGCCAATCTAGTCCCGGGGTCGTGGGGACGACCCTATAGTCGTCGGACAAGTCGGCGGCGGGCCTACCTAGTCCCGGGGTCGTGGGGACGACCCTATAGTCGTCGGATAAGTCGCCAGCTTGCCAACTTTGGCCCGGGGTCGTGGGAACGACACTATAGTCGTCGGACAAGTCGGGGGCGAGCCCACCTAGTCCGGGGGTTGTGGGGACGACCCTATAGTCGTCGGACAAGTCGGCGGCCGGCCAACCTAGTCCGGGGGTCGTGGGGACGACCCTATAGTCGTCGGACATGACGGTGGCGGGCCAGGCTAGTCCCGGGTCGTGGGGACGACCCTATAGTCGTCGGACATGTCGGCGGCTGGCCATCTTTGGCCCGTGGTCGTGGGGACGACCCTATAGTCGTCGGACATGTCGGCGGCTGGCCATCTTTGGCCCGTGGTCGTGGGGACGACCCTATAGTCGTCGGACATAACGGTGGCGGGCCAATCTAGTCCCGGGGTCGTGGGGACGACCCTATAGTCGTCGGACAAGTCGGCGGCGGGCCTACCTAGTCCCGGGGTCGTGGGGACCACGCTATAGTCGTCGGATAAGTCGGCAGCTTGCCAACTTTGGCCCGGGGTCGTGGGAGCGCACCCTATAGTCGTCGGACAAGTCGGCGGCGAGCCCACCTAGTCGGGGGGTCGTGGGGACGACCCTATAGTCGTCGGACAAGTCGGCGGCCGGCCAACCTAGTCCGGGGGTCGTGCGGACGACCCTATAGTCGTCGGACATGACGGTGGCGGGCCAGTCTAGTCCCGGGTCGTGGGGACGACCCTATAGTCGTCGGACATGTCGGCGGCTGGCCAACTTTGGCCCGTGGTCGTGGGGACGACCGTATAGTCGTCGGAAATGTCGGTGGCTGTCCAACTTTGGCCCAGGGGTCGTGGGGACGACCCTATAGTCGTCGGACATGTCGACGGCGAGCCAATATTGACCCGGGGTCGTGGGGACGACTCTATAGTCGTCGGACATGTCGGTGGCTGGCCAACTTTGGCCCGTGGTCGTGGGGACGACCCTATAGTCGTCGGACAAGTCGGCGGCCGGCCAACCTAGTCCGGGGGTCGTGGGGACGACCCTATAGTCGTCGGACATGACGGTGGCGGGCCAGTCTAGTCCCGGGTCGTGGGGACGACCCTATAGTCGTCGGACATGTCGGCGGCTGGCCATCTTTGGCCCGTGGTCGTGGGGACGACCCTATAGTCGTCGGACATGTCGGCGGCTGGCCATCTTTGGCCCGTGGTCGTGGGGACGACCCTATAGTCGTCGGACATAACGGTGGCGGGCCAATCTAGTCCCGGGGTCGTGGGGACGACTCTATAGTCGTCGGACATGTCGGTGGCTGGCCAACTTTGGCCCGTGGTCGTGGGGACGACCCTATAGTCGTCGGATAAGTCGCCAGCTTGCCAACTTTGGCCCGGGGTCGTGGGAACGACACTATAGTCGTCGGACAAGTCGGGGGCGAGCCCACCTAGTCCGGGGGTTGTGGGGACGACCCTATAGTCGTCGGACAAGTCGGCGGCCGGCCAACCTAGTCCGGGGGTCGTGGGGACGACCCTATAGTCGTCGGACATGACGGTGGCGGGCCAGTCTAGTCCCGGGTCGTGGGGACGACCCTATAGTCGTCGGACATGTCGGCGGCTGGCCATCTTTGGCCCGTGGTCGTGGGGACGACCCTATAGTCGTCGGACATGTCGGCGGCTGGCCATCTTTGGCCCGTGGTCGTGGGGACGACCCTATAGTCGTCGGACATAACGGTGGCGGGCCAATCTAGTCCCGGGGTCGTGGGGACGACCCTATAGTCGTCGGACAAGTCGGCGGCGGGCCTACCTAGTCCCGGGGTCGTGGGGACCACGCTATAGTCGTCGGATAAGTCGGCAGCTTGCCAACTTTGGCCCGGGGTCGTGGGAGCGCACCCTATAGTCGTCGGACAAGTCGGCGGCGAGCCCACCTAGTCGGGGGGTCGTGGGGACGACCCTATAGTCGTCGGACAAGTCGGCGGCCGGCCAACCTAGTCCGGGGGTCGTGCGGACGACCCTATAGTCGTCGGACATGACGGTGGCGGGCCAGTCTAGTCCCGGGTCGTGGGGACGACCCTATAGTCGTCGGACATGTCGGCGGCTGGCCAACTTTGGCCCGTGGTCGTGGGGACGACCGTATAGTCGTCGGAAATGTCGGTGGCTGTCCAACTTTGGCCCAGGGGTCGTGGGGACGACCCTATAGTCGTCGGACATGTCGACGGCGAGCCAATATTGACCCGGGGTCGTGGGGACGACTCTATAGTCGTCGGACATGTCGGTGGCTGGCCAACTTTGGCCCGTGGTCGTGGGGACGACCGTATAGTCGTCGGAAATGTCGGTGGCTGTCCAACTTTGGCCCAGGGGTCGTGGGGACGACCCTATAGTCGTCGGACATGTCGGCGGCGAGCCAATATTGACCCGGGGTCGTGGGGACGACTCTATAGTCGTCGGACATGTCGGTGGCGGGCCAGTCTAGTCCCGGGTCGTGGGGACGACCCTATAGTCGTCGGACATGTCGGCGGCTGGCCAACTTTGGCCCGTGGTCGTGGGGAGGACCCTATACTCGTCGGACAAGTCGGCGGCGTACCAACCTAGTCCGGGGGTCGTGGGGACGACCCTGTAGTCGTCGAACATGACTGTGGCGGGCCAGTCTAGTCCCGGGTCATGGGGACGACCCTATAGTCGTCGGACAAGCCGGCGGCTGGCCAGCTTTGGCCCGTGGTCGTGGGGACGACCCTATAGTCGTCGGAAATGACGGTGGCGGGCCAATCTAGTCCCGGGGTCGTGGGGACGACCCTATAATCGTCGGACATGTCGGCGGCTGGCCATCTTTGGCCCGGGGTCGTGGGGACGACCCTATAGTCGTCGGAAATGACGGTGGCGGGCCAATCTATTCCCGGGGTCGTGGGGACGACCGTATAGTCGTCGGACATATCAGCGGCTGGCCAACTTTGGCCCGGGGTCGTGGGGACGACCCTATAGTCGTCGGACAAGTCGGCGGCGTGCCAACCTAGTCCCGGGGTCGTGGGGACGACCGTATAATCGTCGGACAAGCCCGCGGCTGGCCAACTTTGGCCCGTGGTCGTGGGGACGACCCTATAGCCGTCGGACAAGTCGGCGGCTGTCCAACTTTGGCCCAGGGTCGTGGGGACGACCCTATAGTCGTCGGACTTGACGGTGGCGGGCCAATCTAGTCCCGGGGTCGTGGGGACGACCCTATAGTCGTCAGACATGTCGGTGGCGAGCCATCCTAGTCCCGGGGTCGTGGGGACGACCCTATAGTCGTCGGACAAGTCGGCGGCGGGCCAACCTAGTCCCGGGGTCGTGGGGATGACCCTATAGTCGTCGGACAAGTCGGCGGCGAGCCCACCTAGTCGGGGGGTCGTGGGGACGACCCTATAGTCGTCGGACAAGTCGGCGGCCGGCCAACCTAGTCCGGGGGTCGTGGGGACGACCCTATAGTCGTCGGACATGACGGTGGCGGGCCAGTCTAGTCCCGGGTCGTGGGGACGACCCTATAGTCGTCGGACATGTCGGCGGCTGGCCAACTTTGGCCTGTGGTCGTGGGGACGACCCTATAGTCGTCGGACATGTCGGCGGCTGGCCAACTTTGGCCCGTGGTCGTGGGGAGGACCCTATACTCGTCGGACAAGTCGGCGGCTGTCCAACTTTGGCCCGGGGGTCGTGGGGACGACCCTATAGTCGTCGGACATGACGGTGGCGGGCCAGTCTAGTCCCGGGTCATGGGGACGACCCTATAGTCGTCGGACATGTCGGCGGCTGGCCAACTTTGGCCCGTGGTCGTGGGGAGGACCCTATACTCGTCGGACAAGTCGGCGGCGTACCAACCTAGTCCGGGGGTCGTGGGGACGACCCTATAGTCGTCGGACATGACGGTGGCGGGCCAGTCTAGTCCCGGGTCATGGGGACGACCCTATAGTCGTCGGACAAGTCGGCGGCTGGCCAACTTTGGCCCCTGGTCGTGGGGACGACCCTATAGTCGTCGGAAATGACGGTGGCCGGCCAATCTAGTCCCGGGGTCGTGGGGACGACCCTACAGTCGTCGGACAAGTCGGCGGCGAGCCAATCTAGTCCCGCGGTCGTGGGGACGACCCTATAGTCGTCAGACATGACGGTGGCGAGCCAACCTAGTCCCGGGGTCGTGGGGACGACCCTATAGTCGTCGGACAAGTCGGCGGCGAGCCCACCTAGACGGGGGGTCGTGGGGACGACCCTATAGTCGTCGGACAAGTCGGCGGCCGGCCAACCTAGTCCGGGGGTCGTGGGGACGACCCTATAGTCGTCGGAAATATTGGTGGCTGTCCAACTTTGGCCCGGGGGTCGTGGGGACGACCCTATAGTCGTCGGACATGTCGGCGGCGAGCCAACATTGACCCGGGGTCGTGGGGACGACTCTATAGTCGTCGGACATGTCGGTGGCGGGCCAGTCTAGTCCCGGGTCGTGGGGACGACCCTATAGTCGTCGGACATGTCGGCGGCTGGCCAACTTTGGCCCGTGGTCGTGGGGAGGACCCTATACTCGTCGGACAAGTCGGCGGCTGTCCAACTTTGGCCCGGGGGTCGTGGGGACGACCCTATAGTCGTCGGACATGACGGTGGCGGGCCAGTCTAGTCCCGGGTCATGGGGACGACCCTATAGTCGTCGGACATGTCGGCGGCTGGCCAACTTTGGCCCGTGGTCGTGGGGAGGACCCTATACTCGTCGGACAAGTCGGCGGCGTACCAACCTAGTCCGGGGGTCGTGGGGACGACCCTATAGTCGTCGGACATGACGGTGGCGGGCCAGTCTAGTCCCGGGTCATGGGGACGACCCTATAGTCGTCGGACAAGTCGGCGGCTGGCCAACTTTGGCCCCTGGTCGTGGGGACGACCCTATAGTCGTCGGAAATGACGGTGGCCGGCCAATCTAGTCCCGGGGTCGTGGGGACGACCCTACAGTCGTCGGACAAGTCGGCGGCGAGCCAATCTAGTCCCGCGGTCGTGGGGACGACCCTATAGTCGTCGGAAATGACGGTGGCGTTCCAATCTAGTCCCGGGGTCGTGGGGACGACCCTATAGTCGTCGGACAAGTCGGCGGCGGGCCTACCTAGTCCCGGGGTCGTGGGGACGACCCTATAGTCGTCGGACAAGTCGGCGGCGGGCCTACCTAGTCCCGGGGTCGTGGGGACGACCCTATAGTCGTCGGATAAGTCGCCAGCTTGCCAACTTTGGCCCGGGGTCGTGGGAACGACACTATAGTCGTCGGACAAGTCGGGGGCGAGCCCACCTAGTCCGGGGGTCGTGGGGACGACCCTATAGTCGTCGGACAAGTCGGCGGCCGGCCAACCTAGTCCCGCGGTCGTGGGGACGACCCTATAGTCGTCGGAAATGACGGTGGCGGGCCAATCTAGTCCCGGGGTCGTGGGGACGACCCTATAGTCGTCGGACAAGTCGGCGGCGAGCCAATCTAGTCCCGCGGTCGTGGGGACGACCCTATAGTCGTCGGAAATGACGGTGGCGGGCCAATCTAGTCCCGGGGTCGTGGGGACGACCCTATAGTCGTCGGACAAGTCGGCGGCGGGCCTACCTAGTCCCGGGGTCGTGGGGACGACCCTATAGTCGTCGGACATGACGGTGGCGGGCCAGTCTAGTCCCGGGTCATGGGGACGACCCTATAGTCGTCGCACAAGTCGGCGGCTGGCCAACTTTGGCCCCTGGTCGTGGGGACGACCCTATAGTCGTCGGAAATGACGGTGGCGGGCCAATCTATTCCCGGGGTCGTGGGGACGACCGTATAGTCGTCGGACATATCAGCGGCTGGCCAACTTTGGCCCGGGGTCGTGGGGACGACCCTATAGTCGTCGGACAAGTCGGCGGCGTGCCAACCTAGTCCCGGGGTCGTGGGGACGACCGTATAATCGTCGGACAAGCCCGCCGCTGGCCAACTTTGGCCCGTGGTCGTGGGGACGACCCTATAGCCGTCGGACAAGTCGGCGGCTGTCCAACTTTGGCCCAGGGTCGTGGGGACGACCCTATAGTCGTCGGACTTGACGGTGGCGGGCCAATCTAGTCCCGGGGTCGTGGGGACGACCCTATAGTCGTCAGACATGTCGGTGGCGAGCCATCCTAGTCCCGGGGTCGTGGGGACGACCCTATAGTCGTCGGACAAGTCGGCGGCGGGCCAACCTAGTCCCGGGGTCGTGGGGATGACCCTATAGTCGTCGGACAAGTCGGCGGCGAGCCCACCTAGTCGGGGGGTCGTGGGGACGACCCTATAGTCGTCGGACAAGTCGGCGGCCGGCCAACCTAGTCCGGGGGTCGTGGGGACGACCCTATAGTCGTCGGACATGACGGTGGCGGGCCAGTCTAGTCCCGGGTCGTGGGGACGACCCTATAGTCGTCGGACATGTCGGCGGCTGGCCAACTTTGGCCTGTGGTCGTGGGGACGACCCTATAGTCGTCGGACATGTCGGCGGCTGGCCAACTTTGGCCCGTGGTCGTGGGGAGGACCCTATACTCGTCGGACAAGTCGGCGGCTGTCCAACTTTGGCCCGGGGGTCGTGGGGACGACCCTATAGTCGTCGGACATGACGGTGGCGGGCCAGTCTAGTCCCGGGTCATGGGGACGACCCTATAGTCGTCGGACATGTCGGCGGCTGGCCAACTTTGGCCCGTGGTCGTGGGGAGGACCCTATACTCGTCGGACAAGTCGGCGGCGTACCAACCTAGTCCGGGGGTCGTGGGGACGACCCTATAGTCGTCGGACATGACGGTGGCGGGCCAGTCTAGTCCCGGGTCATGGGGACGACCCTATAGTCGTCGGACAAGTCGGCGGCTGGCCAACTTTGGCCCCTGGTCGTGGGGACGACCCTATAGTCGTCGGAAATGACGGTGGCCGGCCAATCTAGTCCCGGGGTCGTGGGGACGACCCTACAGTCGTCGGACAAGTCGGCGGCGAGCCAATCTAGTCCCGCGGTCGTGGGGACGACCCTATAGTCGTCAGACATGACGGTGGCGAGCCAACCTAGTCCCGGGGTCGTGGGGACGACCCTATAGTCGTCGGACAAGTCGGCGGCGAGCCCACCTAGACGGGGGGTCGTGGGGACGACCCTATAGTCGTCGGACAAGTCGGCGGCCGGCCAACCTAGTCCGGGGGTCGTGGGGACGACCCTATAGTCGTCGGAAATATTGGTGGCTGTCCAACTTTGGCCCGGGGGTCGTGGGGACGACCCTATAGTCGTCGGACATGTCGGCGGCGAGCCAACATTGACCCGGGGTCGTGGGGACGACTCTATAGTCGTCGGACATGTCGGTGGCGGGCCAGTCTAGTCCCGGGTCGTGGGGACGACCCTATAGTCGTCGGACATGTCGGCGGCTGGCCAACTTTGGCCCGTGGTCGTGGGGAGGACCCTATACTCGTCGGACAAGTCGGCGGCTGTCCAACTTTGGCCCGGGGGTCGTGGGGACGACCCTATAGTCGTCGGACATGACGGTGGCGGGCCAGTCTAGTCCCGGGTCATGGGGACGACCCTATAGTCGTCGGACATGTCGGCGGCTGGCCAACTTTGGCCCGTGGTCGTGGGGAGGACCCTATACTCGTCGGACAAGTCGGCGGCGTACCAACCTAGTCCGGGGGTCGTGGGGACGACCCTATAGTCGTCGGACATGACGGTGGCGGGCCAGTCTAGTCCCGGGTCATGGGGACGACCCTATAGTCGTCGGACAAGTCGGCGGCTGGCCAACTTTGGCCCCTGGTCGTGGGGACGACCCTATAGTCGTCGGAAATGACGGTGGCCGGCCAATCTAGTCCCGGGGTCGTGGGGACGACCCTACAGTCGTCGGACAAGTCGGCGGCGAGCCAATCTAGTCCCGCGGTCGTGGGGACGACCCTATAGTCGTCGGAAATGACGGTGGCGTTCCAATCTAGTCCCGGGGTCGTGGGGACGACCCTATAGTCGTCGGACAAGTCGGCGGCGGGCCTACCTAGTCCCGGGGTCGTGGGGACGACCCTATAGTCGTCGGACAAGTCGGCGGCGGGCCTACCTAGTCCCGGGGTCGTGGGGACGACCCTATAGTCGTCGGATAAGTCGCCAGCTTGCCAACTTTGGCCCGGGGTCGTGGGAACGACACTATAGTCGTCGGACAAGTCGGGGGCGAGCCCACCTAGTCCGGGGGTCGTGGGGACGACCCTATAGTCGTCGGACAAGTCGGCGGCCGGCCAACCTAGTCCCGCGGTCGTGGGGACGACCCTATAGTCGTCGGAAATGACGGTGGCGGGCCAATCTAGTCCCGGGGTCGTGGGGACGACCCTATAGTCGTCGGACAAGTCGGCGGCGAGCCAATCTAGTCCCGCGGTCGTGGGGACGACCCTATAGTCGTCGGAAATGACGGTGGCGGGCCAATCTAGTCCCGGGGTCGTGGGGACGACCCTATAGTCGTCGGACAAGTCGGCGGCGGGCCTACCTAGTCCCGGGGTCGTGGGGACGACCCTATAGTCGTCGGACATGACGGTGGCGGGCCAGTCTAGTCCCGGGTCATGGGGACGACCCTATAGTCGTCGCACAAGTCGGCGGCTGGCCAACTTTGGCCCCTGGTCGTGGGGACGACCCTATAGTCGTCGGAAATGACGGTGGCGGGCCAATCTAGTCCCGGGGTCGTGGGGACGACCCTATAGTCGTCGGACAAGTCGGCGGCGGGCCTACCTAGTCCCGGGGTCGTGGGGACGACCCTATAGTCGTCGGACAAGTCGGCGGCGGGCCTACCTAGTCCCGGGGTCGTGGGGACGACCCTATAGTCGTCGGACAAGTCGGCGGCGAGCCCACCTAGTCAGGGGGTCGTGGGGACGACCCTATAGTCGTCGGACAAGTCGGTGGCGGGCCAGTCTAGTCCCGGGTCGTGGGGACGACCCTATAGTCGTCGGACATGTCGGCGGCAGGCCAACTTTGGCCCGTGGTCGTGGGGAGGACCCTATACTCGTCGGACAAGTCGGCGGCGTACCAACCTAGTCCGGGGGTCGTGGGGACGACCCTGTATTCGTCGGACATGACGGTGGCGGGCCAGTCTAGTCCCGGGTCATGGGGACGACCCTATAGTCGTCGGACAAGCCGGCGGCTGGCCAGCTTTGGCCCGTGGTCGTGGGGACGACCCTATAGTCGTCGGAAATGACGGTGGCGGGCCAATCTAGTCCCGGGGTCGTGGGGACGACCCTACAGTCGTCGGACAAGTCGGCGGCGAGCCAATCTAGTCCCGCGGTCGTGGGGACGACCCTATAGTCGTCGGACAAGTCAGCGGCTAGCCAACATTGGCCCGTGGTCGTGGGGACGACCCTATAGTCGTCGGAAATGACGGTGGCGGGCCAATCTAGTCCCGGGGTCGTGGGGACGACCCTACAGTCGTCGGACATGACGGTGGCGGGCCACTCTAGTCCCGGGTCGTGGGGACGATCCTATAGTCGTCGGACATGTCGGCGGCTGGCCAACTTTGGCCCGGGGTCGTGGGGACGACCCTATAGTCGTCGGAAATGACGGTGGCGGGCCAATCTATTCCCGGGGTCGTGGGGACGACCGTATAGTCGTCGGACATATCAGCGGCTGGCCAACTTTGGCCCGGGGTCGTGGGGACGACCCTATAGTCGTCGGACAAGTCGGCGGCGGGCCAACCTAGTCCCGGGGTCGTGGGGACGACCCTATAATCGTCGGACAAGCCGGCGGCTGGCCAGCTTTGGCCCGTGGTCGTGGGGACGACCCTATAGTCGTCGGACAAGTCGGCGGCTGTCCAACTTTGGCCCGGGGTCGTGGGGACGACCCTATAGTCGTCGGACTTGACGGTGGCGGGCCAATCTAGTCCCGGGGTCGTGGGGACGACCCTATAGTCGTCAGACATATCGGTGGCGAGCCAACCTAGTCCCGGGTCGTGGGGACGACCCTATAGTCGTCGGACATGTCGGCGGCTGGCCAACTTTGGCCCGTGGTCGTGGGGACGACCCTATAGTCGTCGGAAATGACGGTGGCGGGCCAATCTAGTCCCGGGGTCGTGGGGACGACCCTACAGTCGTCGGACAAGTCGGCGGCGAGCCAATCTAGTCCCGCGGTCGTGGGGACGACCCTATAGTCGTCGGAAATGACGGTGGCGGGCCAATCTAGTCCCGGGGTCGTGGGGACGACCCTATAGTCGTCGGACATGACGGTGGCGGGCCAGTCTAGTCCCGGGTCATGGGGACGACCCTATAGTCGTCGGACAAGTCGGCGGCGGGCCTACCTAGTCCCGCGGTCGTGGGGACGACCCTATAGTCGTCGGACAAGTCGGCGGCGTACCAACCTAGTCCGGGGGTCGTGGGGACGACCCTGTAGTCGTCGGACAAGTCGGCGGCGAGCCAATCTAGTCCCGCGGTCGTGGGGACGACCCTATAGTCGTCGCAAATGACGGTGGCGGGCCAATCTAGTCCCGGGGTCGTGGGGACGACCCTACAGTCGTCGGACAAGTCGGCGGCGAGCCAATCTAGTCCCGCGGTCGTGGGGACGACCCTATAGTCGTCGGAGAAGTCAGCGGCTAGCCAGGTTTGGCCCGTGGTCCTGGGGACGACCCTATAGTCGTCGGAAATGACGGTGGCGGGCCAATCTAGTCCCGGGGTCGTGGGGACGACCCTACAGTCGTCGGACAAGTCGGCGGCGAGCCAATCTAGTCCTCGCGGTCGTGGGGACGACCCTATAGTCGTCGGACAAGTCAGCGGCTTGCCAACATTGGCCCGTGGTCGTGAGGACGACCCTATAGTCGTCGGAAATGACGGTGGCGGGCCAATCTAGTCCCGGGGTCGTGGGGACGACCCTACAGTCGTCGGACAAGTCGGCGGCGAGCCAATCTAGTCCCGGGTCATGGGGACGACCCTATAGTCGTCGGACATGTCGGCGGCTGGCCAACTTTGGCCCGGGGTCGTGGGGACGACCCTATAGTCGTCGGACAAGTCGGCGGCTGGCCAACTTTGGCCCGCGGTCGTGGGGACGACCCTATAGTCGTCGGACATGTCGGCGGCGGGCCAACCTAGTCCCGGGGTCGTGGGGACGACCCTATAATCGTCGGACAAGTCGGCGGCTGTCCAACTTTGGCCCGGGGTCGTGGGGACGACCCTATAGTCGTCGGACTTGACGGTGGCGGGCCAATCTAGTCCCGGGGTCGTGGGGACGACCCTATAGTCGTCAGACATGTCGGTGGTGAGCCAACCTAGTCCCGGGGTCGTGGGGACGACCCTATAGTCGTCGGACAAGTCGGCGGCGGGCCAACCTAGTCCCGGGGTCGTGGGGATGACCCTATAGTCGTCGGACAAGTCGGCGGCGAGCCCACCTAGTCGGGGGGTCGTGGGGACGACCCTATAGTCGTCGGACAAGTCGGCGGCCGGCCAACCTAGTCCGGGGGTCGTGGGGACGACCCTAAAGTCGTCGGACATGACGGTGGCGGGCCAATCTAGTCCCGGGTCGTGGGGACGACCCTATAGTCGTCGGACAAGTCGGCGGCGAGCCCACCTAGTCGGGGGGTCGTGGGGACGACCCTATAGTCGTCGGACAAGTCGGCGGCCGGCCAACCTAGTCCGGGGGTCGTGGGGACGACCCTATAGTCGTCGGACATGTCGGCGGCGAGCCAAAATTGACCCGGGGTCGTGGGGACGACTCTATAGTCGTCGGACATGTCGGTGGCGGGCCAGTCTAGTCCCGGGTCGTGGGGACGACCCTATAGTCGTCGGACATGTCGGCGGCTGGCCAACTTTGGGCCGTGGTCGTGGGGACGACCCTATAGTCGTCGGACAAGTCGGCGGCTGTCCAGCTTTGGCCCGGGGTCGTGGCGACGACCCTATAGTCGTCGGACAAGTCGGCGGCTGTCCAGCTTTGGCCCGGGGTCGTGGGGACGACCCTATAGTCGTCGGACTTGACGGTGGCGGGCCAATCTAGTCCCGGGGTCGTGGGGACGACCCTATAGTCGTCGGACTTGACGGTGGCGGGCCATTCTAGTCCCGGGTCGTGGGTACGAACCTATAGTCGTCGGAAATGTCGCCGGCTGGGCAACTTTGGCCCGTGGTCGTGGGGACGACCCTATAGTCGTCAGACATGACGGTGGCGAGCCAACCTAGTCCCGGGGTCGTGGGGACGACCCTATAGTCGTCGGACAAGTCGGCGGCGAGCCCACCTAGTCGGGGGGTCGTGGGGACGACCCAATAGTCGTCGGACAAGTCGGCGGCCGGCCAACATAGTCCGGGGGTCGTGGGGACGACCCTATAGTCGTCGGACATGACGGTGGCGGGCCAGTCTAGTCCCGGTCGTGGGGACGACCCTATAGTCGTCGGACATGTCGGCGGCTGGCCAACTTTGGCCCGTGGTCGTGGGGACGACCCTATAGTCGTCGGAAATGTCGGTGGCTGTCCAACTTTGGCCCGGGGGTCGTGGGGAGGGCCCTATACTCGTGGGACAAGTCGGCGGCGTACCAACCTAGTCCGGGGGTCGTGGGGACGACCCTATGGTCGTCGGACATGACGGTGGCGGGCCAGTCTAGTCCCGGGTCATGGGGACGACCCTATAGTCGTCGGACAAGTCAGCGGCTGGCCAACTTTGGCCCGTGGTCGTGGGGACGACCCTATAGTCGTCGGAAATGACGGTGGCGGGCCAATCTAGTCCCGGGGTCGTGGAGACGACCCTATAGTCGTCGGACATATCAGCGGCTGGCCAACTTTGGCCCGGGGTCGTGGGGACGACCCTACAGTCGTCGGATATGTCGGCGGCTGGCCAACTTTGGCCCGTGGTCGCGGGGACGACCCTATAGTCGTCGGAAATGACGGTGGCGGGCCAATCTAGTCCCGGGGTCGTGGGGACGACCCTATAGTCGTCGGACAAGTCGGCGGCGTACCAACCTAGTCCGGGGGTCGTGGGGACGACCCTATGGTCGTCGGACATGACGGTGGCGGCCAGTCTAGTCCCGGGTCATGGGGACGACCCTATAGTCGTCGGACAAGTCGGCGGCTGGCCAACTTTGGCCCGTGGTCGTGGGTACGACCCTATAGTCGTCGGAAATGACGGTGGCGGGCCAATCTAGTCCCGGGGTCGTGGAGACGACCCTATAGTCGTCGGACATATCAGCGGCTGGCCAACTTTGGCCCGGGGTCGTGGGGACGACCCTACAGTCGTCGGATATGTCGGCGGCTGGCCAACTTTGGCCCGTGGTCGTGGGGACGACCCTATAGTCGTCGGAAATGACGGTGGCGGGCCAATCTAGTCCCGGGGTCGTGGGGACGACCCTATAGTCGTCGGACAAGTCGGCGGCGGGCCAACCTAGTCCCGGGGTCGTGGGGATGACCCTATAGTCGTCGGACATGACGGTGGCGGGCCAGTCTAGTCCCGGGTCGTGCGGACGACCCTATAGTCGTCGGACATGTCGCCGGCTGGCCAACTTTGGCCCGTGGTCGTGGGGACCACCCTATAGTCGTCGGACATAACGGTGGCGGGCCAATCTAGTCCCGGGGTCGTGGGGACGACCCTATAGTCGTCGGACAAGTCGGGGGCGGGCCTACCTAGTCCCGGGGTCGTGGGGACGACCCTATAGTCGTCGGATAAGTCGGCAGCTTGCCAACTTTGGCCCGGGGTCGTGGGAACGACCCTATAGTCGTCGGACAAGTCGGGGCGAGCCCACCTAGTCCGGGGGTCGTGGGGACGACCCTATAGTCGTCGGACAAGTCGGCGGCCGGCCAACCTAGTCCGGGGGTCGTGGGGACGACCCTATAGTCGTCGGACATGACGGTGGCGGGCCAATCTAGTCCCGGGGTCGTGGGGACGACCCCATAGTCGTTGGACATGACGGTGGCGGGCCAGTCTAGTCCCGGGTCGTGGGCACGACCCTATAGTCGTCGGAAATGTCGCCGGCTGGCCAACTTTGGCCCGTGGTCGTGGGGACGACCCTATAGTCGTCGGACAAGTCGGCGGCTGTCCAGCTTTGGCCCGGGGTCGTGGGGACGACCCTATAGTCGTCGGACTTGACGGTGGCGGGCCAATCTAGTCCCGGGGTCGTGGGGACGACCCTATAGTCGTCGGACTTGACGGTGGCGGGCCAATCCAGTCCCGGGGTCGGGGGGGCGACCCTATAGTCGTCGGACATGTCGGCGGCTGGCCAACTTTGGGCCGTGGTCGTGGGGACGACCCTATAGTCGTCGGACAAGTCGGCGGCTGTCCAGCTTTGGCCCGGGGTCGTGGCGACGACCCTATAGTCGTCGGACAAGTCGGCGGCCGGCCAACCTAGTCCGGGGGTCGTGGGGACGACCCTATAGTCGTCGGACATGACGGTGGCGGGCCAATCTAGTCCCGGGGTCGTGGGGACGACCCCATAGTCGTTGGACATGACGGTGGCGGGCCAGTCTAGTCCCGGGTCGTGGGCACGACCCTATAGTCGTCGGAAATGTCGCCGGCTGGCCAACTTTGGCCCGTGGTCGTGGGGACGACCCTATAGTCGTCGGACAAGTCGGCGGCTGTCCAGCTTTGGCCCGGGGTCGTGGGGACGACCCTATAGTCGTCGGACTTGACGGTGGCGGGCCAATCTAGTCCCGGGGTCGTGGGGACGACCCTATAGTCGTCGGACTTGACGGTGGCGGGCCAATCTAGTCCCGGGGTCGGGGGGGCGACCCTATAGTCGTCGGACTTGACGGTGGCGGGCCAATCTAGTCCCGGGGTCGTGGGGACGACCCTATAGTCGTCGGACATGACGGTGGCGGGCCAATCTAGTCCCGGGGTCGTGGGGACGACCCTATAGTCGTCGGACATGTCGGCGGCTGGCCAACTTTGGCCCGGGGTCGTGGGGACGACCCTACAGTCGTCGGATATGTCGGCGGCTGGCCAACTTTGGCCCGTGGTCGTGGGGACGACCCTATAGTCGTCGGAAATGACGGTGGCGGGCCAATCTAGTCCCGGGGTCGTGGGGACGACCCTATAGTCGTCGGACAAGTCGGGGGCGGGCCTACCTAGTCCCGGGGTCGTGGGGACGACCCTATAGTCGTCGGATAAGTCGGCAGCTTGCCAACTTTGGCCCGGGGTCGTGGGAACGACCCTATAGTCGTCGGACAAGTCGGGGGCGAGCCCACCTAGTCCGGGGGTCGTGGGGACGACCCTATAGTCGTCGGACAAGTCGGCGGCCGGCCAACCTAGTCCGGGGGTCGTGGCGACGACCCTATAGTCGTCGGACATGACGGTGGCGGGCCAATCTAGTCCCGGGGTCGTGGGGACGACCCCATAGTCGTTGGACATGACGGTGGCGGGCCAGTCTAGTCCCGGGTCGTGGGCACGACCCTATAGTCGTCGGAAATGTCGCCGGCTGGCCAACTTTGGCCCGTGGTCGTGGGGACGACCCTATAGTCGTCGGACAAGTCGGCGGCTGTCCAGCTTTGGCCCGGGGTCGTGGGGACGACCCTATAGTCGTCGGACTTGACGGTGGCGGGCCAATCTAGTCCCGGGGTCGTGGGGACGACCCCATAGTCGTTGGACATGACGGTGGCGGGCCAGTCTAGTCCCGGGTCGTGGGCACGACCCTATAGTCGTCGGAAATGTCGCCGGCTGGCCAACTTTGGCCCGTGGTCGTGGGGACGACCCTATAGTCGTCGGACAAGTCGGCGGCTGTCCAGCTTTGGCCCGGGGTCGTGGGGACGACCCTACAGTCGTCGGATATGTCGGCGGCTGGCCAACTTTGGCCCGTGGTCGCGGGGACGACCCTATAGTCGTCGGAAATGACGGTGGCGGGCCAATCTAGTCCCGGGGTCGTGGGGACGACCCTATAGTCGTCGGACAAGTCGGCGGCGTACCAACCTAGTCCGGGGGTCGTGGGGACGACCCTATGGTCGTCGGACATGACGGTGGCGGCCAGTCTAGTCCCGGGTCATGGGGACGACCCTATAGTCGTCGGACAAGTCGGCGGCTGGCCAACTTTGGCCCGTGGTCGTGGGTACGACCCTATAGTCGTCGGAAATGACGGTGGCGGGCCAATCTAGTCCCGGGGTCGTGGAGACGACCCTATAGTCGTCGGACATATCAGCGGCTGGCCAACTTTGGCCCGGGGTCGTGGGGACGACCCTACAGTCGTCGGATATGTCGGCGGCTGGCCAACTTTGGCCCGTGGTCGTGGGGACGACCCTATAGTCGTCGGAAATGACGGTGGCGGGCCAATCTAGTCCCGGGGTCGTGGGGACGACCCTATAGTCGTCGGACAAGTCGGCGGCGGGCCAACCTAGTCCCGGGGTCGTGGGGATGACCCTATAGTCGTCGGACATGACGGTGGCGGGCCAGTCTAGTCCCGGGTCGTGCGGACGACCCTATAGTCGTCGGACATGTCGCCGGCTGGCCAACTTTGGCCCGTGGTCGTGGGGACCACCCTATAGTCGTCGGACATAACGGTGGCGGGCCAATCTAGTCCCGGGGTCGTGGGGACGACCCTATAGTCGTCGGACAAGTCGGGGGCGGGCCTACCTAGTCCCGGGGTCGTGGGGACGACCCTATAGTCGTCGGATAAGTCGGCAGCTTGCCAACTTTGGCCCGGGGTCGTGGGAACGACCCTATAGTCGTCGGACAAGTCGGGGCGAGCCCACCTAGTCCGGGGGTCGTGGGGACGACCCTATAGTCGTCGGACAAGTCGGCGGCCGGCCAACCTAGTCCGGGGGTCGTGGGGACGACCCTATAGTCGTCGGACATGACGGTGGCGGGCCAATCTAGTCCCGGGGTCGTGGGGACGACCCCATAGTCGTTGGACATGACGGTGGCGGGCCAGTCTAGTCCCGGGTCGTGGGCACGACCCTATAGTCGTCGGAAATGTCGCCGGCTGGCCAACTTTGGCCCGTGGTCGTGGGGACGACCCTATAGTCGTCGGACAAGTCGGCGGCTGTCCAGCTTTGGCCCGGGGTCGTGGGGACGACCCTATAGTCGTCGGACTTGACGGTGGCGGGCCAATCTAGTCCCGGGGTCGTGGGGACGACCCTATAGTCGTCGGACTTGACGGTGGCGGGCCAATCCAGTCCCGGGGTCGGGGGGGCGACCCTATAGTCGTCGGACATGTCGGCGGCTGGCCAACTTTGGGCCGTGGTCGTGGGGACGACCCTATAGTCGTCGGACAAGTCGGCGGCTGTCCAGCTTTGGCCCGGGGTCGTGGCGACGACCCTATAGTCGTCGGACAAGTCGGCGGCCGGCCAACCTAGTCCGGGGGTCGTGGGGACGACCCTATAGTCGTCGGACATGACGGTGGCGGGCCAATCTAGTCCCGGGGTCGTGGGGACGACCCCATAGTCGTTGGACATGACGGTGGCGGGCCAGTCTAGTCCCGGGTCGTGGGCACGACCCTATAGTCGTCGGAAATGTCGCCGGCTGGCCAACTTTGGCCCGTGGTCGTGGGGACGACCCTATAGTCGTCGGACAAGTCGGCGGCTGTCCAGCTTTGGCCCGGGGTCGTGGGGACGACCCTATAGTCGTCGGACTTGACGGTGGCGGGCCAATCTAGTCCCGGGGTCGTGGGGACGACCCTATAGTCGTCGGACTTGACGGTGGCGGGCCAATCTAGTCCCGGGGTCGGGGGGGCGACCCTATAGTCGTCGGACTTGACGGTGGCGGGCCAATCTAGTCCCGGGGTCGTGGGGACGACCCTATAGTCGTCGGACATGACGGTGGCGGGCCAATCTAGTCCCGGGGTCGTGGGGACGACCCTATAGTCGTCGGACATGTCGGCGGCTGGCCAACTTTGGCCCGGGGTCGTGGGGACGACCCTACAGTCGTCGGATATGTCGGCGGCTGGCCAACTTTGGCCCGTGGTCGTGGGGACGACCCTATAGTCGTCGGAAATGACGGTGGCGGGCCAATCTAGTCCCGGGGTCGTGGGGACGACCCTATAGTCGTCGGACAAGTCGGGGGCGGGCCTACCTAGTCCCGGGGTCGTGGGGACGACCCTATAGTCGTCGGATAAGTCGGCAGCTTGCCAACTTTGGCCCGGGGTCGTGGGAACGACCCTATAGTCGTCGGACAAGTCGGGGGCGAGCCCACCTAGTCCGGGGGTCGTGGGGACGACCCTATAGTCGTCGGACAAGTCGGCGGCCGGCCAACCTAGTCCGGGGGTCGTGGCGACGACCCTATAGTCGTCGGACATGACGGTGGCGGGCCAATCTAGTCCCGGGGTCGTGGGGACGACCCCATAGTCGTTGGACATGACGGTGGCGGGCCAGTCTAGTCCCGGGTCGTGGGCACGACCCTATAGTCGTCGGAAATGTCGCCGGCTGGCCAACTTTGGCCCGTGGTCGTGGGGACGACCCTATAGTCGTCGGACAAGTCGGCGGCTGTCCAGCTTTGGCCCGGGGTCGTGGGGACGACCCTATAGTCGTCGGACTTGACGGTGGCGGGCCAATCTAGTCCCGGGGTCGTGGGGACGACCCCATAGTCGTTGGACATGACGGTGGCGGGCCAGTCTAGTCCCGGGTCGTGGGCACGACCCTATAGTCGTCGGAAATGTCGCCGGCTGGCCAACTTTGGCCCGTGGTCGTGGGGACGACCCTATAGTCGTCGGACAAGTCGGCGGCTGTCCAGCTTTGGCCCGGGGTCGTGGGGACGACCCTATAGTCGTCGGACTTGACGGTGGCGGGCCAATCTAGTCCCGGGGTCGTGGGGACGACCCTATAGTCGTCGGACAAGTCGGCGGCTGTCCAGCTTTGGCCCGGGGTCGTGGCGACGACCCTATAGTCGTCGGACAAGTCGGCGGCCGGCCAACCTAGTCCGGGGGTCGTGGGGACGACCCTATAGTCGTCGGACATGACGGTGGCGGGCCAATCTAGTCCCGGGGTCGTGGGGACGACCCCATAGTCGTTGGACATGACGGTGGCGGGCCAGTCTAGTCCCGGGTCGTGGGCACGACCCTATAGTCGTCGGAAATGTCGCCGGCTGGCCAACTTTGGCCCGTGGTCGTGGGGACGACCCTATAGTCGTCGGACAAGTCGGCGGCTGTCCAGCTTTGGCCCGGGGTCGTGGGGACGACCCTATAGTCGTCGGACTTGACGGTGGCGGGCCAATCTAGTCCCGGGGTCGTGGGGACGACCCTATAGTCGTCGGACTTGACGGTGGCGGGCCAATCTAGTCCCGGGGTCGGGGGGGCGACCCTATAGTCGTCGGACTTGACGGTGGCGGGCCAATCTAGTCCCGGGGTCGTGGGGACGACCCTATAGTCGTCGGACATGACGGTGGCGGGCCAATCTAGTCCCGGGGTCGTGGGGACGACCCTATAGTCGTCGGACATGTCGGCGGCTGGCCAACTTTGGCCCGGGGTCGTGGGGACGACCCTACAGTCGTCGGATATGTCGGCGGCTGGCCAACTTTGGCCCGTGGTCGTGGGGACGACCCTATAGTCGTCGGAAATGACGGTGGCGGGCCAATCTAGTCCCGGGGTCGTGGGGACGACCCTATAGTCGTCGGACAAGTCGGGGGCGGGCCTACCTAGTCCCGGGGTCGTGGGGACGACCCTATAGTCGTCGGATAAGTCGGCAGCTTGCCAACTTTGGCCCGGGGTCGTGGGAACGACCCTATAGTCGTCGGACAAGTCGGGGGCGAGCCCACCTAGTCCGGGGGTCGTGGGGACGACCCTATAGTCGTCGGACAAGTCGGCGGCCGGCCAACCTAGTCCGGGGGTCGTGGCGACGACCCTATAGTCGTCGGACATGACGGTGGCGGGCCAATCTAGTCCCGGGGTCGTGGGGACGACCCCATAGTCGTTGGACATGACGGTGGCGGGCCAGTCTAGTCCCGGGTCGTGGGCACGACCCTATAGTCGTCGGAAATGTCGCCGGCTGGCCAACTTTGGCCCGTGGTCGTGGGGACGACCCTATAGTCGTCGGACAAGTCGGCGGCTGTCCAGCTTTGGCCCGGGGTCGTGGGGACGACCCTATAGTCGTCGGACTTGACGGTGGCGGGCCAATCTAGTCCCGGGGTCGTGGGGACGACCCTATAGTCGTCGGACTTGACGGTGGCGGGCCAATCTAGTCCCGGGGTCAGGGGGGGGCGACCCTATAGTCGTCGGACTTGACGGTGGCGGGCCAATCTAGTCCCGGGGTCGTGGGGACGACCCTATAGTCGTCGGACATGACGGTGGCGGGTCAGTCTACTCCCGGGTTGTGGGGACGACCCTATAGTCGTCGGACATGTCGGCGGCTCGCCAACTTTGGCCCCGTGGTCATGGGGACGACCCTATAGTCGTCGGAAATGACGGTGGCGGGCCAATCTAGTCCCGGGGTCGTGGGGACGACCCTATAGTCGTCGGAAATGACGGTGGCGGGCCAACCTAGTCCCGGGGTCGTGGGGACGACCCTATAGTCGTCGGATATGTCGTCGGCAGGCCAACTTTGGCCCGCGGTCGTGGGGACGACCCTATAGTCGTCGGATATGTCGTCGGCAGGCCAACTTTGGCCCGCGGTCGTGGGGACGACCCTATAGTCGTCGGACATAACGGTGGCGGGCCAATCTAGTCCCGGGGTCGTGGGGACGACCCTATAGTCGTCGGATAAGTCGGCAGCTTGCCAACTTTGGCCCGGGGTCGTGGGAACGACCCTATAGTCGTCGGAAAAGTCGGGGCGAGCCCACCTAGTCCGGGGGTCGTGGGGACGACCCTATAGTCGTCGGACATGACGGTGGCGGGTCAGTCTACTCCCGGGTTGTGGGGACGACCCTATAGTCGTCGGACATGTCGGCGGCTCGCCAACTTTGGCCCCGTGGTCATGGGGACGACCCTATAGTCGTCGGAAATGACGGTGGCGGGCCAATCTAGTCCCGGGGTCGTGGGGACGACCCTATAGTCGTCGGACATGTCGGCGGCTGGCCAACTTTGGCCCGGGGTCGTGGGGACGACCCTATAGTCGTCGGATATGTCGTCGGCAGGCCAACTTTGGCCCGCGGTCGTGGGGACGACCCTATAGTCGTCGGACAGGTCGGCGGCGGGCCAACCTAGTCCCGGGGTCGTGGGGACGACCCTATAATCGTCGGACAAGCCGGCGGCTGGCCAACTTTGGCCCGTGGTCGTGGGGACGACCCTATAGTCGTCGGACAAGTCGGCGGCTGTCCAACTTTGGCCCGGGGTCGTGGGGACGACCCTATAGTCGTCGGACTTGACGGTGGCGGGCCAATCTAGTCCCGGGGTCGTGGGGACGACCCTATAGTCGTCAGACATGTCGGTGGCGAGCCAACCTAGTCCCGAGGTCGTGGGGACGACCCTATAGTCGTCGGACAAGTCGGCGGCGGGCCAACCTAGTCCCGGGGTCGTGGGGATGACCCTATAGTCGTCGGACAAGTCGGCGGCGAGCCCACCTAGTCGGGGGGTCGTGGGGACGACCCTATAGTCGTCGGACAAGTCGGCGGCCAGCCAACCTAGTCCGGGGGTCGTGGGGACGACCCTATAGTCGTCGGACATGACGGTGGCGGGCCAGTCTAGTCCCGGGGTCGTGGGGACGACCCTATAGTCGTCGGACATGTCGGCGGCTGGCCAACTTTGGCCCGTGGTCGTGGGGACGACCCTATAGTCGTCGGACATGTCGGCGGCTGGCCAACTTTGGCCCGTGGTCGTAGGGACGACCCTATAGTCGTCAGACATGACAGTGGCGAGCCAACCTAGTCCCGGGGTCGTGGGGACGACCCTATAGTCGTCGGACAAGTCGGCGGCGAGCCCACCTAGTCGGGGGGTCGTGGGGACGACCCTATAGTCGTCGGACAAGTCGGTGGCGGGCCAGTCTAGTCCCGGGTCGTGGGGACGACCCTATAGTCGTCGGACATGTCGGCGGCAGGCCAACTTTGGCCCGTGGTCGTGGGGAGGACCCTATACTCGTCGGACAAGTCGGCGGCGTACCAACCTAGTCCGGGGGTCGTGGGAACGACCCTGTAGTCGTCGGACATGACGGTGGCGGGCCAGTCTAGTCCCGGGTCATGGGGACGACCCTATAGTCGTCGGACAAGCCGGCGGCTGGCCAGCTTTGGCCCGTGGTCGTGGGGACGACCCTATAGTCGTCGGAAATGCCGGTGGCGGGCCAATCTAGTCCCGGGGTCGTGGGGACGACCCTACAGTCGTCGGACAAGTCGGCGGCGAGCCAATCTAGTCCCGCGGTCGTGGGGACGACCCTATAGTCGTCGGACATATCAGCGGCTGGCCAACTTTGGCCCGGGGTCGTGGGGACGACCCTATAGTCGTCGGACAAGTCGGCGGCGGGCCAACCTAGTCCCGGGGTCGTGGGGACGACCCTATAATCGTCGGACAATCCGGCGGCTGGCCAACTTTGGCCCGGGGTCGTGGGGACGACCCTATAATCGTCGGACAATCCGGCGGCTGGCCAACTTTGGCCCGTGGTCGTGGGGACGACCCTATAGTCGTCGGACATAACGGTGGCGGGCCAATCTAGTCCCGGGGTCGTGGGGACGACCCTATAGTCGTCGGACAAGTCGGGGGCGGGCCTACCTAGTCCCGGGGTCGTGGGGACGACCCTATAGTCGTCGGATAAGTCGGCAGCTTGCCAACTTTGGCCCGGGGTCGTGGGAACGACCCTATAGTCGTCGGACAAGTCGGGGCGAGCCCACCTAGTCCGGGGGTCGTGGAGACGACCCTATAGTCGTCGGACAAGTCGGCGGCCGGCCAACCTAGTCCGGGGGTCGTGGGGACGACCCTATAGTCGTCGGACATGACGGTGGCGGGCCAATCTAGTCCCGGGGTCGTGGGGACGACCCCATAGTCGTTGGACATGACGGTGGCGGGCCAGTCTAGTCCCGGGTCGTGGGCACGACCCTATAGTCGTCGGAAATGTCGCCGGCTGGCCAACTTTGGCCCGTGGTCGTGGGGACGACCCTATAGTCGTCGGAAATGTCGGTGTGTAAAATATTAGGTTATGTGAGCACGAGGAGGCTGGTGAGGTTAGGATCGGCGTTGAGCCACACAGACACTGGTTTGCACAAAAGTATGTGAAGTCTTTATTTATAAAAGGTGTGCCAACGGGTGAGCCGTTGTGCGCACTTGAAATTAGAGGGTTGAGCCCCCGTACACTCTCTGGTACAATTCACACGTGTGAAAACGTGCCCACGCGGACACGCACAATCGCGAATGCACACTCTCGTGATAACTGCACCCGAACTGTGTCGTGAACACCGTGGTTGAGCCTACCGATTGATTGGAAATGATATGCACACAATATTGCTGGTTGAGCAACGCGGTAAAAGGACAATGAACAAAACGTGTTGTACGTTGAGCACGGTTGTGAACAGAGTGAATCTCAAGATGGATGCGCATTTCCGCCGCGGCGTCTTCTCGAACATTCTCGAGCGTCGTTCGACAAGACGGGCCCTGATTGGTTGATCGATCGCGGATCAACCGCGACTTCCGCCGCCCAGGAGGTGCTGCGGTGATCGAGAGTGCGGCGGCACGGAGAACTATTCATTCCCAAACATGCTCCCGCCATCAACAGCTGATTGAAGATGTTGATGATGAATCTGTAACAGGCAAAATTGCCAATTTTGCAATTGGCCTGATTAGTGTTGTTGTGGCGGTTTTGAGCGTCACGACTCGGGTGAGTCCATCCTTCCCTGGATGTAAGGTGATGATCCTCGCAAGTGGCCACTTGCTAGGTGGAAAACGCTCATCTGTGATGAGCACCAGGGACCCGACCTTCAGGTCGTTGGTTGGATGATGCCATTTGGTGATGGATAGTTGTCTCTGCAGATAGTGGGATGACCACTGAGTCCAAAATTGTTGCGTCTTTGTTTGAATGAATTGCCACCTTGCTGATGGCAAGATTGATGAATTCTCCACTGACGGTTCCGGAAGCGCTGAGAGTGGTTGTCCAATGAGAAAGTGCGCTGGTGTGAGTGCAGTGATGTCATCAGGGTCGTCACTGAGGGGCTCAAGCGGTCGTGAGTTGAGCATTGCTTCTATTTGTGTGAGAAGTGTGCTGAACTCCTCGTATGTGAGCATCGTCTCACTGACTGTGCGCCGGAGATGGTGTTTGACTGACTTCACGACCGCTTCCCACTTGCCTCCCATGTGAGGTGCTGCTGGAGGGTTGAAATGCCATTCTGTCTTGTCATTGACGAACAGCTGATTCAGGCGTTGATGCGCCTCAGTCCCCTGGGTGAACATTCTTTTGAGAACAGTGTCAGCTCCAACGTAGTTGGTTCCGCAATCGGAGTGAAGAGTGAGGGGAATCCCTCTCCTGGAGACAAATCTCCTGTAGGTGGCGATGAACCCTTCTGTTGTGTAATCTGTCACCAGTTCAAGGTGAACAGCTGATGTCGTGAGGCACACAAAGACACAAATCCAGCCCTTCTGTGTCTTGGCACCTCTTCCTCTCCATGTCTTCAGTGTGATTGGACCCGCATAGTCGGTGCCAGTGTTGTTGAACGGTCGTGAGGGTGTAACTCTCGAAAGAGGTAGTTGGCCCATCAGTTGATGGGCACGGATCCCCCTTTGTCGAGCACACACAACACACCGCAGGATGTGAGATTTTACTGGCGCTCGCCCTCCAATGATCCAGTAGTTTTGTCGAATCTGGGCGAGGGTGAGCTGGGCCCCTCCATGGAGAGTTTGTCGATGAGCATGGTCTATAATCAATTTAGACAAATGTGAATGACGAGGTAAGATTGCAGGGTGCTTACTTTCGTAGCTTGTGCAAACATTGTTGAGTCTGCCTCCAACTCGAATGACTCCATTCTCATCGATGAATGCGGTGAGTCGATTGAAGACATGAGCAGCTGGTAATGTTGAGCCTGAGCTGAGCATCTTCATCTCGCTGGAGAAATAAAGCGCCTGCGTTGCTTTGATCCAGAAGATTCTGGCCCATTCTATGTCGATGGGCGATAAGGTGAAGAGCGGCAATGTGACTGGAGCCTTCTTCAACCTTGAAACAAATCTGAAACAAACTGATGTGATGCGAATAAGTTTGTTGAGAGATGAATATTTGTAAATGAGGTCCCAGTGATATTCAATCCTTTGAATATTGAGCAGCTTTGAAATGCCTGGACGAGCCTCTAGCGCGCTCAAGTCTTCGTCCAGCATTGGTTGTGATGGCCAAGTGTCACTGGGATGCGCAAGCCATGGTGGTCCCGTCCACCAAAGCTTATGATGTTCAAGCTGTGATGTTGATAAGCCTCGGGATGCGCAATCAGCTGGGTTTGAAGTCCCTGGAACGTGTCTCCAATGTGCGCCTTGGGTGATCTCTTGAATTTGAGACACACGATTCCTTACGTAGTCCTTCCAGCGTGATGCGTGTGTTTTGATCCAGGTTAGTGTCACTTGTGAGTCCGTCCACAGATGCGTTGTAGCAATGTTGAGCTTGAGCGTTGCTTGAACATATTTGGTGAGCTTCGCCAGCATCAATGCTGCAGTAAGCTCGAGTCTCGGGATTGTGAGCTTCTTTAGTGGTGCTACCTTAGTTTTGGAGCACACCAATGTCGCGACCTTGTGAGTTGTGGACGGTGATGATACGGTAATGTAAATTACCGCTGCCATGGCGAGTTGTGAGGCATCAGAAAAGCCGTGTAGTTCCACTGTAGAGTTGCTGAAGGTGTTGAACCACCTTGGACATGATAGCTTGCGCAAGCTTGTTAAATCTTCTCTGATGATGAGCCATTGTGACGTTACTTGGGACGGCAGTGGATCATCCCAGTTGAGCTTGTGTAGCCACAACTCTTGCAACAGTGTTTTTGCTCGAATTATGACCGGTGCTAGAAAACCTAATGGATCAAATATTTGTGCTACTTCTGATAAGATGAGGCGTTTGGTGAGCCTTGAATTTGAGCTTGGTTTTGAGGTGAAAGAAAATTCGTCGTTGATCACATTCCATTGAAGTCCGAGAATTTTGGTATTGCAGTCGTCTAATGATATAACTGAGCCTTGGGCTCGTTGGGTTTGAGAAATTGCATCAAGCAACGGAGGAAAGGTTGAATGCCATTTGGCTAGTGGAAACCCTCCCGCGTTGCACAGATCTTTTAATTGGTGAGCAATTGTAATGAGCATCTCACCTGTGTCTGCGCCTCCAAAGATGTCATCAACGTATCTGGCATGTGTGATTGATGGCACCGCCAGAGGAAAGCGATGACCTTCGTCTTCCGCCAATTGGAGTAAGGTTCTGACCGCCAAAAATGGAGCAGCCTTGGTCCCATATGTGACCGTTGTGAGCTTGTAGGGCACCTCCTTTGAATCGTCATCGATCCACAGTATTCGTTGGAGATCTTGATCATCCTCGTGAATCTTGACTTGACGATACATTTTCGTCACGTCTGTGGCAAAAATGTACTTGTGCTGGCGTATCCACAGCAGCACGTCGGTGATGTTAAGGAGTAGATTTGCACCCGTATGCATCAAATCGTTGACAGAGTACCCAGTTGACGTGGGGCTTGATCCATTGAAGACGACTCTCAGTTTTGTCGTCTGGCTGTCAGGCTTCAATACTCCATGGTGTGGAAGATAAAATACAGAGTGAGTATTAGGTGAGAGGGATGGTGCTCTTACCATGTGACGGAGCTCCTCGTACTCTTGCATGAAGCCTTGATAGAGGTTGCGATACTCGTCGTTCCTGTTGAGCTTGACGAGCGTACGCTTCAAGCAAGCGTGAGCTGCTTGATAAGAATTACCCAGCAGCTTTGGAGTCTCCTTCAGAGGGATGCGCACGGTGTATCGTCCTGTGGAATCACGAGTGTGTGTCGCTCGAAAGTGATCCTCACACTGTTGATCCTCAGGTGTGAGCTTCATGGGTGCATCTGTTGGGAGCTCTTCTTGAATCCAAAATCGTGTCAGCATGTCTTGTAAAGAATTGTCGTCATGCTGCACGACTGCAGAGTGGTGTGCTGTGACCGTACGCCGGTCCACTGTAACTGGTCCAAGAATGAGCCACCCAAAAATGGACAGCTGTCCAATTGGCATTGAAGAATCACCCTTCTTGAGGGTGGGCTTGATCACTTGCCCATACACGTCTGCGCCAATCACGATGTCTATCGGTCTTGATTTAAGAAAGTCTGGATCGGCCAGCGGAAGGCCATTCAAATGTGGCCATTCTTGACGTGGCGGTTCCACCGATGGTAAACTTGACGTCAGTGCTCGCAGAACGTGTGCTTGAAAGTGCACTGTTGACATATCGTAGTTGGAGCGCAGAGTTAGTAGTGCGACTCCTCTGGTTTGAATTGATGTGTTACCCCCAATGCCAGTGATCGTGATGGATGCATGGGCGCGTGGAATCCTAAGCAGGTTGATGAGCTCTTCAGTGACAAATGTCAGTTCCGAGCCCGAATCAATCAATAATCTGACTGGTGTAGATGACACTGAAGTGATCAGCTGGGCGTTGGCTGTTGCCAACAGGGTAACTGAAACATATGGGGTGAGCACTGGCGATGATTGTTTGAGCCTCCTTCTTTCGGTTGAGCAAGCTGTGTGAGTCTGCGTTGTGCGCTGTTGTGTGAGTGATGTTGGTGATGGGACGACTGCACCGATACTTCAATGGGTTGCGCTACTTGTTGATGGTTCCTCTTCTGCGCGAGGTTTTACAAGAGCAGCGGTGTGAGCAGACGGCTTTGTGAGGTGCAGCATCGTGTGATGGTTGGCTGCGCACGTTTTGCACCGACGCGTGGAATTGCAATCTTCGGTGCGATGCCTGCCACAGCAATTCCTGCACAGCTTGTTGACGGTAATCACTTTCCGCCTGTCCTCCACCGACAGCTCCCTGAACCTCGGACACATCACAACATAGTGGTCCTCCTTACAAAAGTCACAGGGGTAGCTGTACGGCGAGGACGCTGGCTGCACCGACGATCTGGGTTTCATCGATGCAGTGTGCACGCTGCTCCTGCTTGGATGTGACCTGCTTGGTTGTGACCTGCTTGGTGGTGCAGCAGGAGTTTGAGCCCTCTTTGTCACCTTCATTTGAGCAGCTGCCTCTAACCGCTCTAAGGCTACCACCTTGGCAGCAATGAATGTTTCCAGCTGTGTCAGCCGAGGATATTCCTTGGATGCGCCCACCGAGGTCTCCCAGGCTTCCCTGGTGGACTTGTCCATCCAACTGGTCGCCTGATGTACGAGCAGGATGTTGCACATATCTTCTGCTGCGCCCAAGGTGGTCAATGTTTTTTGCACCTTATTGATGGTGGACACAATTTCGTTGAGCGACTTTGAGCTACGCGTCGCTATTGGCGAGACGTTGAGCAACTTGTCCAGCTGCTCTTCAATGAGCACGCGCTTGTTGGAGTATTTCTTGCTCAGTTCCTCCCAGCAAGACTGGAACGATGAGCCTGTGAGCGGGTATGCGTTCACCAGCTCTGATGGATCACCTTGGAGGCTGGACCGCAGGTAGTGAAGGCGGTCTATTTCCATGAGCTGCTGGTCATGGATGATCAAGGATGTGAAGAGCTCACTGTAGGCTGGCCACTCCGTGTATGCGCCAGAGAATGTGGGCAGGGCGATCTCCGGCAGCTTCGAGGCCCTCGACGGTACTGCGCTCGATGCAGCCGGTGGACGCTGCTGTATCGCCTTCACGTCTTCTCGGAGGCGGTTGAGCTTGATCTTGGTAGTCAAGTACATTTGAGCCTCCTGCACTGCATAGTTTGCCCCGAAATACGGGTGATCGATGAACTTCACAGGCCACGTTTCCTCAAAGTGAGCATGTTCACGAGTGAATGCTGCGTGCAGCTCCTCTACGTGGGCTGCAATGAGCTCCACCTCGTCGACGGACGTCGTGTGAGCGTGGGCGGGCATGTGCAGTTGCAAGCCTTGAAGAGAGTCGAAGCGGCCAATCTGGGTCTTGGCCTTGAAGACCAGCTGCGAGGGCAACGTTGATGGTGATGTCGCCCTCGGTGGTTTTTTATCCCCACTCGTCCCCAGAGCCTCGGTGGGGATGGTGAGCACAATCGGTGCTGGGGAAGGCGGCCTTGATGAGCCCGCTGACTTCACGCTTTTTTGATCATCTTGATCAGCCATCGCGAAGCACAGGAGTTGAGCTTGTGAGCCCTCTAAACTGAACTACACAGCACTGTGGTACACAATCACCGATCCGGCTCGAAGGACCAAACTGTAAAATATTAGGTTATGTGAGCACGAGGAGGCTGGTGAGGTTAGGATCGGCGTTGAGCCACACAGACACTGGTTTGCACAAAAGTATGTGAAGTCTTTATTTATAAAAGGTGTGCCAACGGGTGAGCCGTTGTGCGCACTTGAAATTAGAGGGTTGAGCCCCCGTACACTCTCTGGTACAATTCACACGTGTGAAAACGTGCCCACGCGGACACGCACAATCGCGAATGCACACTCTCGTGATAACTGCACCCGAACTGTGTCGTGAACACCGTGGTTGAGCCTACCGATTGATTGGAAATGATATGCACACAATATTGCTGGTTGAGCAACGCGGTAAAAGGACAATGAACAAAACGTGTTGTACGTTGAGCACGGTTGTGAACAGAGTGAATCTCAAGATGGATGCGAATTTCCGCCGCGGCGTCTTCTCGAACATTCTCGAGCGTCGTTCGACAAGACGGGCCCTGATTGGTTGATCGATCGCGGATCAACCGCGACTTCCGCCGCCCAGGAGGTGCTGCGGTGATCGAGAGTGCGGCGGCACGGAGAACTATTCATTCCCAAACACGGTGGCTGTCCAACTTTGGCCCGGGGGTCGTGGGGAGGACCCTATACTCGTCGGACAAGTCGGCGGCGTACCAACCTAGTCCGGGGGTCGTGGGGACGACCCTATGGTCGTCGGACATGACGGTGGCGGGCCAGTCTAGTCCCGGGTCATGGGGACGACCCTATAGTCGTCGGACAAGTCAGCGGCTGGCCAACTTTGGCCCGTGGTCGTGGGGACGACCCTATAGTCGTCGGACAAGTCGGCGGCGTACCAACCTAGTCCGGGGGTCGTGGGGACGACCCTATGGTCGTCGGACATGACGGTGGCGGGCCAGTCTAGTCCCGGGTCATGGGGACGACCCTATAGTCGTCGGACATGTCGCCGGCTGGCCAACTTTGGCCCGTGGTCGTGGGGACCACCCTATAGTCGTCGGACATAACGGTGGCGGGCCAATCTAGTCCCGGGGGCGTGGGGACGACCCTATAGTCGTCGGACAAGTCGGGGGCGGGCCTACCTAGTCCCGGGGTCGTGGGGACGACCCTATAGTCGTCGGATAAGTCGGCAGCTTGCCAACTTTGGCCCGGGGTCGTGGGAACGACCCTATAGTCGTCGGACAAGTCGGGGCGAGCCCACCTAGTCCGGGGGTCGTGGGGACGACCCTATAGTCGTCGAACAAGTCGGCGGCCGGCCAACCTAGTCCGGGGGTCGTGGGGACGACCCTATAGTCGTCGGACATGACGGTGGCGGGCCAATCTAGTCCCGGGGTCGTGGGGACGACCCCATAGTCGTTGGACATGACGGTGGCGGGCCAGTCTAGTCCCGGGTCGTGGGCACGACCCTATAGTCGTCGTAAATGTCGCCGGCTGGCCAACTTTGGCCCGTGGTCGTGGGGACGACCCTATAGTCGTCGGACAAGTCGGCGGCTGTCCAGCTTTGGCCCGGGGTCGTGGGGACGACCCTATAGTCGTCGGACTTGACGGTGGCGGGCCAATCTAGTCCCGGGGTCGGGGGGGCGACCCTATAGTCGTCGGACTTGACGGTGGCGGGCCAATCTAGTCCCGGGGTCGTGGGGACGACCCTATAGTCGTCGGACATGACGGTGGCGGGTCAGTCTACTCCCGGGTTGTGGGGACGACCCTATAGTCGTCGGACATGTCGGCGGCTCGCCAACTTTGGCCCCGTGGTCATGGGGACGACCCTATAGTCGTCGGAAATGACGGTGGCGGGCCAATCTAGTCCCGGGGTCGTGGGGACGACCCTATAGTCGTCGGACATGTCGGCGGCTGGCCAACTTTGGCCCGGGGTCGTGGGGACGACCCTATAGTCGTCGGATATGTCGTCTGCAGGCCAACTTTGGCCCGCGGTCGTGGGGACGACCCTATAGTCGTCGGACAGGTCGGCGGCGGGCCAACCTAGTCCCGGGGTCGTGGGGACGACCCTATAATCGTCGGACAAGCCGGCGGCTGGCCAACTTTGGCCCGTGGTCGTGGGGACGACCCTATAGTCGTCGGACAAGTCGGCGGCTGTCCAACTTTGGCCCGGGGTCGTGGGGACGACCCTATAGTCGTCGGAAATGTCGGTGGCTGTCCAACTTTGGCCCGGGGGTCGTGGGGAGGACCCTATACTCGTCGGACAAGTCGGCGGCGTACCAACCTAGTCCGGGGGTCGTGGGGACGACCCTATGGTCGTCGGACATGACGGTGGCGGGCCAGTCTAGTCCCGGGTCATGGGGACGACCCTATAGTCGTCGGACAAGTCAGCGGCTGGCCAACTTTGGCCCGTGGTCGTGGGGACGACCCTATAGTCGTCGGAAATGACGGTGGCGGGCCAATCTAGTCCCGGGGTCGTGGAGACGACCCTATAGTCGTCGGACATATCAGCGGCTGGCCAACTTTGGCCCGGGGTCGTGGGGACGACCCTACAGTCGTCGGATATGTCGGCGGCTGGCCAACTTTGGCCCGTGGTCGTGGGGACGACCCTATAGTCGTCGGAAATGACGGTGGCGGGCCAATTTAGGCCCGGGGTCGTGGGGACGACCCTATGGTCGTCGGACATGACGGTGGCGGGCCAGTCTAGTCCCGGGTCATGGGGACGACCCTATAGTCGTCGGACAAGTCAGCGGCTGGCCAACTTTGGCCCGTGGTCGTGGGGACGACCCTATAGTCGTCGGAAATGACGGTGGCGGGCCAATCTAGTCCCGGGGTCGTGGAGACGACCCTATAGTCGTCGGACATATCAGCGGCTGGCCAACTTTGGCCCGGGGTCGTGGGGACGACCCTACAGTCGTCGGATATGTCGGCGGCTGGCCAACTTTGGCCCGTGGTCGTGGGGACGACCCTATGGTCGTCGGACATGACGGTGGCGGGCCAGTCTAGTCCCGGGTCATGGGGACGACCCTATAGTCCTCGGACAAGTCGGCGGCTGGCCAACTTTGGCCCGTGGTCGTGGGGACGACCCTATAGTCGTCGGAAATGACGGTGGCGGGCCAATCTAGTCCCGGGGTCGTGGAGACGACCCTATAATCGTCGGACATATCAGCGGCTGGCCAACTTTGGCCCGGGGTCGTGGGGACGACCCTACAGTCGTCGGATATGTCGGCGGCTGGCCAACTTTGGCCCGTGGTCGTGGGGACGACCCTATAGTCGTCGGAAATGACGGTGGCGGGCCAATCTAGTCCCGGGGTCGTGGGGACGACCCTATAGTCGTCGGACAAGTCGGCGGCGGGCCAACCTAGTCCCGGGGTCGTGGGGATGACCCTATAGTCGTCGGACATGACGGTGGCGGGCCAGTCTAGTCCCGGGTCGTGCGGACGACCCTATAGTCGTCGGACATGTCGCCGGCTGGCCAACTTTGGCCCGTGGTCGTGGGGACCACCCTATAGTCGTCGGACATAACGGTGGCGGGCCAATCTAGTCCCGGGGTCGTGGGGACGACCCTATAGTCGTCGGACAAGTCGGGGGCGGGCCTACCTAGTCCCGGGGTCGTGGGGACGACCCTATAGTCGTCGGATAAGTCGGCAGCTTGCCAACTTTGGCCCGGGGTCGTGGGAACGACCCTATAGTCGTCGGACAAGACGGGGCGAGCCCACCTAGTCCGGGGGTCGTGGGGACGACCCTATAGTCGTCGGACAAGTCGGCGGCCGGCCAACCTAGTCCGGGGGTCGTGGGGACGACCCTATAGTCGTCGGACATGACGGTGGCGGGCCAATCTAGTCCCGGGGTCGTGGGGACGACCCCATAGTCGTTGGACATGACGGTGGCGGGCCAGTCTAGTCCCGGGGTCGTGGGGACGACCCTATAGTCGTCGGACATGTCGGCGGCTGGCCAACTTTGGCCCGGGGTCGTGGGGACGACCCTATAGTCGTCGGATATGTCGTCGGCAGGCCAACTTTGGCCCGCGGTCGTGGGGACGACCCTATAGTCGTCGGACATAACGGTGGCGGGCCAATCTAGTCCCGGGGTCGTGGGGACGACCCTATAGTCGTCGGATAAGTCGGCAGCTTGCCAACTTTGGCCCGGGGTCGTGGGAACGACCCTATAGTCGTCGGACAAGTCGGGGCGAGCCCACCTAGTCCGGGGGTCGTGGGGACGACCCTATAGTCGTCGGACATGACGGTGGCGGGTCAGTCTACTCCCGGGTTGTGGGGACGACCCTATAGTCGTCGGACATGTCGGCGGCTCGCCAACTTTGGCCCCGTGGTCATGGGGACGACCCTATAGTCGTCGGAAATGACGGTGGCGGGCCAATCTAGTCCCGGGGTCGTGGGGACGACCCTATAGTCGTCGGACATGTCGGCGGCTGGCCAACTTTGGCCCGGGGTCGTGGGGACGACCCTATAGTCGTCGGATATGTCGTCGGCAGGCCAACTTTGGCCCGCGGTCGTGGGGACGACCCTATAGTCGTCGGACAGGTCGGCGGCGGGCCAACCTAGTCCCGGGGTCGTGTGGACGACCCTATAATCGTCGGACAAGCCGGCGGCTGGCCAACTTTGGCCCGTGGTCGTGGGGACGACCCTATAGTCGTCGGACAAGTCGGCGGCTGTCCAACTTTGGCCCGGGGTCGTGGGGACGACCCTATAGTCGTCGGACTTGACGGTGGCGGGCCAATCTAGTCCCGGGGTCGTGGGGACGACCCTATAGTCGTCAGACATGTCGGTGGCGAGCCAACCTAGTCCCGAGGTCGTGGGGACGACCCTATAGTCGTCGGACAAGTCAGCGGCGGGCCAACCTAGTCCCGGGGTCGTGGGGATGACCCTATAGTCGTCGGACAAGTCGGCGGCGAGCCCACCTAGTCGGGGGGTCGTGGGGACGACCCTATAGTCGTCGGACAAGTCGGCGGCCAGCCAACCTAGTCCGGGGGTCGTGGGGACGACCCTATAGTCGTCGGACATGACGGTGGCGGGCCAGTCTAGTCCCGGGGTCGTGGGGACGACCCTATAGTCGTCGGACATGTCGGCGGCTGGCCAACTTTGGCCCGTGGTCGTGGGGACGACCCTATAGTCGTCGGACACGTCGGCGGCTGGCCAACTTTGGCCCGTGGTCGTAGGGACGACCCTATAGTCGTCAGACATGACGGTGGCGAGCCAACCTAGTCCCGGGGTCGTGGGGACGACCCTAAAGTCGTCGGACAAGTCGGCGGCGAGCCCACCTAGTCGGGGGGTCGTGGGGACGACCCTATAGTCGTCGGACAAGTCGGTGGCGGGCCAGTCTAGTCCCGGGTCGTGGGGACGACCCTATAGTCGTCGGACATGTCGGCGGCAGGCCAACTTTGGCCCGTGGTCGTGGGGAGGACCCTATACTCGTCGGACATGACGGTGGCGGGCCAGTCTAGTCCCGGGTCATGGGGACGACCCTATAGTCGTCGGACAAGTCGGCGGCTGGCCAACTTTGGCCCGTGGTCGTGGGGACGACCCTATAGTCGTCGGAAATGACGGTGGCTGGCCAATCTAGTCCCGGGGTCGTGGGGACGACCCTACAGTCGTCGGACAAGGCGGCGGCGAGCCAATCTAGTCCCGCGGTCGTGGGGACGACCCTATAGTCGTCGGACAAGTCAGCGGCTGGCCAACATTGGCCCGTGGTCGTGGGGACGACCATATAGTCGTCGGACATGACGGTGGCGGGCCACTCTAGTCCCGGGTCCATGGGGACGACCCTATAGTCGTCGGACAAGTCGGCGGCTGGCCAACTTTGGCCCGGGGTCGTGGGGACGACCCTATAGTCGTCGGATATGTCGGCGGCAGGCCAACTTTGGCCCGCGGTCGTGGGACGACCCTATAGTCGTCGGACAAGTCGGCGGCGTACCAACCTAGTCCGGGGGTCGTGGGGACGACCCTATAGTTGTCGGACATGACGGTGGCGGGCCACTCTAGTCCCGGGTCATGGGGACGACCCTATAGTCGTCGGACATGTCGGCGGCTGGCCAACTTTGGCCCGTGGTCGTGGGGAGGACCCTATACTCGTCGGACAAGTCGGCGGCGTACCAACCTAGTCCGGGGGTCGTGGGGACGACCCTATAGTCGTCGGACAAGTCGGCGGCTGGCCAACTTTGGCCCGGGGTCGTGGGGACGACCCTATAGTCGTCGGATATGTCGGCGGCAGGCCAACTTTGGCCCGCGGTCGTGGGGACGACCCTATAGTCGTCGGACAAGTCGGCGGCGTACCAACCTAGTCCGGGGGTCGTGGGGACGACCCTATAGTCGTCGGACAAGTCGGCGGCTGGCCAACTTTGGCCCGTGGTCGTGGGGACGACCCTATAGTCGTCGGACATGATGGTGGCGGGCCAGTCTAGTCCCGGGTCATGGGGACGACCCTATAGTCGTCGGACAAGTCGGCGGCTGGCCAACTTTGGCCCGGGGTCGTGGGGACGACCCTATAGTCGTCGGATATGTCGGCGGCAGGCCAACTTTGGCCCGCGGTCGTGGGGACGACCCTATAGTCGTCGGACAAGTCGGCGGCGGGCCAACTAGTCCCGGGGTCGTGGGGACGACCCTATAATCGTCGGACAAGCCGGCGGCTGGCCAACTTTGGCCCGTGGTCGTGGGGTACGACCCTATAGTCGTCGGACAAGTCGGCGGCTGTCCAACTTTGGCCCGGGGTCGTGGGGACGACCCTATAGTCGTCGGACTTGACGGTGGCGGGCCAATCTAGTCCCGGGGTCGTGGGGACGACCCTATAGTCGTCAGACATGTCGGTGGCGAGCCAACCTAGTCCCGGGGTCGTGGGGACGACCCTATAGTCGTCGGACAAGTCGGCGGCGGGCCAACCTAGTCCCGGGGTCGTGGGGATGACCCTATAGTCGTCGGACAAGTCGGCGGCGAGCCCACCTAGTCGGGGGGTCGTGGGGACGACCCTATAGTCGTCGGACAAGTCGGCGGCCGGCCAACCTAGTCCGGGGGTCGTGGGGACGACCCTATAGACGTCGGACATGACGGTGGCGGGCCAGTCTAGTCCCGGGTCGTGGGGACGACCGTATAGTCGTCGGACATGTCGGCGGCTGGCCAACTTTGGCCCGTGGTCGTGGGGACGACCCTATAGTCGTCGGACATGTCGGCGGCTGGCCAACTTTGGCCCGGGGTCATGGGGGCGACCCTTGAGTCATCGGATATGACGGCGGCTGGCCAACTTTGTCCCGTGGTTATTGGGACGACCCTATAGTTGTCGGACATGACGGCGGCGAGCCAACCTAGTCCCGGGGTTGTGGGGACGACCCAATAGTCGTTGGACAAGTCGGCGGCGAGCCAACCTAGTCCCGGGGTCGTGGGGACGACCCTATAGTCGTCGGACATGACAGTGGCGGGCCAATCTAGGCCCGGGTCGTGGGGACGACCCTGTAGTCGTCGGACATGACGGTGGCGGGCTAATCTAGTCCCGGGGTCGTGGGGACGACTCTATAGTCGTCGGACAAGTCGGCGGCTGGCCAACTTTGGCCCGTGGTCGTGGGGACGACCCTATAGTCGTCGGACTTGACGGTGGCGGGCCAATCTAGTCTCGGGGTCGTGTGGACGACCCCATAGTCGTCGGACATGACGGTGGCGGGCCAATCTAGTCCCGGGGTCGTGGGGACGACCCCATAGTCGTTGGACATGACGGTGGCGGGCCAGTCTAGTCCCGGGTCGTGGGCACGACCCTATAGTCGTCGGAAATGTCGCCGGCTGGCCAACTTTGGCCCGTGGTCGTGGGAACGACCCTATAGTCGTCGGACAAGTCGGCGGCTGTCCAGCTTTGGCCCGGGGTCGTGGGGACGACCCTATAGTCGTCAGACAAGTCGGCGGCTGTCCAGCTTTGGCCCGGGGTCGTGGGGACGACCCTATAGTCGTCGGACTTGACGGTGGCGGGCCAATCTAGTCCCGGGGTCGTGGGGACGACCCTATAGTCGTCGGACTTGACGGTGGCGGGCCAGTCTAGTCCCGGGTCGTGGGCACGACCCTATAGTCGTCGGAAATGTCGCCGGCTGGCCAACTTTGGCCCGTGGTCGTGGGGACGACCCTATAGTCGTCAGACATGACGGTGGCGAGCCAACCTAGTCCCGGGGTCGTGGGGACGACCCTATAGTCGTCGGACAAGTCGGCGGCTGGCCAACTTTGGCCCGTGGTCGTGGGGACGACCCTATAGTCGTCGGAAAAGTCGGCGGCTGTCCAGCTTTGGCCCGGGGTCGTGGGGACGACCCTATTGTCGTCGGACATGTCGGCGGCTGGCCAACTTTGGCCCGTGGTCGTGGGGACGACCCTATAGTCGTCGGACATGTCGGCGGCTGGCCAACTTTGGCCCGGTGTCGTGGGGACGACTCTATAGTCGTCGGAAATGTCGGTGGCGGGCCAACTTTGGCGCGTGGTCGTGGGGACGATCCGATTGTCGTCGGACATGTCGGCGGCTGGCCAACCTAGACCCGGGGTCGTGGGGACGACCCTATTGTCGTCGGACATGTCGGCGGCTGGCCAACTTTGGCCCGGTGTCGTGGGGACGACTCTATAGTCGTCGGAAATGTCGGCGGCTGGCCAACCTGGACCCGGGGTCGTGGGGACGACCCTATTGTCGTCGGACATGCCGGTGGCGGGCCAATCTAGTCTCGGGGTCGTGGGGACGACCCTATAGTCGTCGGACATGTCGGCGGCTGGCCAACTTTGGCCCGGGGTCGTGGGGACGACCCTATAGTCGTCGGACATGTCGGCGGCTGGCCAACTTTGGCGCGTGGTCGTGGGGACGATCCGATTGTCGTCGGACATGTCGGCGGCTGGCCAACTTTGGCCCGTGGTCGTGGGGACGATCCAATAGTCGTCGGACATGTCGGCGGCTGGTCAACTTTGGCCCGCGGTTGTGGGAACGACCCTATAGTCGTTGGACATGACGGTGGCGGGCCAATCTAGTCCCGGGGTCGTGGGGACGACCCTACAGTCTTCGGACATTTCGGCGGCTGGCCAACTTTGGCCCGGGGTCGTGGGGACGACTCTATAGTCGTCGGAAATGTCGGCGGCTGGCCAACCTGGACTCGGGGTCGTGGGTACGACCCTATAGTCGTCGGACAAGACGGCGGCTGGACATCTTTGGCCCGGGGTCGTGGGGACGATCCGATTGTCGTCGGACATGTCGGCGGCTGGCCAACTTTGGCCCGTGGTCGTGGGGACGATCCAATAGTCGTCGGACATGTCGGCGACTGGTCAACTTTGGCCCGCGGTTGTGGGAACGACCCTATAGTCGTTGGACATGTTGGCGGCTTGTCAGCCTAGTCCCAGGATCATGGGTACGACCCTATAGTCGTCGGACAAGTCGGCGGCGGGCCAACCTTGTCCCGGGGTCGTGGGGACGACCCTATAGTCGTCGGACAAGTCGGCGGCGGGCCAACCTTGTCCCGGGGTCGTAGGGACGACCCTATAGTCGTCGGACATGTCGGCAGCTGGCCAACTTTGGCCCGGGGTCGTGGGGACGACCCTATAGTCGTCGGACATGTCGGCGGCTGGCCAACTTTGGCCCGTGGTTGTGGGGACGACCCTATAGTCGTCGGACAAGACGGTGGCGGACCAATCTAGTCCCGGGATCGTGGGGACGACCCTATAGTCGTCGGACATGTCGGCGGCTGGCCAACTTTGGCCCGTGGTCGTGGGGACGATCCAATAGTCGTCGGACATGTCGGTGGCTGGCCAACTTTGGCCCGTGGTTGTGGGGACGACCCTATAGTCGTCGGACATGTCGGCGGCTGGCCAACTTTGGCCCGTGGTCGTGGGGACGATCCAATAGTCGTCGGACATGTCGGCGGCTGGCCAACTTTGGCCCGTGGTTGTGGGAACGACCCTATAGTCGTTGGACATGACGGTGGCGGGCCAATCTAGTCCCGGGGTCGTGGGGACGACCCTATAGTCGTTGGACATGTCGGCGGCTGGTCAACTTTGGCCCGGGGTCGTGGGGTCGACCCTATAGTCGTCGGACAAGACGGTGGCGGACCAATCTAGTCCCGGGGTCGTGGGGACGACCCTATTGTCGTCGGACATGACGGTGGCGGGCCAATCTAGTCTCGGGGTCGTGGGGACGACTCTATAGTCGTCGGAAATGTCGGCGGCTGGCCAACCTGGACCCGGGGTCGTGGGGACGACCCTATTGTCGTCGGACATGACGGTGGCGGGCCAATCTAGTCTCGCGGTCGTGGGGACGACCCTATATTCGTCGGACATGACGGTGGCGGGCCAATCTAGTCCCGGGGTCGTGGGGACGACCCTATAGTCGTCGGACAAGACGGCGGCTGGACATCTTTGGCCCGGGGTCGTGGGGACGACCCTATAGTCGTCGGACATGTTGGCGGCTTGTCAGCCTAGTCCCGGGGTCGTGGGTACGACCCTATAGTCGTTGGACAAGTCGGCGGCTGGCCAACCTAGACCCGGCGTCGTGGGGACGACCCTATTGTCGTCGGACATGACGGTGGCGGGCCAATCTAGTCCCGGGGTCGTGAGGACGACCCTATAGTCGTCGAACAATTCGGCGCCGGGCCAAGCTTGTCCCGGGGTCGTGGGGACGACCCTATAATCGTCGGACATGACGGTGGCGGGCCAATCTAGTCCCGGGGTCGTGGGGACGACCCTATAGTCGTCGGACATGTCGGCGGCTGGCCAACTTTGGCCCGGGGTCGTGGGGACGACTCTATAGTCGTCGGAAATGTCGGCGGCTGGCCAACCTGGACTCGGGGTCGTGGGTACGACCCTATAGTCGTCGGACAAGACGGCGGCTGGACATCTTTGGCCCGGGGTCGTGGGGACGACCCTATAGTCGTCGGACATGTTGGCGGCTTGTCAGCCTAGTCCCGGGGTGGTGGGTACGACCCTATAGTCGTCGGACAAGTCGGCGGCGGGCCAACCTTGTCCCGGGGTCGTGGGGACGACCCTATAGTCGTCGGACATGTCAGCAGCTGGCCAACTTTAGCCCGGGGTCGTGGGGACGACCCTATAGTCGTCGGACATGTCGGCGGCTGGCCAACCTAGTCCCGAGGTCGTGGGGACGACCCTATAGTCGTCGGACATGTCGGCGGCTGGCCAACTTTGGCCCGGTGTCGTGGGGACGACTCTATAGTCGTCGGAAATGTCGGTGGCGGGCCAATCTAGTCTCGCGGTCGTGGGGACGACCCTATAATCGTCGGACATGACGGTGGCGGGCCAATCTATTCCCGGGGTCGTGGGGACGACCCTATAATCGTCGGACATTTCGGCGGCATGCCAACTTTGGCCCGTGGTCGTGGGGACGACCCTATAGTCGTTGGACATGACGGTGGCGGGCCAATCTAGTCCCGAGGTCCTGGGGACGACCCTATAGTCGTCGGACAAGTCGGCGGCTGGCCAACCTAGACCCGGGGTCGTGGGGACGACCCTATAGTCGTCGGACATGACGGTGGCGGGCTAATCTAGTCCCGGGGTCGTGGGGACGACCCTATAGTCGTCGGACATGTCGGCGGCTGGCCAACTTTGGCGCGTGGTCGTGGGGACGACCCTATAGTCGTCGGACATGTTGGCGGCATGTCAGCCTAGTCCCGGGGTCGTGGGTACGACCCTATAGTCGTTGGACAAGTCGGCGGCTGGCCAACCTAGACCCGGCGTCGTGGGGACGACCCTATTGTCGTCGGACATGACGGTGGCGGGCCAATCTAGTCCCGGGGTCGTGGGGACGACCCTATAGTCGTCGAACAATTCGGCGCCGGGCCAAGCTTGTCCCGGGATCGTGGGGACGACCCTATAATCGTCGGACATGACGGTGGCGGGCCAATCTAGTCCCGGGGTCGTGGGGACGACCCTATAGTCGTCGGACATGTCGGCGGCTGGCCAACTTTGGCCCGGTGTCGTGGGGACGACTCTATAGTCGTCGGAAATGTCGGTGGCGGGCCAATCTAGTCTCGCGGTCGTGGGGACGACCCTATAATCGTCGGACATGACGGTGGCGGGCCAATCTATTCCCGGGGTCGTGGGGACGACCCTATAATCGTCGGACATTTCGGCGGCATGCCAACTTTGGCCCGTGGTCGTGGGGACGACCCTATAGTCGTTGGACATGACGGTGGCGGGCCAATCTAGTCCCGAGGTCCTGGGGACGACCCTATAGTCGTCGGACAAGTCGGCGGCTGGCCAACCTAGACCCGGGGTCGTGGGGACGACCCTATAGTCGTCGGATATGTCGTCTGCAGGCCAACTTTGGCCCGCGGTCGTGGGGACGACCCTATAGTCGTCGGACAGGTCGGCGGCGGGCCAACCTAGTCCCGGGGTCGTGGGGACGACCCTATAATCGTCGGACAAGCCGGCGGCTGGCCAACTTTGGCCCGTGGTCGTGGGGACGACCCTATAGTCGTCGGACAAGTCGGCGGCTGTCCAACTTTGGCCCGGGGTCGTGGGGACGACCCTATAGTCGTCGGAAATGTCGGTGGCTGTCCAACTTTGGCCCGGGGGTCGTGGGGAGGACCCTATACTCGTCGGACAAGTCGGCGGCGTACCAACCTAGTCCGGGGGTCGTGGGGACGACCCTATGGTCGTCGGACATGACGGTGGCGGGCCAGTCTAGTCCCGGGTCATGGGGACGACCCTATAGTCGTCGGACAAGTCAGCGGCTGGCCAACTTTGGCCCGTGGTCGTGGGGACGACCCTATAGTCGTCGGAAATGACGGTGGCGGGCCAATCTAGTCCCGGGGTCGTGGAGACGACCCTATAGTCGTCGGACATATCAGCGGCTGGCCAACTTTGGCCCGGGGTCGTGGGGACGACCCTACAGTCGTCGGATATGTCGGCGGCTGGCCAACTTTGGCCCGTGGTCGTGGGGACGACCCTATAGTCGTCGGAAATGACGGTGGCGGGCCAATTTAGGCCCGGGGTCGTGGGGACGACCCTATGGTCGTCGGACATGACGGTGGCGGGCCAGTCTAGTCCCGGGTCATGGGGACGACCCTATAGTCGTCGGACAAGTCAGCGGCTGGCCAACTTTGGCCCGTGGTCGTGGGGACGACCCTATAGTCGTCGGAAATGACGGTGGCGGGCCAATCTAGTCCCGGGGTCGTGGAGACGACCCTATAGTCGTCGGACATATCAGCGGCTGGCCAACTTTGGCCCGGGGTCGTGGGGACGACCCTACAGTCGTCGGATATGTCGGCGGCTGGCCAACTTTGGCCCGTGGTCGTGGGGACGACCCTATGGTCGTCGGACATGACGGTGGCGGGCCAGTCTAGTCCCGGGTCATGGGGACGACCCTATAGTCCTCGGACAAGTCGGCGGCTGGCCAACTTTGGCCCGTGGTCGTGGGGACGACCCTATAGTCGTCGGAAATGACGGTGGCGGGCCAATCTAGTCCCGGGGTCGTGGAGACGACCCTATAATCGTCGGACATATCAGCGGCTGGCCAACTTTGGCCCGGGGTCGTGGGGACGACCCTACAGTCGTCGGATATGTCGGCGGCTGGCCAACTTTGGCCCGTGGTCGTGGGGACGACCCTATAGTCGTCGGAAATGACGGTGGCGGGCCAATCTAGTCCCGGGGTCGTGGGGACGACCCTATAGTCGTCGGACAAGTCGGCGGCGGGCCAACCTAGTCCCGGGGTCGTGGGGATGACCCTATAGTCGTCGGACATGACGGTGGCGGGCCAGTCTAGTCCCGGGTCGTGCGGACGACCCTATAGTCGTCGGACATGTCGCCGGCTGGCCAACTTTGGCCCGTGGTCGTGGGGACCACCCTATAGTCGTCGGACATAACGGTGGCGGGCCAATCTAGTCCCGGGGTCGTGGGGACGACCCTATAGTCGTCGGACAAGTCGGGGGCGGGCCTACCTAGTCCCGGGGTCGTGGGGACGACCCTATAGTCGTCGGATAAGTCGGCAGCTTGCCAACTTTGGCCCGGGGTCGTGGGAACGACCCTATAGTCGTCGGACAAGACGGGGCGAGCCCACCTAGTCCGGGGGTCGTGGGGACGACCCTATAGTCGTCGGACAAGTCGGCGGCCGGCCAACCTAGTCCGGGGGTCGTGGGGACGACCCTATAGTCGTCGGACATGACGGTGGCGGGCCAATCTAGTCCCGGGGTCGTGGGGACGACCCCATAGTCGTTGGACATGACGGTGGCGGGCCAGTCTAGTCCCGGGGTCGTGGGGACGACCCTATAGTCGTCGGACATGTCGGCGGCTGGCCAACTTTGGCCCGGGGTCGTGGGGACGACCCTATAGTCGTCGGATATGTCGTCGGCAGGCCAACTTTGGCCCGCGGTCGTGGGGACGACCCTATAGTCGTCGGACATAACGGTGGCGGGCCAATCTAGTCCCGGGGTCGTGGGGACGACCCTATAGTCGTCGGATAAGTCGGCAGCTTGCCAACTTTGGCCCGGGGTCGTGGGAACGACCCTATAGTCGTCGGACAAGTCGGGGCGAGCCCACCTAGTCCGGGGGTCGTGGGGACGACCCTATAGTCGTCGGACATGACGGTGGCGGGTCAGTCTACTCCCGGGTTGTGGGGACGACCCTATAGTCGTCGGACATGTCGGCGGCTCGCCAACTTTGGCCCCGTGGTCATGGGGACGACCCTATAGTCGTCGGAAATGACGGTGGCGGGCCAATCTAGTCCCGGGGTCGTGGGGACGACCCTATAGTCGTCGGACATGTCGGCGGCTGGCCAACTTTGGCCCGGGGTCGTGGGGACGACCCTATAGTCGTCGGATATGTCGTCGGCAGGCCAACTTTGGCCCGCGGTCGTGGGGACGACCCTATAGTCGTCGGACAGGTCGGCGGCGGGCCAACCTAGTCCCGGGGTCGTGTGGACGACCCTATAATCGTCGGACAAGCCGGCGGCTGGCCAACTTTGGCCCGTGGTCGTGGGGACGACCCTATAGTCGTCGGACAAGTCGGCGGCTGTCCAACTTTGGCCCGGGGTCGTGGGGACGACCCTATAGTCGTCGGACTTGACGGTGGCGGGCCAATCTAGTCCCGGGGTCGTGGGGACGACCCTATAGTCGTCAGACATGTCGGTGGCGAGCCAACCTAGTCCCGAGGTCGTGGGGACGACCCTATAGTCGTCGGACAAGTCAGCGGCGGGCCAACCTAGTCCCGGGGTCGTGGGGATGACCCTATAGTCGTCGGACAAGTCGGCGGCGAGCCCACCTAGTCGGGGGGTCGTGGGGACGACCCTATAGTCGTCGGACAAGTCGGCGGCCAGCCAACCTAGTCCGGGGGTCGTGGGGACGACCCTATAGTCGTCGGACATGACGGTGGCGGGCCAGTCTAGTCCCGGGGTCGTGGGGACGACCCTATAGTCGTCGGACATGTCGGCGGCTGGCCAACTTTGGCCCGTGGTCGTGGGGACGACCCTATAGTCGTCGGACACGTCGGCGGCTGGCCAACTTTGGCCCGTGGTCGTAGGGACGACCCTATAGTCGTCAGACATGACGGTGGCGAGCCAACCTAGTCCCGGGGTCGTGGGGACGACCCTAAAGTCGTCGGACAAGTCGGCGGCGAGCCCACCTAGTCGGGGGGTCGTGGGGACGACCCTATAGTCGTCGGACAAGTCGGTGGCGGGCCAGTCTAGTCCCGGGTCGTGGGGACGACCCTATAGTCGTCGGACATGTCGGCGGCAGGCCAACTTTGGCCCGTGGTCGTGGGGAGGACCCTATACTCGTCGGACATGACGGTGGCGGGCCAGTCTAGTCCCGGGTCATGGGGACGACCCTATAGTCGTCGGACAAGTCGGCGGCTGGCCAACTTTGGCCCGTGGTCGTGGGGACGACCCTATAGTCGTCGGAAATGACGGTGGCTGGCCAATCTAGTCCCGGGGTCGTGGGGACGACCCTACAGTCGTCGGACAAGGCGGCGGCGAGCCAATCTAGTCCCGCGGTCGTGGGGACGACCCTATAGTCGTCGGACAAGTCAGCGGCTGGCCAACATTGGCCCGTGGTCGTGGGGACGACCATATAGTCGTCGGACATGACGGTGGCGGGCCACTCTAGTCCCGGGTCATGGGGACGACCCTATAGTCGTCGGACAAGTCGGCGGCTGGCCAACTTTGGCCCGGGGTCGTGGGGACGACCCTATAGTCGTCGGATATGTCGGCGGCAGGCCAACTTTGGCCCGCGGTCGTGGGGACGACCCTATAGTCGTCGGACAAGTCGGCGGCGTACCAACCTAGTCCGGGGGTCGTGGGGACGACCCTATAGTTGTCGGACATGACGGTGGCGGGCCACTCTAGTCCCGGGTCATGGGGACGACCCTATAGTCGTCGGACATGTCGGCGGCTGGCCAACTTTGGCCCGTGGTCGTGGGGAGGACCCTATACTCGTCGGACAAGTCGGCGGCGTACCAACCTAGTCCGGGGGTCGTGGGGACGACCCTATAGTCGTCGGACAAGTCGGCGGCTGGCCAACTTTGGCCCGGGGTCGTGGGGACGACCCTATAGTCGTCGGATATGTCGGCGGCAGGCCAACTTTGGCCCGCGGTCGTGGGGACGACCCTATAGTCGTCGGACAAGTCGGCGGCGTACCAACCTAGTCCGGGGGTCGTGGGGACGACCCTATAGTCGTCGGACAAGTCGGCGGCTGGCCAACTTTGGCCCGTGGTCGTGGGGACGACCCTATAGTCGTCGGACATGATGGTGGCGGGCCAGTCTAGTCCCGGGTCATGGGGACGACCCTATAGTCGTCGGACAAGTCGGCGGCTGGCCAACTTTGGCCCGGGGTCGTGGGGACGACCCTATAGTCGTCGGATATGTCGGCGGCAGGCCAACTTTGGCCCGCGGTCGTGGGGACGACCCTATAGTCGTCGGACAAGTCGGCGGCGGGCCAACCTAGTCCCGGGGTCGTGGGGACGACCCTATAATCGTCGGACAAGCCGGCGGCTGGCCAACTTTGGCCCGTGGTCGTGGGTACGACCCTATAGTCGTCGGACAAGTCGGCGGCTGTCCAACTTTGGCCCGGGGTCGTGGGGACGACCCTATAGTCGTCGGACTTGACGGTGGCGGGCCAATCTAGTCCCGGGGTCGTGGGGACGACCCTATAGTCGTCAGACATGTCGGTGGCGAGCCAACCTAGTCCCGGGGTCGTGGGGACGACCCTATAGTCGTCGGACAAGTCGGCGGCGGGCCAACCTAGTCCCGGGGTCGTGGGGATGACCCTATAGTCGTCGGACAAGTCGGCGGCGAGCCCACCTAGTCGGGGGGTCGTGGGGACGACCCTATAGTCGTCGGACAAGTCGGCGGCCGGCCAACCTAGTCCGGGGGTCGTGGGGACGACCCTATAGACGTCGGACATGACGGTGGCGGGCCAGTCTAGTCCCGGGTCGTGGGGACGACCGTATAGTCGTCGGACATGTCGGCGGCTGGCCAACTTTGGCCCGTGGTCGTGGGGACGACCCTATAGTCGTCGGACATGTCGGCGGCTGGCCAACTTTGGCCCGGGGTCATGGGGGCGACCCTTGAGTCATCGGATATGACGGCGGCTGGCCAACTTTGTCCCGTGGTTATTGGGACGACCCTATAGTTGTCGGACATGACGGCGGCGAGCCAACCTAGTCCCGGGGTTGTGGGGACGACCCAATAGTCGTTGGACAAGTCGGCGGCGAGCCAACCTAGTCCCGGGGTCGTGGGGACGACCCTATAGTCGTCGGACATGACAGTGGCGGGCCAATCTAGGCCCGGGTCGTGGGGACGACCCTGTAGTCGTCGGACATGACGGTGGCGGGCTAATCTAGTCCCGGGGTCGTGGGGACGACTCTATAGTCGTCGGACAAGTCGGCGGCTGGCCAACTTTGGCCCGTGGTCGTGGGGACGACCCTATAGTCGTCGGACTTGACGGTGGCGGGCCAATCTAGTCTCGGGGTCGTGTGGACGACCCCATAGTCGTCGGACATGACGGTGGCGGGCCAATCTAGTCCCGGGGTCGTGGGGACGACCCCATAGTCGTTGGACATGACGGTGGCGGGCCAGTCTAGTCCCGGGTCGTGGGCACGACCCTATAGTCGTCGGAAATGTCGCCGGCTGGCCAACTTTGGCCCGTGGTCGTGGGAACGACCCTATAGTCGTCGGACAAGTCGGCGGCTGTCCAGCTTTGGCCCGGGGTCGTGGGGACGACCCTATAGTCGTCAGACAAGTCGGCGGCTGTCCAGCTTTGGCCCGGGGTCGTGGGGACGACCCTATAGTCGTCGGACTTGACGGTGGCGGGCCAATCTAGTCCCGGGGTCGTGGGGACGACCCTATAGTCGTCGGACTTGACGGTGGCGGGCCAGTCTAGTCCCGGGTCGTGGGCACGACCCTATAGTCGTCGGAAATGTCGCCGGCTGGCCAACTTTGGCCCGTGGTCGTGGGGACGACCCTATAGTCGTCGGACATGTCGGCGGCTGGCCAACTTTGGCGCGTGGTCGTGGGGACGATCCGATTATCGGCGGACATGTCGGCGGCTGGCCAACTTTGGCCCGTGGTCGTGGGGACGACCCTATAGTCGTCGGAAAAGTCGGCGGCTGTCCAGCTTTGGCCCGGGGTCGTGGGGACGACCCTATTGTCGTCGGACATGTCGGCGGCTGGCCAACTTTGGCCCGTGGTCGTGGGGACGACCCTATAGTCGTCGGACATGTCGGCGGCTGGCCAACTTTGGCCCGGTGTCGTGGGGACGACTCTATAGTCGTCGGAAATGTCGGTGGCGGGCCAACTTTGGCGCGTGGTCGTGGGGACGATCCGATTGTCGTCGGACATGTCGGCGGCTGGCCAACCTAGACCCGGGGTCGTGGGGACGACCCTATTGTCGTCGGACATGTCGGCGGCTGGCCAACTTTGGCCCGGTGTCGTGGGGACGACTCTATAGTCGTCGGAAATGTCGGCGGCTGGCCAACCTGGACCCGGGGTCGTGGGGACGACCCTATTGTCGTCGGACATGCCGGTGGCGGGCCAATCTAGTCTCGGGGTCGTGGGGACGACCCTATAGTCGTCGGACATGTCGGCGGCTGGCCAACTTTGGCCCGGGGTCGTGGGGACGACCCTATAGTCGTCGGACATGTCGGCGGCTGGCCAACTTTGGCGCGTGGTCGTGGGGACGATCCGATTGTCGTCGGACATGTCGGCGGCTGGCCAACTTTGGCCCGTGGTCGTGGGGACGATCCAATAGTCGTCGGACATGTCGGCGGCTGGTCAACTTTGGCCCGCGGTTGTGGGAACGACCCTATAGTCGTTGGACATGACGGTGGCGGGCCAATCTAGTCCCGGGGTCGTGGGGACGACCCTACAGTCTTCGGACATTTCGGCGGCTGGCCAACTTTGGCCCGGGGTCGTGGGGACGACTCTATAGTCGTCGGAAATGTCGGCGGCTGGCCAACCTGGACTCGGGGTCGTGGGTACGACCCTATAGTCGTCGGACAAGACGGCGGCTGGACATCTTTGGCCCGGGGTCGTGGGGACGATCCGATTGTCGTCGGACATGTCGGCGGCTGGCCAACTTTGGCCCGTGGTCGTGGGGACGATCCAATAGTCGTCGGACATGTCGGCGACTGGTCAACTTTGGCCCGCGGTTGTGGGAACGACCCTATAGTCGTCGGACATGTTGGCGGCTTGTCAGCCTAGTCCCAGGATCATGGGTACGACCCTATAGTCGTCGGACAAGTCGGCGGCGGGCCAACCTTGTCCCGGGGTCGTGGGGACGACCCTATAGTCGTCGGACAAGTCGGCGGCGGGCCAACCTTGTCCCGGGGTCGTAGGGACGACCCTATAGTCGTCGGACATGTCGGCAGCTGGCCAACTTTGGCCCGGGGTCGTGGGGACGACCCTATAGTCGTCGGACATGTCGGCGGCTGGCCAACTTTGGCCCGTGGTTGTGGGGACGACCCTATAGTCGTCGGACAAGACGGTGGCGGACCAATCTAGTCCCGGGATCGTGGGGACGACCCTATAGTCGTCGGACATGTCGGCGGCTGGCCAACTTTGGCCCGTGGTCGTGGGGACGATCCAATAGTCGTCGGACATGTCGGTGGCTGGCCAACTTTGGCCCGTGGTTGTGGGGACGACCCTATAGTCGTCGGACATGTCGGCGGCTGGCCAACTTTGGCCCGTGGTCGTGGGGACGATCCAATAGTCGTCGGACATGTCGGCGGCTGGCCAACTTTGGCCCGTGGTTGTGGGAACGACCCTATAGTCGTTGGACATGACGGTGGCGGGCCAATCTAGTCCCGGGGTCGTGGGGACGACCCTATAGTCGTTGGACATGTCGGCGGCTGGTCAACTTTGGCCCGGGGTCGTGGGGTCGACCCTATAGTCGTCGGACAAGACGGTGGCGGACCAATCTAGTCCCGGGGTCGTGGGGACGACCCTATTGTCGTCGGACATGACGGTGGCGGGCCAATCTAGTCTCGGGGTCGTGGGGACGACTCTATAGTCGTCGGAAATGTCGGCGGCTGGCCAACCTGGACCCGGGGTCGTGGGGACGACCCTATTGTCGTCGGACATGACGGTGGCGGGCCAATCTAGTCTCGCGGTCGTGGGGACGACCCTATATTCGTCGGACATGACGGTGGCGGGCCAATCTAGTCCCGGGGTCGTGGGGACGACCCTATAGTCGTCGGACAAGACGGCGGCTGGACATCTTTGGCCCGGGGTCGTGGGGACGACCCTATAGTCGTCGGACATGTTGGCGGCTTGTCAGCCTAGTCCCGGGGTCGTGGGTACGACCCTATAGTCGTTGGACAAGTCGGCGGCTGGCCAACCTAGACCCGGCGTCGTGGGGACGACCCTATTGTCGTCGGACATGACGGTGGCGGGCCAATCTAGTCCCGGGGTCGTGAGGACGACCCTATAGTCGTCGAACAATTCGGCGCCGGGCCAAGCTTGTCCCGGGGTCGTGGGGACGACCCTATAATCGTCGGACATGACGGTGGCGGGCCAATCTAGTCCCGGGGTCGTGGGGACGACCCTATAGTCGTCGGACATGTCGGCGGCTGGCCAACTTTGGCCCGGGGTCGTGGGGACGACTCTATAGTCGTCGGAAATGTCGGCGGCTGGCCAACCTGGACTCGGGGTCGTGGGTACGACCCTATAGTCGTCGGACAAGACGGCGGCTGGACATCTTTGGCCCGGGGTCGTGGGGACGACCCTATAGTCGTCGGACATGTTGGCGGCTTGTCAGCCTAGTCCCGGGGTGGTGGGTACGACCCTATAGTCGTCGGACAAGTCGGCGGCGGGCCAACCTTGTCCCGGGGTCGTGGGGACGACCCTATAGTCGTCGGACATGTCAGCAGCTGGCCAACTTTAGCCCGGGGTCGTGGGGACGACCCTATAGTCGTCGGACATGTCGGCGGCTGGCCAACCTAGTCCCGAGGTCGTGGGGACGACCCTATAGTCGTCGGACATGTCGGCGGCTGGCCAACTTTGGCCCGGTGTCGTGGGGACGACTCTATAGTCGTCGGAAATGTCGGTGGCGGGCCAATCTAGTCTCGCGGTCGTGGGGACGACCCTATAATCGTCGGACATGACGGTGGCGGGCCAATCTATTCCCGGGGTCGTGGGGACGACCCTATAATCGTCGGACATTTCGGCGGCATGCCAACTTTGGCCCGTGGTCGTGGGGACGACCCTATAGTCGTTGGACATGACGGTGGCGGGCCAATCTAGTCCCGAGGTCCTGGGGACGACCCTATAGTCGTCGGACAAGTCGGCGGCTGGCCAACCTAGACCCGGGGTCGTGGGGACGACCCTATAGTCGTCGGACATGACGGTGGCGGGCTAATCTAGTCCCGGGGTCGTGGGGACGACCCTATAGTCGTCGGACATGTCGGCGGCTGGCCAACTTTGGCGCGTGGTCGTGGGGACGACCCTATAGTCGTCGGACATGTTGGCGGCATGTCAGCCTAGTCCCGGGGTCGTGGGTACGACCCTATAGTCGTTGGACAAGTCGGCGGCTGGCCAACCTAGACCCGGCGTCGTGGGGACGACCCTATTGTCGTCGGACATGACGGTGGCGGGCCAATCTAGTCCCGGGGTCGTGGGGACGACCCTATAGTCGTCGAACAATTCGGCGCCGGGCCAAGCTTGTCCCGGGATCGTGGGGACGACCCTATAATCGTCGGACATGACGGTGGCGGGCCAATCTAGTCCCGGGGTCGTGGGGACGACCCTATAGTCGTCGGACATGTCGGCGGCTGGCCAACTTTGGCCCGGTGTCGTGGGGACGACTCTATAGTCGTCGGAAATGTCGGTGGCGGGCCAATCTAGTCTCGCGGTCGTGGGGACGACCCTATAATCGTCGGACATGACGGTGGCGGGCCAATCTATTCCCGGGGTCGTGGGGACGACCCTATAATCGTCGGACATTTCGGCGGCATGCCAACTTTGGCCCGTGGTCGTGGGGACGACCCTATAGTCGTTGGACATGACGGTGGCGGGCCAATCTAGTCCCGAGGTCCTGGGGACGACCCTATAGTCGTCGGACAAGTCGGCGGCTGGCCAACCTAGACCCGGGGTCGTGGGGACGACCCTATAGTCGTCGGACATGACGGTGGCGGGCTAATCTAGTCCCGGGGTCGTGGGGACGACCCTATAGTCGTCGGACATGTCGGCGGCTGGCCAACTTTGGCGCGTGGTCGTGGGGACGACCCTATAGTCGTCGGACATGTCGGCGGCTGGCCAACTTTGGCCCGGTGTCGTGGGGACGACCCTATAGTCGTCGGACATGTCGGCGGCTGGCCAACTTTGGCGCGTGGTCGTGGGGACGATCCGATTGTCGTCGGACATGTCGGCGGCTGGCCAACCTAGACCCGGGGTCGTGGGGACGACCCTATTGTCGTCGGACATGGCGGTGGCGGGCCAATCTAGTCCCGTGGTCGTGGGGACGACCCTATAGTCTTCGGACATGACGGTAGCGGGCCAATCTAGACCCGAGGTCCTGGGGACGACCCTATAGTAGTCGAACATGTCGGCGGCTGTCCAACTTTGGCCCGTGGTTGTGGGGACGACCCTATAGTCGTTGGACATGACGGTGGCGGGCCAATCTAGTCCCGGGGTCGCGGGGACGACCCTATAATCGTCGGACATTTCGGCGGCATGCCAACTTTGGCCCGTGGTCGTGGGGACGACCCTATAGTCGTTGGACATGACGGTGGCGGGCCAATCTAGTCCCGAGGTCCTGGGGACGACCCTATAGTCGTCGGACAAGTCGGCGGCTGGCCAACCTAGACCCGGGGTCGTGGGGACGACCCTATTGTCGTCGGACATGACGGTGGCGGGCCAATCTAGTCCCGGGGTCGAGGGGACGACCCTTTAGTCGTCGGACATGTCGGCGGCTGGCCAACTTTGGCGCGTGGTCGTGGGGATGACCCTATAGTCGTCGGACATGTCGGCGGCTGGCCAACTTTGGCCCGTGGTCGTGGGGACGATCCAATAGTCGTCGGACATGTCGGCGGCTGGCCAACCTAGTCCCGGGGTCGTGGGGACGACCCTATAGTCGTCGGACATTTCGGCGGCTTGCCAACTTTGGCCCGGGGTCGTGGGGACGACCCTATAGTCGTCGGACATGTCGGCGGCTGGCCAACTTTGGCCCGTGGTTGTGGGGACGACCCTATAGTCGTTGGACATGACGGTGGCGTACCAATCTAGTCCCGGGGTCGTGGGGACGACCCTATAGTCGTCGGACATGTCGGCGGCTGGCCAACTTTGGACCGGTGTCGTGGGGACCACTCTAAAGTCGTCCGAAATGTCGGCGGCTGGCCAACCTGGACCCGAGGTCGTGGGGACGACCCTATTGTCGTCGGACATGACGGTGGCGGGCCAATCTAGTCTCGGGGTCGTGGGGACGACCCTATAGTCGTCGGACATGTCGGCGGCTGGCCAACTTTGGCCCGGGGTCGTGGGGACGACCCTATAGTCGTCGGACATGTCGGCGGCTGGCCAACTTTGGCCCGTGGTTGTGGGGACGACCCTATAGTCGTTGGACATGACCGTGGCGGGCCAAACTAGTCCCGGGGTCGTGGGGACGACCCTATAGTCGTCGGAAAAGATGGCGGCTGGACATCTTTGGCCCGGGGTCGTGGGGACGACCCTATAGTCGTCGGACATGTTGGCGGCTTGTCAGCCTAGTCCCGGGGTCGTGGGTACGACCCTATAGTCGTCGGACAAGACGGCGGCTGGACATCTTTGGCCCGGGGTCGTGGGGACGACCCTATAGTCGTCGGACATGTTGGCGGCTTGTCAGCCTAGTCCCGGGGTCGTGGGTACGACCCTATAGTCGTCGGACAAGTCGGCGGCGGGCCAACCTTGTCCCGGGGTCGTGGGGACGACCCTATAGTCGTCGGACATGTCGCCGGCTGGCCAACTTTGGCCCGGTGTCTTGGGGACGACTCTATAGTCGTCGGAAATGTCGGCGGCTGGCCAACCTGGACCCGGGGTCGTGGGGACGACCCTATTGTCGTCGGACATGACGGTGGCGGGCCAATCTAGTCTCGCGGTCGTGGGGACGACCCTATAATCGTCGGACATGACGTTGGCGGGCCAATCTAGTCCCGGGGTCGTGGGGACGACCCTATAGTCGTCGGACATGTCGGCGGCTGGCCAACTTTGGCCCGGGGTCGTGGGGACGACCCTATAGTCGTCGGACATGACGGTGGCGGGCCAGTCTAGTCCCGGGTCATGGGGACGACCCTATAGTCGTCGGACAAGTCGGCGGCTGGCCAACTTTGGCCCGTGGTCGTGGGGACGACCCTATAATCGTCGGAAATGACGGTGGCGGGCCAATCTAGTCCCGGGGTCGTGGGGACGACCCTACAGTCGTCGGACAAGTCGGCGGCGAGCCAATCTAGTCCCGCGGTCGTGGGGACGACCCTATGGTCGTCGGACAAGTCAGCGGCAGGCCAACATTGGCCCGTGGTCGTGGGGACGACCCTATAGTCGTCGGATATGTCGGCGGCAGGCCAACTTTGGGCCGTGGTCGTGGGGACGACCCTATAGTCTTCGGACAAGTCGGCGGCGGGCCAACCTAGTCCCGGGGTCGTGGGGACGACCCTATATTCGTCGGACAAGCCGGCGGCTGGCCAACTTTGGCCCGTGGTCGTGGGGACGACCCTATAGTCGTCGGACAAGTCGGCGGCTGTCCAACTTTGGCCCGGGGTCGTGGGGACGACCCTATAGTCGTCGGACTTGACGGTGGCGGGCCAATCTAGTCCCGGGGTCGTGGGGACGACCCTATAGTCGTCGGACAAGTCGGCGGCGGGCCAACCTAGTCCCGGGGTCGTGGGATGACCCTATAGTCGTCGGACAAGTCGGCGGCGAGCCCACCTAGTCGGGGGGTCGTGGGGGCGACCCTATAGTCGTCGGACAAGTCGGCGGCGTACCAACCTAGTCCGGGGGTCGTGGGGACGACCCTATAGTCGTCGGAAATGACGGTGGCGGGCCAATCTAGTCCCGGGGTCGTGGGGACGACCCTATAGTCGTCGGACATGTCGGCGGCTGGCCAACTTTGGCCCGGGGTCGTGGGGACGACCCTATAGTCGTCGGAAATGACGGTGGCGGGCCAATCTATTCCCGGGGTCGTGGGGAAGACCGTATAGTCGTCGGACATATCAGCGGCTGGCCAACTTTGGCCCGGGGTCGTGGGGACGACCCTATAGTCGTCGGACAAGTCGGCGGCGGGCCAACGTAGTCCCGGGGTCGTGGGGACGACCCTATAATCGTCGGACAAGCCGGCGGCTGTCCAACTTTGGCCCGGGGTCGTGGGGACGACCCTATAGTCGTCGGACTTGACGGTGGCGGGCCAATCTAGTCCCGGGGTCGTGGGGACGACCCTATAGTCGTCAGACATGTCGGTGGCGAGCCAACCTAGTCCCGGGGTCGTGGGGACGACCCTATAGTCGTCGGACAAGTCGGCGGCGGGCCAACCTAGTCCCGGGGTCGTGGGGATGACCCTATAGTCGTCGGATATGTCGGCGGCTGGCCAACTTTGTCCCGGGGTCGTGGGGACGACCCTATAGTCGTCGGATATGTCGGCGGCTGGCCAACTTTGGCCCGTGGTCGTGGGGACGACCCTATAGTCGTCGGAAATGTCGGTGGCTGTCCAACTTTGGCCCGGGGTCGTGGGGACGACCCTATAGTCGTCGGAAATGACGGTGGCGGGCCAATCTATTCCCGGGGTCGTGGGGACGACCGTATAGTCGTCGGACATATCAGCGGCTGGCCAACTTTGGCCCGGGGTCGTGGGGACGACCCTATAGTCGTCGGACAAGTCGGCGGCGGGCCAACCTAGTCCCGGTGTCGTGGGGACGACCCTATAATCGTCGGACAAGCCGGCGGCTGGCCAACTTTGGCCCGTAGTCGTGGGGACGACCCTATAGTCGTCGGACAAGTCGGCGGCTGTCCAACTTTGGCCCGGGGTCGTGGGGACGACCCTATAGTCGTCGGACTTGACGGTGGCGGGCCAATCTATTCCCGGGGTCGTGGGGACGACCCTATAGTCGTCAGACATATCGGTGGCGAGCCAACCTAGTCCCGGGGTCGTGGGGACGAACCTATAGTCGTCGGACAAGTCGGCGGCGGGCCAACCTAGACCCGGGGTCGTGGGGATGACCCTATAGTCGTCGGACATGACGGTGGCGGGCCAGTCTAGTCCCGGGTCGTGGGGACGACCCTATAGTCGTCGGACATGTCGGCGGCTGGCCAACTTTGGCCCGGGGTCGTGGGGACGACCCTATAGTCGTCGGATATGTCGGCGGCTGGCCAACTTTGGCCCGTGGTCGTGGGGACGACCCTATAGTCGTCGGACAAGTCGGCGGCGGGCCAACCTAGTCCCGGGGTCGTGGGGACGACACTATAATCGTCGGGCAAGCCGGCGGCTGGCCAACTTTGGCCCGTGGTCGTGGGGACGACCCTATAGTCGTCGGACAAGTCGGCGGCTGTCCAACTTTGGCCCGGGGTCGTGGGGACAACCCTATAGTCGTCGGACTTGACGGTGGCGGGCCAGTCTAGTCCCGGGTCGTGGGGACGACCCTATAGTCGTCGGACATGTCGGTGGCGAGCCCACCTAGTCGGGGGGTCGTGGGGACGACCCTATAGTCGTCGGACAAGTCGGCGGCCGGCCAACCTAGTCCGGGGGTCGTGGGGACGACCCTATAGTCGTCGGAAATGTCGGTGGCTGTCCAACTTTGGCCCGGGGGTCGTGGGGACGACCCTATAGTCGTCGGACATGTCGGCGGCGAGCCAACATTGACCCGGGGTCGTGGGGACGACTCTATAGTCGTCGGACATGTCGGTGGCGGGCCAGTCTAGTCCCGGGTCGTGGGGACGACCCTATAGTCGTCGGACATGTCGGCGGCTGGCCAACTTTGGCCCGTCGTCGTGGGGAGGACCCTATACTCGTCGGACAAGTCGGCGGCGTACCAACCTAGTCCGGGGTTCGTGGGGACGACCCTATAGTCGTCGGACATGACGGTGGCGGGCCAGTCTAGTCCCGGGTCATGGGGACGACCCTATAGTCGTCGGACAACTCGGCGGCTGGCCAACTTTGGCCCGTGGTCGTGGGGACGACCCTATAGTCGTCGGAAATGACGGTGGCGGGCCAATCTAGTCCCGGGGTCGTGGGGACGAGCCTACAGTCGTCGGACAAGTCGGCGGCTGTCCAACTTTGGCCCGGGGTCGTGGGGACGACCCTATAGTCGTCAGACATGACGGTGGCGAGCCAACCTAGTCCCGGGGTCGTGGGGACGACCCTATAGTCGTCGGACAAGTCGGCGGCGAGCCCACCTAGTCGGGGGGTCGTGGGGACGACCCTATAGTCGTCGGACAAGTCGGCGGCCGGCCAACCTAGTCCGGGGGTCGTGGGGACGACCCTATAGTCGTCGGACATGTCGGCGGCTGGCCAACTTTGGCCCGGGGTCGTGGGGACGACCCTATAGTCGTCGGATATGTCGGCGGCTGGCCAACTTTGGCCCGTGGTCGTGGGGACGACCCTATAGTCGTCGGACAAGTCGGCGGCGGGCCAACCTAGTCCCGGGGTCGTGGGGACGACCCTATAGTCGTCGGACAAGTCGGCGGCGGGCCAACCTAGTCCCGGGGTCGTGGGGACGACCCTATAGTCGTCGGACAAGTCGGCGGCTGTCCAACTTTGGCCCGGGGTCGTGGGGACGACCCTGTAGTCGTCGGAATTGACGGTGGCGGGCCAATCTAGTCCCGGGGTCGTGGGGACGACCCTATAGTCGTCAGACATGTCGGTGGCGAGCCAACCTAGTCCCGGGGTCGTGGGGACGACCCTATAGTCGTCGGACATGTCGGCGGCTGGCCAACTTTGGCCTGTGGTCGTGGGGACGACCCTATAGTCGTCGGACATGTCGGCGGCTGGCCAACTTTGGCCCGTGGTCGTGGGGACGACCCTATAGTCGTCAGACATGACGGTGGCGAGCCAACCTAGTCCCGGGGTCGTGGGGACGACCCTATAGTCGTCGGACAAGTCGGCGGCGAGCCCACCTAGTCGGGGTGTCGTGGGGACGACCCTATAGTCGTCGGACAAGTCGGCGGCCGGCCAACCTAGTCCGGGGGTCGTGGGGACGACCCTATAGTCGTCGGACATGTCGGGGGCTGGCCAACTTTGGCCCGTGGTCGTGGGGACGACCCTATAGTCGTCGGAAATGTCGGTGGCTGTCCAACTTTGGCCCGGGGGTCGTGGGGACGACCCTATAGTCGTCAGACATGACGGTGGCGAGCCAACCTAGTCCCGGGGTCGTGGAGACGACCCTATAGTCGTCGGACAAGTCGGCGGCGAGCCCACCTAGTCGGGGGGTCGTGGGGACGACCCTATAGTCGTCGGACAAGTCGGCGGCCGGCCAACATTGGCCCGTGGTCGTGGCGACGACCATATAGCCGTCGGACATGACAGTGGCGGGCCACTCTAGTCCCGGGTCGTGGGGACGACCCTATAGTCGTCGGACATGTCGGCGGCTATCCAACTTTGGCCCGGGGTCGTGGGGACGACCCTATAGTCGTCGGATATGTCGGCGGCTGGCCAACTTTGGCCCGTGGTCGTGGGGACGACCCTATAGTCGTCGGACAAGTCGGCGGCGGGCCAACCTAGTCCCGGGGTCGTGGGGACGACCCTATAATCGTCGGGCAAGCCGGCGGCTGGCCAACTTTGGCCCGTGGTCGTGGGGACGACCCTATAGTCGTCGGACAAGTCGGCGGCTGTCCAACTTTGGCCCGGGGTCGTGGGGACGACCCTATAGTCGTCGGACTTGACGGTGGCGGGCCAGTCTAGTCCCGGGTCGTGGGGACGACCCTATAGTCGTCGGACATGTCGGTGGCGAGCCCACCTAGTCGGGGGGTCGTGGGGACGACCCTATAGTCGTCGGACAAGTCGGCGGCCGGCCAACCTAGTCCGGCGGTCGTGGGGACGACCCTATAGTCGTCGGAAATGTCGGTGGCTGTCCAACTTTGGCCCGGGGGTCGTGGGGACGACCCTATAGTCGTCGGACATGTCGGCGGCGAGCCAACATTGACCCGGGGTCGTGGGGACGACTCTATAGTCGTCGGACATGTCGGTGGCGGGCCAGTCTAGTCCCGGGTCGTGGGGACGACCCTATAGTCGTCGGACATGTCGGCGGCTGGCCAACTTTGGCCCGTAGTCGTGGGGAGGACCCTATACTCGTCGGACAAGTCGGCGGCGTACCAACCTAGTCCGGGGTTCGTGGGGACGACCCTATAGTCGTCGGACATGACGGTGGCGGGCCAGTCTAGTCCCGGGTCATGGGGACGACCCTATAGTCGTCGGACAAGTCGGCGGCTGGCCAACTTTGGCCCGTGGTCGTGGAGACGACCCTATAGTCGTCGGAAATGACGGTGGCGGGCCAATCTAGTCCCGCGGTCGTGGGGACGAGCCTACAGTCGTCGGACAAGTCGGCGGCGAGCCAATCTAGTCCCGCGGTCATGGGGACGACCCTATAGTCGTCGGACAAGTCAGCGGCTGGCCAACATTGGCCCGTGGTCGTGGGGACGACCATATAGTCGTCGGACATGACGGTGGCGGGCCACTCTAGTCCCGGGTAGTGGGGACGACCCTATAGTCGTCGGACATGTCGGCGGCTGGCCAACTTTGGCCCGGGGTCGTGGGGACGACCCTATAGTCGTCGGATATGTCGGCGGCTGGCCAACTTTGGCCCGTGGTCGTGGGGACGACCCTATAGTCGTCGGACAAGTCGGCGGCGGGCCAACCTAGTCCCGGGGTCGTGGGGACGACCCTATAATCGTCGGGCAAGCCGGCGGCTGTCCAACTTTGGCCCGGGGTCGTGGGGACGACCCTATAGTCGTCGGACTTGACGGTGGCGGGCCAGTCTAGTCCCGGGTCGTGGGGACGACCCTATAGTCGTCGGACATGTCGGCGGCGAGCCAACCTAGTCCCGGGGTCGTAGGGACGACCCTATAGTCGTCGGACAAGTCGGCGGCGGGCCTACCTAGTCCCGGGGTCGTGGGGACGACCCTATAGTCGTCGGATAAGTCGGCAGCTTGCCAACTTTGGCCCGGAGTCGTGGGAACGACCCTATAGTCGTCGGACAAGTCGGCGGCGAGCCCACCTAGTCCGGGGGTCGTGGGGACGACCCTATAGTCGTCGGACAAGTCGGCGGCCGGCCAACCTAGTCCCGGGGTCGTGGCGGACAACCCTATAGTCGTCGGACATGACGGTCGCGGGCCAGTCTAGTCCCGGGTCGTGGGGACGACCCTATAGTCGTCGGACATGTCGGCGGCTGGCCAACTTTGGCCCGTGGTCGTGGGGACGACCCTATAGTCGTCGGACATAACGGTGGCGGGCCAATCTAGTCCCGGGGTCGTGGGGACGACCCTATAGTCGTCAGACAAGTCGGCGGCGGGCCTACCTAGTCCCGGGGTCGTGGGGACGACCCTATAGTCGTCGGACAAGTCAGCGGCTGGCCTACATTGGCCCGTGGTCGTGGGGACTACCATATAGTCGTCGGACATGACGGTGGCGGGCCAGTCTAGTCCCGGGTCATGGGGACGACCCTATAGTCGTCGGACAAGTCGGCGGCTGACCAACTTTGTCCCGTGGTCGTGGGGACGACCCTATAGTCGTCGGAAATGTCGGTGGCTGTCCAACTTTGGCCCGGGGGTCGTGGGGACGACCCTATAGTCGTCGGACATGTCGGCGGCGAGCCAACATTGACCCGGGGTCGTGGGGACGACTCTATAGTCGTCGGACATATCGGTGGCGGGCCAGTCTAGTCCAGGGTCGTGGGGACGACCCTATAGTCGTCGGACATGTCGGCGGCGGGCCAAGCTTGGCCCGGGGGTCGTGGGGACGACCCTAGAGTCGTCGGACATGTCGGCGGCGAGCCAACATTGACCCGGGGTCGTGGGGACGACTCTATAGTCGTCGGACATATCGGTGGCGGGCCAGTCTAGTCCCGGGGTCGTGGGGACGACCCTATAATCGTTGGTCATGACGGTGGCGGGCCAATCTAGTCCCGGAGACGTAGGGACGACCCTATAGTCGTCGGACATGGCGATTGGCCAACATTGGCCCGGGGTCGTCGGGACGACCCGATAGTCGTCGGGACGACCCGATAGTCGTCGGGACGACCCGATAGTCGTCGGACATGTCGGCGGCTGGCCAACCTAGTCCCGGGGTCGTGGGGACGACCCTATAGTCGTCGGACATGTCGGCGGCTGGCCAACTTTGGCCCGTGGTCGTGGGGACGATCCAATAGTCGTCGGACATGTCGGCGGCTGGCCAACCTAGACCCGGGGTCGTGGGGACGACCCTATAGTCGTCGGACATGTCGGCGGCTGGCCAACCTAGTCCCGAGGTCGTCGGACTTGACGGTGGCGGGCCAATCTAGTCCCGGGGTCGTGGGGACGACCCTACAGTCGTCGGACTTGACGGTGGCGGGCCAAGCTTGTCCCGGGGTCGTGGGGACGACCCTATAATCGTCGGACATGACGGTGGCGGGCCAATCTAGTCCCGGGGTCGTGGGGACGACCCTATAATCGTTGGACAAGTCGGCGGCGGGCCAAGCTTGTCCCGGGGTCGTGGGGACGACCCTATAATCGTCGGACATGACGGTGGCGGGCCAATCTAGTCCCGGGGTCGTGGGGCCGACCCTATAGTCGTCGGACAAGTCGGCGGCGGGCCAAGCTTGTCCCGGGGTCGTGGGGACGACCCTATAATCGTCGGACATGACGGTGGCGGGCCAATCTAGTCCCGGGGTCGTGGGGCCGACCCTATAGTCGTCGGACGTTTCGGCGGCTTGCCAACTTTGGCCGTCGTCGGACATGTTGGCGGCTTGTCAACCTAGTCCCGGGGTTGTGGGGACGACCCTATAGTCGTTGGACATGACGGTGGCGGGCCAATCTAGTCCCGGGGTCGTAGGAACGACCCTATAGTCGTCGGACATGTCGGCGGCTTGCCAACTTTGGCCCGGGGTCGTGGGGACGACCCTATACTCGTCGGACATGTCGGCGGCTGGCCAACCTAGTCCCCAGGTCGTGGGGACGACCGTATAGTCGACGGACATGTCGGCGGCTGGCCAACCTAGCCCCGAGGTCGTGGTAGCGACCCTACAGTCGTCGGACATTTCGGCGGCTTGCCAATTTTGGCCCGGGGTAGTGGGGGCGACCCTACAGTCGTCGGACATTTCGGCGGCTTGCCAACTTTGGCCCGGGGCCTTGGGGACGAGCCTATAGTCGTCGGACATGTCGGCGGCTGGCCAACCTAGTCCCGAGGTCGTGGGGACGACCCTATAATCGTCGGACTTGACGGTGGCTGGCCAACATTGGCGCGTGGTCGTGGGGACGATCCGATTATCGGCGGACATGTCGGCGGCTGGCCAACTTTGGCCCGTGGTCGTGGGGACGATCCAATAGCCGTCGGACATGTCGGCGGCTGGCCAACTTTGGCCCGTGGTCGTGGGGACGATCCGATAGTCGTTGGACATGACGGTGGCGGGCTAATCTAGTCCCGGGGTCGTAGGGACGACCCTATAGTCGTTGGACATGTCGGCGATTGGCCAACATTGGCCCGGGGTCGTGGGGACGACCCTATAGTCGTCGGACATGTCGGCGGCTGGCCAACTTTGGCGCGTGGTCGTGGGGACGATCCGATTATCGGCGGACATGTCGGCGGCTGGCCAACTTTGGCCCGTGGTCGTGGGGACGATCCAATAGCCGTCGGACATGTCGGCGGCTGGCCAACTTTGGCCCGTGGTCGTGGGGACGATCCGATAGTCGTTGGACATGACGGTGGCGGGCCAATCTAGTCCGGGCTCGTGGGGACGACCCTATAGCCGTCGGACTTGTCGGTGGCGGGCCAATCTAGTCCGGGGGTCGTGGGGACGACCCTACAGTCGTCGGACATTTCGGCGGCTTGCCAACTTTGGCCCGGGGTCGTGGGGACGATCCAATAGTCGTCGGACATGTCGGCGGCTGGTCAACTTTGGCCCGTGGTCGTGGGGACGACCCTATAGTCGTTGGACATGTCAGCGGCTGGCCAACTTTGGCCCGGTGTCGTGGGGACGACCCAATAGTCGTCGGACATGTCGGCGGCTGGCCAACTTTGGCCCGTGGTCGTGGGGACGATCCGATAGTCGTTGGACATGACGGTGGCGGGCCAATCTAGTCCGGGGGTCGTGGGGACGACCCTACAGTCGTCGGACATTTCGGCGGCTTGCCAACTTTGGCCCGGGGTCGTGGGGACGACCCTATAGTCGTCGGACTTGACGGTGGCGGGCCAATCTAGTCTCGGGGTTGTGGGGACGACCCTACAGTCGTCGGACATTTCGGCGGCTTGCCAACTTTGGCCCGGGGTCGTGGGGACGACCCTATAGTCGTCGGACATGACGGTGGCGGACCAATCTAGTCCCGGGGTCGTGGGGACGACCCTATAGTCGTCGGACATGTCGGCGGCTGGCCAAAATTGGCCCGAGGTCGTGGGGGCGACCCTATAGTCGTCGGACATGTCGGCGGCTGGCCAACCTAGTCCCGAGGTCGTCGGACTTGACGGTGGCGGGCCAATCTAGTCCCGGGGTCGTGGGGACGACCCTACAGTCGTCGGACATTTCGGCGGCTTGCCAACTTTGGCCCGGGGTCGTGGGGGCGACCCTATAGTCGTCGGACTTGACGGTGGCGGGCCAATCTAGTCCCGGGGTCGTGGGGACGACCCTACAGTCGTCGGAAATTTCGGCGTCTTGCCAACTTTGGCCCGGGGTCGTGGGGACGACCCTATAGTCGTCGGACATGACGGTGGCGGACCAATCTAGTCCCGGGGTCGTGGGGACGACCCTATAGTCGTCGGACATGTCGGCGGCTGGCCAACTTTGGCCCGTGGTCGTGGGGACGATCCAAAAGTCGTCGGACATGTCGGCGGCTGGCCAACTTTGGCGCGTGGTCGTGGGGACGATCCGATTGTCGTCGGACATGTCGGCGGCTGGCCAACCTAGACCCGGGGTCGTGGGGACGACCCTATAGTCTTCGGACATGACGGTAGCGGGCCAATCTAGACCCGAGGTCGTGGGGACGACCCTATAGTCGTTGGACATGTCAGCGGCTGGCCCACTTTGGCCCGGTGTCGTGGGGACGACCCTATAGTCGTCGGACATGTCGGCGGCTGGCCAACTTTGGCCCGGTGTCGTGGGGACGACTCTATAGTCGTCGGACATGTCGGCGGCTGGCCAACCTAGACCCGGGGTCGTGGGGACGAACCTATTGTCGTCGGACATGACGGTGGCGGGCCAATCTAGTCCCGGGGTCGTGGGGACGACCCTATAGTTGTTGGACATGACGGTGGCGGGCTAATCTAGTCCCGGAGTCGTAGGGACGACCCTATAGTCGTTGGACATGTCGGCGATTGGCCAACATTGGCCCGGGGTAGTGGGGACGACCCTATAGTCGTCGGACATGTCGGCGGCTGGCCAACTTTGGCGCGTGGTCGTGGGGACGATCCGATTATCGTCGGACATGTCGGCGGCTGGCCAACTTTGGCCCGTGGTCGTGGGGACGATCCAATAGTCGTCGGACATGTCGGCGGCTGGCCAACTTTGGCCCGTGGTCGTGGGGACGATCCGATAGTCGTTGGACATGACGGTGGCGGGCCAATCTAGTCCCGGGGTCGTGGGGACGACCCTATAGCCGTCGGACTTGTCGGTGGCGGGCCAATCTAGTCCGGGGGTCGTGGGGACGACCCTACAGTCGTCGGACATTTCGGCGGCTTGCCAACTTTGGCCCGGGGTCGTGGGGACGATCCAATAGTCGTCGGACATGTCGGCGGCTGGTCAACTTTGGCCCGTGGTCGTGGGGACGACCCTATAGTCGTTGGACATGTCAGAGGCTGGCCAACTTTGGCCCGGGGTCGTAGGGACGACCCTATAGTCGTCGGACATGTTGGCGATTGGCCAACATTGGCCCGGGGTCGTCGGGACGACCCTATAGTCGTCGGACATGTCGGCGGCTTGCCAACCTAGTTCCGGGGTCGTGGGGACGACCCTATATTCGTCGGACATGTCGGCGGCTGGCCAACTTTGGCCCGTGGTCGTGGGGACGATCCAATAGTCGTCGGACATGTCGGCGGCGGGCCAATCTAGTCCCGGGGTCGTGGGGACGACCCTATAATCGTTGGACTTGACGGTGGCGGGCCAATCTAGTCCCGGGGTCGTAGGGACGACCCTATAGTCGTCGGACATGTTGGCGATTGGCCAACATTGGCCCGGGGTCGTCGGGACGACCCTATAGTCGTCGGACATGTCGGCGGCTGGCCAACCTAATCCCGGGGTCGTGGGGACGACCCTATAGTCGTCGGACATTTCGGCGGCTTGCCAACTTTGGCCCGGGGTCGTGGGGCCGACCCTATAGTCGTCGGACATGTCGGCGGCTGGCCAACTTTGGCCCGTGGTTGTGGGGACGACCCTATAGTCGTTGGACATGACGGTGGCGGGCCAATCTAGTCCCGAGGTCGTGGGGACGACCCTATAGTCGTCGGACAAGACGGCGGCTGGACATATTTGGCCCGGGGTCGTGGGGACGACCCTATAGTCGTCGGACATGTTGTCGGCTTGTCAGCCTAGTCCCAGGGTCGTGGGTACGACCCTATTGTCGTCGGACAAGTCGGCGGCGGGCCAACCTTGTCCCGGGGTCGTGGGGACGACCCTATAATCGTCGGACATGTCGGCGGCGGGCCACCTTGTCCCGGGGTCGTGGGGACGATCGAATAGTCGTCGGACATGTCGGCGGCTGGCCAACTTTGGCGCGTGGTCGTGGGGACGATCCGATTGTCGTCGGACATGTCGGCGGCTGGCCAACCTAGACCCGGGGTCGTGGGGACGATCCGATTGTCGTCGGACATGTCGGCGGCTGTCCAACTTTGGCACCGTGGTCGTGGGGACGATCCAATAGTCGTCAGACATGTCGGCGGCTGGCCAACCTGGACCCGGGGTCGTGGGGACGACCCCATTGTCGTCGGACATGACGGTGGCGGGCCAATCTAGTCTCACGGTCGTGGGGACGACCCTATAATCGTCGGACATGACGGTGGCGGGCCAATCTAGTCCCGGGGTCGTGGGGACGACCCTATAGTCGTCGGACATGTCGGCGGCTGGCCAACTTTGGCCCGGTGTCGTGGGGACGACTCTATAGACGTCGGACATGTTGGGGATTGGCCAACATTGGCCCGGGGTCGTGGGGCGACCCTATAGTCGTCGGACATGTCGGCAGCTGGCCAACGTAGACCCGGGGTCGTGGGGACGACCCTATAGTCGTCGGACAAGTCGGCGGCGGGCCAAGCTTGTCCCGGGGTCGTGGGGACGACCCTATATTCGTCGGACATGACGGTGGCGGGCCAATCTAGTCCCGGGGTCGTGGGGACGACCCTATAATCGTTGGACATGACGGTGGCGGGCCAATCTAGTCCCGGGGTCGTGGGGACGACCCTATAGTCGTCGGACAAGTCGGCGGCGGGCCAAGCTTGTCCCGGGGTCGTGGGGACGACCCTATATTCGTCGGACATGACGGTGGCGGGCCAATCTAGTCCCGGGGTCGTGGGGACGACCCTATAATCGTTGGACATGACGGTGGCGGGCCAATCTAGTCCCGGGGTCGTAGGGACGACCCTATAGTCGTCGGACATGTTGGCGATTGGCCAACATTGGCCCGGGGTCGTCGGGACGACCCTATAGTCGTCGGACATGTCGGCGGCTGGCCAACCTAGTCCCGGGGTCGTGGGGACGACCCTATAGTCGTCGGACATGTTGGCGGCTTGTCAGCCTAGTCCCGGGGTCGTGGCTACGGCCCTATATTCGTCGGACATGTCGGCGGCGGGCCAACCTTGTCCCAGGGTCGTGGGGACGACCCTATAGTCGTCGGACATGTCGGCGGCTGGCCAACTTTGGCCCGGTGTCGTGGGAACGACTCTATAGACGTCGGACATGTTGGGGATTGGCCAACATTGGCCCGGGGTCGTGGGGACGACCCTATAGTCGTCGGACATGTCGGCGGCGGGCCAACCTTGTCCCGGGGTCGTGGGGACGACCCTATAGTCGTCGGACATGTCGGCGGCTGGCCAACTTTGGCCCGGTGTCGTGGGGACGACTCTATAGTCGTCGGAAATGTCGGCGGCTGGCCAACCTGGACCCGGGGTCGTGGGGACGACCCTATTGTCGTCGGACATGACGGTAGCAGGCCAATCTAGTCTCGGGGTCGTGGGGCGACCCTATAGTCGTCGGATATGTCGGCGGCTGGCCAACTTTGGCCCGGTGTCGTGGGGACGACTCTATAGTCGTCGGAAATGTCGGCGGCTGGCCAACCTGGACCCGGGGTCGTGGGGACGACCCTATTGTCGTCGGACATGACGGTAGCGGGCCAATCTAGTCTCGGGGTCGTGGGGACGACCCCATAGTCGTCGGACATGTCGGTGGCGGGCCAACTATTAAATTGTCAGACGGGATCCCCAAAGATTCAAACCGCCGTTGGCCAACCTTCAGCCTCGCGGTCGCAGTCGCAAACGACAGTACCGACATCCACGTTCCAATCGCTCTCTGCGTTACCCACTGCTGGTGAATTGAGGGACCTTATGACCGATATAATCACGAAGCAGTTCACCGCAATCCGAGAGGATATAATCTCGGTGATTAGATCAGAGCTGTCTGACATGAGGCTTGAGATCAACGCGCTGTCTCAACGTGTCAGGGCGCTTGAGGACAACCCCAGCATCACATTAGGGGGCCAGCCTACTCCTGTAGCTGACGATATCATCGAGGAATTGAATGATAGGGAAGCAAGGTCAAGAAACCTGATTATTTTCGGTATGCCGGAGTCACGGGATTCTACGCCGGATCTAGCGAGATCAGCGGATGTTGTTGGTGCTCGAGCAGTTATTAATGAAATCTGCCCCCTTGGAACCCAGGAGCTCATCACCCGTCGTCTCGGAAAGCTGAGCACAACATCATGTAGACCACTTGTCGTGCGACTGGACTCATCTGCTACTGCCAAGTCTATCCTCCAAAACAAACATCGTTACAAGGGGCCACTGAAAATTGCAGACGACAAGACTCCGCATCAACGGGCGACCCTTGCTCAGCTAAGGGCGAAGCTACGAGACCTTCATGAGCAGGGGGAGACACACATGACAATTAGATATAACCGTGGGGTGCCGAAAATAGTGCCGGGCAGACCTCGTCAAGAAACGGCACAAAAAAACTCTTAAGTAACCCTTTAGTATATTACCAGAACGTCCGTGGTCTGCGCACAAAAACAGTAAAGCTGTCAAATGCTCTCCTCACATCAGTAGAATCGTACGATGTCATAATATTAGTGGAAACTTGGCTTACTCCTTCAATATCGTCGAGCGAACTTGGTTTAGCTAACTACGTAATATATAGATGCGATCGATCCCCATGTACAAGTAGGTTCTCGAGAGGTGGTGGAGTCCTCATCGCTGTAAAAAACACGATTCCCTCCCGCCCAGTCACTGTTAGCTGCGATGATGTTGAACATCTTTTCATTAGAGTTCACCTCCATAGGAACAAGTATCTTATATTGGGGGCCACATATTTGCCGCCTGCTTCGCAGCCCTCACTTTTCGCGAGACATGTGGATTGTGTCATCGATTTGTATCATAGATATAGTGAGGATACTATTGCGCTGTTTGGGGATTATAACCTTCCACATGCTGTCTGGTACAATGCCCCAGGTCTCGCATGCTTTAGGAGGCCGGGTATAACGACTAATGAATCCGCTGCAATTGACCTCCTCCTTGGATGTGCAGCGTACTGTAATCTAGAGCAGCTTAACACCGTGTGTAACGCTAACGATACGACTCTCGACATCATCTTAGTCAACAATATCAAAGTAACTGTTGATCGTGTCCTTGAGCCCCTAATAGAACCAGACGCCTATCACCCGCCTCTTTATTCAAAGTTCAGTGATCTTAGCTATGTGGCTGAAGGTGCGAGTAATAATTTAGTTTTTAGAGATTTTAAGAGGGCTGATTTCACTAGAATAGTGGGGTACTTGAATTCAATAGACTGGGATAATGAGACTGGAAATGTTGAGCCTAATCTAGCTGTAGAGCGGTTGTACTACCATCTTAATTATGCAATTAATGCCTTTGTCCCTGTTCGGCCTATGGTGAGCTCCACGTTTCCTCGCTGGTTTTCCCCCGGATTGAAGAACCTTATCCGACGTAAGAAATCAGCGCATAAAAACTTCAAGCGATCATGTTCTTATGCTGACTATCTCAGTTTTTCCACTCTCCGATCGCAGTGCAAGGCCTCACTGACGCGGGACTACCGAAATTATATTGATGGTATCGAGAGTACTGTCCAAGATAACATATCATGCTTCTGGAAATATGTAAACACCAAGCGTGGGGGGCATAATATTCCCAGTAATGTACACCTCGACCAAACCTCTGCGTCGACGCACATGTCGGTTGCTGACCTCTTTGCGAAGTTCTTCAGTTCCGTCTATAATCCACCGGCCGCTGTGACGCCTGCCTTGTATCCATGCCCGTCCTATGATAGCAGAGTAAATATCCACTCGTTGACTGTTCCTATCGCCGAAATATACGCCAAGCTGGATTCGCTTGACACGGTCAAAGGACCGGGCTTTGACGGTATTCCGGCGTTGCTTTTGAAAGAATGTCGATTTATTCTATCAAGGCCCCTCTGGCACATCTTTAACTCCTCTCTATCAAGGGGTACGTTCCCCACCGCCTGGAAGACCAGCCTGGTTACACCTGTATTCAAGGCAGGTGACCACGCAGATGTCCGAAACTATCGACCAATCTGCAAGTTATCCGTACTGCCAAAGATCTTCGAGGAAATAGTTACCGAATATTTAACGCCCCTCCTTGTAGATGTCATAGTTGAGGAACAACATGGATTTGTCCCAAGTCGATCGACGACAACTAATCTGGCGATATATCACTGCTTCGTCTCAAATGCATTGGATGCTGGTCTACAGGTGGATACTGTGTACACGGACTTCCGGAAAGCCTTCGATACGGTGGATCATGGTATATTGCGGCAGAAGTTGTCTTTGATCGGTTTTGGAGGTTCGCTGAAGTCATGGATTTGCAGTTATCTGGAGGGACGGGTACAAGTTATCAGGGCGCGAGATCAGTTATCCTCACCTGTTAAAGTACCTTCAGGTGTCCCGCAGGGATCGCACCTGGGGCCCCTCCTGTTTCTACTATTCATTAATGACCTTAAAGATGTATTCCGTCATAGTAATATACTTCTATATGCCGATGACTTGAAAATATTTCGGACCATTAGTTCAGCAATCGATGCGGAAAAGTTGCAGGAGGATCTCGGTAGATTTGAGCAGTGGTGTGTTGCCAATAAACTGGGGCTAAATGCGGCGAAATGTGTAGTCCTCAGAAACCATAGGGCGGTTAGTGGCATGGGAGTGACTTATAAGTTGGGTGACACACCACTAATCGAGGTCTCTGAAGTATTGGACCTTGGGGTTACAATTTCGGCCGGGCTTGATTTCCGTAACCACTATCGGAACATTGCTTGCAAGGCAATGAAAACCCTTGGTTTTATAGCTCGAGTCGCTAAACATTTTAGGCAAATCAAAACATTAAGGTTGTTATACGTTGCACTGGTTAGGCCGCAGTTGGAATATGCATCTGTAATCTGGAACCCACGGCATGCGCACTATGTCAGCTTAATTGAAAGGGTCCAACATAAGTTCCTGAGGTTAGCCATGCGGATGACTGGTTGCCCTATGCGTTTCTGCGATCATGATTATAGCCCAGCTCTGCGAAAGTTTAGGCTAGATACATTAACCGATCGCCGTGTCGGCTCTGATCTGCTCTTTTTATACAAAGTAATCCGTGGTCATATTAACTGTCATGATTTAGTTTCACTTGTCGGTTACCATGCCCCCCAGAGGTCATTGCGTCAGAGACCTCTTTTTGTATCAAGGGTTCCCAACTACAGACACTACACTGCGGATCCTATTAACCGAGCTATGGAGGAGGTAAATCAAAATATCGACGACATTGACTTGTTCACGGTCTCGCTCGACTCGTTCCGCGATCTTTTGTTTAGGCGACGTTCTAACATGACCTAACCTACTCCCGCAAGATATCGAATATCATGTTTTAAAGACAGACTGTTAAGTTTTCAAGAATTAGGTATTATGTATTATGTATTAAGTTTATGTTTATGTTATATATTTTATGTTTTCTTTTGTGTTATGCACGATAACACTTAATTTTAAGTTTCTTATGTTATTTTATGATGTAAATCGTTTCTAATTGTACTAAAGGGTTTCCCGTCCATTAATAAATAAATAAATAAATAAATAAAAAACTTTGGCCCGGTGTCGTGGGGACGACCCAATAGTGGTCGGACATGTCGGCGGCCGGCCAACCTAGTCCCGAGGTCGTGGGGACGACCCTATAGTCGTCGGACTTGACGGTGGCGGGCCAATCTAGTCCCGGGGTCGTGGGGACGACCCTACAGTCGTCGGACATTTCGGCGGCAGGCCAACTTTGGCCCGGGGTCGTGGGGACGACCCTATAGTCTTCGGACATGACGGTAGCGGGCCATTCTAGACCCGAGGTCGTGGGGACGACCCTATAGTACTCGGACATGTCGGCGGCTGTCCAACTTTGGCGCGGTGTCGTGGGGACGACTCTATAGTCGTCGGACATGTCGGCAGCTGGCCAACCTAGACCCGGGGTCGTGGGGACGACCCTATTGTCGTCGGACATGACGGTGGCGGGCCAATCTAGTCCCGGGGTCGTGGGGACGACCCTATAGTCGTCGGACAAGTCGGCGGCGGGCCAAGCTTGTCCCGGGGTCGTGGGGACGACCCTATATTCGTCGGACATGACGGTGGCGGGCCAATCTAGTCCCGGGGTCGTGGGGACGACCCTATAGTCGTCGGACATTTCGGCGGCTTGCCAACTTTGGCCCGGGGTCGTGGGGACGACCCTATAGTAGTCGGACATGTCGGCGGCTGTCCAACTTTGGCGCGGTGTCGTGGGGACGACCCTACAGTCGTCGGACATTTCGGCGGCAGGCCAACTTTGGCCCGGGGTCGTGGGGACGACCCTATAGTCTTCGGACATGACGGTAGCGGGCCAATCTAGACCCGAGGTCGTGGGGACGACCCTATAGTAGTCGGACATGTCGGCGGCTGTCCAACTTTGGCGCGGTGTCGTGGGGACGACTCTATAGTCGTCGGACATGTCGGCAGCTGGCCAACCTAGACCCGGGGTCGTGGGGACGACCCTATTGTCGTCGGACATGACGGTGGCGGGCCAATCTAGTCCCGGGGTCGTGGGGACGACCCTATAGTCGTCGGACAAGTCGGCGGCGGGCCAAGCTTGTCCCGGGGTCGTGGGGACGACCCTATATTCGTCGGACATGACGGTGGCGGGCCAATCTAGTCCCGGGGTCGTGGGGACGACCCTATAATCGTTGGACATGACGGTGGCGGGCCAATCTAGTCCCGGGGTCGTAGGGACGACCCTATAGTCGTCGGACATGTTGGGGATTGGCCAACATTGGCCCGGGGTCGTCGGGACGACCCTATAGTCGTCGGACATGTCGGCCGCTGGCCAACCTAGTCCCGGGGTCGTGGGGACGACCCTATAGTCGTCGGACATTTCGGCGGCTTGCCAACTTTGGCCCGGGGTCGTGGGGACGACCCTATAGTAGTCGGACATGTCGGCGGCTGTCCAACTTTGGCGCGGTGTCGTGGGGACGACCCTATAGTCGTCGGACATGTCGGCGGCTGGCCAACTTTGGCCCGCGGTTGTGGGGACGACCCTATAGTCGTTGGACATGACGGTGGCGGGCCAATCTAGTCCCGGGGTCGTGGGGACGACCCTATAGTCGTCGGACAAGACGGCGGCTGGACATCTTTGGCCCGGGGTCGTGGGGACGACCCTATAGTCGTCGGACATGTTGGCGGCTTGTCAGCCTAGTCCCGGGGTCGTGGGTACGACCCTATAGTCGTCGGACAATTCGGCGGCTGGCCAACCTAGACCCGGGGTCGTGGGGACGACCCTATTTTCGTCGGACATGACGGCGGCGGGCCAATCTAGTCCCGGGGTCGTGGGGACGACCCTATAGGCGTCGGACAAGACGGCGGCTGGACATCTTTGGCCCGGGGTCGTGGGGACGACCCTATAATCGTTGGACATGACGGTGGCGGGCCAATCTAGTCCCGGGGTCGTGGGGACGACCCTATAGTCGTCGGACAAGACGGCGGCTGGACATCATTGGCCCGGGGTCGTGGGTACGACCCTATAGTCGTCGGACAAGTCGGCGGCTTGCCAACTTTGGCCCGGGGTCGTGGGACGACCCTATAGTCGTCGGACTTGACGGTAGCGGGCCAATCTAGTCCCGAGGTCGTGGGGACGACCCTATAGTAGTCGGACATGTCGGCGGCTGTCCAACTTTGGCGCGGTGTCGTGGGGACGACTCTATAGTCGTCGGACATGTTGGCGGCTTGTCAGCCTAGTCCCGGGGTCGTGGGTACGGCCCTATATTCGTCGGACATGTCGGCGGCTGGCCAACTTTGGCCCGGTGTCGTGGGGACGACTCTATACTCGTCGGAAATGTCGGCGGCTGGCCAACCTGGACCCGGGGTCGTGGGGACGACCCTATTGTCGTCGGACATGACGGTAGCGGGCCAATCTAGTCTCGGGGTCGTGGGGACGACCCTATAGTCGTCGGACATGTCGGCGGCTGGCCAACTTTGGCCCGGGGTCGTGGAGACGACCCTATAGTCGTCGGACATGTCGGCGGCTGGCCAACTTTGGCCCGGTGTCGTGGGGACGACCCTATAGTCGTCGGACATGACGGTGGCGGACCAATCTAGTCCCGGGGTCGTGGGGACGACCCTATAGTCGTCGGACATGTCGGCGGCTGGCCAACTTTGGCCCGTGGTCGTGGGGACGACCCTATAGTCGTCGGACATGTCGGCGGCTGGCCAACTTTGGCCCGTGGTTGTGGGGACGACCCTATAGTCGTCGGACAAGTCGGCGGCTGGCCAACCTAGACCCGGGGTCGTGGGGACGACCCTATTGTCGTCGGACATGACGGTGGCGGGCCAATCTAGTCTCGGGGTCGTGGGGACGACCCTATAGTCGTCGGACATGTCGGCGGCTGGCCAACTTTGGCCCGGGGTCGTGGGGACGACCCTATAGTCGTCGGACAAGACGGCGGCTGGACATCTTTGGCCCGGGGTCGTGGGGACGACCCTATAGTCGTCGGACATGTTGGCGGCTTGTCAGCCTAGTCCCGGGGTCGTGGGTACGACCCTATAGTCGTCGGACAAGTCGGCGGCTGGCCAACCTAGACCCGGGGTCGTGGGGACGACCCTATTGTCGTCGGACATGACGGTGGCGGGCCAATCTAGTCCCGGGGTCGTGGGGACGACCCTATAGTCGTCGAACAATTCGGCGGCGGGCCAAGCTTGTCCCGGGGTCGTGGGGACGACCCTATAATCGTCGGACATGACGGTGGCGGGCCAATCTAGTCCCGGGGTCGTGGGGATGACCCTATAGTCGTCGGACATGTCTGCGGCTGGCCAACTTTGGCCCGGTGTCGTAGGGACGACACTATAGTCGTCGGAAATGTCGGCTGCTGGCCAACCTGGACCCGGGGTCGTGGGGACGACCCTATTGTCGTCGGACATGACGGTGTCGGGCCAATCTAGTCCCGGGATCGTGGGGACGACCCTATAGTCGGCGGACATGTTGGCGGCTGGCCAGCTTTGGCCCATGGTCGTGGGGACGATCCGATAGTCGTCGGACGTGACGGTGGCTAGCCAATCTAGTCCCGGGGACGTGGGGACGACCCTATAGTCGTCGGACATGTCGGCGGCTGGCCTACTTTGGCCCGGTGTCGTGGGGACGACTCTATAGTGGTCGGACATGTCGGTGGCGAGCCAATCTAGTCCCGGGGTCGTGGGGACGACCCTATAGTCCTCGGACAAGTCGGCGGCTGGCCAACTTTGGCCCAGGGTTGTGGGGACGACCCTATAGTCGTCGGAAATGTCGCCGGCTGGCCAACTTTGGCCCGTGGTCGTGGGGACGACCCTATAGTCGTCGGACATAACGGTGGCGGGCCAACATTGGCCCGGGGACGTGGGGACGACCCTATAGTCTGCGGGCAAGTCGGCGGCTGGCCAAATTTGGCCCGTGGTCGTGGGGACGACCCTATAGTCGTCGGACATGACGGTGTCGGGCCAATCGAGTCCCGGGATCGTGGGGACGACCCTATAGTCGTCGGACATGTCGGCGGCTGGCCTACTTTGGACCGGTGTCGTGGGGACGACTCTATAGTGGTCGGATATGTCGGTGGCGAGCCAATCTAGTCCCGGGGTCGTGGGGACGACCCTATAGTCCTCGGACAAGTCGGCGGCTGGCCAACTTTGTCCCAGGGTTGTGGGGACGACCCTATAGTCGCCGGACATGTTGGCGGCAGGTCAACCTAGTCCCGGGGTCGTGCGGACGACCCTATAGTCTTCGGACAAGTCGACGGCGGGCCAAGCTAGTCCGGGGGTCGTGGGGACGACCCAATAGTCGGCGGACTTGACGGTGTCGGGCCAATCTAGTCCCGGGGTTGTGGGGACGACCCTATAGTCGTCGGACATGTCGGCGGCTTGCCAAATTTGCCCGGGGTCGTGGGGACGACCCTATAGTCGTCGGATAAGTCGGCGGCAAGCCAACCTAGTCCCGGGGTCGTGGGGACGACCCTATAGTCGTCGGACAAGTCGGAGGCTGGCCAACTTTGGCCCGTGGTCGTGGGGACGACCCTATAGTCGTCGGACAAATCGGCGGCTGGCCATCTTTGGCCCGGGGTCGTGGGGACGACGCTATTGTCGTCGGACAAGTCGGCGGTGAGCCAACCTAGTCCAGGGGTCGTGGGGACGACCCTATAGTCGTCGGACATGTCGGCGGCTTGCCAACTTTGGACCGGGGTTGTGGGGACGACCCTGTAGTCGTCGGAAATGTCGGCGGCTCTCCAACTGTGGCCCGGGGTCGTGGGGACGACCCTATAGTCGTCGGACATGATGGCGGCGAGCCAACCTAGTCCCGGGGTTGTGGGGACGACCCAATAGTCGACGGACATGACGGTGGCGGGCTAATCTAGTCCCGGGGTCATGGGGGCGACCCTTGAGTCGTCGGATATGACGGCGGCTGGCCAACTTTGGCCCGTGGTTATTGGGACGACCCTATAGTTGTCGGACATGACAGCGGCGAGCCAACCTAGTCGCGGGGTTGTGGGGACGACCCAATAGTCGTCGGACAAGTCGGCGGCGAGCCAACCTAGTCCCGGGGTCGTGGGGACGACCCTATAGTCGTCGGACATGACAGTGGCGGGCCAATCTAGGCCCGGGTCGTGGGGACGACCCTGTAGTCGTCGGACATGTCGCCGGCTGGCCAACTTTGGTCTGTGGTCGTGGGGACGACCCTATAGTCGTCGGACATGACGGTGGCGGGCCAATCTAGTCCTGGGGTCGTGGGGACGACCCTATAGTCGTCGGACATGACGGTGGCGGGCCAATCTAGTCCCGGGGTCGTGGGGACGACTCTATAGTCGTCGGACAAGTCGGCGGCTGGCCAACTTTGGCACGTGGTCGTGGGGACGACCCTATAGTCGTCGGACTTGACGGTGGCGGGCCAATCTAGTCTCGGGGTCGTGTGGACGACCCCATAGTCGTCGGACATGACGGTGGCGGGCCAATCTAGTCCCGGGGTCGTGGGGACGACCCCATAGTCGTTGGACATGACGGTGGCGGGCCAGTCTAGTCCCGGGTCGTGGGCACGACCCTATAGTCGTCGGAAATGTCGCCGGCTGGCCAACTTTGGCCCGTGGTCGTGGGGACGACCCTATAGTCGTCGGACAAGTCGGCGGCTGTCCAGCTTTGGCCCGGGGTCGTGGGGACGACCCTATAGTCGTCGGGCTTGACGGTGGCGGGCCAATCTAGTCCCGGGGTCGTGGGGACGACCCTATAGTCGTCGGACTTGACGGTGGCGGGCCAGTCTAGTCCCGGGTCGTGGGCACGACCCAATAGTCGTCGGACAAGTCGGCGGCGAGCCAACCTAGTCCCGGGGTCGTGGGGACGACCCTATAGTCGTCGGACATGACAGTGGCGGGCCAATCTAGGCCCGGGTCGTGGGGACGACCCTGTAGTCGTCAGACATGTCGCCGGCTGGCCAGCTTTGGCCTGTGGTCGTGGGGACGACCCTATAGTCGTCGGACATGACGGTGGCGGGCCAATCTAGTCCTGGGGTCGTGGGGACGACCCTATAGTCGTCGGACATGACGGTGGCGGGCCAATCTAGTCCCGCGGTCGTGGGGACGACTCTATAGTCGTCGGACAAGTCGGCGGCTGGCCAACTTTGGCCCGTGGTCGTGGGGACGACCCTATAGTCGTCGGAAATGTCGGTGGCTGTCCAACTTTGGTCCGGGGGTCGTGGGGACGACCCTATAGTCGTCGGACATGTCGGCGGCGAGCCAACATTGACCCGGGGTCGTGGGGACGACTCTATAGTCGTCGGACATGTCGGTGGCGGGCCAGTCTAGTCCCGGGTCGTGGGGACGACCCTATAGTCGTCGGACATGTCGGCGGCTGGCCAACTTTGGGCCGTGGTCGTGGGGAGGACCCTATACTCGTCGGACAAGTCGGCGGCGTACCAACCTAGCCCGGGGGTCGTGGGGACGACCCTATAGTCGTCGGACATGACGGTGGCGGGCCAGTCTAGTCCCGGCTCATGGGGACGACCCGATAGTCGTCGGACATATCAGCGGCTGGCCAACTTTGGCCCGGGGTCGTGGGGACGACCCTATAGTCGTCGGACATGACGGTGGCGGGCCAATCTAGTCCTGGGGTCGTGGGGACGACCCTATAGTCGTCGGACATGACGGTGGCAGGCCAATCTAGTCCCGGGGTCGTGAGGACGACCCTATAGTCGTCGGACAAGTCGGCGGCCGGCCAACCTAGTCCGGGGGTCGTGGGGACGACCCTATAGTCGTCGGACATGACAGTGGCGGGCCAGTCTAGTCCCGGGTCGTGGGGACGACCCTATAGTCGTCGGACATGTCGGTGGCTGTCCAACTTTGGCCCGGGGGTCGTGGGGACGACCCTATAGTCGTCGGACATGTCGGCGGCGAGCCAACATTGACCCGGGGTCGTGGGGACGACTCTATAGTCGTCGGACATGTCGGTGGCGGGCCAGTCTCGTCCCGGGTCGTGGGGACGACCCTATAGTCGTCGGACATGTCGGCGGCTGGCCAACTTTGGGCCGTGGTCGTGGGGAGGACCCTATACTCGTCGGACAAGTCGGCGGCGTACCAACCTAGTCCGGGGTCGTGGGGACGACTCTATAGTCGTCGGACATGTCGGTGGCGGGCCAGTCTAGTCCCGGGTCGTGGGGACGAGCCTATAATCGTCGGACATGTCGGCGGCTGGCCAACTTTGGGGCGTGGTCGTGGGGAGGACCCTATACTCGTCGGACAAGTCGGCGGCGTACCAACCTAGTCCGGGGGTCGTGGGGACGACCCTATAGTCGTCGGACATGACGGTGGCGGGTCAGTCTAGTCCCGGGTCATGGGGACGACCCTATAGTCGTCGGACAAGTCGGCGGCTGGCCAACTTTGGCCCGTGGTCGTGGGGACGACCCTATAGTCGTCGGAAATGACGGTGGCTGGCCAATCTAGTCCCGGGGTCGTGGGGACGACCCTACAGTCGTCGGACAAGTCGGCGGCGAGCCAATCTATTCCCGCGGTCGTGGGGACGACCCTATAGTCGTCGGACAAGTCAGCGGCTGGCCAACATTGGCCCGTGGTCGTGGGGACGACCATATAGTCGTCGGACATGACGGTGGCGGGCCACTCTAGTCCCGGGTCGTGGGGACGACCCTATAGTCGTCGGACATGTCGCCGGCTGGCCAACTTTGGCCCGTGGTCGTGGGGACGACCCTATAGTCGTCGGACATAACGGTGGCGGGCCAACTTTGGCCCGGGGACGTGGGGACGACCCTATAGTCTGCGGACAAGTCGGCGGCTGGCCATGTTTGGCCCGTGGTCGTGGGGACGACCCTATAGTCGTCGGACATGACGGTGTCGGGCCAATCTAGTCCCGGGATCGTGGGGACGACCCTATAGTCGTCGGACATGACGGTGTCGGGCCAATCTAGTCCCGGGATCGTGGGGACGACCCTATAGTCGTCGGACATGACGGTGTCGGGCCAATCTAGTCCCGGGATCGTGGGGGCGACCCTATAGTCGTCGGACATGATGGCGGCGAGCCAACCTAGTCCCGGGGTTATGGGGACGACCCAATAGTCGACGGACATGACGGTGGCGGGCTAATCTAGACCCGGGGTCATGGGGGCGACCCTTGAGTCGTCGGATATGACGGCGGCTGGCCAACTTTGGCCCGTGGTTATTGGGACGACCCTATAGTTGTCGGACATGACGGCGGCGAGCCAACCTAGTCCCGGGGTTGTGGGGACGACCCAATAGCCGTCGGACAAGTCGGCGGCGAGCCAACCTAGTCCCGGGGTCGTGGGGACGACCCTATAGTCGTCGGACATGACAGTGGCGGGCCAATCTAGGCCCGGGTCGTGGGGACGACCCTGTAGTCGTCAGACATGTCGCCGGCTGGCCAACTTTGGCCTGTGGTCGTGGGGACGACCCTATAGTCGTCGGACATGACGGTGGCGGGCCAATCTAGTCCTGGGGTCGTGGGGACGACCCTATAGTCGTCGGACATGACGGTGGCGGGCCAATCTAGTCCCGGGGTCGTGGGGACGACTCTATAGTCGTCGGACAAGTCGGCGGCTGGCCAACTTTGGCCCGTGGTCGTGGGGACGACCCTATAGTCGTCGGACTTCACGGTGGCGGGCCAATCTAGTCTCGGGGTCGTGTGGACGACCCCATAGTCGTCGGACATGACGGTGGCGGGCCAATCTAGTCCGGGGTCGTGGGGACGACCCCATAGTCGTTGGACATGACGGTGGCGGGCCAGTCTAGTCCCGGGTCGTGGGCACGACCCTATAGTCGTCGGAAATGTCGCCGGCTGGCCAACTTTGGCCCGTGGTCGTGGGGACGACCCTATAGTCGTCGGACAAGTCGGCGGCTGTCCAGCTTTGGCCCGGGGTCGTGGGGACGACCCTACAGTCGTCGGACATGTCGGCGGCTGGCCAACTTTGGCCCGTGGTCGTGGGGACGATCCAATAGTCGTCGGACATGTCGGCGGCTGGCCAACCTAGACCCGGGGTCGTGGGGACGACCCTATTGTCGTCGGACAAGACGGTGGCGGGCCAATCTAGTACCGGGGTCGTGGGGACGACCCTATAGTCGTCGGACATGTCGGCGGCTGGCCAACTTTGGCCCGTGGTCGTGGGGACGGCCCAATAGTCGTCGGACATGTCGGCGGCTGGCCAACCTAGTCCCGAGGTCGTCGGACTTGACGGTGGCGGGCCAATCTAGTCCCGGGGTCGTGGGGACGACCCTATAGTCGTCGGAAAAGACGGTGGCTGGACATCTTTGGCCCGGGGTCGTGGGGACGACCCTATAGTCGTCGGACATGTCGGCGGCTGGCCAACTTTGGCCCGTGGTCGTGGGGACGACCCTATAATCGTCGGACATGTCGGCGGCTGGCCAACTTTGGCCCGGGGTCGTGGGGACGACCTTATAGTCATCGGACATGACGGTGGCGGGCCAATCTAGTCCCGGGGTCGTGGGGACGACCCTATAGTCGGCGGACAAGTCGGCGGCTAGCCAACCTAATCCGGGGGTCGTGGGGACGACCCTATAGTCGTCGGACATGTCGGCGGCTGGCCAACCTAGTCCCGAGGTCGTGTGGACGACCCTATTGTCGTCGGACAAGTCGGCGGCGAGCCAACTTTGGCCCGGGGTCGTGGGGACGACGCTATGGTCTTCGGACATGTCGGCGGCTGGCCAACCTAGTCCCGAGGTCGTGGGGGCGACCGTATAGTCGTCGGACATGTCGGCGGCTGGCCAACCTAGTCCCGATGTCGTCGGACTTGACGGTGGCGGGCCAATCTAGTCCCGGGATCGTGGGGACGACCCTATAGTCGTCGGACAAGACGGCGGCTGGACATCTTTGGCCCGGGGTCGTGGGGACGACCCTATAGTCGTCGGACATGTCGGCGGCTGGCCAACCTAGTCCCGAGGTCGTCGGACTTGACGGTGGCGGGCCAATCTAGTCCCGGGGTCGTGGAGACGACCCTACAGTCGTCGGACATTTCGGCGGCTTGCCAACTTTGGCCCGGGGTCGTGGGGACGACCCTATAGTCGTCGGACATGACGGTGGCGGACCAATCTAGTCCCGGGGTCGTGGGGAAGACCCTATACTCGTCGGACATGTCGGCGGCTGGCCAACTTTGGCCCGTGGTCGTGGGCACGATCCAATAGTCGTCGGACATGACGGTGGCGGGCCAATCTAGTCCCGGGGTCGTGGGGACGACCCTATAGTCGTCGGACAAGACGGCGGCTGGACATCTTTGGCCCGGGGTCGTGGGGACGACCCTATAGTCGTCGGACATGTCGGCTCTGGCCAACCTAGTCCCGAGGTCGTGGGGACGACCCTATAGTCGTCGGACATGTCGGCTCTGGCCAACCTAGTCCCGAGGTCGTGGGGACGACCCTATAGTCGTCGGACTTGACGGTGGCGGGCCAATCTAGTCCCGGGGTCGTGGGGACGGCCCTACAGTCGTCGGACATTTCGGCGGCTTGCCAACTTTGGCCCGGGGTCGTGGGGACGACCCTATAGTCGTCGGACTTGACGGTGGCGGGCCAATCTAGTCCCGGGGTCTTGGGGACGACCCTACAGTCGTCGGACATTTCGGAGGCTGGCCAACTTTGGCCCGGGGTCGTGGGGACGACCCTATAGTCGTCGGACAAGACGGTGGCGGACCAATCTAGTACCGGGGTCGTGGGGACGACCCTATAGTCGTTGGACATGTCGGCGGCTGGCCAACTTTGGCCCGTGGTCGTGGGGACGATCCAATAGTCGTCGGACATGTCGGCGGCTGGCCAACCTAGTCCCGAGGTCGTGGGGACGACCCTATAGTCGTCGGACATGACGGTGGCGGGCCAATCTAGTCCCGGGGTCGTGGGGACTACCCTACAGTCGTCGGATATTTCGGCGGCTTGCCAACTTTGGCCCGGAGTCGTGGGGACGACCCTATAGTCATCGGACTTGACGGTGGCGGGCCAATCTAGTCCCGAGGTCCTGGGGACGACCCTATAGTCGTCGGACTTGACGGTGGCGGGCCAATCTAGTCCCGGGGTCGTGGGGACGACCCTAAAGTCGTCGGACATGTCGGCGGCTGGCCAACTTTGGCCCGCGGTCGTGGGGACGACCCTATAGTCGTCGGACATGTTGGCGGCTTGTCAGCCTAGTCCCGGGGTCGTGGGTACGGCCCTATAGTCGTCGGACATGTCGGCGGCGGGCCAACCTTGTCCCGGGGTCGTGGGACGACCCTATAGTCGTCGGACTTGACGGTAGCGGGCCAATCTAGTGTCGAGGTCGTGGGGACGACCCTATAGTCGTCGGACTTGACGGTGGCGGGCCAATCTAGTCCCGGGGTCGTGGGGACGACCCTACAGTCGTCGGACATTTCGGCGTCTTGCCAACTTTGGCCCGGGGTCGTGGGGACGACCCAATAGTCGTTGGACATGACGGTGGCGGGCTAATCTAGTCCCGGGGTCGTAGGGACGACCCTATAGTGCTCGGACATGTCGGCGATTGGCCAACATTGGCCCGGGGTCGTGGGGACGACCCTATAGTCGTCGGACATAACGGTGGCGGGCCAATCTAGTCCCGGGGTCGTGAGGACGACCCTATAGTCGTCGGACAAGTCGGGGGCGGGCCTACCTAGTCCCGGGGTCGTGGGGACGACCCTATAGTCGTCGGATAAGTCGGCAGCTTGCCAACTTTGGCCCGGTGTCGTGGGAACGACCCTATAGTCGTCGGACAAGTCGGGGGCGAGCCCATCTAGTCCGGGGGTCGTGGGGACGACCCTATAGTCGTCGGACTTGACGGTGGCGGGCCAATCTAGTCCCGGGGTCGGGGGGGACGAACCTATAGTCGTCGGACTTGACGGTGGCGGGCCAATCTAGTCCCGGGGTCGTGGGGACGACCCTATAGTCGTCGGACATGACGGTGGCGGGTCAGTCTACTCCCGGGTTGTGGGGACGACCCTATAGTCGTCGGACATGTCGGCGGCTCGCCAAACTTGTCCCGAGGTCGTCGGACTTGACGGTGGCGGGCCAATCTAGTCCCGGGGTCGTGGGGACGATCCTACAGTCGTCGGACATTTCGGCGGCTTGCCAACTTTGGCCCGTGGTCGTGGGGACGACCCAATAGTGGTCGGACATGTCGGCGGCTGGCCAACCTAGTCCCGAAGTCGTGGGGACGACCCTATAGTCGTCGGACAAGTCGGCGGCGGGCCAAGCTTGGCCCGGGGTCGTGGGGACGACCCTATAGTCGTCGTACATGTCGGCGGCTGGCCAACTTTGGCCCGTGGTCGTGGGGACGACCCAATAGTGGTCGGACATGTCGGCGGCTGGCCAACCTAGTCCCGAAGTCGTGGGGACGACCCTATAGTCGTCGGACAAGTCGGCGGCGGGCCAAGCTTGGCCCGGGGTCGTGGGGACGACCCTATAGTCGTCGGACATGACGGTGGCGGACCAATCTACTCCCGGGGTCGTGGGGACGACCCTATAGTCGTCGGACATGTCGGCGGCTGGCCAACTTTGGCCCGTGGTCGTGGGCACGAACCAATAGTCGTCGGACATATCGGCGGCTGGCCAACTTTGGCCCGTGGTCGTGGGGACGATCCGATAGTCGTCGGACATGTCGGCGGCTGGCCAACCTAGACCCGGGGTCGTGAGGACGACCCCATTGTCGTCGGACATGGCGGTGGCGGGCCAATCTAGTCCCGTGGTCGTGGGGACGACCCTATAGTCTTCGGACATGACGGTAGCGGGCCAATCTAGACCCGAGGTCGTCGGGACGACCCTATAGTCGTCGGACATGTCGGCGGCTGTCCAACTTTGGCCCGGTGTCGTGGGGACGACTCTATAGTCGTCGGACATGTCGGCGGCTGGCCAACCTAGTCCCGGGGTCGTGTGGACGACCCTATAGTCGTCGGACATTTCGGCGGCTTGCCAACTTTGGCCAGGGGTCGTGGGGACGACCCTATAGTCGTCGGACATGTCGGCGGCTGGCCAACCTAGTCCCGGGGTCGTGTGGACGACCCTATAGTCGTCGGACATTTCGGCGGCTTGCCAACTTTGGCCAGGGGTCGTGGGGACGACCCTATAGTCGTCGGACATGTCGGCGGCTGGCCAACTTTGGCCCGTGGTTGTGGGGACGACCCTATAGTCGTTGGACATGACGGTGGCGGGCCAGTCTCGTCCCGGGTCGTGGGGACGACCCTATAGTCGTCGGACATGTCGGCGGCTGGCCAACTTTGGGCCGTGGTCGTGGGGAGGACCCTATACTCGTCGGACAAGTCGGCGGCGTACCAACCTAGTCCGGGGTCGTGGGGACGACTCTATAGTCGTCGGACATGTCGGTGGCGGGCCAGTCTAGTCCCGGGTCGTGGGGACGAGCCTATAATCGTCGGACATGTCGGCGGCTGGCCAACTTTGGGGCGTGGTCGTGGGGAGGACCCTATACTCGTCGGACAAGTCGGCGGCGTACCAACCTAGTCCGGGGGTCGTGGGGACGACCCTATAGTCGTCGGACATGACGGTGGCGGGTCAGTCTAGTCCCGGGTCATGGGGACGACCCTATAGTCGTCGGACAAGTCGGCGGCTGGCCAACTTTGGCCCGTGGTCGTGGGGACGACCCTATAGTCGTCGGAAATGACGGTGGCTGGCCAATCTAGTCCCGGGGTCGTGGGGACGACCCTACAGTCGTCGGACAAGTCGGCGGCGAGCCAATCTATTCCCGCGGTCGTGGGGACGACCCTATAGTCGTCGGACAAGTCAGCGGCTGGCCAACATTGGCCCGTGGTCGTGGGGACGACCATATAGTCGTCGGACATGACGGTGGCGGGCCACTCTAGTCCCGGGTCGTGGGGACGACCCTATAGTCGTCGGACATGTCGCCGGCTGGCCAACTTTGGCCCGTGGTCGTGGGGACGACCCTATAGTCGTCGGACATAACGGTGGCGGGCCAACTTTGGCCCGGGGACGTGGGGACGACCCTATAGTCTGCGGACAAGTCGGCGGCTGGCCATGTTTGGCCCGTGGTCGTGGGGACGACCCTATAGTCGTCGGACATGACGGTGTCGGGCCAATCTAGTCCCGGGATCGTGGGGACGACCCTATAGTCGTCGGACATGACGGTGTCGGGCCAATCTAGTCCCGGGATCGTGGGGACGACCCTATAGTCGTCGGACATGACGGTGTCGGGCCAATCTAGTCCCGGGATCGTGGGGGCGACCCTATAGTCGTCGGACATGATGGCGGCGAGCCAACCTAGTCCCGGGGTTATGGGGACGACCCAATAGTCGACGGACATGACGGTGGCGGGCTAATCTAGACCCGGGGTCATGGGGGCGACCCTTGAGTCGTCGGATATGACGGCGGCTGGCCAACTTTGGCCCGTGGTTATTGGGACGACCCTATAGTTGTCGGACATGACGGCGGCGAGCCAACCTAGTCCCGGGGTTGTGGGGACGACCCAATAGCCGTCGGACAAGTCGGCGGCGAGCCAACCTAGTCCCGGGGTCGTGGGGACGACCCTATAGTCGTCGGACATGACAGTGGCGGGCCAATCTAGGCCCGGGTCGTGGGGACGACCCTGTAGTCGTCAGACATGTCGCCGGCTGGCCAACTTTGGCCTGTGGTCGTGGGGACGACCCTATAGTCGTCGGACATGACGGTGGCGGGCCAATCTAGTCCTGGGGTCGTGGGGACGACCCTATAGTCGTCGGACATGACGGTGGCGGGCCAATCTAGTCCCGGGGTCGTGGGGACGACTCTATAGTCGTCGGACAAGTCGGCGGCTGGCCAACTTTGGCCCGTGGTCGTGGGGACGACCCTATAGTCGTCGGACTTCACGGTGGCGGGCCAATCTAGTCTCGGGGTCGTGTGGACGACCCCATAGTCGTCGGACATGACGGTGGCGGGCCAATCTAGTCCGGGGTCGTGGGGACGACCCCATAGTCGTTGGACATGACGGTGGCGGGCCAGTCTAGTCCCGGGTCGTGGGCACGACCCTATAGTCGTCGGAAATGTCGCCGGCTGGCCAACTTTGGCCCGTGGTCGTGGGGACGACCCTATAGTCGTCGGACAAGTCGGCGGCTGTCCAGCTTTGGCCCGGGGTCGTGGGGACGACCCTACAGTCGTCGGACATGTCGGCGGCTGGCCAACTTTGGCCCGTGGTCGTGGGGACGATCCAATAGTCGTCGGACATGTCGGCGGCTGGCCAACCTAGACCCGGGGTCGTGGGGACGACCCTATTGTCGTCGGACAAGACGGTGGCGGGCCAATCTAGTACCGGGGTCGTGGGGACGACCCTATAGTCGTCGGACATGTCGGCGGCTGGCCAACTTTGGCCCGTGGTCGTGGGGACGGCCCAATAGTCGTCGGACATGTCGGCGGCTGGCCAACCTAGTCCCGAGGTCGTCGGACTTGACGGTGGCGGGCCAATCTAGTCCCGGGGTCGTGGGGACGACCCTATAGTCGTCGGAAAAGACGGTGGCTGGACATCTTTGGCCCGGGGTCGTGGGGACGACCCTATAGTCGTCGGACATGTCGGCGGCTGGCCAACTTTGGCCCGTGGTCGTGGGGACGACCCTATAATCGTCGGACATGTCGGCGGCTGGCCAACTTTGGCCCGGGGTCGTGGGGACGACCTTATAGTCATCGGACATGACGGTGGCGGGCCAATCTAGTCCCGGGGTCGTGGGGACGACCCTATAGTCGGCGGACAAGTCGGCGGCTAGCCAACCTAATCCGGGGGTCGTGGGGACGACCCTATAGTCGTCGGACATGTCGGCGGCTGGCCAACCTAGTCCCGAGGTCGTGTGGACGACCCTATTGTCGTCGGACAAGTCGGCGGCGAGCCAACTTTGGCCCGGGGTCGTGGGGACGACGCTATGGTCTTCGGACATGTCGGCGGCTGGCCAACCTAGTCCCGAGGTCGTGGGGGCGACCGTATAGTCGTCGGACATGTCGGCGGCTGGCCAACCTAGTCCCGATGTCGTCGGACTTGACGGTGGCGGGCCAATCTAGTCCCGGGATCGTGGGGACGACCCTATAGTCGTCGGACAAGACGGCGGCTGGACATCTTTGGCCCGGGGTCGTGGGGACGACCCTATAGTCGTCGGACATGTCGGCGGCTGGCCAACCTAGTCCCGAGGTCGTCGGACTTGACGGTGGCGGGCCAATCTAGTCCCGGGGTCGTGGAGACGACCCTACAGTCGTCGGACATTTCGGCGGCTTGCCAACTTTGGCCCGGGGTCGTGGGGACGACCCTATAGTCGTCGGACATGACGGTGGCGGACCAATCTAGTCCCGGGGTCGTGGGGAAGACCCTATACTCGTCGGACATGTCGGCGGCTGGCCAACTTTGGCCCGTGGTCGTGGGCACGATCCAATAGTCGTCGGACATGACGGTGGCGGGCCAATCTAGTCCCGGGGTCGTGGGGACGACCCTATAGTCGTCGGACAAGACGGCGGCTGGACATCTTTGGCCCGGGGTCGTGGGGACGACCCTATAGTCGTCGGACATGTCGGCTCTGGCCAACCTAGTCCCGAGGTCGTGGGGACGACCCTATAGTCGTCGGACATGTCGGCTCTGGCCAACCTAGTCCCGAGGTCGTGGGGACGACCCTATAGTCGTCGGACTTGACGGTGGCGGGCCAATCTAGTCCCGGGGTCGTGGGGACGGCCCTACAGTCGTCGGACATTTCGGCGGCTTGCCAACTTTGGCCCGGGGTCGTGGGGACGACCCTATAGTCGTCGGACTTGACGGTGGCGGGCCAATCTAGTCCCGGGGTCTTGGGGACGACCCTACAGTCGTCGGACATTTCGGAGGCTGGCCAACTTTGGCCCGGGGTCGTGGGGACGACCCTATAGTCGTCGGACAAGACGGTGGCGGACCAATCTAGTACCGGGGTCGTGGGGACGACCCTATAGTCGTTGGACATGTCGGCGGCTGGCCAACTTTGGCCCGTGGTCGTGGGGACGATCCAATAGTCGTCGGACATGTCGGCGGCTGGCCAACCTAGTCCCGAGGTCGTGGGGACGACCCTATAGTCGTCGGACATGACGGTGGCGGGCCAATCTAGTCCCGGGGTCGTGGGGACTACCCTACAGTCGTCGGATATTTCGGCGGCTTGCCAACTTTGGCCCGGAGTCGTGGGGACGACCCTATAGTCATCGGACTTGACGGTGGCGGGCCAATCTAGTCCCGAGGTCCTGGGGACGACCCTATAGTCGTCGGACTTGACGGTGGCGGGCCAATCTAGTCCCGGGGTCGTGGGGACGACCCTAAAGTCGTCGGACATGTCGGCGGCTGGCCAACTTTGGCCCGCGGTCGTGGGGACGACCCTATAGTCGTCGGACATGTTGGCGGCTTGTCAGCCTAGTCCCGGGGTCGTGGGTACGGCCCTATAGTCGTCGGACATGTCGGCGGCGGGCCAACCTTGTCCCGGGGTCGTGGGACGACCCTATAGTCGTCGGACTTGACGGTAGCGGGCCAATCTAGTGTCGAGGTCGTGGGGACGACCCTATAGTCGTCGGACTTGACGGTGGCGGGCCAATCTAGTCCCGGGGTCGTGGGGACGACCCTACAGTCGTCGGACATTTCGGCGTCTTGCCAACTTTGGCCCGGGGTCGTGGGGACGACCCAATAGTCGTTGGACATGACGGTGGCGGGCTAATCTAGTCCCGGGGTCGTAGGGACGACCCTATAGTGCTCGGACATGTCGGCGATTGGCCAACATTGGCCCGGGGTCGTGGGGACGACCCTATAGTCGTCGGACATAACGGTGGCGGGCCAATCTAGTCCCGGGGTCGTGAGGACGACCCTATAGTCGTCGGACAAGTCGGGGGCGGGCCTACCTAGTCCCGGGGTCGTGGGGACGACCCTATAGTCGTCGGATAAGTCGGCAGCTTGCCAACTTTGGCCCGGTGTCGTGGGAACGACCCTATAGTCGTCGGACAAGTCGGGGGCGAGCCCATCTAGTCCGGGGGTCGTGGGGACGACCCTATAGTCGTCGGACTTGACGGTGGCGGGCCAATCTAGTCCCGGGGTCGGGGGGGACGAACCTATAGTCGTCGGACTTGACGGTGGCGGGCCAATCTAGTCCCGGGGTCGTGGGGACGACCCTATAGTCGTCGGACATGACGGTGGCGGGTCAGTCTACTCCCGGGTTGTGGGGACGACCCTATAGTCGTCGGACATGTCGGCGGCTCGCCAAACTTGTCCCGAGGTCGTCGGACTTGACGGTGGCGGGCCAATCTAGTCCCGGGGTCGTGGGGACGATCCTACAGTCGTCGGACATTTCGGCGGCTTGCCAACTTTGGCCCGTGGTCGTGGGGACGACCCAATAGTGGTCGGACATGTCGGCGGCTGGCCAACCTAGTCCCGAAGTCGTGGGGACGACCCTATAGTCGTCGGACAAGTCGGCGGCGGGCCAAGCTTGGCCCGGGGTCGTGGGGACGACCCTATAGTCGTCGTACATGTCGGCGGCTGGCCAACTTTGGCCCGTGGTCGTGGGGACGACCCAATAGTGGTCGGACATGTCGGCGGCTGGCCAACCTAGTCCCGAAGTCGTGGGGACGACCCTATAGTCGTCGGACAAGTCGGCGGCGGGCCAAGCTTGGCCCGGGGTCGTGGGGACGACCCTATAGTCGTCGGACATGACGGTGGCGGACCAATCTACTCCCGGGGTCGTGGGGACGACCCTATAGTCGTCGGACATGTCGGCGGCTGGCCAACTTTGGCCCGTGGTCGTGGGCACGAACCAATAGTCGTCGGACATATCGGCGGCTGGCCAACTTTGGCCCGTGGTCGTGGGGACGATCCGATAGTCGTCGGACATGTCGGCGGCTGGCCAACCTAGACCCGGGGTCGTGAGGACGACCCCATTGTCGTCGGACATGGCGGTGGCGGGCCAATCTAGTCCCGTGGTCGTGGGGACGACCCTATAGTCTTCGGACATGACGGTAGCGGGCCAATCTAGACCCGAGGTC